>CM023487.1:12564126-13274812 GCA_013339685.2 Hyalomma asiaticum
TATATATACTGTAAACGTTAACATTCAATCACGTGACGGCTCATGTGCGCATATCCATAGCCGAAGAACGCGGATATATGAGCCACGCGTGATTTCATTATCGCTAACTTTGTGATTCAAATGGCAAGCAAGTAAAGTTACTGACGTCACCACCCATCAGTCACGTTACAGTCTTACATTCCCGCCACTGCACGCCAACTTCCGCGTATGCCAAACGAACGACACTCTCAAGAGGCTTTCGTTTTATTATGACCTTCTCCTTAAAGAACACAGGCTCCATAGGCGCCGCCATAACGACTGCTGGGCTGCGCTAAATACCCATGACTCCCCCCCCCCCCCCCCCCCCCCGAATAAAAAAAGAAAAAGAAAGCACTTGCGAGGCTGTGGCGTACTCAGTTTGGGCGAGTCGATACAACTTCACGATCACGCGGCGCACACACACGAGACGATCGACAAAGAAAAAGAAACAGGTGACCTCAGCCTAATTTTCGAGCAGGATTTTGACCCTCGGGCTAGTCTGTTCACCTTTAACCGAGTGAAACACCGCGAAGAACGAAGACACAGCGGAACACATAGAAGACAGGACAAGCGCTGTCTTCTGTCTTCCGTTGTGCCTTCGTTCTTCGCGCTGTTTTCACTCAGTGCCCCAGCCCAACATGGCGGCGCAACGTGCCTCCTGTGAAAGGTCTGTAGACCTTCTCAAGTCTATAGAACTTTTCAGGTCTGTATATCTGTGAAAAGGTCTATCCTCTTCACAGGACGCACCGCCATATTGGGCCGTGCGCGGCAGTAAAAAAAAAAAAAAAAGGAAGAAAAAAGAACAACCTCGTGCTGCCTGTTTCATTACCTGTGCCTTCGCGTATCTGCGCTGTGTGATAATGAAGACTTCCCCACTTGCCGAAATTGATACTACAAACCATCGGCAGTGCTCTTTTTCGGGAAGGGGGGGGAGGAGGGGGCACGCACATTTAGCACAGCCCAGCGGGTGTTATGGCGGCGCCCAGGGACCCTTCTGTGAAAAGGTATATACAATCAACCAGAGGGCGTTTCGAACACCGCCACTGCAGCAGCCGGGACGCGCCTTCTTCACCGGATGGAGTCTTCTCTCAAACGGACACCCCATTGCAGCGCCGCATGGCTTACAAAAGACAAGGGCGTTTTTCGCGTTCAAAACATGCTCCGCGTCGGCACGTGTCTCAAGCGCGCGCGCGTGCGCTCTCGAGCGCTGTTTTTCTCGCATGCAAATCACGCGCCAAGGTGTTGATGACGTCGGCCTGACCGCCGTCACAACAAGGCGCCCCCCGACCTCACCACGCGCACACTTATACATACGGAGCTTCGGAACACGTAGTAACATCGTGTGTATAATATGTAAGCCAGACAAAAAAAAAAAAAATCGCCACGGCCGGTAGTCGCGCGACAAGGACGCGTCTTGCGTGCATGCGACACTGTCCGCGCTCGGAATTCGTAATCGTCGACGGCGTTTCTGTTTTTTGTTCTTTCTTTCCGTGCGTCGGCCCCGCGTGTTCTCCGCTGCTAGTGGACGGCACACATCGTGCATCGCGTTAAGCGCGATTACGATCGCTTAACGAAGGAAAAGCGCCCGCCAACATCATCTCCGGCCGCCAGTATATATATATATATATATATATATCGGCGGCCATGAAAACCTCAGCACGTATACGTCTATCTAGCCGATTCTTCTGATGATCTATAGAGAGTTAACGAGCAGTCGAGACTGATCTAACAACAAACGCGGCAGAAAAAGAAAGAAAGAAAAGAAAGAACAAGGCGAGCTGCAGGAGACGCCGTTCGCGACACTAACATACAAGCCGCGCTCTAACAACGCATTGCGACAGCAGTTAACACCGCAGGGTTGAAGCACTTTTTCAGTATACAGCTGCCGATTTTCGTGTCATACAAATTCGACGACAATCCTGCGTCACACGTACGTGCTTCCAGCATCTTCTCCTCGTGCAGGGAGATATAAACTGCAAATAGCATTGCACATGCCAACGTTGAAAAACGAAACTATGCAGGCGAAGTCATTCCGTTCGCCTTTGTTACCTGCTGGGCGCAACGCGCGAACTCCTCTGACATACAAGCGTATTGATCGGTGGTGTAGTGCTTACGGTACTCGGCTGCCACTCAAAAAACGCGGGTTCGATCCCGGCCGCGGCGGTCGCATTTTCGATGGAGGTGAAAATGCCAGAGGACCGTGTACTGTGCGTCGTCAGTGCACGTTAAAGAACCCCAGGTGGTCTAAATTTCCGGAGCCCTCCACTACGGCCTTTCTCTTCTCTCTATCTCTATCACTCCCTTTCCCCCTACCCCTACGGACGCTTAGCCGTGCTCCCTACATGGGCTGCAGAAATTAGCGTCCTTTCCTAACCAAACTACTATCATCATCATCATCATCATCTCTCTCTCACACACACTTATTACTGTTATTGTTTGTTCGGGGGCGCTGCCCTATACAGATCTGCCTACAGGCTATAGAGAGTCCTTGCGCTCGAACATAACGTTCACATGTTGGGCCGACAAACGGACAGCGAAGCTTTATTATGGTAGAGAATTCTGTACATGGTCGAGAAAGCTACTGTATATAGAATTCGCCCGTTTGTGCAGTAGAGTTACTGTATACAGTAACTCTGAAGTAACGCTACTGCACACAAGCGGACCAATTCCTCACATATGTAAGTTTTCCCACCGTAATATGCCACTCCACAGGGGGCGGGCCAGTTCTTCCACTGCTTCTTAGATGGCGCTAGGGGTTTCTGCACGTTACTGTATACAGTTACTTCCAATGCTTTTTAGAGGACGCTAGGGGTTTCTGCACACTGAAGAGTTACTGTATACAGTATACCTGTACACAGTAACTCTATAGTGTGCAGAAACCACTAGCGCCCTCTAAGAAGCATTGGAAGACCTGGCGCGCACCCTGTGGAGTGGCATTATGGTGGGAAAATACCGAAGCCCCGAGGGCAAGTGCATTAACCAGCAGGCTACGCATCCTTCTTTTCCTTTTTCTACTGCCTTCATTCAAAAGCAGGTACGTGAGGCACACAAACACCAGCCAAGCATAAGCTATAGTGTGGCGACACGCCCACACTTGCAAAATGTGAATACATAAGAACCACACGAATGTGTGCATTTCCTACACCACTGTGCACGGTTATATAGACTCTCGAAGGGCACCGGAAATGTCAACGGCACCAGCGGGCGCTCCGCGTAAACAGCACAGAAAAAAAACAACGTTAAAAAAAAAGAGGTGAGAAACGCGCCCTAAGGTCTTTATAATTTCGTATGAGACGGCGAATATATCGCCCCTGGAAAAATGTCTTCCCAGCAAAGAGCAACGAATTAGCGCTAAAAAGCGAAGCCAAGTTTAAAGACACGGGAGTAGATGCCTTGATCTTTGTAGGCTGCACGCTTTCCCTCATCGTGTGCTTCAGCGAAACTAGTCATATCCTCGATGGCGATGCAGTCGTCGATGTGTCGCGGTAGACGTCTTCGCAGTCGCGGAAGACATCTTTACAGCATTGACGGGGGCACGTTCATATCAACGCAGCTATTTGGCTAGCACATGGCATCCATCATCGACTATATTACTCCAAACACGTCCTTTGTTTCACTCGTTCAGCCCTCACCTATAGTCAGCTGGAAGGGCGCTTTCATCAACGAAAAGGAGCCAAATTAACGCGCGCGACAGCGACCGAGCGAAGACTTCGCTGTATACGGACAGTTTTATAAAACATCACAGGATAGCACTTCCAAAAGGAGCCGCCCCCCCCCCCCCCTTCTATTAGTACACAGACAAGGCTTCAGGTCGGAGACACCGGCAGACACTGCGTACAACTCGCAACGACTCGTCACTCAAGGTATACATACACATACAATAAGCCTCGCAATCCTGTCCGCGACACATTGAGTGCCCTTGACAATGCCTTTTAGCGTCCTCGTCTACCGCCACAAACACAGTATGCACTACACTTTCAGGCTCAGTGTATATATATATATATCGTGCGCATGATGGCGTTATAGATGGCCGCTACAACGAAGCGCTTTTAAGATAAACGCCCTGTTTGCGCACTCGATCTCGCATCGGCCGCACAGCGGGCGGGAGAAAGAACAAAGAAAAAAAATGAGAAAGAAAGAAGAAAGAACAAACGCACGCAACAGAGAATAAGTTCGCGCGTAAGAATGACGCGGGCTTTTATGATTTATTTATTTATTTATTTATTTATTTATTTATTTATTTATTTATTTTCGTTTCCTCGTCCGATCCGGTTGTCCGCGCCGCCCTCGAAGTCTACACAGCAGTGCTGCCGAACCTCGTCGACGGGAACTTTCCAGCGTTCTCCTCCTATACGGCCGTGGAGAGGAAGATGGAGTGAGAAAGGGCGCCGAGCCATTAATCACCGCCAAACGGCCAGCGCACACACAGCATCGCGCAAGACATGCCATTCGCGATAATCAGTCGAGCTGCGCCGCGCCGTCTCCATGCCTCCTTCATTTCTCTCGTTCTGTCGTCAGTGTTGCCAGGCGAGCTTTTTCGTCCCGTCCCGTCCCGAAAGAGCGACGACCGCGCAGTGCGCCGGACAGTCGGCCAGCATACATAGTGACGTCGCAGTCGTAAGTCTTCCCTGCCGAAAATATGATACACTGATACCGAGTGTACAATATATATACCCTTGGCGCCCTTCGTCGGTGGTCCTCTTACTTCTCATCACTGCACTACCAGCCTGGACAAGCGTGGCCTCCGAGATCAGCTCAGGCAACGCCACGGGACGGGTTTCCGTGAAAACCTCGACTTCCGAATATAATTACTGTTATAATTACTCACTGTATTTAGTTTACTCTATGTATGTATGTATTTTGTTCCCACCCCCCTCTGTAATGCATTTCAATATTTACAGTGATTACGTCAAAGCGCCCACCTGGCTTCGTACAATTATTGGCCACACCGTGTGCTGATGTCATAACCGGCAAAGCGCACCGGAAGACTGTGTGTTGACGTCATAATCGGCGAAGCGACAAAAGCGCATCGGTATACCATATACCATGGCTTTCGATATCTGCGCGCGCCGCCTACCTTCGCGACATTACCGCCAGGGGAAGAGCGCATGCGCTGTTGCACCATGCGAAAGGCGGATTGACTGATTTGAAGTCACTGCTGGGATGGGTTTCGATTTCCGTTTCACGCTTTCTTGCTCATTAAAAATTATTTTCGCATTTTCTGAGCATTTCTGCTATCAGAAACAGGAGCGCCTCAGGAACACGAATCGCCGTTACCTCGACATGCTCAAAAAAAAAAAAAAAATCGGCGGAGATGGCCTTTAAGACACCACTTGCCTATCGAGCGAAAGAATGCCCTGATGCACAAAACACGGCATATTGTTAAGTACCGCATTTATGTACCATATTTCTCTCACGAGACACGCCGCAGACATGCGTCCTCGCAAGGTTGTTGCACTCTCGAACACGTCATATACAATCGGCCCTGGCAAGCGCTACTGATTCTCCACAAGACCGAATAAATACCTAAAAGCTCCGTTCATCATTCCTTCATTTGAGAGCCTCGGCTCGACGCTTCGTGACGAAAGCTTGTAACACGAAACGACGCAAAATACGGAGGCACGCGCACTATGTACAAAACGACCAATCGTGTCTGGTCGAGCGCCCGAGATGTGCCGCGTCTCCTCCCCAGGAGGCGCGCGACGCGGCCCTTCCAGGCGCGCCACCTACCGAGCGCTGGTTCCCCATAGCAACGCCGCAAAGGCTTCGAAGACGTCAAGCGCACGCCCACGATGACACCACTGGAAGCGCCGTGGGCTACGGGTGACGCAACGGGCACGAGCCTTTCAAAGAGCGCCGCGCTTCTCCCCGTGCACGTACACGGCGTTATATCCCGTCAGAGGACACTTAATTCGGGCATCATTGTTCTATCGCGAAAGCCATTGTGTGGGAACAGGCGGCGAGCGTGAAGGTGTCCGGTTCGGAATCGAAAGATCGCGGCTCCCATGCCGACAGGAACAGAACCTGTTCGGCGTTTCACTTTTGTACGGACTCGCGGTATAAGGCTCGGATGAAGCAATCACAAGATGTTCCATCTGGCAAATTCGGATATCACAGGACACTGACAAGTCTATAAGCGATATAAGAATAAGTACGCGGCCTAGATAAGACATATTTTACGTCGACATATAGAATTCATATACTTCAAACTCGGTGCCCGTCATCTGTGTCTCTCTCGATGAATACGCTTGTGACAATTCAGTATTAAGCTAACGAATGAGCAATTAACGTCTGAAAGGAGGAGCCAGTACACGGTTTCGGGAAAGGGTAAAAACCGACTTGGCGTCTGGTGAAGAAGACTGATTGATTAATTTATGGGGTGTGACGACCCGAAACGATATATGATTAGGAGAGACGCCGTGGTGCAGGCCTCCGGAACTTTCGACCACCTGGGGGTTATTTAACGTGCACTAGCAACGCTTACTACCCGGGCATGACCACTTCGCTCGCGTCGAAATGCAGCCGCTGTCGATCCCGCGTATTCGATCCCGCGACCTTCGGATCAGCAGCCGAGCGTGACGGGTCCTGGCGGACAAGGACCGTACTCGTATGGCCAGCGCCGTGATACACCGATAATACCGGTGGAAAACCGCCCCAGGTGCAAATAACTAGAGCGACAATCTTGTATATATCTATTTTCTCCCTTGTACATCGTATGCCTACAAATGAACACATAAAAGGACGTCGTCGAAATAGGGACAGTGTTCTTAAGCCAACAGCGCTCTATATGAACAACACTACTCTATTCCTTTGCTCAACAACACTGCAATGAACTTGAGCGAAGTTCTGTACAGCATCCCCATACACGTTAACGAGGAAACAGTACGCGCTCCAGAACATTGACATACTGCTCTGTATACTCATGCGTAATCGAGAGCAGTGATGAACTCAGCGAGGGTGCACATGATGTTCTGTACGCCCGTGTAATCGCTAACACTGAGTAACTGATGCCATCACTGGTACTTGCCCATACTGTGTTGGCAACACGTGGCGTGAAACTGCACATTGATTTTGACCACGAGGGTTTCTTTGACGATACGATCACCTAGATGTTAGTACAGGGGTGCGCCTTAGATTTCGCTTCGGGACCACAGAGGGGGCAGAACTCGAGAACAGAGAACAGGCCGAGGGCAAGCGCTCTGTCTGCGGACATATAACAGGCACACGTGGCAGCACGAAATGCCACCGTCAGCGAACCACGGAACCACGTGACCGCCGTCTCCCGCGATTCGAAGGAGAGAGCAGAGACAATAGAACGTTAAACCTCGGTCGTGTTCTTTATTATTATTATTTTTTTAAACGCATGGCGCGAACCTCTCGAGCAGCGTCGCAATCGAGGTGAGCCAACAGCGGCGTTCCAGTCCTCACAACCACAGAAGTCCATCCCCAACCTCTCTACTTCGCCGCACTCGGGTCTTCCGTCGCCGACTTTCTTCTGGCCGTTCGCCCATTGGTCGCTTCGAGAGGGCTATTTTTCGCACCCACAACGCGCCAAACCACCCAAGCGGAGGCCGGCGGGGGTGGGTGGCGCGTGGCTTCAAGAGAGGCCGCGTGAGAGGTGGAGGGAGGACACGCAACAATCCCGGAGAGCGCTTGCGAGTGCTTCCTCCCCCCCCCCCCCCCACCTCCCCGCCCTCCAGCAACGTTATCTCATCTTTGTCACCTCGACGTAATCAGCGCTGTTGGGACAAAATTCTGCTCCTCCTTCGCCATTAGGGCACACAGTACGGTGGTGCGCGCTCCCTCTCTCTCCGCTGACCATCTTCACCGCCACTCTACACACACACACACCCTCGCCACCGCATGACCCCGAACATCCCGCCGCCGGGGCTCTTTCGAAAAACACGCCCGCTTGCCTAAATGCTTCTGGTCGCATTGGTGTCTTTAGGGGACCCATGGAGAAACCCGCAGGGGCGGCCTGCAGACACAGTCCAGACAGGGTCATATCGTAACGAGAGCCCTGTGAAGAGCGTGGCGTCTTGAACGACGCAGGGTCTTCAGGAGAGCACGCGGGGCGACAATCTTCAGGGCGCAGGAAAGGAGAAGGAGTAGGGGGGGAGGACATTGGGACGTGGGACCTTCCGCACGACATCCCCGGATACATCCTCGATCCGCTGGGACCGAGATCACGACGCAAGTCTGCCATGCAACGGGGATCTTCGGGGATGAGGCCAACCGGCCCAATCTCTTCGAACGAGTACGTCAGGTGTGTGTGCTGATGACATCCGGCAATTTCGACCACACACACGAGCATTTCGCTTCCACCGAAATGGGACCGTCGCCTTGGCGGTTTGTTTCACTGGAACACATGAAGAAGCGCAGTCGACAAGAGAACTTTCGTAGAACTGCGCCGAATATGCCGTTAATGAGAGCGATTACCGTCGTTAACGGATACCCTTTATATATGGAGATTTTCAAAGTTCCGTGCAGCACTGTGGAAGCTACAGCCCTCTTCGGCCAATCCGGAGGACGAACACATGTTTAAACGTGTCCTTCCGCGGCTTGTCACCTGCCAATGGCGAGCGCTGCAGTGGCAGCTGCAGCCCTGGAAGGAGGAAGACGAAGCGGGGTGTGCGTGTCCGAACAATGGCATTCCGTCTCGCCTCGGAAGAATTCTGCGCTCGATGGCCTCGTAGCCTTGGCTGTGCAGCACGGAACTCCTGAAACAGACTATAGTGTTTTATTCCGGGTCGCGGTTGAAAGGCAGCGCCCAGCGAAGCAAACGAACTATATATACAGCAAGACGCGCGCACGCTACAAGTTTCACTAATACAGGCAGATAATGACGTCGAGCACTAACGTGGACAACCGGCAGGTCGCGAATTTTAACAATATCGTGGTGTTGCGGGTGAGGCAGGCGCTCACATAATATCCAACTTCCTATAGCTTCAGCTGCGGGAATTCAACAACCAATAAAATGCCAAATAATAATAATCTCGTGGATGATGATGATAATAATTATGATGTCTATTTCTTCAGCGTCTATAGCCAAAAAGTCCTGAAAGCTAGTCAGGGCCAAGAAACCCTTCTGCGCAGTATATATGTACTGCACGAAGAAAATAAATGGCAGATTGGATAAACCAACGCGCAGTTAACGTATACTTCGCAACGACACATGTTCGGCACATGTTCGTTCCTGCCAACTTCCACGCTCCATTCACGCAATAAGTGCATAAGGTACGAGGACAATGACGGCAAAAGGGAGACACACATACACACACGCATGAGGCGCACTTTCAAAAATGTTTGTTCAGAAAGAAACCACCTCATACATACACAATATGCTCTCTCACATGTGACAGCACGTGATGCATATGGATCACCTGTAGATCATTGACGCGCAGTTGCACTCAAGTAGACCAGCTCCTTTAATAATAATTGAATGGTAGCAGATTGATTGATTTGTGGGGTTTAACGTCCCAAAACCAGCCCTGATTATGAGAGACGTCGTAGTGGAGGTCTCCGGAAATTTCGACCACCTGGGGTTCTTTAACGTGCGCTGACATCGCACAGCACACCGGCCTCAACATTCCGCCTCCATCGATATGCAGCCGCCGCGGCTGGGATTCCAAACCCGCGACCCTCGGATCAGCAGCCGAGTACCACAGCCACTAGACCACCGTGGCGGGTCATAGTCTCATCTCCTTAACCTGACCTCCGACCCCTCGTGACAACAACCCCGTGGTACAACCTACTTAGCTGACCGTGTCTTCGTGTCCATTCTGTCGTTCTAACTGACCATCGGTTATACCTATAGTAAACCATGACCTATAAACACCTGACAACGAAATATATATGCAGCGCACAAAGCGTACAAGCGCACGTTTAAGGTGACACTGACGTTTAAGGCCCCGTTCCATTTCGGTCGAGCAAAACCGCGTGCAGATATTTATAGGTGACGCTGAAATTTCGAGAACAGTGGCGGGCATGTCTGGCCAAGCCTGTCATGCAAACACTAACACCCGCAGCACTGGGAGTACGAAACAGCATTCTTAGCCTTCACGTGTATATCTTTCTCAGAAATCACTGCGAATCTTAGGATGCACTGTGGGGAAGCCTGCCAGGAGACAGCGCGAGGCATGCAAATGGACTGCAGTAACGCGGCCTCTCCCTCTCTTCAAAATAGAACTTGCACCCCCACCGGCAGGACACACACCCAAATCTAGCCACGCGGCGTTGTGTGTGCACTCTTAAAAGTAAAGTTAGTAAATATGTAGTAAATAGATACATGTAGTAAATAGTTACTTAATGCTCGGGCACTTTACTACCTTCTTAGTAACATTTTACTAACCAGGAGATTACGAAAGCTAGAATTTGTTGCATTCGCTACCCAGATACGCTTCTTAGTGTCCTTAACTAAATAATTAGTAAGCCACTTCTACGTGGCCAGATGCTTCGTAGATGGCTGCACTTGAATAACAACTACCGTAGTTACAATTACAATTCGTTAATTATGTTTGATTAACAGTCTTGCGCGACGTCATTTCACACATCTAGATTCAGTATGTGTTTCACTTCTCTAAGTTCATGAGTGCTCACCGGTACACCATGTGATGCCCTAAACCATGGGAGGTAAGTATACTGTACTGTTACTGTATACAGCTTAGCTCCTAGTAGCGGAAGCTACACAACGCATACAGTATCGGGAAAGCTGAGCGCTGGACTGTCCAGAAGGACAGTACCGGACAGAGTGACTGAGTGCGAATGACCAGTCAAAAAACTCCCGGGGCTCCGCATAGACCGCAGCACACTGGTAGGGTACAAGCTAGATTTTGCTGCGTGCTCTGTCAACTATTTTTTTTTTTCGCTCTAACTCCACCTGCTCCTCACCCCTTGTCCTTCCTGTTCCACGTTCTGCTTTTCTTACTTTTCTTCCCCTGCTTAATCGTCTTTTTCGTCGTCATCCGCTTCCTCTTCATCTTCGTCGTCGTCTTCCTCATTCATGAAAGCACAGCCGGCGTATTACACTATTACAGATCAGAGCCAGGAGTGGGTGCCACCACATGTCCAGGCATATCAGAGCCGGGGCTGAGAATGCGAGATGTTTAACCAACAGCTTACAGTCTGTCAGGGTTGTATAGGCACCAACGTTACTGACCAAGATTCAAGTCCGCACAGGCACTGAGCTTTTTTTCGCACTGAAGCTGATGGCGGTTACGGACACGGGCACCATCGCCGCAAATTTCGGTCACAGCTTACGCTCTCAAAAAATATGAATAAATATACAGAAGTATGCGGAAACAACAGGTTTGGGTTATAACTACCCCCCCCCCCCCTCCCAACCCATCCCCAAATCATTGCACGAAGCGGCAAAATTTGCTCTGTGGTTCATCCAACTGAAGCAACGAAAGGACAAATTACGCTAGGTGGCCGCTACCCCCTCCCTCCCTTCCTTACTCCATCCTGAAGTCCTAGTCCATGATCCAAAAGAGTACAGCGCGATGATAGGCACACACACACAGAGAAGCAGGACACACGGACTGGTGCCAGTCCATGTGTGTGCCTATCGTGCCGTACCATTTTGGAAAATGGATAGCCAACTAGCCCAACAAACCGTTTTGTTTAAGTACTAGTCCTACGAGTTAGTCAATATTATTACATGACGTATGCATCGTAACGAGAAGTGGAAGAAGAGCTCAAGTCGCAAGAATACGTCCCAGCAGCACTGTAATGTCCTACGTCCTTTGCATACAAACTCAAAACCACTGCTGTGGACGTAACAAAAACGTCCTCGCCCCCCCCCCCCCCCCTTTAGCCCCGGGAAAAAATCCTTGGTGCAATAATGCAGCAACCGCGCGCATTCACGTGTCACCCCGCACAGACCCCGAGCGCGCAGCGACAACATTTAGGCTCCGAGACGGCGCTGTGGCAACCCCTTCCTCGAACCACCGCCTCCTTTTTGTCGCCACCGCGCTGCCAAGAGTCGCAGTGGCGTCTGTCGCCAGCGCCCAGTGAGCCAAGAACCCGCGACACCTCCCCTTTCCTCTCGCCGTAACGTCTACAGCCAGGGGGCCGCAGTCTGCACGGCAGGACGGGGCGACTGAGCCAAGAAACTGGCGCAGCCCAAACCGCAAGCTCGCTTGCCTGTCTGGTTAAAGAGGGAGAGAGAGCGAAACGACTTCCAAGAGGCCTGCGACCTCATCGCTATTCCCCCGCGGCGGCGCAAGAGACGACGTGCGACTTCTCCCCGGGAAAGAACGAGAAAGGGTGTGGGGGTGGTACTCCTCCGCTCCTTTGCATACGTCACGACAGGCGCTTTGCATACGTCACCCTCGGCAACGGCGCCGAGCTGCGGCCTTGCCAACAGAACGAGACGCATATAACGGTACGAGGAGAGAGTAAGAGCACGCAGGTGAGAGAGAGGAAGGAAGAGGCCCGCGATGACGTCAAAATGACGTATCCCCCCGCGAAGTAGAAAAGTAGCTCCCGCGAAGCTTCCCGGCGATGAAGAAAACTACAAATATAGGTGAGAAAGGGAGGGGCGGCGGCTGAGAAGGGAGGGAGAGAGCACAACGCGGCTCCGCGGGGCATGGTTAGGCGGCTGCGCGAGCACATAAACACTATGCTATGCACGCTCGCGAAGGCGCGCGCACACACAGAAGGGAGGCCAATGTAAACGAGCGCTTATCGGGCGCCAGAGGTAAACAGCCAGGGAAACCAGCCGGGGAGTTGAAAAAGGGGCACCGCGACGCCGAGCCAGCCCGGCGGACGGCTCGCCGCACGGCCGCCACGGAGCGCGATCATCGCATCTGCCGCTGTACACCGGGCTACTGTCGCATCCCCGTTCACACGGACGCGACCGCTGCGAATCGCCTTCGCGATTCCTGGTGTCCGTTCGGCGCATGCGTCGTTACTGTGGGTTTCCACGGGCTCTGCGTTTTATTCCCGGCCACGGCGGCTGCATTTAGTTAGTTATTTAGTGAGTTATCATTAGTTACTAGGATGCAGGCACCGTTCACACCATGGAGGGCTCGGAAGCGACAGAAGCGACAAAACTCGCCAGAAATCCGCTCGTTTTGTCGTGTCGACGCAGCGGGCGGTAAAACTAGGTGGCGAGGGCGAATGCGGAAAGTCTTTCCGCTTTACCGGAAGTCGTGCTTTGGCTGCACGGAAACATCCGGTCGCAAATTCAACATGGCGGCCAAGGAGTCGGCGGCGATTCTGACCGACGCAAACGCAAGCAACCCCGTGCCGCGCAACGAGACTCAGTCTGTACAAGAACGCGTTTTTCTAGGGCTACACTTGATATTTGGATGAAGATTGTCGATGTAGACGGGAATTAGCAGGAGGTACAGCATAAATGCGTTGGCATGTGCCGATAGCGCTTTCGCAGGATCTGGGCGAAGCTATTGCTATACACCTGGTGTGGCCGCTTATGTGTAGAGCACTATCTCCACTAGATCCCACTAGACTAGATCAGTGGTGTAGAGCATCGGTTCGAGCATCTGAACAAGCGTGGAAAAGAATTTCCGCCGGCTTTGGCGTTTGCGCTCTCCTGACGCTTCCACTGTGCGAACGAAGCGTTGATGTGCGCGGCAACGAACCTCGGATGGTGAAAACTAATCAGGGTTACATCGCTACAGCGTGCTTCATAATCATATCATGGTATTGGCAAGAAAAAATTCAGGTTATTATTATTATTGTTATTATTGTTGTTGTTGTTTACTCGGGCTTCCCGAAACGCTGCTATACCGCTGCAAGCAGGCTGAAAATAATAAATAGCACGTCTCATGAAAGAACGGCCGCGGCGCAATACATATATAGAACGCGTCTGGAAAAACATTGCTCGACCCATCAAAGCAGAGGACCCAAATAACGCGCTTTTTTCTCGCTTTTTCTCTTTCTTTTTTTTTTTCTTTTATGACGCAAGCACCGCAGCTGCAGCAGAGAGTTCGACAGATAAGGCCAAACCACATATGCGCGAAAATGCACGCGACAGCGACGGGCGACGCGAAGCAGGCTACCGTCGCGCGAGCTGTAGTTTGCATAACCAAACTTCATTCACGCGAAAACTTCGGCGAGCGATATCCAGTGTTGCTGGCATGAAGGCGTCGATTTTGTAGCGAAACTGGTGCGTTGACCACGGCTTGAAAAGTAGAGTAGCATGTTTTACTACGCAAATTACACAAAATGTTTTTTATAGCCTTGTAATAATGTTTTTCCTTCGTAAGTGCATGAATATCAAGCACATGGCGGCAACCGGCAGTGCGTCATTGATATACATTCTGTCCCGGGTTTCTCCTATTGGCTAGATCAGCATGGCACTTCCGGGCGACGGGCGACCGATTCTAGATTTCCAAAACCGAGTGTTCGCGCGATTTTGACTACGCGACACGTCGCGCGAACGGCCTGTTTCGTCGCTCATCGCGTCGCCCGTCGCTTTCGCGTGCATTTTCGCGCGTATGAGGTTTGGCCTATAAGCGTGACACGTTTTCAGTGCGGATGACAACAGGAAGTCTCGCAGACGAGACATTGTGCGTGCGCACGTCGACACGCTCTCGTGAGAGCTACGCGCGTCACTATACGTGCTACCGCAAAACTACAGAAAAAAGAAAATGCAAGATAAGGAAGACTATATTCGACGTCACCTACTTGAACGCGGCTACGCAAAGTAATAAAATTGTATCTATAGGTGTATTATGCGCCGTGAGCGGTGCTAAAAAACTGAGTTCATTCAGCGTTTGACGGGACAGTATACGCCACGAACCATGACTTACGACGACCCATAGGGTCGATTCCTTGTGTATATGCAAATATTATCGATCTGTTGTCTCACTCTCGATCTTCAGCCTTCTACTCCATTAGAGGAAGAAAAAAAATGGAATCGGCATCACGTGATCCCGCTAGCCTCGGCAAGCCATACGACTCTGACGCCTGGTGCGAATTAAGTGGCTTATGGGCAGGACTGTAAAGTCCATACGGTTGCCGAACCCGTCGAGGTTGTTTGGTATGTCCGGTAACTTTCAGTGGCGCTTGACCACGCATGAATCACGTGACAAGGGCCTATTTCCCACCACTCGCCTCCGTAAAGTTTTAATGAATATATGCTTCAATAGTGTCACCTGACGTCCTCCCCTTGATTTTCTTTCGTCCACGATTTGCTCTCAACATCAGCGCTTCGCCCTGTTATTAATAGTGCATTCAGCAGTAAAATATCAACTTTTTCCTTATGTTCTTTTATATATCCAAGTATACAGATAAACCCTTACAGGTAACCATAACTTACGAAATGTGTTCCAATATGAAGCGAAAGTAGGGCCAATTCAGCAGCTTTCGGCATTCAAATGCCTTCAATGGGTATAGCTGTAATCTACGTGAAACGAAGTAGGCTATACCTACAATTCTATATAGAGCTAGTGGAACACCGCCAGTGGCATATACAGCCGAACAACCCCACACTACGAAATGACCTGTACAACGAAAGCTTATCTTACTTCACATCCAAACCTTATTGCGAGATGTATACGGTGCGCAGCATTTGCAACAGCGAGCTATACAACGAAATGTCGCACACAACGAACTAATTTCGTAGGTTCCGCGCACTTCTTTGTAAAGGATTTCGACTGTATGCCCGATATTACGAAGCGCATGTGCAACGCGTACACCTAGAAACAGCGAACCGCCGTTTCCCCCGAATTTCCGTTGCGTTATCTTCGGCGCATACGCATAAACAAAACCAGAATTCTTTCCAGCGGCCAAGCAAGCTTCGATGGGCAATCCAAACGTCGTCCATGATTTATCGCACTCAGTGCCCCCCCCCTCCCCCCCTCGGTGCCAGAGAACCTACAGCTAGTTTTCCTGCTTGGCAGCAGCTGCATAGCGAAGGGTTGAGCGCCTTCGGTTCGATTTCGTGGATCATCATTTCCCGACCAAGCCAATTTGCGATATCAAAGAACCGAGAGCTTCGAGCACGCCTATCAGACGGCGCAGCGATCACCTACGGGAGAGGACCGTATAAGAGATTCGACGAATTAGAGCGCCGCGTTAAGAAGTCAGAGAAAAGAAAAGAAAGACAAAATATAAACGATGTGACCTTGTTAACATTAGTCACGCCTCGACGGCGTGGTAGACATCTCGAAGCCACGCGGTCGCGATTTCCAAAACACGCCGCTTACTGAGAGCTCTTGCCGTCGCAATAAAAAGGAAAGAAAACAAAAGGAAAATCGCTAAACCTTTATCGAAGCATATACGCAAGCAAAGGTGTATACACAAAGCGGCGGACATCGGGGCAGACTACGTACATTATACGTGGAACACAACAGCGATAAGCCTGCAGAACTTGTGGCACAAGTGCGTCACAATCGAGGAAGAAAAAAAAAAAACACAGAGAGAGAGAGAAAGAGAGAGAGAGAGACGCCAGCCAAGCGAAAAAAAATCGTCTTATCGGCCGGGAAGGCGGTCCCAACGCAAAGCTACTACACTGGCAACGCCGAAGGCACGGAGAAAGAAGTATACTGTGGCCAAAGGTAAGGGTGATGGAGAGAGAGTTTGCGTCACCAAGGCAGCGGAAGACTGCGCACGCGATTGGAGGCGGCGCCGTTAGCCATGGCATCCGGCGGAGACATCGCTTCCTTGCCCCGGAAGAACCCGCGAACACTTACATCTCTTGAGAAAAAAGAACTGCTCGCCGGGGGAATGCGGAGCTCTTCGTGGTTTAGTGACGTCGGTCATCTCCAAGAGCTGGCCCAAAGTCTCCACAGCGAAGAAAACGGAGTGGCTGCTGTTCCGGATATATGTCAAAACTTCGACGGGCCCGCAATCTTGTCAACCGTGTAATAGATGCCCGTAGGTGCGTGCGTGCGTGTGTGTGTGTGTGTGTGTGTGTTTCTTGACGGGGGGCCAGGGGCGAAGCCAGGATTTCACTTCGTAAGAAGATGGGGGAGGGGGGTTTGAACATCTTCCCCTCTGGCCGCACGTTAATTTTCGAAAAATTGGGCGCGTACCTGGGGTACCCAATCACCTGGGTGCTCAATTTGAAGCTCTATTTGCTAATGGCGACGAACTTGTGTAGTGTGCAGTGTGCTTTTTGATAGCTCTTGTTTCTTGTATGCCAGACTCTGCTGCCACAAACTATAAATAAATAAATAAATAAATAAATAAATAAATAAATAAATAAATAAATAAATAAATAAGAATGACACAGTCACCTCGAATTCACGTAAGCCAACAGTGCAGAAAATGAGCCATCATTGCCGCTGTGTGCAAACTACGATGACGATCTCTCTACCACGAGACAATCCGGGTTTATGGGCTTCACGTTCTCTCGCTTCACACAGGAAATATGACAGGAACAAAGGAGCTGTATATTTCAGCAGCGTACAGCTTGCATGTTGAGCCATAGCAGTTAATTAACAGGCCATGATGGCATTCAACTGATACATAGCGCACAAATGAACAAGGACAGAAAACACCTTTTCTGTCCTTGTTCTTATCTGCGCTTACAAAGACTACATAGCTTATATTGCGAATATAGCTGGCCAACATTCCCTTACAAAATTCTTTGGGAAATCGAGCCATTTACACTTACAACGACGTATACCTGTCCTCGAAACTAAGTTCCCACCCATTTACTCGGGCGGTGCAACTTCATTAGGACAGCCCTAAATGTACCTTAATGGCGACACGGCGAACGAGAATAACACCAAGTGTTATGTTCTACAGAACGCCATTAACTACCTGCATGATGACAGACCTCGCCCCGAGACACAGCCCCGATTCTAAATCTCGCGCTGAAACGCCGCGCGGAGCAATATCACGGCGCGGAGAGACGTCGTCGAGCGGTATACACACTCCGCCTCAACAATTCCGTGCAGCGTTGTGAAGCCAACGGTATATGCGGGCTCGATCAGTCGCACATGTCGTGCAGCGAGCCTCTGACACACTCGCCGATGAAGAAGACAGCAGGGGAATGCACGCAAGTTCAACTACACTACGTAAAGCGAGTGATAAACGACAGCTTATTCAACATGCGTTCTTTTGTAGCACCCATGCAGACAGATCGCCAAACGCCTGTAGACATTTGAACAATGTACAGACAGATACGAAACAGTGTCGCGAGGTGATGGAAAATCGGGCTGTGGTGTTAACCTAACCGATATAAGGACTTGACACGTAACGTTCGAGACAGCAGTTAATGATAAAAGGCAAGTTCTATCACGGGGGCAAGCGCATAAAACGCTGACGAAAACAGATACGCATTTGTTAGGACAAGAACTGGAATCATTGAGAATAATCTGTTCTACCTCGCAGATATACCTTGTACGATGATAATCTTGTACTGTAATATTGGTCACGATAACGACGGTGTACCCCACCCGTTAAAGTATGGAAAACACACTTCCGCAAGTGCTTGAGAAAGGGATGTCGTTTTCGTCGGGGCAACGCCAAACTATAGCAAACAAAAACTAGGTGTGCCCGACTTTAGGCTAACGTTAATGCCCGAAAGTAAAAAAAAAAAAAGGAGGGGGGGGGGGGGAGGGGAGGGCGTTAGGCCCAGAGGCATTTCCTTGTTCGACCACCGCTACTTAGGGTGTGTTCCAATACTCACGGTAGACGGCTAAATAGACGGCTACGTAACAGCGGCCATCTTAAGTCCCATTCCATTTCTCACGTAGACGGCAAAATAGACAGCTTCGCGAAGACGGCATACGAAGACAAAAACGATGCAGGCTACTTTGCTGTCCAAAGAAGATGGCGGCTGCGAGGATTCCTTGAATATCCACAAACCTCGCCGGAACGGTCGTCTGCTCGCAAATAGGCGCTTTCTTACGCAATTTACGTGACCTACATTGAGTTTTTTTGTAGATTGGAACACGAAATAAGCAAAATGAACGAAAATTGGGGGCGTTTTTTTAGCTTTCTTTTGTTGACGCGAGATGGCGTCTCGTCATGCATACGTCATTTTTGCGCGTTCCATTACTCGGACGGCAAGCACGCGAAGCTGTCTTTGAAGCTGTCAAGCTAGGCTGTCTACGGTGCTGTCCAGAATTGGAACACAGCCTTAATCTACGTTATTCGGACACCTTCAGTAAGTTGTAGGATGGCTTGAAGCAAGTTTCGGCGTCGTCTGGTTCCCACTTCCGGAAGGAAGCAGACGACATGGTCGGCCGCCAAGTGCAAGCCGGGAGAGCCGGGCTTGCCTGGTTTCCACTTCCGGAACAAAGCAGACAACGGCATGGCCACCACAAGCAAGTTACGGAGCTCATGCGCACAACCGTTTCCGGAATCAGACAACATGGCCGGCATGTTCAAGACGCGAATAGCTCGTGTGGTTACCACTTCCGGAAGCAGACGACACTGTTGTTTGCTTGCAAAACGTGCATGGTGATACAGCGGAACCCAGAGGAGGAACCATCGAAAAACTCAGTTCCAGAAGGAGGCAGACAATACGGCAGGCCGCCATGTGCACGTGGGGAGGAAGCTTGTCTGTTTTTCGCTCCTGGCGGGAAGCAGACGTCGGCATGGCCACCACATGCAACCCGCGGGGGATGTTACCACTTTCAAGAAGCAGATAACATGGCCAACATGCTCAAGCCGCGGAAGAGCTCATCCATGTGTTGACTACTCCCGGAACCAGATGACGTGGCAGTCACGTGCCAGCCGTGGTTGCCGCCATTACACTGTGGTGATACAGCAGCTCCAGCGCAGGAACCATGAAGGAACTCGACTGGTTCCCTCATCTGGTTTGACAGACGACACCATGCCTCTCCACGGTGGTCTAGTGGCTATGGTACTCGGCTGCTGATCCGAGGGTCGCGGGATCGAATCCCTGCCGCGGCGGCTGCATTTCGATGGAGGCTAAATGTTGAGGCCCGTGTGCTGTGCGATGTCAGCGCACGTTAAACAACCCCAGGTGGTCGAAATTTCCGGAGACCTCCACTACGGCGTCTCTCATAATCACAGCTGGTTTTGGGACGTTAAACCTCACATAACAACAACAGACGGCACCATCACTTCGTGTTTGAGCCTCGTACGAGCTACACTACCTGTGCGCGCCCAGACTATAGGCCCAGACGCTGCACGGTATCAACGGTACAACGATGGTGCCAGACGCTGCATGGTATTAATGGTACAACGATGGTGCCGCCAGACAGGCGCGCGCCGAAAACGAATCGATGGGAGAAGAAAGCGTCACAAGGCCGATACACACACACCTCTCATGGCACCCCTGCCCTCGAGGCAACGCATAAAAGCGAAGTGACGCCGTAATATGCGCGATCCGGGCGGCGAAAACAAGGCTGCGTGTGCCGCTGTGACCTTCACCCGCCACGCCGGTTATTGCGACGGTAGCGTACAACTTCGACGCATGGCCACGCAGGGCGGGCTTCTGGGAAGCTTTCTTTTTGTGCGTGCAAGTACAGGCTATATAGCATCGTGTGGCGTCGCGTATATATACACGCCGGCGCAAGGACACCGGAGGACGGACAAACGTGTTGTCTTTCCTTCCCGTTACCGCTTAGCGCCCCAAGGACGACACTGCGTTTGAATCAATAGGTCAACTATAGACCGAACTATCGCTCTTGTTCCAATAGCAGCACGGGTCTGGTTAACAAATTAAATTCCCAGGCATTATACACGCCAAAATTTTGACATGATTACGGATAACGCTGTTGCGGGAAAGTTTGAATCGATTTCGACCCACATAGGTTTCGTTAGTTCGCACATGAACGTAAATAAATGTACGGCCGCTCCTTGAATTTCACCTCCGTGGAAAAGCAGCACGCACAGAGGGCGGAAGATGAATTCATGTCCTAGTGCTTCCCGGCGCTTTGTAAGGCCACGGTCAATCCGCTCTACCGCACCGCCACACAGCGAAAGGGAGAGAGACGAAGTTGAGCAACACCTTCAAGAGGGTGCTTTGTGGAAGTGACGCGTTCTCCTCTCCCATGCAGTCGCGGACGGAACCGACGCCGCACTGTGCGGCGCCCGCTCCGTCCCTGACTAGGAGAGGGAAAGGGGTACCCCCCCAACGTCCACTTCATCTTTCCCTGTGGCGTCCGCTCCCTCCCTATCCTCTTTCATTCCTCACCTCCCCTTCCCCAGACGCTGAGCCGCGCTCCCACAAGGGATGCAGAAAATAACGTGTCTCCCATCTAAAATCACTACTACTACTACTACTACTACTACTACTACTACTACTACTACCACCACTCAGCCGTGTGCGGTGCGGCCACCGCCATGTGCAGAGCGGTATCGGTATGCCCCACGCCACTCGGTCAACACGGCGGGTTAGATGCGTTTCCCCAGACTCACTGGGTGTAGTAGATAAAACCCAGTTGTGTACAGCGCTGCATAATATATTACCAATGCAGTGCACGCTGGCCGTGCGCTAGTACTTATAAACACCAGTGTACGGCTACGTTGTGAAAGTTTGCCGCCACATTGTACATTAATAGGGAATTTTAGCGTGTCCGGTAAACCGCATAGGCAAAGGCGTACAGGATACCGGATTGGGCATAGCGTTTGTTTATTTATTTATTTATTTATTTATTTATTTATTTATTTATTTATTTATTACAGTCAAGTGGCGCCAGCCATGGTTGATAAACAGAACAAGCGAGAAATTTGGGTGGCCACTCGCTAAGCCTACAGCCTCGACAATTTGGGTGTCGCGCTCAGAAACGGTGTCAGAAACGGTGTCAGTAAATTGTCAGTAACTCGAGGGCTAAGAGCGCGAGACGGAATACGCTCTGGGTGGTCGGCCATGTTTGCGCATGCGCTGTTTACACCCGGTATTCCGCCCTATGGAAACTGCTTCGCGAATTGCGGGTTACCGGACAAAAAAACAAAAATTCCCTATTAACTACACTAAAATTCCCTATCAACGAAACGTGTTCGTAGTGATCCAAGCGAAGTCAAAAAAAAAAAAATGAGAGAGAGAACAAAAAAATCAAAATATGCTCGCCCTCCAAACATAAACCTTGCCGTGCAGTAAACGAGGGCATACACGTTCTCCAGAGTCTGACGTGTGAAATTTGATCGGACCTTTCCGGCGGTTGACGAGTTGCAGGATTCGTCGAAACGGGCAGAAAAAGAAAAAGAAATGGCTGTCTTCGGCAAAAGATATGACCGTTCGTCTCGTGTGACGGTCATTATGTTAACCATGTACGTGTTAACCGCGGCGTACACAGGTCTTCGGCCTCTGCACTGAACTGCAAGCCCCCTGACGTAGCAGCACGCAAGCAACTATGTGGAATTGAATTTCAAGCTCATGAAAAAAAAGAGCAGGTCTCCCACGTTTAAAAAAAAGGTGCAACAGTAAACAATTGCACAAAATATGGGCAATATTGTTTTATAGGACCTGCAAGGGACAGGGCTACGCTCAGCCGGACGCCGGCGCGGACCGCAGCAC
This sequence comes from Hyalomma asiaticum, assembly GCA_013339685.2. Taxonomy (NCBI): domain Eukaryota; kingdom Metazoa; phylum Arthropoda; class Arachnida; order Ixodida; family Ixodidae; genus Hyalomma; species Hyalomma asiaticum. The sequence continues at coordinate 12,586,556 of CM023487.1, forward strand.
AACATTTGGCTCGAATGCGACAATATATACTGGTCATGGTGCACTCAATTTCATGTTAAATAGGGGGCCTCTGTACCGCACCACGGAACGCGGGGTACTATTCCGTATTAGTTTTTCCTATCTGAAGTGCTATCCTGGACATTTTCAAACTCCGCCATATTGTCAAATTCCGCCATCTTTGCAGCTATGATTGGTCCAGAGGGCAGATATAGGTTCCCTGATTGACTCAAAAAATTCCGCCATAACAAAATTTGACAAGGTGGTGGAATTAGACACTCTCAAAGGGTATGGTCAAGGAACACTTGACCGATCAGGCATTGGAGAATGGTCAGGGGTTAGTCTGCCAGTCAAGAAAATAATTGACCAGTCGGGGAAGACCAATGCGGAAAAGCATTCCGCATTCCGTGGTACGGTTTATAGGCCCTACTGTAGACCAATACGAGTTCTCTAGCTGACGTCACACTGACGTACACAGCCTTCTTTCGACATCCACTACATTAAGAAAGCTTTACTTTCTCTTTGTTTGTTCTTTCTTTTCACTTTCGTGCTACAGCACCTAAGCAAACAGGGGTAGCCGTCACCTGAGAATGGCGACAGCTCCTTCATTTATTTTTATATCAATAAAGAAGAAGAAAAAAAAAGAGGGAACATACACAATGATGGGTGATGGACGTGACCACGTCACAGATACATGTACGGAGTAACGGTCGTCACTGTCGCCATCAGCCCTTCCACTATGTCCACCGTATATCGAAAGTCTCTACCACACATAAGCGACCTGTGTAACCTTGTCTTGCAAGAGCTGTATCTCCATTTTAAGGCTGCAATTTTCCTCATATTATCGCCTTGTCCACGGCATCACTGCAGTCCTCGACTTCGCTTATAATAGAACCTCTTAATGACCATTCGTTGCCAAACTCAAGAAATTGATTGATTGATTTGTGGGGTTTAACGTCCCAAAACCAGTTCTGATTATGAGAGACGCCGTAGTGGAGGGCTCCGGAAATTTCGACCACCTGGGGTTCTTTAGCGTGCACTGACATCGCACAGCACACGGGCCTCAACATTTCGCCTCCATCGAAATGCAGCCGCCGCGGCCGGGATTCGATCCCGCGACCCTCGGATCAGCAGCCGAGTACCTTAGCCACTGGACCACCGTGGCGGGGCAACTCAAGAAATGTTCACATTATTCCAAGTAAAGCTATATAACGGCACAATAAATGAACGTGCAACTGCGGCGACGAATGTCGATCGTGTTGCATGCCTATACGCACAAATTGTTCACTTTGCCTTACTTGCACAAACCCTACTATGCCTTACTTACACGCCTTACTCTGCGCAAACATACGAACAAAAAAAAAAAAGCGCGAAGTTCGTCACAAGCTGTCGAATACAGCGACGGAAAACTATAGACGCCTAAACACCACCAGCAGAAAGAGGAGGCACAAAAATAAATAAATATATAAATAAAATTTTAAAAAGATTAGAGCGCCCATATCGCTCTTTTCTTAATTTGTGCCTTTTTTTTTCTGCTGCTGCAACTTAGGCGTCTACTTTTTCCGCAAAGTTATCTGTACCAACCACCCCAGTAGCAAGTTCTGCTATGTCGAATACAGGCTGTGTGCGACTCGAGAGGTGCAGACCATTTTTTTTTTTTTTGGCACATCGACTTCTCTCCTCCTCTTTATTTTACGGTCTCATTGCCCTTTCCCAATTTCAGGGCGGGAAATCTGGCACAAACTGAGGTTTCTCCACGCCTTTTTTTTTAACATTATCTTTGTATGATCAGTCTTTCTCTGTCTGTCCGTCTCTCCCTCCCAGGCATAAAATGTATGGCTCGAAACTTTTTTTTTTTTTCAGAATTCAACACTGATTGGCCTTCCCAACGATACTAAAATGCAAGTATAAGAGAAGGAAAGGGTGGGGTTCATAATCAGCACCAGTAGTAGAGATCTAAAAAAGTAATAAATAAATAAACGCATGCTTGAAAGTACGTCCACATATTTGTCCTCGGGCCTTAAAGAGGTTACGTACGGAAGAAGGCGGCAGAGCCGGCGTATATACGTAATTACGAACGCTAACGTTCCACAGTGACCCGCAGGCAAATTAGTCCCGGTACACATGTGGAGCAGACAGGCCGAAAATGCGTTTACTAGGGCACGAGACAAGGACGGGAAAACACCGCTCCTACTTGTCCTCTCGCGCCGGCGGTCTTCCCTCTAACCACGCACATATAGTTGAGGGCGCACTGAACACACGAAGCCAGTCTATATAGAGAGAGTCATTTTAACAGAAACCAGACCAGCCGTGCTCGCAGCAGATCCTGCAGATTAGATTAACAACCGCGGAATGTGCGCTCCGTGTCTCATAAATTACCTATATATATATATATATATATATATATATATATATATATATATATATATATATATGAGAGAGAGAGAGAGATTACATGCGCTGGAGATTAGAGATTACATATAAAACAAATAGCTTACAGAATGCCTTCAGAGCTATAGTGTGCTATATACGCACGCACAAGCAATTAACGGAGGTCGCCATTTTGCCCCTTCCTTTTGGGAAAATGAGGCTTTGTGACTGATCTTCTTTTTCTTCAATTGTCCGCCGCGGTGTTCTAGTGGTTATAGTATAACTTGACTGTTGACCCGGAAAAGGCCGAATGCGACTGCAGAAGCCGGTCTGATCCCTGCGCACTGCGGTCGCATTTTCGATGGAAGTGAAAATGCCAGAGAGGGTCGTGTACTGTGCGTTGTCACTGCACGTTAAGGAACGTAGTAAAAATTTGCGGAGCAAAAATCCACTACGCTTTGCCTCGTAATCATATCGTGGTTTTGGCACGAAGAACCTTATCAATAATTATATTTTTCCCAGCAACCTATAAAACACTAAGGAATGCTATATATAGTATGCGAGAGAGAGAGAGAGAGAGAGCGAGCGAGCGGGCGGGGGAGCCTTCGCCGTGAAGTCCACAGAAATACATAACGCAGATGGGTCCGTCTGAACACCAGCAACAACATCCAATCGCCTTCCGCATCCTTGAGGCAACATATCCAAGATCATTTCTCCGTAAAATACCCGTCAACCTAAGATTGAATTATTGATTGTGGTTCGGTTAGGAAAGGACGCTAATTTCTGCAGCCCATGTAGGGAGCACGGCTAAGCGTCCCTGGGGGGTGGGGGAAAGGGAGTTAAAGAGATAGAGAGGAGAGAAAGGCCGTAGTGGAGGACTCCGGAAATTTAGACCACCTGGGGTTCTTCAACATGCACTGACAACGCACAGTACACGGGCCTCTGGCATTTTCGCCTCCATCGAAAATGCGACCGCCGCGGCCGGGATCGAACCCGCGTTTTTTGGGTGGCAGTCGAGTACCGTAAGTACCGTAACCACTACACCACCACGGCGGACCTCAACCTAAGAGCTGATCCCAAACGCCCGAGGGGCGGGGGGTCAGAAATCCGCTTGGCGGCTAATCAGATACCGCCTAACCCAGCCTCCCTCCTTTTCTTCCTATGGGCGCCGCACACACACACACACACACAAACGCGCGCTCGCGTAGCCTCTCAACGGCGAGCCCGCGCGGTCATATGTCAATCAGGATCCTCAGCACACTGGGCCAAACCGAGCAGACGCCACGCACTAGACACGTTCTAAATCACAATCCACTCGGAGTCCCGACCCGCTAATTCCTTCGGTGTTTGAGCGATTGGCCAGACACCACTGACTGCTCCCGCCGTCGCCATTAATACCTCCACTAAGCTGTCTCTCTCTGCTGACAGGCGCCACTCCCGCCAATCCGATGCTCGAGGGCGAGCGGACATGTCACCAGGAAAAGCCGAACTCGGAGGGAAACACAGCTGCAGACAGCATCGCCAGCTTTCCATGAACCGCTTGAATTACATTTCCGATGAACCCCAAGGAAGAGAGGAGTCCTCTCGAAACGGCTGTTTAGTAATGAATTAAGGGATTACTTCGTTTCCGAGAACGCCTCCACTGTGACATAGTTTTTTCTAATCCAAATCATAACTGGCCTAATGAATTAGCGCCACTCGCAGCCTATAGGCTACGAGTAGCGCTGACTGAAACTCCCAGAAGTAAATGTAGAGCAATACCCAATAATGCAGACGATGGAACGACCGCCGCCGTAGCATGGTAGAGCATCGGAGGCGTTATCTGAAGGATGTGGGTTCGATACCCCCCCGACGGCTGGTGTGCTTTTTCGGTCACTTTAATTCATTTCCCATTAATGTAACTACTACACTGCATCTAAAAAGTAAAAATAATATCCCCTGTGCCTTCCTCGGTCTCATTCTGTTAGCTTCATGAGGCTGTATATATATATATAACGAAGATGACGCTGACGGTGATGATGATTATGTACAGGTGAAGAAGATGACCGATGAATGTTTTGCTCACAATATATATATATATATATATATATATATATATATATATATATATATATATATATATATATATATATATATATATATATATATATATATCGTCTTTCATTATGTCGCTCTGTCGATCATTTCTCTCCCCCTCCAACTGCGTGGTCTTCAAGCAACAAGCTACTGGCACGTGGAGGCGGCGGCCCGCGGTCCGTCGAAGGAGAGAGAAAGAAAAGTGAAGAGAGAAGAAGAAAGAGAGCAAATAAAGAAACGAAAAGAAAGGAAGACCGGCGTCCGCGAGACGGGGTCGTCGGGCAGCAGCAGCAGCGAGCGTGTGCCGCCCTACTAAAGCCCGCGACGTAAACAAGCCCTCCCGCCGGCGGCATGGCAGGCAGTCAGGGCGCGGCGGTGGCTGCTGCTGTAGGCCGACGCCGCCGCCGCTGCAGGATTCCTCGAGCGCCGTGTTTTGCTACGCGTTGCACAAGCCGGACGAACGTCTTCCCCCCATGACCTGCCTGCCCAGGCCGAGTCGGCACACGCTATTACTGAAGGATTTTTCGAGAGCGTTGAAAGACAGTGCAGCGGACGAGCGCATTGTTGTTGTTTTGTGAGGTTTAACGTCCCTAAACCAGCTCTGATTATGAGAGACGCCGTAGTGGAGGTCTGCGGAAATTTCGTCCGCCTGGGGTTCTTTAACGTGCACTGACGTCGTACAGCACAAGGGCCTCAACGTTTCGCCTCCATCGAAATGCAGCCGCCGCGGCCGGGATGACGAGCGTATTGTATACGGTTTCCTGACTTCATTCCACAGACTATGGCCCATTAACAACGACTTTTATTTCCAGAGGCTTACCGTTCCCGGCGGACATTCAAGTGTCTATTGATTTCTGGGGTTTTACGTGCCCAAAACCAGCCATGATTATGAGAGACGCCGTAGTGGAGGGCTCCGGAAATTTCTAGTGGTTTCTAGTCGTCTAGTGGTTATGGCACTCGGCTGCTTATCCGAAGGTCGCGGGATCGAATCCCGGCCGCGGCGGCTGCATTTCGATGGAGGCGAAATGTTGAGGCCCGTGTACACTGTGCGATGTCAGCGCACGGTTAAAGAACCCCATGTGGTGGAAATTTCCGGAGACCTCCACTACGGCGGTCTCTCATAATCACAGCTGGCTTTTGAGACGTTAAACCCCGCAAATCAATCAATCGTTCTTGTAGAGCTCGGCAGACCAAGTAAACACCGTGAACAAACGCGAAACGCCGACACCATGGATGGTCAGCAATGTGTAAACACGTTTCGCGTGAAAAGGGCGGACTGCGAACATAACTCCCCTGCGGGCGTCTTTGTTCGTCCATGTTATTCTTCGACTAGGCGGTATTCCGGCCAAACTCCTCGACTTCGCTGTCAGTTGCGTGTGTGTATACGTTCTAGAATTCCACTATTTACGCAACGCGCACAAGTCTGATTAGAAACAATCGAAAACATTCCTGAAGGTTCCGACGCATTCGGGCGCGGCTAAGGCCGAGGCGATAACACGCGTCAGTTTTTTTTTTTTTTTTTCGTCGGTGAAACCCGGTCAGCGTCTTTAAAAATAAATAAATAAAGCAGGCGCGCGTTTCAATATGAAGGCCGAGCAGCAGTTGGGCCAGTCGACAAAGCCAATACGAGAGAAGGCGGAAGCTGGCTGAAGCCTGGAGATCGTTCACGTATGCCTATGACGGAATCGTGGTGATTCGTTGACGGGTCATGCGCAAGCGTAAATTTTATTATTATTATTATTATTATTATTATTATTATTATTATTATTATTATTATTATTATTATTATTATTATTACTTGGTATGAAAACGTAATATGAACAAGGACATGAAGGAAATGGAGAGACCAGGCTCACAACTGGGGCATACGCCTGCCTACTCTTTTTGGGAGTATAGAAATAAATAGAAGAGAGGAAAGAAAATAGAAAGTAAAAAGTAAGGCATGTACAACAACCTTCATTACAGTAGAGCGGAGTTCTCCCTAGAAAGTTTCTAGCGGTGGATATCTTGATAGAAAACAGGACCGCTTTCATCGAGGCCCGGTAGATACGGTAGCGAAAACAAACAAACAAACAAAAAATGTCCCTTTTCGGGGATTCTGCGCTACGAAAGTTTTCTTCATACGCTATACGTACGAAAACGTATCGTACCACAGCATGTACCATTACGCGAGCTGCAGCGGCGGAAGCGACGACAATCGACCAAGGGGCGAACTCGTCACGTGACGTCACCCTCGCGTATGCATAGTTGCGTTCCGTTTACACGCCGCGGTCCAGTGTATTGATTGCTACATTGGCACAGTTGGCAACGTCAGATAAAATAGTTTCGTATAGGGCTGCGCGGATTACAGGAGGCCTACATTTTCAAGGCGGAACTCCCATTAGCGTAACCCATATAAACACACTCCGTGCGAACAGCTATTATAACTTACCATTCCCGAAGTGATTAACAAAGTGTATGCATCACGTACACACCTCGAGGAATGAGTGGAAACGATTACGACGGTTAGCGTTTTCGAAATGGCGCCGCCGCGGGACATTAATATAGTCACGCTCAGTTATACGGGTCACCACAACGAGTGGCGACGATGCAGATTGCCCGAGACACCAAGGAGAAAGCAATAAACTATACTACAGGCGTTACGTCACGCGACCAGCCTTGACAAGCGAAACCATCTGCGAGGCCGTTCCCTTCGCTTGATCCCCTCGCAGCATCGCCCGAACACGTGACACCTTGAGACTGAGTCCATTGGCTGACGAGAGTCAGGCGCTGCCGCAGCTATGTGTGTGCCCTGCACAGCGACGACTGTAGAAGACTCTCTCTCTCTCTCTCTCCTCCTTCCATTTTATCTGTCTCTCCCTTTCTCTCTTCGTACATACGCTATGCGTGCTGGCCAACTGTGAACGTGTCGGACGCGTACGGTTAATGTGTACGCATTATAGGGCCGCTTCTGTCGAAAAACCGCACGTCGTTAAGGTAACACGTCAAGGTTCATAAGCTACACGTAAAGGATCTTGTTACAGCGATCTACAAGATTACAGTCCTATATCTAGGCAACGCATGCATGACGACTGGCCGCGTATATTACTGCAGAAGGAGAGCAGGACAGTATAGTTTCCGTGGCAAGTAACCATACCATATTACAGTCGGGCACAGTTTCAAATAAAGGACACCAATCAAAAGCCCGATGAACATTTAGGTTAAGATCAAAGCCCGACGTAATCTAAACGGCACAGATGCCGCACCAAGTAACCGGCCATACACAAAGCAGTCGGCTACAGAAAGGACGCCAACCAAAAGCTCCAAGAACTTGTGTAAGAGTAAAAGCCGACGCAAGCTGAATAGGACGGGTTCTACTGCGGGTTGCCACATACCATAACAGTCGTAGAAAAAAAAAAAAAAAGCAGGGCAGTACAGTCGCTGCAGCGATTGACCATACCATACGATCGGCGCAGAAACAAAGTAAGCCACATAGACTCGCCGCAACAGGTGACTACATAAACATAGTGTTCACGTGTCGTCACATCCGCCGCTCTCGCCCTCACTCGTCACTCATGGTCGCCATTGCTGGGTACCTCCCTGGGTACAGGCTGCAGCCAACCAGGCACGTCGGTGCCGAGTACCGGAAGTGACGAAGCCACGCTCGGTGACGCGCGTGCACACTGTGTATAGGTATAATACTAGCGAGTGTTGGCTAACTGATGGCGAATGTCGGCTACAGGGTTCGCTTATAGTGGTTTTCCTGTTCGCTAGTGATGTCATGCAGGTGCAAGTCAAAATAATGAAATCCTTAATAGTGATTATACATTACTAGGCAATTTTCTAGTACGCGGTGTTCCTGTATCAACCTTTTTTTTTTTTTCTTGTCTGGGGGCGACAGTGCTGCGCTATGCTCTTCGAATGGTGCTATTCGCACAAGCAAGACACAAGCCGCCGCGCAGTGCCACACAACCCGTGCCTCCTCTTACGGACCACCCCGCCGTGCACAGCGGGGGAGCTCAACCGGCAAACCGGTCCGCAGCACTGCTCTAGTGCTGCGGATAAAATATGGGCACGGCGGCGCCAACTGAACATCGACATTCGAAAAGCCGTTGCGCTCGCGCTATAAGTCGCTTTGCCACTTTGCCTCGAGGTGGCAATCACGGAAAAGGCGGCGCAGTGCCGCCAGAACGAAGTAACTCGCAAGCGAAGTAGCGCACTTCGATTCGTCCAGTTTACTGCCACCGAGTGTCGAGTTTAAATCGAAGCACGGTCACCTTGAGTCAGAAAGTCGAAAGGACCCAGCAAACAGCTTGGGCGAGACAACCAGAGGTTTGAAAGAACCCGCCTCAACGCCGGCATCGCCAGAACCGCCAGCGTTTATACTCCGTTTGAACAGTTCCGTGCAGCAGCGCGAAAGCTACGCGACCATCAACTACAAATTCATGCGAGGCAAGATGTAGTGCCAGTGTTCAGAGTTATTCGTGCCGCTTCCGCTGCGGCGCTGACCGCTACCAGACAACAGGGAGGGAGGGCGCGGAAGGACACATTCAAGACGTGTTCGCCCTCTTGACTGCTCGAAGAGGCTTGTAGCTACCACAGTGCTGCACGGAACTACTGGAACAAAGTGTACAAGAACCCGACGACCGGGTTTTTTCGGCTGAACAGGTCGACTCGATTCGCCTTTGTCGGCGGGCATGCAAACGCGGCGCTACAAAGAACAGCACTGCAAAAAGCAGCCGGACAACCTCGCGAATTGCAACTGCGAGCGTCCGCGCGATGCTGCACGCAATTAAGGAGCGGTGTGGACGCACAGCATGCGAATGAGCGTTAATCTCCTCCCCGCCTCTGAATAGAATTGAGGACATCGCCCCGTGGGCTCCTCCTCTCCCTTTTCTCGTCTCGTCTCTGGTTGCGTGCACGTTAGGTCGGCTAACCCGGCGAGACGTAAACACGCGGATGTCTGGGGGAGGCTAACGGAGCATCAACTTTTCTTTTTTGCTCGCCGCTCCGTTTCCTGGTCGACGACGCGGCGACATTCGAAAAGGACCCGCCCATGCCCTATACGGATGACTCAGGGCGTCGTTCGGCTATTTATTTCACGCCTACACATGCAGAAAGTGTCGACCGCTTGTTCAGGTGGCAAACGTCAGTGTGGAAACGGAGGAGGTGCAGTGGAAATCCACCTTGTGAGAACCAGGAACAAACGCTAACCGAAGCCGTTAATTCTGGCACCGTAGTTCTGGGAACTACGCCTCCGGCAACATCGGCTCCGGCATCCAGCAACAACGCCTCCGGCAACAATGCCGAAATGGAGGTTCGGGTGCGCGCTGATTGGCTGGCTGCGGAGAGGCAAGCAAGTAGTCGTTTCTCGTCTTTGACACGCGAAAATGCTGCGCGGGCCAAAAGACTTGACACTGTCACCTATGTCGATCATCCCCAGAATACAGCCCCTGGCAGGAAGGAACTCACTGTACCGTGAAAACACATCCATACTGGAATCGCCTTCCCTCTTCCATCGCGGCCTGTGAGGACCAAGCATTGTTCAAATCTGCAGTTACTAAGCGCTTCCTGGTGTAGCTGCAAACTAATGTTTTTGTTCTTGTATTATTTTTCTTGTTTTCTAACTACTGTACCTAACCCTCTGTAACGCCCTCGGGCTCTTGGGGGTATACTAACAAAAAATAAAAATAAATAAATAAATAGTGTACGAGATATGCGAGAACTGCCCATAGGATACGGACTGAGGTGTCAACGGAGCGCCTCAGGTGAGTCGTTATAGTCGATTTTAGTTTGTCTGCAGACTCATTTACGTTTACAGATAGAGGGGGGCTACTACCAGAAAGGTACAGTACATGACCGGCAACGCTCGTAACGCCACCTGTTGACGTACAGCCCAACCACAGCCAGATGAAACATGAAACTATGATTGACCACATCATCATCATCATCATCATGCCGGAGCCGGCAACGGCTCCGGCAAAACGGTGTATCCGTAAAGCGCGTCACAGATAAGCCATGAAATCCTCTTCACAGAAGCCAAATGTCACCGCACGCAAATGCGCGTCGATGGCGAGGCCTCGCCATCGGACGTCTACACGATATGCACAGTCCGTTCACCTCTCCGACGCTCTTCCACGGGGAAGGGGGGGGGGGGGGGTCAACAATGCAGCGCTGCTGCGACCTCGGCAGACGGGAAGGGGCGCAGCAGACACACTGCTCGCTCCTCTCCACGCATGCACGGAGCGGCGCGTGCGCTAATCGGGTCAGTCCGCTTATAACGGTCCAACAAAGATTGGGCAACCGCCGCCGCCGTCGCCGACCACGGCGCGATCACGATCGCGTGGGACGATGGTGACGCGACGCCGTGAAGCCGATAACGGCCGGGGGGAAAGAGACAGTTCCCATCACCGCGCGAGAGACGGCGTGCACAGCGCGTCGCGTAGAAGAGAGAAATGTGAAAAGCCAAAAGAAAGAAAGAAAGAGACGGATAAAATATGACGGCTCCCTAGCCCTCTATAGACAGCTTCTGCACTAGTCGCTCGGTGAGCACGGAAACGTCATCAGATGATAATAACACTTGCTGTTCTCGTAAGCTAGATTTTCTATGTGCCGACCACGACGGTATGGCATTACCGTACTTACCGTACGGTAAGCAGCCGCTGCCAAGACACCCTAATGTTGCCACGACGGCGACGTTAGACGCCGACAGCACGGGCGCATTAGCAGAAACTCGTTGGAATCGCTTCTGACACGACAACCCATACAAATACACTGTATGGGTGCACTGACTCCAGGAGCGGCCCACACAGTTTTCGCAACCGAATTTAACAAATTTCTGTTGTTAATGCAATTAAACACTGACTATTTCTTTATTTTAAATTAGTTTAGATCATGTCAGTTTATTTCGAACCGGTTTTTATCCATCATACACCTTTTTTTAGCATCGTTTGACAATTTGATTTACCGTGGCGACAGGACACAAAGGACGCCTACAGCCCGAGACCATAAGGTGCTTCGCCCCTAAAAAAAGGGGGATACACCACAGTGCTACAGATTTTTTATTATTTTTTTTTTGTGACCACGATGAATCTGTGCCCCCTATGTTCAACCTTACAAGATAACTTTGATATTACTGGATAGATGTATTGTCGAGGAAAGGAAGGAAAGAGGAGCAATCTGTGCGCCACCTTGTGCTCGGCGAGGAAGACATTAGAGAGGAAAAAATTGCAATGGAGCGCACAGTGTCTCTCGACTGAGAGAGAAAGAGAGAGAGAGAGACAGATTCTCTCGGAAATGAGATTTCGTTCGGAGTGCACGTTAACCGTCTCTCAACCGAAGACACCTCAACCCGGAATATTCAAACGGGAAGGGGAAAGAAAGAAAAGAGTGGAAAGGAGAGGCCGCCTTCGTGAGACTTACCCTAAGCACCGAACGCCGGGCCAGGTTAGCTGTCTCACCATCAGAAAAATCCGGCGGGTGCCCGCGGAAGCAGTGCACGGGAATCGAACCCAGTACCTCCCGCACCGGAGGGGGACGCTCTAACCAGTAGGCCACCGATGAGTTTTACCAAAATCCGGAGCACGGCTCAGCGTGCGTGGAAAGGTGGCAAGGAGGAAGGAACAGATGGAATTAGGAGACACATGGGCGGGCTGTAACAGAAGAAGAGGAAATGCGAGAGGGGGAGGGGGTGCGATAAAAAGTTGGAACCCTAAAACGGGACCGGACACGTGCCGCAGTAAGATGACGGATGCCCCGTTATCTCGAGATATGGTCCGCCACGCGCCAGTATGGTATCACGGCCACAGGGAGGGAGGAGAGAGAGAGGACGGCGCCCCTTTCAGGGAGTATAACGCAATGAAAAGAAGCGACAGCTGTGGTGGAGTGAACGACGGTGCTCGGCCGCCCGGTCCCGAAAGACTCAGGTTCGATTCCGGCCGCGGCGTGACGTCACATCTTCGACGGAGGCGAACATGCGCGTTATCAGCGCAGGAGTAAAAGGAACCCCACACAGCCATAATTTGCGGCGCCCTCCGACTACACATACGCCATGCCTCATAATGATATGCACATGCAATGGCGCTCTTTAGCCACACTTGGCCCTTGCGCCAAAACCACATATCATCATCATGATATCGTGGTTTTGTCACGACAACTCCTGAAGTCGTTACTACAAAAGTCATTTAACAAACAATGCAGAAAGCACGCGAACAAAAAGAAAACGAAAGGGAAGATGGAGAGGAGACGAAAGCGACACGGAGCGACGGGGAGGTCGAGTTCGCGTCGTGACATCTGCGCCTATACATGACGGGAACAAATGCACACCTCCACGCTCCTTCCCGAGAACTCGGGAGCGCCGCCTGCCAAAAAGCTATATTCGACGAGTCCCATAAGCCAAACGACGCGTTTGGGCTCAACGAAAACAAAAAGAAGAAGAAGACGCATCATCTATACTACGGCAGCCGCGCGCAATTGGCAAACGTCCCAGCTGAGCTGTTTCGCTCATCCTCGTGTGTGTACGCGCGCGCAATATATCCCGTCGCTGCCACAGACGTAACGATCGACCCCGCCGACATCGATTACGGGTTCTCGAAACGGGCGTCGTTATTGGGATAGTCGCCGCCATTATTCTCTCGAGAAGTAGAGGCCTCGCGCACAAGACGACTCCCCAGAAAGTTCTGTTACCGCGCACGAGCACCTATACACCGTCGGTGGCGTAACCATCTCACTGGCTATCCCGTGACTAAACCTGTTTGTAACGGCATTTTTACGACCACGTGGTAGTTGGGTGAACCAACGCGACCTAACCTGACCCGGGGCTTCTCGCACGAGGGATAGAAAAAATAATAATAATAATAATAATAGTAAAGGAATAGCCCATTACGCTTATGACGCACAAGAGTGAACAAGGAGCCAGTTAATTCTACGAGAGTTTGCGGTGTTTGCTGAGTGCGTAGAGCACATTCGTGCATGATGGCATCGCGAAAGCTCAGACAAAGGGACGCATAGAAGCGGGACGCGCGCTGTCCTTTCTATATGCGTCATTGGCTCAAATCTATCGCACTATCATTTACGCATGCGTGTTGGAATGCCCAGCTATAAGAGGAGGAGAATAAAACCTCGTTGATACGATCAGAACGACCCCGCTTAATACGTTTTTCGGCAAAATACTTTTATTTTTCTCTTTCCATCCAGCACCCCGTATGTGCAATATATTTTCACACGGTTAGTACGATTTTCAGATTACACGAATTATTTTCCAGTTCCCGTGACGATCGTATCAACGAGGTTCCAACGCAGCCAGTACAGCTTCGCGTAACCTGTTGGAGTACACGACGGCATCTATTGCTGGAGGGTGTAGCTTCATTGGATTACCACGAAGCAAAACTGTTGTTCACTTCTATACAGATATATAACAGTTAAATGATAAATGTCGATTGTCTACGATGCTATCTGGAATTGGAACACTGACTTCATGCGGGCAGGGTGCATAAGGATAATAGCGACCGAAGTGCCACATTCTTTTCCCCTTGGTTATCGACGTACGTTAACCTCCATGACATAGCCCCCATGTTTGAGGAGTGTATAGGCATTTTTGGTTTACTGGGGTGGACTTTGAGGGACAGTTTTTACAAAAATTATGTAAGTGGGCTGGTTGTTACCCACATACCCGCTGCAATATCTACCATATGCGATTTCTTTCTTTCTTCTTTCTTTCTTTCTTTACGTCGTGGCTCATACCAGCATTACCCATGCCTGCACCTCCATTCAATTAATGTTAATTAATTTTCATGAATTACACTGACAGGTGACTTTCCTGCACTAAAATTATGTTCTTATATCACACCTACCACACACAACTCTAAACTTCATGCTTTTACGTAGTTTTTATTAACTTTCTTTTTTTTTTCGTAAAGACCCCGATCCGGGGGTGAATAGAACGTGCTGAGCAAAAAAAACGTAATTACAAGTGCTAGCGCCTTAAAATGACGCTTCGACCGTGCCGACGTATACGTGAATAGCGTTTGTATCTACAGGTCCCTAAAGGCGTGAAATAAGTCGAGCTTGCAGGAGGCACGTGATCAGCGTGCATTCCTGCGAGCTGATCATGTTCACAGGGTCGTGAAAGTCACGAACACCTTTATACTTGTGTATGTGTGTTTTTTCCCGAGTACCGCGCAATTACAGACGACCGCTGGCTACGGCATTTTTTTCCTCCTCTATACTACGCCAGAGGCGCGTTTGTGACGTCACGAGAAGGACAGCGTCGTTCGGCCGACAACTCGAAGATATATCTTCCCGCAGCTCGCAAGCGCAGTCACGTGACGTGCGACTGCCGAAGGTTCCGGGGTAGAGCCCCCATGTCCCGGGTTCGACTCCAAAAGGTCTTTCGCCTTTACGCCCCTCAGGCGATAGATAAGAACATTTGGGAATCTTTGTAAATTAGGAGCAGGATGCAGCAATTAAAGGCAAAGAAAATTGAGCAATACACGCCTCAAACAATCCTTTCCAGCAGTCGTCAAAAAAGGAGCTTACTTGTGGAGACGAACACGCAACTTATTGATTCCATTCGCGTAGAACGCCAAAGAACGTATGCCTGACGTCAGAGACTCGGCAACAGTTTTCTCACATATTGGTCATTTCTCTTCAAGAGAAAAACAGGTTGCCTGGCTGGTTTCTTTAATCCCTTTTCGTTTCTTGGTACGCAACGTGACTCTTCCGATAATCAATTCCTCGATCAGGCAGTCGCTTCCAACAACTCTGCTCGTATAACAAGCAGCTTTTGGGAACCTCAATGTGGCACCAGACCCGTATATACATGTGTATGCGTTAACGCACTTTCCACCGATACATCAAGTTTCTCTCTCTCTCTCTCTTCTCTGTAAGAGATGACACTTATTCGTTGTGCAATGTACCGATCCATCCATCTTACTACAAATGTACAACAAATCCATCTGCAGCAAACAACATCAATCCGCGTACATTAAAATTAATAAGTATGTCTATTGTACACTTCTGAAAGTGCACATGCAGGCTTTTAAAGGTCTTCCTCAAGGCGTTCTCATGAAACCCGCTAATTCATCATGGGGCGCCGCATTTTTGTTGGGCAGATGGCACTTGGCTACCGCTCCGAAGGTCGCGGGGTCGAATCCCAGCCGCGGTGCGGCTGCATTTCGATGGAGGCGAAATGCTGAGACCCCCGTGCGATGTCAGTACACGTTAAAGAACCCCAGATGGTCCAAAATTTGCCGGATCCCTCCGCTACGGCGTCTCTCGTAACCGCATCGTGGTTTTGGGACATAAAACCCCATAAATCAATCATAATCATATAAGTCTTGGGCAAGTAAAACACCGTCAAGTATATACTGTACTAGCTTGTATATGGCGCTGAGCCGCTTATCGCGCCGCCTTGTCGTCGCGCGGTCTATACAAGTTCGGTAGTCAGCCCCTCGATTTTATCTTATCCACAGCACGAAGACGAATTGTCATGCATACACATGCCCCGGACAGTTATCTCTCGCAAATTCCCGCACGTGTCCGTGCGGTGCACGAGTCGGCGTCGACTCTCTCGTGAGCACGCGCTGATAAGTTGCTCGTGCACGTGCAAATTCCGTCTTATCAGCGCCGCTGTGGAACTTGTTTCCATTGATAGCCGGCGTTTCTTATTCAGGTTTCATTTCATTTCATTTTATTACCTTAAAGACTCCCGGGGGGGCATTACATAAGGGGTGGGTTGATATACAATGATATTGTCACAATGATGACTGTGAAGTAAATTCTGATATCTTATGCACAAAGCTTGATGGGCAGGTGATTGTGGCGATATCGTGGGAAAGGCCGTTCCAGTCTTTTGCTGCTCTGGGAAAAAACGAAGCAGAAGATGTTTTAGTACGTGCACGTGGGCGAAAAACTTGTAGTGAATGACCAGTGCGATGAGATATGTGAGCTGATGTGTTGTCGTCCCTCCCGATCATGCCGTGTCTGAACACCTCTATTCCAAATGCAAGCATCCGCGATTAGATGGGAGAGGCATTCCAGCCTTTAGCACAGCTAGGCGCCTTCCTTTCGTACGAAAGTGAAAATAAACTTCCCATTGCTGCGTAATGTTTCTGAGCAGACAAAACGACAACCTGTGGTTGCACACAACTGAAGCCACGTCACTTTCGCAGCTACTATATAAACGACAAATGTGCCAAGTTGGGCTGGTTAATATGCGTGTATAACTGCAAATGTGTAGCGCAAGGAAACAAGATATGAGGCAGAGACCGGATGGTGCTAACTTCAAACCATTTTTTTTATCGAGGAACTTACATAAATATATACCCATTCTAATACTCATATAACCAGATACACTGTCTCATATACCCCCATATATACCCATATACTCATAAGTTATCACATATATTCATGTATACACCCACTATATAGGTGCACAGAGCTGTATGTGGATACGGACACATGCATGTCCTCATATAGGGACCCATACATCATATACCATGTCACCATATAACCACATATACCCACACCCATATATGCTGTCCTCTCTACACCTCCTAACTTTATTATGTCTTGTTTCCTTGCACTACCCATTTGCAGTTATGCATATATATATATATATATAAACGACTTCAAAACTAAACCCAACTCGAACGCTCATTTATACCACAGGCGTCAAGCTCGAGTACACTCGAAATAGAAAAGAAAAAAAGAAAAGTTTCCAATCAGAGACGTATCGCGGTTACCGGAGACGCGGATGGCGTGGTGGCACGTTGCGCAGCTCGACGTCGCCTCATCCGCTCCCATTGTCGCCGGTTCTTGGGTGACACAAGGCGCGCCGCCACCGCATCCGGCGTCATCAAAACCCGAGCACGTCGGACGCGCACCGTTAGCGCAACGGATTCCGTGAGATCGCATACACGAAAGTGACGCGCGCGCCAACGCGCCGACGCAACAGAGCCGTTGGCGACCGAGTGGTCGCTAGCTCTTACACATACTATATGATAATGTCCAGCAGCGCGTTGCTGTTAAGTGTTAGAATCGTGAGAACGATGAAATGAAGTTGGCTGTAAGTATTATACCCTCTGTGCGGCTTCGAACGGACTGACGGTGCTGACTGAGGTTCGGTTAAGGAAAGACGCTAATTTCTGCAGCCCATGTGGGGGAGCACGGCTAAGCGTCCGTAGGGGTAGGGGAAAGGGAGTGAAAGAGATAGAGAGGAGAGAAAGGCCGTAGTGGAGGGCTCCGGAAATTTAGACCACCTGGGGTTGTTTAACGTGCACTGACAACGCACAGTACACGGGCCTCTGGCATTTTTCGCCTCCATCGAAAATGCGACCGCCGCGGCAGGGATCAAACCCACGTTTTCTGGTTTAGCAGCCGAGCATGCACCATAACCACTAGACCACAGCGGCGGAAATCAAATGAAGTTAGATGTAATTATTACCCTCTGTGTGGCTTCGCACGCACTGACGGTACGCCGCAATACGCTTGACAACGACCTACGCTCACTAACTCCCTCCCTCCTTCCCTCCTCCTCTCCCCCCAAACCTCTCTCACGTTTTCAGGGCTTCAAGCTAGTCAACCTCCGCATTCCGTTCCATTTCTCTCTCACACAGTGGATACACAGAGAGGAAAAAGAAGACGTTTAACGATGTGGAAAGTAGGGAGGTCGGCGTAAGCAATACAGTGTGATGCATTGTTAAAACACTGTGAAAGCAGTGTGTGTATACGCGCGACTTTTTTTCCAAGCGTGCAAAAGAAGCGTGCAGCTTCGCAGCAGCTGTATTGTGGTGTCTGTCTCACGTTAGCACCGTTATACACTATCATGCAATGCATTGACATAGCTTAGAGCCACCGTGCTTTGGGCATTCTGCCACCCTTGGTCAGTGCAATTAAGGATAGCTCTAACGATTAATAGAGCGGCTAGTATACTATAGCTGTCCCTAGCTGGAGCGCTGCAGCAATCTGACAGGCGCCCTCAGGAGCGTTCTCTTCAACAGTGGCGCGCACTGTACCTTATTCCAACAAAGCACTTGGGAACGAAGGGAAGAGAATTAGCAAAAAGACGGACGTTTGACGACGACGCATTCCGTATACAGTTCTTCACGTTTACGGATAGCGGTTTACTGAAAACACTGACTGCAGGATGCATGGATGGACGGATGAATGTTAGGAGCGTCCCCTTTGTAACGAGGCGGTAGCCCGCGGGCCACCAAGCTCTACCCTTATTTTTTTCCTCTTCAAACGTTTGTTTTCCCGAATCACTCGCAACATTTCGCTAATGGCTCTGCAGAAGCAGAACCATTAGCGACATGTTGCGGCCGTTTGCATAACTACTCCTTTTTTTTTTAGTGGGGCTGGTGTTCTCGTCAAAGAAAATAATGAAAGTAGAGCTACGAGGTCAATCATCATCTCTCTGTCAGTGTCTAGCCTTATACAAAAGCAAGCCTTGCAAACCGGTGCAATGTCGCCTTCGTGTATCTCTGGTTACACTTCCATTCACCAGAACTCGCTATACGGGTACCAGCTTTGCTATCACATACATTTCTCCGGTGACCGCTAATCCGCAAATGTAGACAGGCTTACTTATAGTGGCTCATACCGGAACGGTACACATAATCACCAACTCTCGTGGCGCCGCCTTTTGATGTAGAACCTGTACCTAAAAATCCTCCAATGTCACGCGTTGAAGTTGGCTGCGGCAAGAGCATAATGCAACGGTTGAGTATACCGACGTCTTCACACTTCTTTGGCCTCTAACGACGGCGTGCACGCGTCTGCGCAACGTCGCGAAACGTTAACGAGTCCCCGCTTAACAGCTAGTTGGCAGCGCTACAGCTGGGAGAGTGCGTTGGGTCCCGTTATTGCTGTTTCAGTCGAGCTAAACAATGCCGGCGAGTTGAGGGGCAGAATATGATGAATTAAAAGAGCTACGCCGTCACTCCCTCTCCCCGTTCGAGTCGTTGGCCTTCTGTGTTCTATGGCCGCGTCACTGACGTCACGGGCAGCGCGGTTACGTCAATGAGGACAGTTGAACAGGGTGAATAGGCGCAGAGAAGGCTGCGCGAACTGCGGCTGTTTTACAGCAGCAGTACGCAGCTTTTAACATCTCGGTCAGGATAGCTGAAGGATCGTCGCTAGAGGAGGCAGATGATAACCGTGGATAAGAAAAGCGTCGTTGGCTACGTCACGTTGAAAGGGAACGGGAGAACATAAAATTCAGAAACGGGAGAACATAAAGAAAGTGCAGAAAAACACAGTTAATAAGAGTGATAATCGAAATGTTACGGCAAATTAATTGTGCCCAATTAGCGCCGACGTTTACAAATTTTAACCTTCGAAGAGTATCGTAACTCCTTTCCTCATACACCCGAAATCTCCCCCACCCCCGCCCCCCTTTTACTTTCATGACAAGAAGAAGGAAACAACATAAGACACGTATTATGCAGCAAGCACGACGTCCACACATATCCACGTAACGTCGACGTACTTGGTAACTCAAGCGACCATGACGTACAATATACTTCGTTATACACGTTGCTTCGTTGTAGACATCAGAATGCAAAGAATCCTTCGTTATGGGGCCACATACCATTTAGCTCGCAATTAAATGCGCTCCTAAACGAAGGTGATCATCTTTATGCATCATTTCTGAAACGAGGCGTCGACAAACGGTTCCCAATAGACAGTTTGTTACATAACCAGGCACTCGGTAAGCGGACAAAACGCACAAAAAGAAAACGCAAATGCGACTACATACGAGAGTTGGTGCGAGAAAGTTAACTTGGTGAGACGACACCGATCTTGACGTCTACTAGGGCCCACACAAGGTTCCTAATCGGCAAGGATGAAGTACATTGTTCCCGAACTCCTCAAAGAGGGACAGATATAGATAACGTGCCAAGTTCCACGAAATTTTGCTGCGCCAATGTGGCCACCCCACAGGCTCACACGCAGGCACACAAACTGAAATCCATCCCGTCCCGCCGACGTTAATGAGCGGAGGTGTCGGCACGATACTGGAATGTGAAACTGTGACCTTCACTTTTCCGTTATACCAGTAAAGCTACGAAGGTCAAATTAACTACATTAGAGTGTTCAAAGAATAATTAGTATAAGGTGGCCCATTGTTTCAGACCACTGTTCCTTGAATGACCTTTTTCTCTCTCTCTCTTTCTTTTTTTTTTCATTTTTGCCCACGTGTTCTATGGAGAAGGCGCGGTACCGCCAACGTCATCGCCTTTAGGTGCACCCCGATTGGCAGATCCCCAAAAACGGCGCGCAAGTAGTCGCCTCGTCATTGGACATCCTACATTCTATACGTCACCCAAAAGCGACAGACACACTGTCGCCCGAAAGCGATCGTCTCGAAAGGTGAATTTGTAGAGAGAGCCAATTATTCAAACAAAGAAAAAAAAAGAGGGCGGGGGGAGGGTGTAGGAAGCCAAAGCAGTTAGGGGTCAATCTGCGCGTAGTGAGACTTGAAAGTGTAAGACCATGCCAATAACGATAATGCTGATTTGAATTGCTACCAGAGAAGGCTGCCGGGGTTTTTTTTTTTTTTTGTGTGTGTGTGTGTGTGTGTTACGTCTTCTTGGGACCTCTCGCACCCACTCCCTACAAGAGTATAGGCTATGATAATGCTCCCAATAACCATTTCTTACCGAATTCGCCTGCCGCATTCACTGGCGAAGCACCGTATACTGGCTAACGTTGACCTAACACTTAACACTGGTCAATGTTGGCTGAGATGTTAGCCTAAGTGGCGATACCGGGGTCCTTGTATGTCAGTGTAATGTCGCAGCTAGATTTCAAAACATCTTTCTTTTTTTCTTTTTCTAGCTCTCACATTAAATAACAGTAAAATTATGATATACTAACGTACCCCGAATTTTCAGTGAAATGTCACCAAGGTTTCTTTTCCAAAACAGAGATATGACTGAGGCGACAAGAGAAGTGTCTCCTCGGAAAGGGACAAAAATTACAGCATATCCACGGAGTGAATGATGATGAGTGGGCGAGGCTCGGGAGTTTCACCGTAGATCGTGCCGAGTTCCGGACTAATTTAGTTAGCGCGCACGCTACGAATCCTCATGGTTCAACTATGCACAAGTGAAATCTCTCACCGGCACTTCATTGCAAGTCAAGATCCAGTACATATGGGTGGCCGGTGAACGCTTCTCCAACGCGAGCAGTCGGTATTTCTCAATCAAGAAACTCGCTAGGAGACGCTGCCTGCGCCAACGTTGTCTCTCGCGGGTGAGGGCGCGTTCTCCTTCTTTGCGAGCTGGTAGAGCGTTCATCTAAGAAAGAGTGTTTCCATAGCCAACGCGCGCCTTTCGCTCTCTCTCTGTCTCTCTCACAAGACAGCGGAGGCACGCTCCGGGAGGCACGCGCCGGAAGAGAGAGAGAGAGGCACGCGCCGAGGGCGAGCGCGTGCCTCCCGGCACGCGGGTTACGCCTGACGACTGACGCCTGACGCGGGACAAGGTTAGACTAAGAGGAGCTTCGCCCCTAAAAAAAAATGGCGCCCGTTCCTGTAGCGCTTGCGGGAGCGCGTCTCGGTGCCATTGGAGGAAAGGATGGTGGGGTAGAGAGATGACGAGAATAAGGAAGAGAGTGAGAGAGAGAGATTCTTTGAAAAGATTGCGCACCGCACGGTCCGCATTCCCTTACCAGTCCTTACACAGTCCTTAGACGGCAAACGCTCCAACCACTCGGCCATCGGTGCGGCCCTTTGCAAAACTGGTCTATATACACACTCGCTCACTGGTACGGGAGAATTAGCAGACCTCAAAGGGATTGATTGATTTGTGGGAAGAAGAAGGAATGGGCGTGGGCGGGCCATGTAATGCGAAGACAACACAATCGTTGGTCATTAAGGGTAACAGAGTGGATTCCCAGCGAAGGCAAGCGTGGCAGAGGGCGGCAGAAAGTTAGGTGGGCAGATGAGATCAGGAAGTTTGCGGGGATAGATCGGGCCCAATTAGCACAGGACAAGGATAATTGGAGATCCATGGGAGGGGCCTTTGCCCTGCAGTGGGCATAGACAGGCTGATGATGATGACGTCCCAAAGCCGCGATATGATTACAAAAGACGCCGTAGTGGAGGGCTCCCGAAATTTCGGTCACCTGGGATTCTTTAAGGTGCACTGTCTTGGCACAGCACACGGGCCTCAACATTTCGCCTCCATCTAAATGCAGCCGCCGCGGCCGGGATTCGATCCCGCAACCTTCGGGATCGCCAGCCGAGTGCGATAACCACTAGACCACCGTGGCGGGGCGAGGTGGAAAGGGCGGAAGCGATAACAAGCGAGGACGCATTTCAATCTCGTCCTTTAGTCCTCGTCGTCGTCGTGTAGTTGTTGTTGTTGTTTTTCAAGTGGGCGCTTCCAACTCATCTCCATCACAGCGCGCCGAACGCGTACAAAGCGCCAGTAAACAGCGCGCTCAACAAGCGGTCGGGCATCACTGTGCCCCGACGTGTAAACGTATATCTTCTTAATTCGGGATTCCGTACATATCTCCTTTTCCGTGAATCAGCTCCTTTCATTACGTAAGTTCTCACGACTTGTAGTACACCTAACCGCGGAGGCTGTGTACAGCGCTCACGCATAATGCTTTCCGGAGAGGTATACATAATTCTGTGGCGACGAGCGGAGGAGCATTCACGAAAAAGAAAAAAAGAAAAAAAAAAGATGCTGCGAAGGTTCCAGGTATAATTCCTTGGACCACGCGCGCACCCATACATATGGCACATTATGCGGCGTAGAGTCCAAGGTGGTGGGCGAGCAAGACGCCGTGAGACTCGTCACGGAACAAGTCGCATGAGGCTCGAGAGACCATGGAAAATCGAAGAGGAAGATGACCGCTTACGGAAATGCTACACGATCTATTCTCGATGGCTTCATCTCGAGACGCTTTGTTTTTGTTTTGTGGAGTTTAACGTCCCAAAACCAGCTCTGATTATGAGAGACGCCGTAGTGGAGGTCTCCGGAAATTTTCGACCACCTGGGGTTCTTTAACGTGCACTGACATCGCACAGCACACGGGGCTCAACAACCCGCCTCCGTCGAAATGCAGCCGCCGCAGCCGGGATTCGATCCCGCGACCCTCGGATCAGCAGCCGAGTGCACTAGACCACCGTGGCGTGGCCATCTCGAGACGCTTCTTTTGCTGTTATCGATGAACAAATCGTACCTTGCGATTTGTTCATCGATTCAAGCATCCATCTTCCCCTGAGCTTTTCTTCTAGTTTGGATCTCTTGCTGTTATGTAGTCCTTCCATTCCATCTCGGTTAGACTGACTGCTGGATAGTTCCGGTATTGTTGTTGTTGTTGTTGTTGTTGTTGTTGTTGTTGTTGTTGTTGTTGTTGTTGTTGTCGTCGTCGTCGTCGTATTGTAGTTCAAGATGCTAAATTGACCATACATGCTGATTCCCTCTTGACTCAATCCCTGAGTGACCATCACTCCATGTCGCCCGATTCTCGGCCCATCCCCATCAGACGATCATCATGATTGGCAACCCATGCAGCATGGCGCGCTTACCAGAAACGCGAAGGCTAAGTTACCTTGCACACCACGAAGAGGGAAGTGTGAAATTACTCTCGACTCTCTGAGCTAATTTAATAACTCCTTGCCTGACACGGGACTTTAATTTATTATATAGAACATGTCTCTTTTTTCTAACCACCGGAGTTCTCCCTTAACAACGTCTCGTTTGCTACCCTGAAGTTTTGCTAAAGGGATAATGCTTGAGATAACAGGGATAACACCTAGAGTAGTTAAGCTATACGCCTCAAACCAGGCTGACATCTTCGGGATCATCTTTTCAGAGCTACGCACTCCCTTTCTCCCTCCTTCCTTCCTTCCTTCCTTCCTTCCTTCCTTCCTTCCTTCCTTCCTTCCTTCCTCCCTCCCTCCTCCTCCTCCTCCCCCTCTCTCTCTCTCTCGCGAACTTCACAACTTCATACCTCCCCAAAAGGAGGCTGGTTATACCGGACCGGCAGGACACCTGAAGCTATATATTTTCCTTTGCTAGCTCCGTACTGTGCTACCAGTTAGATTGCATACGTCATGTGGGAGGTGGTGGTCATAGTACTGCACCAGGGAGACATGCCACCAGGGAGGCCTATAGTGCAGTACACACATCAAAACCGTGACGTTTCGGCGAGTGTTGGGAAAGCCAACGCCTCGCGATTGCGCGCATACAACCGCGCTACGAGCGATGCTCATCCCGTTCTCATAAAGACAAAAAGTCAATCGCGAAGCCAACTCAACAACGCGCAATTTTCTCGGAACACCCAGTTAAAAGGAATAGCATTCGACAACGTGCATCCCGCGCCAGGTATGATGACTCAGCGGTCCAAGGGCGAAAATTAGCGTGCCAGCGAGCGCACACGCTAGTGTATAACCGACACCGTCAAGGATCAAGGTATTAGGACGCGTGACACGGCCGCCTACCATATCAGGAGGAAACGCCTTCACTGCTGGAGCTCCCTCTGTAGGCCACGACCGCGCACTACATCGCATCCGAGACTCGGGCAATTATTCATGAACACGGCCCACTAAAGACGGAGACGACACCGCGCGCTCATATGCATAACACGACGCTTCGCGAATCCGCTCGTAAGTATCAAGGCGTCGTATATACAGGCGCGCGAACAACACACACACACACACACACACACACACACACACACACACACACACACACACACACACACACACACACTCTCTCACACACACACACACATCGTGAATATGCCGTTCATACTGCGCAACATCCGTTCCTAAGCACATGTACAGGCAAACACTAACATCTCCTCCCTGATGACGTAACGACAAGGAGCCATGAGACGACGAGAAGCGATGCCTGGCGAGCGTATATATGCATGGAACGGTCTCTTCTTTTTCCTACGAAATTCGCCGCACAGACGCACAGAGACAGACGGGCTGGAATCGCCCACTACATGCTATACACTTGGCAACTCGGGATAACATCTTGCGAGAAGAGCACCGCCACTTTATACTGATACACCGCATTTACTATGCGTCCTCGTCTCGCAATATGTATATAAGATACGCCAGAAATCAACCGGGGAAAACCCTTGTATAAGCGGGGGCATTACGTGCACAACAAACGAATGGCGCCTTCTAACTACCTATAACTATCAGCTGCGACCAATTAAGTACGTGTTCACCATATGCGAGACAGCTGCGTGCATGCATGGTTTTGCAATAAGGCTCGGCGACCATGTGCGGGTTTTCTGTTAACGCTGAAAACAAAACGTGGGTACAACACGCGATTGTTGCGTAGAGACATGCAAGAGGCGTACACGCAATACCACATGAAAACGACAGACATGACAAAGAAAGAGACAACAGACTGGGTTGAGTGCTGATCCCCGCCTAGATAGTCCGTGGTTTTAATGCGCTAATTAAGTACGTCTCGGGCCAGTAACATGTAGAGTAGCCTGACTCCTGTACAGAGCTCCGTATACATACCAAAATTCTTCCATGCACAATTCGCAGGCATTCTCGCCAGGCCCGTAGCAAGGGGAGAGGTGGGGGTGCCCTAGGGGCCCTTGCCCCTCCCGAAATTTTGGTTGCGGGGTTGTATTGATAGTACAGTGTAGTGCTAATAGCATAATATTTAAGCCTATAAATAACGTTCCACTTAAAATGTCACTTATTGCACATGCTGCGATTTTTTACCTTAAATATATAATGAAAATGGACGCTTTTCTCAAATATTCAATGCCTGATTATATATATATATATATATATATATATATATATATATATATATATATATATATATATATATATATATATATATATATATATATATACTATCAGGAAGTCACAGTGACAAACATAGGATTTATTCTGACGTTTCGGCTGGAGACCAGCCTTTTTCAAACGTGAAGGTTGCGGAACCGAAAAGTGCTGCATGCACCACTCAGCCCTGAAGTGAAACGTTTCATTCCGTCAAATCTCTAAACGAACGGCAATGCGTCCCGGCGCCGGGTCGAGTTCGTGCCGAGTGGACGTACCGTACCTCGTCCCGGCGGTGTAATTAAAGCGCGAGCAGTCCGACCAAGCGGCCCGCTCTGAAACAGTTCGGCAGGGGCCCTCAGGGCGGCACGAACAAGTCCTAAGTGGGCTGCTAAACAATTAAGTCACGCTCCTTCGCGGCACATAGCATGTAGATACAGAAGGACACGCAAGCGAAGCTTCTCCTATCGCGCCTACAACTCTGTTTCACTACAGTTCCGTGCAGCAGAACCAAGGCCACGAGGCCGTCGAGCGCAGCATTCTTCCGAGGCGAGACGAAATGTCGTTGTCCGGAGGAGCACCTGCGAGCCGCCAATGATGATGATTATGATTACCTTTGAGTTAACTGCTCGTACCCACTCTGGGGGATTGGCCACTACTGGTCATTGCCAATAGTGGACGCGTTTCATCCTCCTCTTCTTTCCGCGGCTGCAACTGCCACTGCAGCGACCGCCATTGGCAGATGACAAGCCGCGGAAGGACACGTTTAACGCGTGTTCGCCCTCCGGATTGGCTGGCGAGGCCTGTAGCTTCCACAGTGCTGCACGGAAACTTCTGAAACAGACATATAGGTGCGCGCTGCGCATGCCACCGAGTACGCAGCCAAGAAAAGGTGCTCCCGCAACTTGGCCGGCTGTTTGCCTTGGACAAGGTCCGTACGGCAGTCACCGCGCAGCGTAAATTACGCCCCCCCCCCGCCCCCCATCTACACTTACCCCTTGCCCGTGGCACGCCGCAAACAAAGCGGGACTCCGGGCCGTTGCATCACGAAGCAAGGTACAGAGGGAGGGAGGGGAGGCGCAACGGTGCGAGCGACCCTGACCATGCCGTCCGATGCGCTCGCTGGCCCGGGAACGACCTCCACGACGGAACACGTGCGTCACACGCTACGTCCTTCGCGTGTACGCCGGCTTGGACGCAGCGGCGCCGCGCCGACATGTCCTGCAGAGGCATCCGGGGAGAACGTCCATCCAGTGCAGGCGACATGACCGTGAAAGACCTCATACGACCGCATATATGACCGCCGCGGACGCGTAACTGGAAGCATCCATTCAAACTAGAAGAGAAGCTCAGGGGAAGATGGATGCTTGAATCGATGAACAGATCGCAAAATACGATTTAGAACAGGGAGTGTCGCAGGAGCCAACGTTTCGACAAGTGGACTTGTCGAAACGTTGGCTGACGTTTGGCTGACTCGCTGACGGTGGCTGACTTGCCCTGACGAAGACAAGTCCACTTGTCGAAACGTTGGCTCCTGCGACATTCCCTGTTCTAAATCGTATTTTGCGATCTGTTCATCCATGGAAGCGTCGTGCAGCACAGAAGGGAAAAAAAAAGTTCAAGCACGAGCTTGCTGGTAAGGCATATCACTTGAGGAAACAGCGCTAACACATGTGCCAAAGAAGACGGGCCGGACTTTGCCAAGCGTCTGCGTATACACTGCACATAACTTGCGGTTGGCAGTTCTGGCTCCCGTTGACACACATGAACCGTCGACGGGCATCATTTCCGCAGCCGCTTGCAGTTAAGGCGCCAGCAATAGGACAGGCGCAAATTCGCGTGTTCCCTTTTTCACAGTGGACCGTACTGTACGTTTATTTATGCAGACACATACGCTTCCTGTCAGTATGTTTGCAGTCAAGACCCGGGAATACGCCTGGGTTCCTACTTTCAACAGGTCTCACCACAAACATTCACCAACCTTGAATACTCCTGATAGGGAAAGTGAGAACCTCGACGTGACGACATCTCTCTATAACTCGTGGCCACGTACATCGCTGTAGCGAAAAAACATACTGCGAAACACGCATGCGAGAAAGTTCTCGTTCATCGGTTCGTCTCCAGGCGAAGAAGATGAACGTGCCACAGCCTCTATCGTGGTCGTCGATATTATTGATGTTGTGCCCTTGGACGCCAACTGGAAGACGGCGGGTCCCGGCCTAGCGAAATGACGAAACCCGAATCCTAGAACGGGGCGCCACGGAGTGGACCCAGCTCTTCCGACGGCGAGCGACGAACCGGCTTCATCGCTCTTTCTGCTTCCGTCACCCAGCGCGCGTTGCCGGGGGACTTCACGGACCGGCGTCGCGTTTCCAGACAACCACCAGCAACGAAGCAGGATACACACTGCGTCGACATTTGAGATTTCTTCATCGGGCGCACGACATGCGCAAGGACAGGGACGCTGGCATGTCCACACCTTCACCCACACGAGTATCTCGTGTGCGAAGATATACACAATGTCCTCGAAGACCTTGTGAAAACAGGAAGACCTTATGTGTGAAGATATACAAAGTATCCGAAGACCTCGCATGCGAAGACAAACAAAGTATCTGTGAAGACACATAAGGTCTTCAAATAACTTGTGAAAACATGAGAGCTTTCGGTGTGAAGGTACACGAGGTCTTTGAAGACCTTGTGGAACACCTTGTACGTGTGAACATACACAAGGTCTTTGAAGACCTCGTAGAACACCTCGTACGTGTGAAGATACACAAGGTCTTTGAAGACCTTGTGGAACACATTGTACGTGAAGATACACAGGGTATTTGAAGAGTGTGAAAACACCAAGACTTTAGGTGTGAAACACGAACACGCTGTATATGCGAAAATGCACAACGCCTTCGAGACCATGTGCGTTATGATCGCATTGTCTTTGACGTGGACACAGAAGATCTTGTGTACACGAAGTCCTGGTGCATAAATTGTGATGCGCTATAGATGAAGAAATGGAATACATGCCCAAATGTTCACCTTTTTTTTGTCTTTTTTTTTTCGAGATTTGCGAATTGTAGCGTGTCGGGTATATAGTATTCAGGTATGCGGAAGTAGTGGCGTTTGCACAGTACCGTGATGATGATGATGACCTGCACTGCTACCTCCTTGGAGAAGAGTCCCCGACAGGTATCCACCAAACAAGCTTGTCCCAATAAGGTGTTACAGCGGTGACTATATAGTCTACGTCATTCTTGCTATCTCCTATTCTGATTATTTGTTTCTTCATGAATTCAAGCATCTTCATCTACAGTGCACCGTTATCTAAGCGTGAAACCTGGCGGCTCTATCAATAAAATCCGCGACTTGTCTTAGCCTTGTCACTGATACCCTATATGTCTGCTGCTTATATCAAATGCTGACCGGTTAACACCCATTTGCTTTGTTGAAGCTCCCAGCGCCTTAGTGTTACGGACGCCTTTAACGTGTCGTCCACGGGGAACATTGTGGAATACAGTCACAATGTGTCGACTAGTCGCACAAGCGCATTGTCTATAAAGGCGGTCGCGTAGACCTGTAGGTTTCAAGCCTGAAAAAAAAGCTCGACTACATCCGTGTACCAGACCATGGCATACAGCCTGCCGTGAGTCAAGCTTGTGTGAAGTGTTGTAAGTTAGGACATCCAAAAACAAGGAATGACACGTACAGTCCCCGCATCACGACGAAAATGTGCGGGAACAAAAAACAGTTATTTTAGAGATTTCAGCGGAGGCTAATATAATTGTGTCATCCATGCATGGATGTCGCCTTATCAGCTATAGGAAACGACATATCTCCGGAACTTGTTGGATGTATGAATGGTGGCTTATCGCAATACCTTTCCTTTACACGAGTCACTTGTACCGAAACACACCACTTGTCGCCTGCTCTGCGTCTAATGGTCCTTTCTGACTCGTATGTGTCGTATGAAGAGGCCAGTGACAACGAAAATAACAGGCGTATTGTTATGTTTGCCCTATTAAAAACCTTGTTTAACTTTCTTTTTTTTTTTTTTTTGCTCGCGAAGACTGCATACGACTTACTGCAAAATATCTTCGGGATTCTGTTAAACCTGTACATATAATCATCTTCGTGCAAATTTGCACAATCACAAGTTCGTTGAGCACGTGCACGCACATAATAATAATAATAATAATAATAATAATAATAATAATAATAATAATAATAATAATAATAATAATAATCAGCCTATTATATGTCAGGTGCAGAAAAGGGCCTCTTCCAATGATCTCTGATTTGCCATGTCTTGAGCGAGTTCGTACCGTTTTACGAGTGCCCACCTCTAAGGTATTTAGGAGGCAAAATTGTTCTTAGATGAACATCGCCTCCCTTTTACTGCACTCTTGGTTTCCAACGGTGGTACCGGCACCTAGAAATGATGGAGCGAAGTCGTCAATTGTCGTGTTAATATGCGCGCCGGCAGTTAGCACTTCGGTATAGTCTTGACGCCTCTATCGCCGGGCAGGATTCGGCGTCCTGCCGGTGCGTTGCTTCAGCCCCGGCAGCTGCATAATTTGTCTGGTGTGGCGTATATGACAGTTGCGTTGCGACCATGTAGGGAAAAAAAAATTCACAGCATATCCACGGAGTGAATGATGATGAGTGGGCGAAGCTCCGGAGGTTCATCGTAGATCGTGCCGAGTTCCGGATTGATTTAGTTAACGCGCACGCTACGAATCCTTATGGTTCACACCAACGCACGAGTGAAATCTCCCACCGGCACTTCATTGCAAGTCAAGATCTAGTGCATATATATATATATATATATATATATATATATATATATATATATATATATATATATATATATATATATATATATATATATATATATATACGAGGCAGTGAAAAAAAAGCGCACAGGCTCCGTTGATACACAGAGTAAGCGAAGCACGACGTACGTTGAAACTTTTTAATGGTCGTCAAACGTTTCGGCTGGTGAGCCAGCCTTCGTCAGTGTGACATATATATATATATATATATATATATATATATATATATATATATATATATGAATGGTGAACGACGTACGTTGAAACTTTTTAATGGTCGTCAAACGTTTCGGCTGGTGGGCCAGCCTTCGTCAGTGTGACACACACATATATATATATATATATATATATATATATATATATATATATATATATATATATATATATATATATATATATATATATATATATGGGTGGCCGATGAACGGTTCTCCAGCGCGAGCAGTCGGTATTTCTCAATCAAGAAACTCGCTAGAAGACGCTGCCTGCGCTAACGTTGTCTCTCGCGGATGAGGGCGCGTTCTCCTTCTTTTCGAGCTGGTAGCGCGTTCATCGAAGAAAGAGCGCTTCCATAGTCAACGCGCGCCTTTCGCTCTCTCTGTCTCTCTCTCTTACAAGACAGCAGATGGAAGAGTGAGAGAGCTCGCGCGCCGGGAGGCACGCGCCGAGGGCGCGCCTCCCACACGCGCCCTCCTAGTAGCGCGTTCCTAGTAGGTAACGCGCTACTACAACGGACGGACAGACCCAAACCTTAAGGAGCTTCGCCCCTAAAATGGTTGCGACGCGCTCTCCAGCATGGAAGGCAATGATGGCCACCGGCACGCAAACGATGCGCCTTTCGCACTGCGAAGTGTGCGTTCCCAATACGATCCGCTGACAAACAGTTCGGTTCCGCTTGCAAGGTTTCGCCGCTTGCGAACCCTCCTGGTTAATGGCAAGTTCGCGCAGGGCGCTGACGCGTTCAATGCAGTGTCTCCGGAGAAACGCGAGTAGTTCGAGAGTTTTCGCTTGTGTGCAACTGTCGAGGATCCGTGTGCATTGTCGAGGTGCCTCTGATGTGTTCATGCAAGGGGTTCACGTCACACCCGTGTCCAGAGTATGCAACCCATCTCCCGCCCCCTCGATTGGCCAGATCGCCGCTTATGTACGAAGACAGGTTCACTTTCGTGTTATACCGATTCCTATGGCCAGAGCTATGACTTAGGGATCAGCCATATTTTTTTTTGCCTAATTGGTGTCCCGTAGTGTAGTCTTCGCCTTCCATCGGTTGCATAGTCACCTGTTACAGTTGTAATCCTTCGTCACAATTCGACCTTTTTTTTTTTTTTTATGTAACTCACACAACACTGTCTTTCTTTTTGTTTTCCTTTATGTTCAAGCTCTCCTTTTACGTACCACCTAAACAGCTGTCCCTAATGGCTGACAAAATGACATAAGCAGAGTTCGACGCTGAACGTGTTACCACACGTGAATAGCGAGCACCGCGTCTCGCACTCAAGCGGGTCACTGGTCGGGAACGCGCTAATTCAATTTTGTGTCACCGCAAGTGCGGCTATCGTTACATCTACGCATTCGAAACGAGGGCGGCCACGCGCTATAGCTATTCAGGAGTTGGACTGGAATCGCAAGGCCAAAGTACGCGGCGGCGCATTTAACGCTTGCCTGACCACGATGGCCCCGTAAAACATCGACGCAACCTTCGCGCCAAGAACGACCGCTTTCACAAGAAAAAAAAAAAAAAAAAGGTTAAAAAGGCAACACTGTGTCTCGAAGATCCGCATACATTCACCCGTTAAGCTGGCAACACGTGCTCCCGATGGATAACGCCTTAACTCATAAGAAGTCTTCGATAACTGCTGGGGCTTTTAGGCGCCAAAACCACGACGTTATTATTAGTCACGCCGTAGCGCTTGCACAGGGCACATGCCAGGCATTTTCGCCTCCGTCGAAAATGCCAGAGGCCCACTATCTGTAGAGACAGCACCACTTGAATTATGTCATAATTCACGCGGTGCTGCTGTTATCGATCACAGCGGAGGTGTCACAATGGCCACCATGCGGCAGCACTAGTCGGAATTGACAATGCGTTAGCATAAGTAAGTCAGAGACTCCGGAACGTTTTTTGGAGTTGGGGGGGGGGGGGGGGCAAGTACTGCCGTCTCTATATGTTGGGTTTATAATTTATTCGTACTTATTTACATTATACATATTATTATACTAATAATTAATAGTTTTAACGACGTCGATTAATAATGTATTCATTTTGGCCTATTAAATTTTAAATATTTGCATCCTGCCTTGCTTTACATTGGCATACACATTAAAAATGGTTGGAGATTTCGAAAGTACTTCAAACCTGTGCAGACCGTGCAACCTGCACGGTTCTGCATGGTAGTGTGGTCCAGTGCTTTGGAAAGCAGTGGACCACACAAGTATTGAGGGACACCGGTGTAAGCAACGGCGCATAGAGAGGACTAATCAAGAGCTTGGTGGCATTAGCAGCGACTCCCGATTCAAAGGGAGTGCTCCTAACAACCATCCATCCGAGGGTGTCACTTATAGCCAGCACTGGACATTGGTTATCACAAGCCAGAGCTCTAACGTTCTTATTTCACGAGCTAGAGAGAGAGAGAGATGGGGAACGGAGGGGGGAGAAGCTGAGAGCCGAGGAGTGTTCGATAAAGACAAGAAGGCAGGGCACGAAGACGCGCGTAAGCTTTTTAAGCTCGCCCTCGCATATTCTCGAAAACTTCCCACGATTAGGATAATCTACCTCGCGAGCGCATCGCTTTTCCGAAGCTGCGAGCGAGATAAGAGGTTAGAAGCGCGTCCCGATAACCCCTGCAGACCTTCTGGGCTGCCAATGGCCTTCTTGGAGTCCGCATGCTTTGCAGCGACGGGGATAACGAAGATGCTCGCTCTGCCTGCGTGGTCACTTCCATCGGGACTGGACGGGCGCTCAGCGTGCCTGACGAGTCGTGTCTGGATGTATTATATCCCTACAAAAGCTACTCAGTCACGTATCAACAGTAACTTTATGCAAAAACGGAAACAATGTTAACCAGTAACAACTTTTGCGAACGCCCGCGTGCGTATGGAACCTAAAAAAGTAACGTGAATTCCACACCGCGGAACTAGAGTTACTGTATATGCTCCCAAGGGGAACATATACAGTAAATCTACGCGGAACTAGACACACGCGCCCTCCATGGGTCGGCGCTCGAACCAAGGAAACACTTTGGCGTCAGCAGAAGCAAAACACCGAAGGAACGTCAATGCAACCCTTCGCAAGTGTGGGTCTCCAGCGTAGTGGTTACGAGACTCGGCTTCGGAAGGTGGGGACCCTGGCTCGAACCCCAGCACCCGGCCACAAAGTTTGTTTCTTCGTTACTGTCTTCGTTTCTTTCTCTTCTTGCTTTCTTCGGTAGAAATTTAAGGCGTCCATGTGGTATGCGAGGTGAATCTGCCGCTACATATGTTTGAAACGCGCGCGCTTACACCTGACTGGTAGAGGCGATGATCACGTGACCTGCCGGCTCAGCCAACGGATATCCTGCGGCCAACTGCAACGACACAGGCTCGCCTAAGATAGCCTTGCCGTACAAGGTGTATTTGAGCCGGTATAGACTTTCGTGTTAATACAGCGTTTCTATTGTTTTGTTTTTAACTTCTCTATAATGGAAAATAAACACGATTGCAGCTTCAGGAGCCAAGTCGTCTGAGGCACGCTCTGGAGACCGAGAGGTCGCACATTCGGTTCCCGTTCCTAGCACCTGGTAGTTGATTTGTGTATAATACTTATATATATATATATATATATATATATATATATATATATATATATATATATATATATATATATATAGCATACATACACTTATGTATATTATATACGGGGCATGACAGCGACGGCGAAAACCCCGCTGAAGTGTGCATACAATTTTTATCGCAACAAAAAAGATAGCAAACGGCGGCCTACTGTTTAGAGTGTCTGCTTCCTGTGCGGAAGGTACTGGGTTCGATCCTCAGTGCCGCCGGGCACCCGCCAGTTTTTCTAATGAGAGAGGTATGCTGACCTGTTGCTCGGTGGTGTGGGTAATCTCCTGTCTCGAGAAGGTGGTCTCTTT
The DNA here is from genome assembly GCA_013339685.2 of Hyalomma asiaticum. Classification (NCBI taxonomy): domain Eukaryota; kingdom Metazoa; phylum Arthropoda; class Arachnida; order Ixodida; family Ixodidae; genus Hyalomma; species Hyalomma asiaticum. The sequence continues at coordinate 12,621,712 of CM023487.1, forward strand.
TTTCCCTACTTTATTCTATATAACTCCTCTACCCTTCATTCCTTTACGCGCTTAATAAAGCCGTGCTCCCTGAAGGGCTCCAGAAATTGGCACTTGCCTTTTCTGTTCACGTGTGCTACCTCGCCCTAGGTGTCATTTTCACCATCTTTGTTCTGGTTCGCTTTGTTTTAGGCTTCAAAAGTGTATGCATTGGCGACTTTTCGAATGCACGTACGTTTACAGTGTACGCCATTCTTTCACTGAATTGTACATTTCAACATTCCCTCCCCCCGAGCCATACCTCACTGTTCTAAGAATGTCGAACACTGCAGATTTAAATTTACTGTAATTTCAAACAGAGGGTCCTACTTCGGTACTTACACTCTGGGACCCCAGCCTGTAAACAATTGCTATGAAATTAATGCATGAATCGACAAACTCAACCAAACCTTAGAATTCACGATAACGATGCGAAAGTACTCGGCCTGCCACCTGTCACCAACCGACAAGGTTCTATTTCTCAGAAAAGGCAGAGGCAAAGCACAGCGAAACTTGTTGTTGTTGTTTTGTGGGGTTTTACGTCCCAAAACCAGTTCTGATTATGAGGGACGCCGTAGTGGAGGGCTCCGGAAATTTCGACCACCTGGGGTTCTCTTAACGTGCACTGACATCGCACAGCACACGGGCCTCAACATTTCGCCTCCATCGAAATGCAGCCGCCGCGGCCGGGATTCGATCCCGCGGCCTTCGGATCAGCAGCCGAGTACCTTAGCCACTAGACCACCGTGGCGGGGCAGCGAAACTTCGTTGATGCGATCCTGTTCAGTGCGTTTCTAGGGATAGTACGTTTTCGTCCGTGCGGTTGACGCAATTTTCCGATGAGAAGTTTATTTATTTATTTATTTATTTATTTATTTATTTATTTATTTATTTCGGCATACTATCAGTCCTCAGCGAAGGCTATAGCTGGAGTAGGTACAAAATGCAAACATAGCAAATGCCTATAGGTTAACGAACCGCTCACGCACGTGAGTAGGAAGGAAAGGCTTGCTCAAGAGCGACTGCACAAACACGTACGACTGTATGTTACTTTCACATGGGAACATTTCTAATGCATATATGCATACCACATACAAGCGTGAGAATACACAGTAGTTTCAAAACAAGGACACACAGAGACAAGAAAATAAACATACAAATGTAATCAAGCCTACGCCCGCACACACGAACACACGTGGTTTAGTTATCGGAGCTTGGCCGGGAGCGCTCAGTTGATATTCTCAATTTCTTTTGGCAAGTGTTGGTGGCTGGGCAGATCGAGAACATTCGAGATAAGAGAACATTCGAGATCGAGATAGTAAGTAGCAGATCGAGAACATTCCGCTCTCCTGATCACTTGAGGGAAAAAAAGGAAACTTAAAACACGGAATGTATACTGTTTCTGCAAAACTGTTCTTTAAACGATTGCCGTGAAGTTCACATCAACGAGATTCCAATCTCTGTTTAACCTCACTGAGAAGGCGCAGCTCCCAAATATGCAGCAGTGCTTGCGCGATGCGGAAATGTGCAATGCGCTGGCAGACACACGCTTCGAGTCCATGCGGCAGCCCTTTCGACATAGCAGTGACCATGGAGCGGAGAATGCAGGACTTCGTTCTCACGACGGGTTCGATTACAGGCTGCGACGCCTGTACAAAAACGTACCGACCGGCGCGTCCCATGACATGACGTCACGATCGCATTGCTAACATCGAAAAAAAAAAAAAAAGAAGAGCGTATAGCAGTACTAAGCAATGCGCAGTCGACACGCTCTAAATGTAGGGCCTAACCTTATACGGTATCAAGTTCAACCGCAACGCCGTGTGCAAGGCCTAGACGAGTTATTAGGCTGTACGTACGGTAACGCGATGACAGTGGCTGATAATGGTTTTTCAAACTAAAATAGTTACGTGCACAGGACGGCACAGTAATGGAGCCGTCTTGTCGGGTGCATATACAATGTGTATACAGCATACCATCTTATATGGCCAGCAGAAATGGCGATGTTCGTCCTGTGCTTATTTCGACACGATCGGTCCTAAGCCCAACGACTAAATGTAAGGCACTTCAACGTAAAATATTCAAGGAAGGCGGCTAAAATTAGGGAGGCAACAAACAAACCGAATTCCCCGGGCAGTGATGGTTGGCGCGCGCGCTGATATTACGATCTCCTCGTATTCAGCTTGCGCGTGCACGATAGAGACAATGGAGGCCGCTTGTTCTTCTGCGCTCCGAAACATATATATGCAGCGGAAAGCGGAAGGTCCCAGAACGGCAGCCGGTTCCCAGAAATAGAAGAGACCATGCCGTTTTTCTTATCCCTCCCCACATCCCCCTCTCTTCTTTTCTCCTAGCTCTGAACTGATGAGGCAAGACCAGTGATGGACAGCATCTACAGCATGTCATCCTGTGCTCTCGCGTCCGGTGAAGCTCTCGGACCACTCGAGACACCATTTCTACCAAAGCACATCCTGTTGGTTTATGCACAAAGAGAGAGAGAGAGGCAGGAACGCTGGAATGCGGTCACCAAAAAAAAAAAAAAATCACGCTTAAAAAGCGGATAGAGGGCGAACAAACACGGTAGCTTTAAAGGTCAAAAGGACAGAAAGCTGAGCGAGCTTGTAAGGATTCATGATGCAAGTCGTGAAAAACACGACTTGCATCATGAATGACTCATCATCATGACTTGCAAGTCGTGAAAAACACGTTTTGAACGCCTGTTATTTGCATTATCAATAGCTTTAAAGGGACACTGAAGTTAAAAGCAACCTTTCACTTATTACTACATTACCTTTTATTACTACATTACCTTTTCACATTATACCTAATAGAAGGTCGCGGGATCGAATCCCGGCCGCGGCGGCTGCATTTTCGATGGAGGCTAAAATGCCAGACCCGTGTTCTGTGTGATGTCAGTGCACGTTAAAGAAACCTCAGATGGTCGAAATTTCCGGAGCCCTCCCACTATACAGTGTCATGATACAGTCTCATGATCAGATCGTGGTTTTGGACGTTAGGAATCAATCAATCAATCAATCAATCGATCAATCAATCAGTCAATCAACGTTGTTTTTAGCGCTACTAAAAGCAGCACCCTCGCGAGGGGAAGACGCTTGGCAAGTAAAGAAATATGCGCAAAAAAGCAAAATACAAGTGATGACGCCACCAGCAGATACTCATGGCGTCACAGCTTTTTGACGGCATATATTAAGGTCTACACAATTTATTCATCGGTAAAGAGATACACGTTATGTTCTAATGAAGCCAGAGACAACACGACGTCTTCCATACAATATGGCGAGAACACAATAAAAAAAAAAAAGGAATGGAGTTCGTGACGTCACTTCCTTAAAGCATCGTCGAGATATCCAAAGCTTAAACTTTGACCTGGATTTTTTTATTCTAGCAATGAACATAAAATGGCGAAATTAACAACGATATAGTTGCCGAGAAATAACTCATTTCATTGAGGTCAGGGTCAATTTTCAACGTGCGTTCTCCTCGGCAGTGTAATAATATATGCCAAGCCAGGAAGTTTCAGGCCACTTAGTTTTCCTGAAATTCAATTTAAAATAATTTGCAGCGGACTGCCGCGCAGGCCACCCTTTGTTTTTGACGTCATTACCTACAACGTTGCCTACCCTCGCAGGCGGGCGCTCAAACGCAAGATGGTGGTACTTCAGCGCTCAAATCGCGGCTGTCAAGTACGGAAAAGCTTGCACAACTTGATGCATCGTCGGATGACCTCGTCACTCTCATTTTTCTGTCACTAGCTCCGTATTTATGGAGGCGGGGATGCTGTGACGTCATCGCATACGCTGCACAAAGCGCCTACCCGTTTCGGTTTGAACACATAGTTCGGTTATTTAGAACCAATGGTGCGTTTCCGAACAAATTAAACCGCGCTGGCTGCTATACGACTATCAGCACTATCGGAAAACAGCTATACAGAACATGGTGAGAAAACCGCCGGAGCACCCCTTTTTAACCGCCAGAACCCGCACAGCGGGTTTGCGAGGGCATCGCGGCGGCGTGGACTCGAAACAGCGACCTCGCGTTCCTGCAGGACAAACCTTGACAAGGCTCAATTTTCGAACTTCGACGTTGAGCCCCACATGACACGCCGGAAGTAGCAGCTGCAGCAAAGCCAGTCGGTCGCACAGAGCAACGATGCGTACTGTTGAATTGTGGTCTTGTCTAGCTGCCAACTTATTGCCGTTAAGTGCCGTTCAGCGGCTTTATGGCACCATAGAGTCGCCGGCGACCCTCTAGTGCATGACCACCACGTGAGACCCATTTAGCACAAGTTCCTTTAGGACTATCTATACATCTTTCATGCGACCTTCCAAATACCATCTGACCCATGAGCAGCCTATCGTTTTTCCCTTACCATCAACTTCGGCTAACAATCAATTTTCTTCACCAGGGCTGCCAGCCCGCGTGACATAGGCCAGCACAATCTTAGAGCAGCTTCCTCACTAGACAGATGTCTCTAAGGGTTGGTGTGAACCCGGGTGCTGTTTGTACAGTGTCGCGCCATCTAAATATCACTTTCTTCTTCCAGCACTGAATCCACAATCTACCAAGATACGTCTTTCCTTACATCCGCCGGGCTTGTACACTCTCCGCGCTATCTTCAACCTGATTGGTTTGTGAGATTTAACGTCCCAAAACCAGCTCTGATTATCAGAGACGATGTAGTGGAGGTCTCCGGAAATTTTGACCACCTGGGGTTCTTTAACGTGCACTGACATCGCACTGTACACGGGCCTCAACATTTCGCGTCCATCGAAATGCAGCCGCCGCGGCCGGGATTCGATCCCGCGACCTTCGGATCAGCAGCCGAGTGCCATAACCACTAGACCACCGTGGCGGGGCATCTTCAACGTCGCATAGCTACCTTTACAACATGGTGCCTTACGAAGGCTGACCAAATCTGTGTCGCCCTCTGAAGGTATCTTTCCAAGCAACGCGTGCAGGTCATCCCTTTTGGGTTCACCCTATATCATCCCTTAAGTTTTCACTTGTGACCTTTTCTAACCTTGCCTTAATCTAAGATCTTTGCAGTGCCACTCAAACAATAAGTGTGTGTAGAAATCGGTTACTGAAATTTGTAATCGTTTCCTTTGTTAATTAGTCCTTAATGAGCCTGATTTGCACTGTAAGTATGCCTCTTCAAGTAACCTCACTCAATGAGTAAATTTGCACTATATACCGCAGGCAGTCCTCCAAAAACGATTTTAATGCTAATGAAAGAACACGGTGTAGATAGTTGGGGCCTAACATTGTGGTAGGAGCTATACTTATTCCGGCTTATTTACTTTAGTTAAGCGGATCTAAAGTACATAACGAGCTACTTCGCCTTCTTGTCCTAGTGATGAAAAGCTTGTACACTATTTTTATCTTTTTTGTTTGTTTCCCATTGCAAGCCTACTACCATCCCACAAAAGAATCTTGGCTTTTGATATATACTGTACAGCCTCCAACCTTACATTGGGACACTCCTCTTGAATGCCATATAAAAGACAAAATGTGGAACACTTCAAGTTTCGACTCAATAAATCCTGAAAATATTAACCTTGCACAGATGGGTACATATGAACACGACAAATACCTGTTGGGTAGTGTGCTGCCTGCGTGTCGACACTACTGTTGCTTTTCAAAACCATTCATACCTCTACTGGTTAATTTTTAATTCCAGATCCCTAGGTTATTTCACCTCACGCCTGCTAAAATGAACAAGCGTCGCAATGACTGACAGCTTCCTACAGGAGTTCATGACAAAGGTGGCCACATTGAGGAACAGAGCAAACATTCTTCATTTGCAAATGAGTTTCATATCATAGGTAAATGAAATGTCCACAGCTCATCACTGGTCTGTCAAATTGAAGATGCTATGGATCTGTTTACCTAAAATTTCCTGCTCTCAACCTCTTTCTCGCACTGCTGTGATAGTGACGGAGCCAATGGAGCAGTGTTGCATTTTGGATGCCACTGTTGACAGGTTTAAACAAAACAGAATATCAGGCAGAGATGGCACTATAAAATTATGTGGAGTCATCAAACAGCACATCTTGCTGGAGCCAATGTTTCAAAGTGAAGACTCAACTTCAAGGCAGCCACTGCTGTCATTTCTCATCTCTTTATAAAGGATAGATCGTAGCAACTAGCAATGAAACTTCAGAATTGAAGATCAGGAGTTATCCAGTTTTTACCACAAGCAATTCATGGAGACCTTGCACATTCTCAAAATGTCAAGAGTGCATGTCTTTCCCTCCTCTTGACCAGTAGGGCCTCCTAAGGTTTACAGAGGTATGCATCACTGATTAGACCATAATGTAACACTCGTACTTGACGCACATGAGCCAAAGTCAGCAGAAATAAAGAACAGGCGTTTCAAGTTGCGGATATGAGAAAGGAGTCACAATAGCGACCCTTCGCTCTTGCTGAAGGACACCAATTTGAAACATTGTTCATACTATTTCAACAAAAAGCACCGTCGATTTCCTTGCAGTGAGTGAACATATGAGGCAGAAACAAACATGGATAACAACAAACATTCACCAGGAGGCACCAAAAGTAAGCTTTCACGCTTGCCAAAGAATGCTGGTCAGGAATGTAATTATGGAGGTGTTAAACAAAATATACCATCTTTGATATCAGTGGTGTGAAATTTACACTTGAGAAAGTATAACAACACACATTCAAAAGCAGCCATCAGAAACAAGTTTTCACATTCACCAAAAAAGAAAAAAGAAAAAGCCAGTCAAAGACACGTTTCACACAAGATTCAACGAAAATCCCATGTGCTTCCAGAGTGGTGACTTCAAGGTGGCAAATTTTTTAAAGAGCTAGAGTGTAGCTACAGTTATCTAGTCTGCCCACTTTGCTATAAGGCATTAAATTAAGTACACTGTCCTTTGTTATAGCAATATATATATATACATAATTTTAGATCTTCCTTGTTAAAGACCTGCACATATGTTGTATTACGTGCATTTCCATTTTGAGTTTGTTGTTGTTTTGTGGGGTTTTACGTCCCAAAACCAGTTCTGATTATGAGAGACGCCGTAGTGGAGGGCTCCGGAAATTTCGACCACCTGGGGTTCTTTAACGTGCACTGACATCGCACAGCACACGGGCCTCAACATTTCGCCTCCATCGAAATGCAGCCGCCGCGGCCGGGATTCGATCCCGCGACCCTCGGATCAGCAGCCGAGTACCTTAGCCACTAGACCACCGTGGCGGGGCTTTCCATTTTGAGGCTACATTTATTGGGCGAAAGGTAAAGCACGCTATCCTAAAACTGCACTGAAATTACACTGGGTAAGTAAAATTTCAAAAAAAAAAAAAAAAGAGCCTAGTCAACCATCTATGCTACCTTTCTTCTGTACATGTTTATTCTGCACTACCATAGCCTAAAAGAATGCTGACTCTTACTTTCTCATAAATTACTTTTTGTCGGTTTGTCGGCCCCTGATGACCGCATTCAGGACTCTCAAGCGAGTATGACAAAGTGACACGACAAAGTGCTGTCATAACCGCTTTGGGCACTGGTCCCAAGATGATCACACAGCAAGAGTCATCAACCACATGGGTACAGAACCGAACACCAAAGAGATGGTAGACGTTCGTACGTTGACACTTGCGTCAGCGAGTGCACTTTCTGAAGGAACAATGCTAGCACGTACTGCTACGTCCTCACGATGAGTGCGCCACATCGGAAAGACATAGAAAAAGGGAAACAAAAAACACCCTCCAAACAACGCAACGGCGCACGACAGTTCATTCGTCCGACAAATGCACGCTGGGAAGCATGGTCTATACAAGTCAAAATGTCTACTTAGACGGCTCGATTCGCGGAGAACAGAGTTCAATAACCTCTCCCACAGCTGTTTCAATGGCGCAGGGTGTCGCGAAGTGAGAGAAGCCTTGCTACCTCTTGAGTGGGCATGACGAATTGGCGCGTCTGCAGGTTCGTCTAGACGCCTAGTTGGCACATGCGGTACTGTGCGCGTTGATTTAAAAAAATAAAAGCTAGAACCCTCGAGAGCAAAAGACGCAACGGACATCGAACAAATTCCTCCGTGGAGATTTTGAACAGTGCGTATATTTCTGAACCGAGATAAGAACGAACGCTGGAAAGCAAGACGGTGAGATAATGTAATCACCACAGGAGAGCAGTGTTATCTCCGACTTGGAACACTTCACGCCACCAATCACTCGTAGTAGCGCGAGCGTAGTGAAGACGTGTTATAAATGGAATAGGAAATGAATGGATCGCGACTAATCCAACAAGAGTAAGACACTTATTAGTCACTGCTTAGGAGTACAGGTACTACATCTTTAGGGTTCGCGATAACGGTCTCCCACGCAAAAAAAAAAAAGCTACCTCCACGCTCAGTATACGCCGGCTGCCAAGCTTACGCAACAATTTCAGTATCTCCGGCCTGGCCTGTGAGCAACTCCTTTTACTTTTTTGGATTCCCGACAGGCTGACCTCAGTGCAGATGGTCGTGAGATAACCGTAACAGACTGGGACGAACGCTGAGGATATTGCGTAGTCGTGGGGGGGTACCCAGAGGAGAAGGCACAGAACTGGAGCAAGCTAACAGTCTCGAATTGCGAATGTCCTTGGGGAGGAAAAAAAACTGAGGCGACGACGCATCACTACTGAGGTTGGTACTCAACAGCGAGCAGGCCGCACAATTTGCCTGCCGAAGCAGACTGCGACGTCGGCAGCGCGATAGGGCGGCAGTACTCCGACTAGAGAAACGAGAGTCCGCACGAAATGCACCCGCGGAAGTCGATCAACCAGAACCCACCCGCGCGGGACTCTCGAGTTGAGCGCATGACGACAACCCCACGACCGAAAGAACGAACGTCTCACGATTATGTCACACACGCGGTCGCTGCATCAAAACGCGTGGCCCGGGACCCTGCGCGCGCGCTCTCGTAGACAGCGCGCAGACGCTCCCGCAAACAGCTGGTCGGAGTGGTTAGTGGTTTATCCAGGAAGTGGCGGCCATCCGACACCCAGCGAGGGCTGGCGCTGAGGGGGACCGTCAAAAGCGCCGCTAGCGTTGCGACGGCGGCGGCTCCGTTCCGTCGTGTCCCTAAAAAAACCTCTCTCATCGAGGAATGCGAGCAACTAGCAGGCGAAGCGATTAGGCCTAGTTAGGTGCAGGAGAGACTCACCGTCGCTCCTTGGGAGCGCTTGCCATTTTGGCAGCACACATCCCGCTGGCTGGTCGCTTCAGCAGGGCTCGCCGATCGCCGAGGAAGTCGCCTGCAGTCTCAGGACACTGCCGAGGATTGCATGCAGATTCCGGGATCTCCACGATTCGACAAATGTTGGCGACTTTGACGAAGCACGCAGGGGAAAAAGAAACGAGTGCGCGGCGAGACGGTGTCGGTCGGCGACGCAACCGGCACCCGGGGGTTTCACATCTAAAACACCGCGATCACCACTCTTGACGAGCACGCAGACTTTTCGCCGTTGCTGGTTTCGCAGACGACACGAAGCACGCACAACATCCCTCAGGGGGAACGTACAGCCAGAAAGTAATCCGTGTTCTTCCTCGAGGGCGCGCCACCTGTAAGAGGATTCCACGAGTATTCCGAGACGGGCGGTGGCGCCGCATGTCGGCCGTCGCGAGAACCGCAGGCACGTGAACTGGTTTTGTCTTTTTTGAAACGCGTATCACGGACGAGCGCGGGAAACAAACAAAAAAACAAGCACGTTTTCGGGTCCGGCTCTTCGTTCCTGCTGCGCCGGTGCCGGTTCGTGGCCGATAAAGAGAAGGCGTGCACGTTGGCCGCGAGAAAGCAGTGAGACTCCCTGCTAGGCGACCACTGCTCATCGCGACTCCGTGCACAGCGTTCCACGTCGGTTTTGCGCACTGTTCCGAGCTCGAAACGCTGCAAGTGCAGCCGCTTGCGCTAAGTCGTAATGTTATACTAGAGCTAAGATAACTTAATGTAGTAACGTTCCTTCTGCTGACGTGTCCGTTACAACTTCACCACACACACACAGCGTACGTGCCGATCAAGACGTGCTGCGGGGCCAGGTGGTTAATCATTAGAGAGTATATGTTAATTTATACCAGGTATATCAAACTTTCACTTAGTGACATAAATTTAACGAATGATTTTCAGTATACCCTGTTTTAGCATTGAAAACCAGGTATCTTTTTCTCGCTATTTATAACGAACTAAATTTGCCACACGGTTCCCAATGTAACGAAGTTTTCGGCGATCTCAAGCACGTACTCAGAGCCTCTGCCGGTTAACGAATTCAGTTAGGATTTAAAGAAATGCGACTGAAGCAGAAGTTACTTCTAACCGTCCTTTTGCATGAAACGTTCGAGCAGCAAAAGCACATATTTAACATGCCCAAATTGTGGCTGAATTTACGTCCGCTGTAACATATCTTTAGTCAGATACGCCTGTATGCTCGTGATTGATTGTTGCATATGCATCAATGTTCGCTTCACTAGCAGGAGGGTGCCACTTCTCAACGCTTAAAAATTAACTGAAGAAACGAAAAGAACGAGCGCCGACCAAAATGAAAAAAGAGATAGAAAGGAGAGAAAAGCAGTAGTGGAGAGCTCCGGAATTTCTGGAATCCTCTTCATCCAACCTTAGAGCAAGGTTTTGGTACGTAAAGTGTCTGAATTAATAATTATTTTTGCGGTTATACGTCCCAAAACTACGGTATATGGTTCCCCTGAGGTTCTTTTAACGTGAACTGGCTACCCACAGTACACGGGCCTCTGGCATTTTCGCCTCCATCGGACGCGTGGTTATTGTTCACTTTGTTTCATAGGAGAGTGCAAATGACGCACGGGACTTTGACGCGCGCACCACTGCGGCCATACCATAGTGCTCCCGGAAGCAGCGCCATCCTCGCTTCGATTAACAACACAGCTCAAACACACACAGACTGAATCCTTACAAAGCCTCTCGCCTGGCCTGGCCATTTTGAGCTGATCACATCTGCGCGCTCACGTACGATCATGTCTGCCAAGAACCTCACCCTACGAGCCGCGGAAGGCACTCATACTTCAAACTGAACGTTGTTTACTCATTCCGTGCAAACATTTTCAGCTCCAAGATGTGGGGGATCAGGGGTTTATCCGGAATTTCGATTTTTTTTTTTAGGGGGAGGGGGGGGGGAGGGCGTGTCATCCATGGTGTAACCAGTACGAGGGTGCAGGGTGGATACCTAGTCATTGGTTATCTGGAGATTTTTTTTTTTTTTTTTGGGGGGGGGGGGGGGGGGGACTCGTCTGGGGGAAGGGGAGCGTATAAATTCCTGCGGGGGATTACGCTACGCACCATACAGTCCGTACGTACGGCGCAAGGCGTCAGTACGGACCGCGACACTTGTCGAGAGCGCGCGGCGACTCGCTCGAACCAATCAGGAGGCGGCGCTCCCGAGGGCTGCCTTATCCGCGAGGACCGACTATAATAGTCTGTTTCTCTAGTTACATGCAGCAGAGCCAACGCTACGAGGCCATAGAGCGCGGAATTCTTCCGAAGCGAGACGAAATGCCATTGTTCGGACACGCGCCCCCCGCTTCATCTTTCTCCTTCCAGGGCTGCAGCTGCGCCCGCCATTTGCAGATGACGAGCCGCGGAAGGACACGTTTAACATGTGTTCAAAAGGACAGAAAGTTGAGCGAGTTGGTAAAGGTCCATAGTCAAAAGAAGAGGCGTGCAAGACACTACACACGCCTCTTCTTTTAACATGTGTTCACCCTCCTGGTTGGTCAAAGAGGCCCGTAGCTTCCACAGTGCTGCACGGAACTTTTGAAACAGGCTATAGATAACAGCACCAACATCAAGCGCTTCGGCCCGCATCATGGCAGTATCGCCAAGTGGCGATGGTGCCACACAGTCGGTGACTCTCGCCGTTTGAAATCCTGGTTTCTCGTCGCTTCAGACATCTTATCTCTATTTATATAATGATTAAAAGTTCTTGCAGTAGGACTGCTGGGTAGTTGAGAACCTCCAGTATATAACTGAAATTTGCCATGCGGCCTGGTGAAGGGCCCGGCTCTTTGAATCGTCGATGAATGACCGTGACTGCGTAACAAAGCTCCAAGCAAGATAAACTGCAATAGCAATGATATGCAGGGTGATCCCACCTAACTGATTGAGCAAAGGTGCGTCAGAACTTCAGAACTCATAGCAACCCTCCCACACCCTCATAACCGCCAGCCACTGTTCCTTCCCGAGGCTGCAAATAGTTCCTGCTTCGAACTTTCCGTACAACCAAAATAAAGCGCTAAAGGCAAAAATAAAATTGCATAAATTTACACGTAATGATTAGGTTATTAGAGTGGAACATGAAAAGACTAAGTCCTCACTGAGCCGAAATGAAACGCTAGCAGTCATTTAGGCTCCCTACAGGCGCGCGCCACCAGCGCCGCCACCCGACTTTTTCAGACAAGTTCGGTGAATTTTCATGCACAAAAAAGGCTCGGAAGAGAAATGAACTGCGCCGCGGCCTTTTGAAGATTGAAACGCTCACGCTCCACACATTTCTGTCCATGATATTCTTGCACGTCTCATGGCTTCTACCGACGAATGACTCAAGAAGAGCAGACGCTTCGCAGGTACCGAAGGCATAAACACGGCGCCATTTTCAAAAGGTCGCACAACTTAGCTTGCTTCTGTGATTGGCTCGCGGAGTAATACAGACTCGATCGTGCGGTCCGTGCGCCCTTGTTGCCGACCGCTGTTTTTTTTTTTTTTTTAGGTTGTATCCTACTATAGGTACTAAGGCATTTTTATTAGTCACCTTAACCATGTTTAATAAACTTCTTAATTATTGGCTGGAGACCCAAAGTATGATTTGCAAATTTCAATGCCTTTATTTTCTTGAGCAGTTTATTTCGTGCGCATTACACGAAAAAAAAAAAAAGGAAAGATACATGGGAGGTATCGTAATGAAAGCAGTTCAGTCTGTGGTTTATGAAGGTGCTCTACAACATTGCGAATCATTTGGAATCTCCAGCCAATAATTACAAATTTCACTTATTAAACATAAATAGTCAATTAAGGGGAAATTAAAAATAGCCTGAGTAACTACACAGACCAGTGCGAACAGTGTGCGCTTGGCATTCGATTCTGGTGCACCTTTCATTTTTGAAATCTTGGCTCAAGTTGCATGGAACACTCTAAGATGCCGAGCGAAATGGCGTACGCAGCTTCCATCATCGACACAACTAAAAGCAAACAGAAAGATAGATAAACAAAAAATGTCCTTGAACACACACTCGCTGTGACATTGCACTGCAGGCACTGCTTCACAAATGCATTAATTCCACTCGAACAACTCTACACATGCTTGACACAACCCTGTATGTCACACAGGTTCATATAATCATTTCAACTATGCCCGCATTTACCAATCTGCAAATGCCTTTCACTCCTCTGCAATTCCATGTGCTGTCCAATTATGTAATTCCCTCCTGAATCATATCGAATGCTTGTCAAACTATGATACGTTTTGCAATGCCGTGCCCATTTTTCTAGCTACCAAACGTGAAGATAAAGTATTTCCGCAGCATGCTTTTCTAATATTTGGCAGCGCATCTTTTTCGCTACTGCATTGTTGTTTCTTTCTTCTTATTTGTATTTTTCTTGATTTTACAGAATATTATGTGAATTTTCATTCCCACTGTAGCATTCCTTCCTTATGTATTCTTACGTTCCTTTTTTGTTTATTCCTTCGCTCAATATTGTGCAATGCTTTCTTGTTTGATTATGCAATAGGTTTTGCATTTTATTACACCCACAATGCTCAAATGCATTGCCCTCCTTATTCATTGCCTCACCTGAGGCCTGTAAGGCACTTTTATATAAATAAAGGGTAGCCTGTGCACAAACGCTCGTGTGCTGGTCTTTGTCGAGACCCTGCTCGACCAATGGCGACGCTCAGACCTCGATCATAGGCTGCCCTCGCTGAAGGATTCTGGCGGAAAGATAAAGGAATGCCATGCAAGGATTTATAATGGCTGCAACACAGCCGTGTACTGCTCTGCGATAGACTTTGTGAGTTGCCAGTTTTATCTGACTGTGAGCTTGAATTGTCCTTGGTTGCTCTAATTAGCCAAATTGATCTGAGCCGCATTGGTTGCTAGCGTGAATTCAATGTTCAGTGCTGCTGGGGCCCGTGGACCCTCAACTTCTGCATCCGACTCTGAGGATGTTGTTTTGTGGGGTTTAACATCCCAAAACCAGCTCTGATTATGAGAGACGCCGTAGTGGAGGTCTCCGGAAATTTCGACCACCTGGGGGTTCTTTAACGTGCACTGACATCGCACAGCACAAGGGCCTCAACATTTCACCTCGATCGAAATGCAGCCGCCACGGGCCGGGATTCGATACTGTGGCTCTCGGATCAGCAGCCGAGTACCATAGCCACTAGGCCACCATGGCGGGGCACGTAAGGAAAACTGGTCGGTGAATGAATGATTGTTTGGCAGAGCAAGCTTTGTCTATCACGAACGGGACAGGATCGCACTTGCTGTATCACTGCAAGAAATGCACATGTGAACCATTGCTGAAGAACACGCGCACTTTGCGGAAAAGTAAAGACCCTTAAGGTAGTTCAGGAACTGGTACAGGCTATGCAGTACACACAAAAATTTGGGAATCACTGTATCAGCATTCCTTCCATGTCCATTTATCAGAATGAGTGTAACTTTCTAGTTGATGGGAGTCGTGTTCCTACAAATCATGTTATTTTCTTTGGTCTTGTGTGCATGCTTGAGGGTTGCGAAGCACAGTTCTCAGAAGAATAAAACTTAGTTGTGACTGTGCGCTCGTCCGAATTTTGTGCTTCTTGTCCCTGTCTAAGTAGTTGTGTCAGTCCTTTATACTTCAAGCATTATGCAAATTTGGGACAGAGGGAATTGTGTGGGGAGCGTCATGTCCAAAATTTCATATTTTCCATAAGCTGCAGAGCAGTAAATTTCTGGAAGCAATGTCATATGCCATCTATGACGTTGCTTCCAGAACCCTGGTGCCCCATATATGACATTGAGGACATTTACTTCAAAGAGAAAAGGAAAAAAAAAAAAGAGGACGGAAAATGCTGGACGTTTAGAAAGGTATGCTATATAATTGCAACCGCTGTCACAAATCTGACACCAACACATTGTAAGTTATGACAACATATGTCATAACTCTTCTAAGTTGCAATGTCATAGTCATACTGCACTTCTAGACATGCATTATTTTATTATTTATTTATTTAGTACATACTGCAGACCACATGCAAATGGTTTCATCGCGGGCTGCAGAGCAGCAAAGTTCTGGAAGCAATGTCATGTGTTTTTGCATCCATCAGTGACAGGTAAGACAAGTAAAGGCCAAGCCATAGGTATGCATCAGCTAGGCATTTTATTTTGCATGATGCTTCTATCCATAATACATAGCCAGTAAACTATGACTGAAAGCAAGCTGCAACTACAGCAACGCTTACAACAACAAAATGACATTTGCATAGCTGCTGCCTGTAACACTTTGTTACGTTCAATGCGACGCCCATAGGCTACAACACCACTAACAAGATACGAAAACCACAGGGAATTGTCGAACAATGCAAGAAACAATAACAGGTGATTTTACAAGCTGAACTCTGCAGCATGCTAAGCCCAAAAATGAAAAAAAAAAATTGATCTGTATCTCAGCAGATGTCATAACAAACAGCTCCATTTCACACAGGCTCGTAAGCCTTTTGTGATACTTTAAGTTCGAGAAGCAGTGATGTTTTTGACCACCAATAAGGCATTTGTGAGTGATAAAAATGAACTGGGTAAGCAGGAGATTTCATCAATGAGAAGAAATGTCAGTGAAAGAAATGACACAAAATGTTGGACATTTGGGAAATTGGCATTATGCCGATTTTCTAAATGAGAAAATGATTTTTTCAGCTGCAGTTGTAGGCCTCACACAAACATATTGTGACCATACAAAACTCTCTGGAATTACAAAGAAACTGCATGATACAGCAACTAGCACAAAGTATAGCTGTATCATTTGTGCTTCTTTTAGCCTTAGGAACTTTGTTTTAATTTTGCACATTTATGCATTTGTGGCAATACATTAGGATGACAAGGCATGGTGAACCCAACTGTCAAGCAAAAGAGCTTTTTAGCTGCATAGTTAGTAAAATATTAAAAAATGCTAATTTTTGGGGGGGTCTTGCATAATTAGTTGGCACCTAAGTTTACTTTTGCGTCTGCCTGGTGTTGATGTACACATGACTTACACCCACGGGACCATCTTCCATCCCCGAAAACCACATACCATATCTATAGTGCTTGTGGAAAAGTGGGTGATAGCTCACCCTCCATTACTCAAGTCCATAACTGTGGACAACGTCCCCTCCAATATTCAAGTCCGTAACGTGCATAACATCTGTGCGTGTAATTCCCATTTGAGCATAGCAGCCAACCACCCACGTAACACCATTTGGTAAAACTGCCATTTCTTCCCGTAGTTCCCACACTTTTCTCATACGTCACCACACTCAACAATGTAGAAAACTGGCAGCACGCAGCAGCCAAGCTGAAATGGGCATATAACATGTCACTAGACTAGCACGGAAGCGAGAGCGGTAACATCTAACAGCCACGTTTGGGCAAGAATAAACAAGCAGCGTAAGTACAGTCAACATACGTAGACAAAGTGCCTGGACTATGCCTAACTACAAAAAGCAATATGGCAAATGCCTTCGACAGTGACCTTCGTGGTAGCAAGCTTCCTGACTCAAGGGCCAGGTTACGACCCAAGTCAGCGGCCAATGACACATAGCTTAGGGCTCTGCTCCCCTCAACACTTCTCTCTCATTGGTTCAGGGTTCATGCACATTTGAAGAAAGAAGCAGGCTAAAAGAATAACAAATGCTTAGCAGTAAATGCAACTCAAATGGCATATGGCTACAAATGTGAAACAAGAGATGTGTCATATGTCGAATCAGTTGTCTTGGAACACTCACACGAGTTGTTGAATGACGACAATGTATGATTCGTTCCAAAGTCCACTTGCATACAGAACAAATAAGGTTACCTGGCCCATCACATAGGGTTGCGTAAGGCATCCTGATGCCAATTGCAAAAGTTGCCTTTCAAACATGCCCTGTCTGCACATTCCTTTAAACAAAAGTGAAGCAAACAATACTGACACGATGGCTTCACAGCTCTGTAAAGATAAGAACAAAAGGTCAACCGGACATGGTCTGCATGGTGAATCATTAGCCTTGCAGAATTTTTTCAAAATTCTCTCAAGAAAAAAAAGCTTTCAAAACACATCCTGAAATTATATAACAGAAGCTGAAACCTTTCCAATTTTCTATGCTATTAATATGTATTATTGCTCATGCCACTTATACCGACGTCACACAGTCACTTGTGATCATGATTGGGCCTGACCCGCATCAAGTTTCTCAGTCGTGATTGGCTCCTTTACTCTAGCTGTGGAACGGAGCCAATCACGGTTCAAAAATTTAAGCCCTGATCAAGCTTAATCACAATCAGCAGTGAACCGTGTAACGCCGGTATTACAGTCAGGTGTAAAAAGCATGTTGTTGCTCAATCAGTTTGTTGCACACATTTACCAGCTAGCTGTGTATGAATACATATGAAAGATCATCAAGTCAGCACCATCCCTCTTGACATGATACTCAGCGTAATGTAACATTCTTTAAATTATTTTCCTTGACTTCAATAAAAACATTTTCAACTGTGTGCATTCAAATTTAGCACAAAATCACAGTCACATAGTATCTGTGCCTATGAAACAAGTGTCCAATACGCCACTGGGTATGTGGAAGACGCAACTGAGGATTCAGACAGAATAAAATTGAGTGGCAGCCGAGGACTGAAGCTCGATCTGGCCCATCTTGAATTGGATTCGTTGTAGCCACTTCAGGAAGTTGCTGCTCACAAAGGTGGCCTCCTCTCTTGTCTGCACCGGCGGGAGCCAGTCGAGGCAGGCCTGCAGCCGCACTTTCAACTGGCTCGGCAACTGCAGCATCAGGATGAGAACTGTGATGGGCCGTAAGCAATCCACAGCTAGTGGTAAACAACATACTTTCAAACTGTGCCTTTGTAAGACACGCTGATGTAAGTTGTTTCTAACAAATAAAGAACGAGCCCTTGACCCCTTCCCTTTCGTGATGTAAGTTGTGTAGCTCGCTCAATGTTATCACGTAGGTCACTGAGAAAAGAGGAATGCGCATCCGGCGGGCGATAACATGATGCTATAAGTACCTTAGCGTAATTTGTAACGCAAACAACCCAAGTTATCTCTATAGAAGGATTAGTATCAAGGTGAAATGATGGCACTGTCGTTTTCACCGCTATTAGGACACCACCTCCTCTTCTATCAACACGGTCACACCGATATATGTTGTAATTGTGCTTGTCTGGGAACAGTTCTTCGTTGGTCACATCAGGATAAAGCCAGGTCTCCGTGAGTATTAATATGTCTGCCTCACTATCATCTAAGTAAGAACACAACTGATCCCTTATGGGCAGTAGGCTTCGAATGTTAGTAAAAGACACAGATAACGAAGGCGACTTTAACTGACTTCGCTTACGCGTGCACACCTCATGCTATCTCGTAGACAGCACAACTAAGAATTGCCTAAAACTGCCTCAGACAGTCGAGTATAAAGAGGCATCATTTACTGGCATGGTTGGCTGCCCTCTCTCTCCCATTGGTTGGACTTTTGTAACAGGCAATCTCCCGAGGATAACTGGTTATAGAGCGCAGAATACCCTCAAATATTGGTCAATGGTCTTGTTTGTAAGAAATATTTCACTCTCCGCTCTAAATGCTGTAGTATTAGTGCTAACTACAGTTAATTCACGGTGAAACTAAAGGGAAATGATAGCCGAATAATGTGAGAAATTTGTGGCGGTGAAAACGTACATCATATTCTGAGCGACACTGCTGACCAAGCAAAATCACCTGACATCAAGGCAAATGGTACTCTTTGCAATAGGCTGTTAACTTCTTTTATGGTCTTTCTAGTTGTGGTGTACCCATATTGTAATAAAGGTTGATCAGAAAATGAAATGCAGGGACGCAAACTGCTCCCTTGTGTATGTCTCTAATAAAGGGGTTCAACTGCATACAACTAAAAGGGTCAAAGCTGAGGCAGTTTTAGGCACTTCTGTGCATCATGCAGTAATATTCCTGAAGAATACGTTTATGTTGCAACACAGCACTCTGCAGTGCTTGCTACTAGGCTGTGGCAGTTATCACATACCGAGATAATTTGAAACTGCCTTAAAGACATGTGGTACAGGACACCCCACATAGTTGAAAGTTTTATGAAATATTGTCTGGTGTGGAATGAACACTGTAGAAGAAACGATACACTCACCACAATCGAGAGCAAAACTGAAGAAGACTACAATGTAAGTCAAGCACGGCCTGTGCTGAGCGATAATTTATGTCACAAGAAAGCGAAAAAGGCAGCAGTATGAAGTGAAAGAAAAACAAGTGTGCGTGCCAGAAATATTGCCAACAAAAAAGTGTTATAGATATACTTTCATAACGAATTATATTTGACATAGCATAGTATTTTCATGTTAGATGGAGTCTGTTATAACAAGGTTTTAATATAAAAGCCTGTGAGGCTCTTTCCATTATAATGTAACATTACACCGTTACAGCACCTCCTCAGCTAGCTAGTCATGCACCAGTATGACACCAGCCTGCCTCTATCCTGTTCCTTACCTGTCCTTGATAGCTGTACAGCACTGGTGTCCACATTGGAAGGAGCTGTGAAAGTAAATAGGAAGCACCTTGAAGTAATCCTTCTTGCACACCTCAATAACATCTACTTACCCTTGCCAGGACTGTTGAGTTGCATTCCAGCAATGCTTCCATCAGGCTCAAAAAATGCAGGCTCACCATTTCTGCCAGCTAGAAAAAAATGTTATAGAAAAATGGGGAGAGAATATGAGATGCTGCAGCTTACACAGGTTGAATGTTGCAAGTTTCAAAGACAGCATACGAGATACTGCAGCTTACATAGGTTGAATGTTGCAAGTTTTGAAGTAAACAATGCCAGAGCATCTCTTGTTCTGTGGAAAGTAGATTCATGAAGGAACAGGTGACCACCGCTAAAAAAGTTGTGGGACCCTTAATCTTCGCCTTAAGAGTTCAATGTGATAGCGATGTGTCGCCCCATCGTCATCACACTCTTTCGCTTGCCATGCTCTTGAGCTGCCTAGACACGTAATTGTCATGACACCGCACTTGTTATTGTATGTCTTTACTCGTGTAGTTGAGATTGTGAATTACTGCAATGTAATGGGCAAACTACAAAGTGGCGATGCGCCATCAAAACTCGCCGATGAAGACTACATTTACTAAGACATCTTGAAATCCAAATGAATTTTGTCATGAATGAGCCAACCCTGCAGTCCTATGGGTTTGTTGAAAAGAAAAAGCTCGCTCTTTGCGAAATCACTGCGTATTAAACGTTGAGGTTTCCAGCCATTAGGCTGTCATGCCAAGCTTCAAGAACCTTTGGGGTTAGCGTTGAAAATACAACTGGGAGGTAGTTGGCCCGGAGTGGCGAGAAGTTCTTCAGGAGAACATCGTTTCAGAAGAAAAATGATGCCAGTCATCATGTGAGTACCTTCACCACAATGGGGGACTTGCCTCCCATGTGGGCCACAAGGCTCCATAGTTCTGGGTTAGTGCACTGTTGTTCGGCAAAGTCGTTGGCACATATGTGTCCCAATATGTCCTCATTCTGGTCGTCCTGGGGTCGTGGGCTGATGGGAGCATGAAACAAGCAGTCGGGATCAGAGTGTTTTTGTCCACACCTATAAACGATGGTGATGTTGAATTAGAAGGTCTCAAACTCCATTGTGCAAGGCAACCTGAAGGGTATTTTGAGTTAGCTAGCCAACAGAAAGTGTGATGGTTGCTCACAGCTACGAAGGGCCTGCCATAGAGGTAGGAGCAAAACTTTGACATAACCCAGATGATGGCCAGTCACTATTTTTCTGTCGTAGAATAATTAGCTTCCGTCTTCGACAGCAAGCGGCTAGTATAACTGATGACCCCTTCTTGTCCGTCAGTCCACTGCACAAGGTTGGCGCCAAGTCCTACACTGCTTGCTTCAGGTTGGGCTCCGGTATCGGCTTCTTTGTCGAAGTGCAATAGTATTGGTGGCATTTCCAGGCATCGCTTCAGTTTCTTAAATGCTCTGACTTGCGGCATTTCCCTCTTGAATTCGTCTGCCTTCGTGAAGTATGTTATTGGCTCGGCAATCTGGGTGGAGTCTTTGACGAAGTGTCTGTATAGGGGCACAGTCCAAGGAATTGATGGCAGCTGTCTTCTCTGGCTCAGGATGGACTACGGACTTGTAAAAAATGTGGGCCGAAAACGTCAGCTCTTCATGCGTGAAGCAGCACCTTTCCGGCTTCAAGGTGAGTCTGGAGGTCTTGACCACCTGAAGAACTGTGTAAAGGCTTCGAAGGTGTTGGTTGAAATGTCAGACAAACACGACATTATCGTCCAAGTGGACAAGGCAAGCCTGCCATTTGAAGCCTGCTAGCGCTGTATCCATGATGCATTTAAAAAGTCGCAAGTGCTGAGCAAAGCCCAAAACCCTGGAACTTTAGCAGGCTGATAGGTGTTTCTTTCATCAACTTCGATTTGCCAGTAGCCGGTCATGATGTCCATCGACGAGAGTACTTTGTATTTTACAGTCGACCCAATGCATCGTCTATCTTTGGGAGAGGAGACATGTCCTTCTTTGTGATTGGAAGCACCCACATCATGCGTCACAGTACATACTAGTATTATCAGCAATGTTCAGTAAAATCTGGAAGGCACTCAAAAATGCATGTCCGGCATGCAAAATTTGCAGAATAGTCAGCACTGTTCGCGAAGCAGAATGTAAGTCAAGCACGGCCTGTGCTGAGCGATAATTTATGACACAAGAAAGTGAAAAAGGCAGCATCAGGAAGTGAAAGAATAACAAGTGTGTGTGCCAAAAATACTGCCAACAAAAAAGTGTTATAGACATACTTTTATAAAGAATTATATCTGACATAACAGTATTTTCATGTTAGATGGAGTTTGTTATAAGAAGGTTTTAGTATAAAAGCCTGTGAGGCTCTTTCCACGATAATGTAACATTACTGTGTTACAGCACCTCCTCAGCTAGGTAGTCATGCACCAGTGCAACGACACCAGCCTGCGTCGATCCCGTTCCTTACCTGTCCTTGATAGCTGTACAGCACTGGTGTCCACATTGGAAGGAGCTGTGAAAGTAAATAGGAAGCACCTTTAAGTAATCCTTCTTGCACACCTCAATAACATCTACTTACCCTTGCCAGGACTGTTGAGTTGCATTCCAGCAATGCTTCCATCAGGCTCAAAAAATGCAGGCTCACCATTTCTGCCAGCTAGAAAAAAATGTTATAGAAAAATGGGGAGAGCATATGAGTTACTGCAGCTTACACAGGTTGAATGTCGCAAGTTTCAAAGACAGCATATGAGATACTGCAGCTTACATAGGTTGAATGTTGCAAGTTTCAAAGTAAACAATGCCAAAGCATTTCTTGTTCCGTGGAGAGTATATTCATGAAAGTACAGGTGACCACCGCTAAAAAAGTTGTGGGACCCTTAATCTTCGCCTTAAGAGTTCAATGCGATAGCAATGTGTCGCCCCATCGTCATCGCACTCTTTCGCTTTCCATGCTCTTGAGCCGCCTAGACACGTAATTGTCATGACACCACACTTGTTATTGTACGTCTTTACTCGTGTAGTTGAGATTGTGAATTACTGCAATGTAATGGGCAAAGTACAAAGTGGCGATACGCCATCAAAACCCGCCGACGAAGAAGACACCTGGCCCTTATACACAGCACAGAATCCATCACAAACGTGTCAACATGGTGTGAATGGCAACATGGCATGAAATCTAGAAATGAAACACCTTCGTTTTCTCTTCTAATACTGAACCTATGGTGGCGAAATGAACGGCAAGAACGTTTACAAATAATGATCTATCGGTCTCAACTGGTTCGTTGTTTTTCTTTTGTGTTTCTTTAAAGAGCCCAAAGTGATCAAAATCTCCAGAGCCCTCCACCACGGCATTCCTCTCCTTTCTACCCATGCATTCCTTTCCTCCCACATCCACAGATGTTGAGCCATGCTCCCTACAAGGGCTGCAGAGAATAGCGTACTTTTGATAGCCAAATTGCAATTAGTACTAATTAGCATACACTCAACTTCATACTGAATGCGGCAGTACATGTGTTTTGTATGGATGACAGCTGACACTGACAATCGCATAATCACCACAGGGCATAAGCCAGGCATCTCTCCAGTGCTCTGTCACTGTCACATGCTTTGATCCAGATAGGCAGTCATATTTCCATGGAGGTACGACGCAGCTCATTTGTGGAAATACAGTAGAACCTCGTTATAACGAACCCAGGATATAACGAACAATCGGATATAACGAAGCAATCGCAATTCCCCTTGAAATTCCTATATATGAAATTGATATTGGTTATAACAAACTAATGGTTATAACAAAGTAATTATCACTCCCCCTTGAGCTTTGTTATAACAAGGTGTTACTGTACTTTCTGATGACCATGAGCACAGTAGTACTGATAATTGGGCAAGTTGGTTATGACGATTACGAAATGGCGCCATGGAATAAGACGACCACACTAGAGGCGAAAAACACAAGGGAATGTTGGAGTGTGGTGCTTGTCTTCATGTTTTTCGTCTCTGACATGACCACCTTATTCTGCGGCGACGCACTTGAAGAACACACTGACGATGAAAAACACGAAGAAGTTTTGAGAGTTTCATGCTTGTCTTCACGTCTTTCATTTTCTGTGTGGTCATCTTATTCTGTAGTGCTGTTTTATAACCATGACTGTTAGCGAAGTTCCCTGCTGACAGTGTGGCATGGGTTAAGCTGCTGCATGGCACGAGGCACACGCAACGACGAGAAGGCATGAACTGAGGAACACTTTGAGCGAGACAAATGTGGCGTGCACACCTGAGAATGGCCTTCCTGCAAGCATCCAGGAGGGGAAGCAAGTAAGCAGAGAGGGAGAGAAGCAGAACACAGACGGTCACCATCGAAGCGAGATACACAAAAGCCAGTGGGGAGCCAGGGAGTGCGTGCTGAAGCGTGAAGCAGTACACTGTCAGAAAATCGTTTGCTTTAACAACACATGCAGAGAGAGCCTTCAATGAGTCTTTGGCGAGCCGGTGCATTCACTGCGATGACATGGTAGAAGCAAGGCAGCTTTCCTGCAACGTGACGATTGATGTGGCAATAGCACTACCAGCCCTCACTGTACAGTCAAACCCCGATATAATGAATTCGCATATAACAAATTATCGGTTATAACGAATGGAAAAAAAATAGTGTTGCGAATAAAACAGTACCACGAGTATTTACTTATAACAAGTTATCAGTATATAATGAAGCTGTTTCTGCATCATACTAAATTTGGTATTGAGAGGTTTGACTGTAAACGTTAGATGCGGTGTAGCGACTGTTGGTACATAAATGTCTGGGCTGGATCCCTTTGCAGAGCTTCAATTTGCTTGCCTGCACCCTTTATAATCCATCACAGTTGAACCCCTTTACTAGAAACACGAAGCAAAGAGCAGTTTTTGTCCCTTGTATGAGGGGGCTCTGGTAAGCAATGTGCCATCTTTATAATTTGATGAACCCTTATTTTGATATAGGCTTACTACACTTAAACTGGCCACAAAAGAAGGCTACAGCTTGTTGCAAAGTGTCTGTGTTATACTAGATGCCTTCATCTTAGGTGATTTGCCTGGTGGACTGCTTTTTCACAATGCCTGGTTATCATTTCCCTTTATTTCCACAATTAATCAATTGCAGTTAGCAGCCAGCAGCGGTGCACTTAGAGTTACAATATCTGTTACAAGCAAGACTGTTGACCGAAATTTAAGGATAACTTGTCTTTTATAACAAATTGTCTTCAAGAGACTGTCTGTTACAAAAGAGGTCCAAATAATGGCATAGGCAGGGCAACCAACCATGTGAGTAAATGATGTCTCTTGTACTCAATTTTATCCTATATCAGTCTCTTATAAGGGGTTCAACTGTATTTACTCTAGGATGATGCTGTCACAAGCTTCTTCTAGCCTGAAGTTGAGTATATTCACAAGGATCAGATATTCTACTGCTCCGAACAAGTGCGATGGTCACAACAACAAGCCACGTGGCCACTGCACACGGAATTTCACGGTGCAGGAAAGCTGTGGTTTTTGCCACTCATTTAAAAAGTGATGTGGCAGAGGTTCACAGTTTGCCTTTCTTTAGGAGCATTATTGGTAAAAACTGAATTTCAATAACTGAACCAGAAGCCTACAAGCAGGCTTCTTTGCAAGTTGAGTACACTTCTAGGACATGACCGAACTATGTAGGACAAGGAGAGATGCAAACATTTCGTCATGTCAACTTATAATGATGTTGCTCAGAGGATAAAGTGCATTAACAGATTAATACTCGGTTTGTTGGTCTAACAATTCATCAAGTACATAACCTCAAATTATATGAGTTACCCTCCCTAATCCCAAAATATTATTTTGCACTGTATCACATGAAAACTCCTTTTCTTCTATTAGTACATTAATTTTTTATCGCCAATTGCAGATACAAGGAAAACAAAGAGATGCTGCAATGTCAGCCAATGACTCGGGTCAATTAAACCAGAAAATGAAAATGACGAGGAACATAAAAAAGAATGACCTTAACTAGTTACAACAGCAAGCAATCGTCATTCAATGTATATGCTAACTTCAAAGCAATGTGCCCTCAGCTTCAAAAATAACAAGGCAAAATAAAATAATGACTCATGATTTTGGTCACAAATGTCAAGATGTGACATGTCAAAGGTTCTCCTGCCCTGGTGCTAGTGTTGTACCTCCAGCATCTCTTCTAAGAAAAGCTCCCTCCCAATGAGCTGAGATACAGTGCATGCACAGTAGAACCTCGTTATAACGAACCTGGATATAACGAACTATCAAATATAACAAAGTAATTGCAATTCCCCTTGAAATTCCTATAGATGAAATTGATATTGGTTATAACGAACTAATGGTTACAACGAAGTAATTGCGGCTCCCCCTTCAACTTCGTTATAACGAGGTTTTACTGTAGTGTGATGCTCTCTGCTGGTTTCCCAGAAGCGAGTACCACACTATGCTCGCTACAGCATTAGGACCTTGGTTTGCTGTCAGTAAAAGGTGTCTGATACCAATGCAACCAGCCTTAGTCGTCGCATTTCACAATGATGGCATGCAGTAAAGGTTCTCATGCAGTTTGAACAGCGCTGAAAAGGCACTTGCCACTTTGGAATGGCACACAAGTTGAAGGATGCCGGGTGTGATCTTGATCCAGAAGTCTGTCAAGGTCAGTGTGCAGAGCTGGCTCTGTTCACTGCCCGGAGGGTTCAGTGACACCATGTGCTCACAGTACATGGTCCACAGCTGCGTGAAAATACAACACCAGTGAGCGAAAAAACAGTCGCACCAATACAATGGCAGCCATAGTTGGAAAGTTACCATAGTTGGACTTTCACTTGCTGATGTTTAACATCTGGTTACTGCTCTTCAAGTGATATGTTCTGTACTATACCAATTCACTTATAGCTGCTGGGTAATTCAATATAGGTAGGTAACTAGAAGTCCATTAGGTGCAGGATTAACAAAAGAAACTCTGCAGCAGCGAAGAGCTGTGCAAAGCTTGATTAGTAAAATCTGCAGAAAGTGTTGGAATAATCAGTCGTTGATGACTTCTGAACGGAACCACCAAATGAAGTAGTTGAACGGTTATGGCTATTTTAGGCAAACTGTGCTTACAGTAGCTAAAAGTAGTGCAAGAAAGGTTTCACATAACTACAACGTTTGCTCTTGAAGTGTGTCTGAGTGACGGTTTAAGGCATGGGCATCAGCAGGATTGTGTCTTGAGAAGAGTTAACCCCTTGCATAGCAGCAAGTGGGGGAAGGAGGTTGTAGCATTGGTGTGGTTCGTGGGGCTTGGATAAAGGTGCTGGCGCGGCTCGAGAGGGTCCAGTGGCCCCTTTGCAACCCCCTGCCAACATTAAGGTTATGGGCAACTTAACTCACCAGTATAAATATAAGTCTGCTTTCTAAGCATGCCAGTTTGGATGGTCTGTTCGTGGTCATTCATTGCCTTACACTTGATGGCATAATAAAGATAGCTATGGTCAACAATAGCACTCCCATCCTTTGTGGCTGAAATAGCAACAGCACTGTTGCCAACAGGTGATGCTAAATATTTTATCTCTTCATGAAGCAACGTCCTCTACATTTAGGGAGCCTAAAGCCATAAAGTCTGACCTGCCGGGTATTGACACTGTAACAAGCATCCCGAGTGAAATGGCAACACAAGATATAGATCTTGTGTTGATATAAATCCCACCAATCTTTGCTCACACAAAATCGTTTCAGAACAGTTTCTTCCCACGCACGGTCGCGGAACGGAATTCTTTGCCACATAGCATATTTACTTCCGACGATTTTGTTAGCGAAATACAGAGCCATGTCTTGAATATATAGAATTCTTAGTTCTTACAGCTCCTACTTTCCTAATTTTTGTGCTTTTCATGATTTTCATGTTTTTATGTTGTATTTCCTGTGTTCATTTCTGAGTTGCTTGTACATTAAGTTTCGCATTGTATGTAATGCCCATCCTGCTTGAGACAAATTATTGGCTTGCAGTATTTCAAATAAAAGAAAATAAAAAAAGTACAGGTATAAAACTGACACTGAATAAGCAACTACCTGGTTTATTGCAAATTTCTAAGAACTGTACTTCTCTGTGTTGCACTGCCATCCCATTTTCACAGGTTGCTGCTATAAAAAACAATAAACATGCCCATTTTTGCAATTCACTAAATTGTTGACATACTGGCAAATCTATTCACATCACACGAGCAACCAGTTTCAGTGAATCTGCAATGTTCATGAGAGCTCTAAATTGTCACAGAGGTGACAATATGGCACAGCTGAGGTCTTCACATAAATTTCCCAATCGTTTCGTCCCTGCCACTAACATATCACACCGCACTAGCAGTGCACTATAATTTCCTTGCCCCATCACTGCAGTAAAACATTTCCCATTCATTTTTTCCCCTGCGAAGAAAAAGACGGGAATGGCATTTCTCATAACATTGCCACAATCACCTGCCCATCAAACCTAACGTGTATAGACTAAAAAGCATAACTTATTGCAGTATCAGTGAATTTCAGAACTACACTTACCTGACAGAGGATGAATGCGTGAAACAGTGACGACATGTGTAGAACAGAAGCCTGAAACACAGACACAGGTTGCAATCACTTTCACATGCAAGACATGCAAATGCGGGGCACCTTGTAACAAGCAAGGTTCCCACCCGTAGAAAGTTTTGTCACATGATAAGCCTGTGTAAGACAGCTGACACTTATCATTTTCTGTTCCATTGCTCGTGCTGTTGTCACAAGCAATGGAACAGAAAATGATAGGTGTAACTCAGGGAACAAATAATCTGTTAAGGACATCTCAGTAGAGATTAGGAAGAGGAAATAGGCATGAGTAGGGCATGTAATGCAAAGACAAGGTAACTGTTGGTCATTAAGGGCAACGGAGTGGGTCCCTCAACAAAGCAAGTGTGGCATAGGGCAGCAGAAAGTCAGGTGTGAAGATGAGATCTATGCGAGAGGCCTTTGCCCTGCGATGGTTGTAGACAGGCTGATGATGATGATCTACACAATATTATAATGGCCTATATACTTCCTTGTGAGCAGACCGCATGGAAACAGAGGAACCTCTGAAGGTGTTTAGCAAATACAAATTTTTAGTTTTGCACCCGTCTCAAGTAGATACCTTTAGCTACATCCAGACATGGTTGCACTTCACATCAACAATTCATGGTTTTATGCCACATACACCAGCCTAGTTTACTTTGTCCAAACCAAAACCGAAATTCCCGCTCGGTGCTCTCAGAAAATAACTGCTACTGTATGCAATAGTGCAATCCTTGCCTTGGACTGCTCAGCAAATCCAGCAAGAATGACTTGTATGTGGTCGGCTATGTGGCCGTTGGCTTCCAATGGTATGGGCTGGCACACAAGGTTTGCGGTGTTTCCTAGGAGTGCGCTGTGCATCAGTGCTCCGACCAGGAGCCACGACAGCAGGCGGATGTGGGCCACACAGTCGATAAACTCCTTAGGGCTGCATGAAATGGTGGTCTCTTCATTGCCATACTGTTTGCTCCATCTCGCAATGACCCTACTAGGCCACATTAATACGTATACTCATCATGCTTTATGGCTAGGGATGCGTGCATATCAAATTTTCGAAGTATGAATAGTACTAAAGTAGTATGTAAAGAAGAGTACTAAAGAAGAGTGCTAATAAGAAGAGTACTAAAGTGGTATGTAAAGAGGAAAAGACATGGACAGGAAGAATACTCATATCTCTTTTTCCTATATGTTGCTTGTCCTTCCCATATTGTCACACAAACATACCAATGCTACATACAAATGCTAATACCTGACGGGGTTTTATATAATTACATAACAAAACCACGTGCGACTATGGGGCGCACCCCATAGTGGGCGGCTATGGAGTAATTTTGAGCACGTGGGATTGTTTAACGTGCACCTAAATCGAAGCACACAGGTGTTCTTTGCATTTCGCCTCCATTGAAATGCGGCCGCTGTGGCCAAGATTCGATCTCGCAACCTCAAGCTTCGCAAGCCATGACCTAGCCACTAAGCTACCACAGTGGGTTGTCATGTAAATGTTAGATCAGCTGCCATGAAAGGAGGAGCTACCAAGGGCTCATTTATTTGTTAGACACAGACTAATAAAGCCAACTGACAATGAAGTCACTGAAGGCATACGATTTATCAGTTGTAGTTTTAAATCTAGAGTAGTATTTACAACATAAATGAAAAGGAATTAAAGCAGATGAGAAAACATCCGCCACCTGTAGGGACCGAACTTACAACCTTCAGATAATGCTTCCAATTCCCTACCAACAGCAGTCGTTCCTCCGTCCACTTTTCACGATTAGTATAACGTTGCCAGGTGTTTCAGAAGTTGGCCAGTAGAGGTGCCACACGATAGACCAAAACGTGTGAAGACTCCTGACACAACACTTACCCTTGTTGCAGCGAAGAGGGTGGGTGGTACAGCCACGGCAGGTACTTCCCGATGGCACGGTTATCCCGGCCATTTCCCCGCGTGATCTCTAAGGCCAGGTATTGGGCCATGCCCGCTTTCACTTGGCCTCCTAAGGTCTCCTCATTCAGACGACTTGCTGTGCCATGGAAGTTGCTCTGCGCCATGTTCGAAGCCAGGCAAAGAGATTCCGTCATCGCTTCTCAACTCTTTGCGAACAACTGTTCCAATTATGCTAAGCTATCGTGGCGTGTTAAAGCGGACATTTACTGTTATGCCTTACCTTGATACGTATGAGAGCATGGACGTCAGCCACAAATTCCAACACTTCATTGAGATTTTGACGCATGCACTCGCTTGCTCCTGTGTTGTACTGCAAATGCAGAAAAAAAGAAAAGAACACCTTCTATAGATTATTCTTCGCCAAAAGGCATTAAAATCAGTGCTCACAGTATTCTGGAGATCTTGGGGAAGCAAAAGGTCTTCCACAATCACATTTGGACATAGGACGCCACCAGTATCCTGAAGCACAAACTGTAAACGAAAGCGTTACATTTATGCACATTACTGAACAGACACCAAGGCGAAAGAAGGCAGGGGTGTAAAGAAAGTGAACAGTTTACCTGCACAAGAACGAGCAAGTTCTCATCTGGGATGGCAGACTTGAATTTGAGCGCCTGCACAAGCTCAAAAACTACTGTTCGTGTGAAGACTAGCTTATCTCTTTCCTGAAAAGAGAAAGGTTTGGTAGTATGCACTGCTGAGGAAGCAATTTATAGTTTAGAGAGCCAATAAAAATGTTGCTGCTCTTTTGCCATTGGTAATTAGGTTTGTACAGAAGTCCTAAATGTGCCCGTAAGATCGATGCTCACCCTCGACATGTTGCGGTTACACAGGTGGCACAGTTCTAGAAGTTGCTGGTACTGGATGAGAGAGTGCTGGATGGCGTAGCTAAGAATCTTTGAGAATGGGTCCAAGATAGACTGGAACAGAGAACAGACCATGTTGATTGATTGACTGATTGATTGACATCACCCTTGAGGCGTATATATGTCTCAGAGAGAAGGGGCATACACTGGAAAATAAAAAGAAGCTAATAGAGTAAGAAACGGGTTGCAAACTGTTGAAGAGCGGGAGCAATAAAAAAACACAGATATACAAAATGTGCGAAATTGTAGAATTACACAAAAAATTTCAGTTTTTTTCTTTCTATTTCTTTACAGGAAGCTTCATTCCCAGCCAACCACCAATATTCAGAGGATGTCCACAAATGGTCTAAATGTCCAATGTTATTTGTGAATATTCAGTGGATATTGAGTAGACTACAGTATTTAGATATCATATAGTGGATATTCATAAAATATTTGTGGATGTTGTCTTACTAACATATTTTACTATACAGCAGAATATCATGCGGTGGATATTTATAAAATATTTGTGGATGTTGTTTTACTAACATTTTACTAATAGCAGAACCTATACTATATAGGTGACCATTGCTGAACTTCCAGATGAAAAAGGCACGTTCCAGCTGCGTTGCCAGTCGAAATTAATATCCGTTGGCAGCTGAAAACTTAAGCTGCTATTTTTCCAACTGAAACTTGGAAGTAAGTGCATGCCTGTTATAGACAGTTTAGCTGGAATTGCTGATGTTACTGGAAACAACTCGAAATGCGAGTTCCCTGCTGGAAACACAATCCAGCTCAGCGTTCGGAATGTTGCTTACTCGCGAGCAGCAGATTGACTGGGGTGAGGAAACGACGCTGATATCGCATCTCAAGGAGTGCAAGGAAAAAACAAAAATATGACACGCAATGTTTTTTTTTTTCGGAAACATGTACACTTTAGTCGCCTCGCTCTCAGTTAATTCTGATGCTCTGACCAACCGATGTGCTGCTGCACGGTTTAATATTTCAAACACAAGTAGGTAGCGTTGTTATGTCAGCACTTTGTATGCGGAGTCCTCCACGCTTATTCCCGTACTGTGCGCGCACCTGTTGCAATGAATCGACGCCGTTGCAACGTTATCGACGTCGAACAAACAGGCATTTATCATGATTAAGCATACGAAGAACTTGCTTTTAAAACACAAGAGTAGATAGCACCGAAATACTGACTCCAAAGCCACCATTTGAGCAGCGGCCATGTTTGTTGTTTACCAAGAGCGCTGTGCGTCAGCGTTAGTCACGTACATTTGTTCTTATGCATTATTTTATGCGCAGAGCAACTTACATGAACCAATGAAACTGTTAATTTCTCTCAAAAATGGCGTAAATTTTTTAAGAGTAAATACAAGTACAAATGCAGGCAAATTTTTAATAAGAACATCCGCGGCCCCGCAGATTCGTAAACTTGACGCATGCGTCATGGCGGCCGTGGCAGTGTCGGACGGAGTTGTGTCAGTTGTGTCAAAGTGGTGTGCGTGTTTGTGAAGTGAATCAGCAGTATCTAAAGAAGAATTGGTGCACAGGTCTTGTTTTTACCTGTATTCTGGTACAGGTTTGCACGTAAGCCGTTATTACTTACAATTGTCAGCTGCACGTTAGCGGCCGCTTCTTCCTGTACTACGTGTCGTGGTGATCCTCGGACGACTCCACTACTTTTTGGAGGTAACTACATTTTTTTGTTCATTTCTGTTTCAAGACCAGTTTTCAGCGTGCGTGTGCGCGTCTATGTTTATTCCTAGAAGCCCGCTTGTCAGCATGTGAATGTTGACGGCTTGAGTGTGATTTGCATGAAACGTTGCTTGAAAAGCTGTTGGAAGTTGTCAACGTGTTGTGCGAGATAAAATACCAGGAAAAAGATCGCTGTTGTGGTAGTGTGTAAGGTAACTGTGATATTTTGCATGTCAGCCCTGACGTGATATGCGATGGCCCATTGTATGAAACTTGATTCTGGTACAATCGAGTCTAATAAGTTGCGTGCTTTTGGACTGACTACACGTAAATATCTCTTACAGGTGGTAAAGTGCACGAAATCTGATAACAGTGCGCCCGAGAAGTGTCTTTGCAACGCCTGCTGCAGACATCGAAAAAAAAAAGAACAGATGAAGATTGAGAGACACGTGCTTCTGCCCCGTCATTTTTTGAATAAATTTGACTCTTTCATAAAGGCAGTGATATTGAGTGTTGAACTTGCTGTTGCTGGCTACATGGGTCCCTGCACCTAAACATAAATGTCATTTGACATCGTACGAATATAATAAGTTGAACTCATGAGGGCATTCAGGGTATGTCCACTAACATCCAGTCAATCTATACGTGGAGCAGCTGTGGAGATCATGTGGATGTCCACTAACATCCAGTCAATCTATATGTGGAGCAGCTGTGGACATCATGTGGATGTCCATTCTGTTCGAAATGGACATCCTCTAGATATTTATTTAACATTAGAACAAGTTTCGTGGATATCCTATAGACATTAGATATCTTATTGTGGATATCTAATAAATGTCCAGAGGATGTGATGTGGTTGGTTGGGTTATGTGCCTTTAAAAGCCCCAAGATCCGTTAAGTTCACCATGTAGGTGGGTAAGCAACTCCAGTCAATTGCCCTTTTAGAAAGACAGGATTGTAAGCCTGCAATAGTTCCAAAACACAGGAGGCTTACAGTCTTCATTTGTATGCAAAACATGCTGCGCTGACCACTGCTAGCCCTGGCACACTGCAACAAGATGCGGGCGGGACGCACCTTGCATGTGTTGACAGTGGGGACGCGCAGCACGCAGAGAAGCAGCCTGAGCAGGGGCTCCAGGGGGGTGCCCAGGGGAGCCGCGCCGGGGGGAGCACTGCCACCGCCACTGCCCCCAGAAGACGAGGGGGGCGCGGCGGGTGGCAGGGACAGCAGCAGCTTTCTAAGCAGAGCGTCCAGCTGTGGCAAGAAAGCGGTCCACAGGAGCGCATTCCCCTCGGGAGTTAGGCACTCCAGGTAGGTGGCCACATTGCCCAGCACCTGCACAGCCACGGGTGTCACCAATTGGCCATGGGTGTCACTGACACCAGTGTCACCGATTAGGCTGTGCCATTATCAAATCATTCACACTATGAATTAAATGAAGTGCCTTGCAACAAAGCAGCTATGGGCCTATTTCTGTTACCTTCGTCCATCCACTGCCGTTCCTCCTCTACCCAAATACCTGAAGGGTGCATGCTAGTGACGACTGCACCCCGCGTGTCAGCTGCTGTGTCAAGGCTTCAGTAGCAACATGGTGAAGCGATGTCCCTACTGAGATTGCCCGCCTCTGTGGTGCTATATAGTGCTAGTTTCTGCAGTAGTGTGCCGGCAATGCAAGTGTGCACTGGTGCTGTGATGATACTGTTAGCTGACCCTTTGGTCCTTGAGCATGCTCGTTGCAAGGGCTATGGGCATGGACAGTTCAAACGTTTTTCACAATGTGCAAATTTAAAACCTTGTAGTAAATTACACGCTCAATGCAAAGTGCTGATATTGATATGCTAATGACCACAAGGACTTGAGCTATCATCATCATCATCAGCCTATTTTAGATCCACTGCAGAATGAAGGCCTCTCCCAACGATTTCCAATCCACCCTATCCCCCTTGTTTCACTTGCTGTCTACAGGCTCACCGACTAAACAGTTTTACCTTTAACAATCTGTGTTCCGCGTCCTTTACCATCCCAACCTTGTGACAGTATTTTGAAGGAAGTGCTACCAGTGGAAGAATTGCCAGCTTTGACTGCCCGGAGAATACTATCATCCACCCTTGAGCTATCGGTGTAATGAATTTGTACAAAATAGCCAAAAGTGCTTCAGTATCACCGCTAGTTGTAGCGATGATACTAAAACAGGCAGTATTCTCCGGGCAGTCAAAGCCGGCAATTCTTCCACTGGTAGCACTTCCTTCAAAATACTGTCACAAGGTTCGGATGGTAAAGGACGCGGAACACAGATTGTTAAAGGTAGAACTGTTTAGTCGATGAGCCAGTACACAGCAACTGAAACACCTATCAGTGCACAAGACTAGCCGCGAGCATAACTGCTGGTCGTCAATAAAACTGATCAGTGGTGACAAGCATCGGGTTCTGATGAGGTCACTGATGATTGCACACCATCTGGAAAATAGACAGACGTACTGGGCATGCAAAATTTGGAGAATACTTTGTAACGTTTGTGAAGCAGCACGAAAGCTTTAGGCGTGGCCTACACCAAATGATCACACCTGTCATGAGACAGTGGAAAGGGTGGTCCTTTGGAATTTCAGCTGGTGATCTTTCAGGATTCCTCATTCACACCACCGGACTTATCACAATGTAAGATATCTCAAGAAAAAAATGAAGCATGCAAAGCAAGATTGCTGCTTGCGTGCTAATTTAGGGACAAATTCACACAGTGCCTAATGCACTATGCTGCAGTCTCACCAACCCTCAGGTCATGGTTAAACTTGTGTCTTTGGTAGCACAGCAGTGCTAGGTACTAGTCGAAAATTTCTCTTCCATGTCTCGTTAAACAAGAACCAGTTTGAAAGAAAATGCGGCAACATTTATGTCCGAGCGAGGATCTCCTCAAAACGACGAACTTAAGCAAGGCACAGCAGCACAACCATGCAGCATGTAATGTGAAGCACACAGACCCTCTTCATGTGAACCCTCTACATGCACTCTCTAAAACAATGTTACAATGTTACTTGGTTGAAAACAAAGGCAGCTGTGGACGTACATCATAGATGAAGGCATCACATACCTGCAGCAGTTGCTCCCCAGCTACATGCTTGCGTTCAGTGAGCTCCTAAAACAGGGGGAAAAAAAGAAGAAAGAGAGAGGAAGACCATCCATTAGTGTGCTGAATACATATGTTTGTGTAAGCTGATCCTCATTACTTCATTAAGCAAAGTACTCCTGCTCCTTTAAAACTCCTTCAAAATACTCCTGCTCTTTTTTGAACAGACCACACCACTGGCGAGTCATGAGCTACATAGTGGATGGCCAAACTGCCATTGGCTGATTCGTGAACGCAGTTACTGCGGACACCATGGGGCATCGCCACGTCCCCACAGTGACTCTGGTGACATATGTGATGTCATTGTGGGCGGCGACGAATACTTTGAACGAAAAGGAGAAGAGGAAATGCTCAAGACCATGGCGCGTGCTGGCACACTTTCTTGTCCCTTTTTCACACCCTTCTGCGTAACTTTCAGTGTGTTCATTGGGACGAAACGAGAGTGGACATGCTCGAATTGTAGAACTAATTTGATTGACTGATTGATTGATTTCTGGGGTTTTATGTCCCCAAACCATGATATGATTATGAGAGACACCGTAGCAGAGAACTCCAGAAATTTCGAATACGCGAACTGACATTGTACAGTACACAGGCCTCGACATTTTGCCTCCACCAAAATGCAGCCACCACAACCAGGGTTCACATGATGAAACTACCCTCAAACTTGAAGATGTAGCTCCAATTATACCTAATGGACTTGACAAAAATTTTTTTGTGGCGAGTATTTCATCAGGTTGATTGATTGATTTGTGGGGTTTAACATCCCAAAACCAGCTGCGATTATGAGAGACGCCATAGTGGAGGTGTCCGGAACTTTCGACCACCTAGGGTTCTTTAACGTGCACTGACATCGCACAGCACATGGGCCACATTTCGCTTCCATCGAAATGTAGCCGCCGCAGTCGGGATTCGACACCGCGGCTTTCGCATCAGCAGCCAAGTGCCATAACCACTAGACCACTGTGGCGGGGCATATTTCATCAGGTGATGCACCCTTTGGTGACGCCATTCAGCATTACTTGCAAAACTCTTGCAGGGCCCCTTTAATTTGTAAGTTTAAGCATTACCAAACATGCTACACTTGTTCACCTTCAAGTATCGCATAGGGCTAACATAAGTCAAATTTTTAGTGATAACGCATCCAGAAATGCGCAATATCTAATTTGTGCAATTGAACATCTTTGTGAGACACAAAAAATTCCTCCGTAACACTACTTTGGGGTTAATTGCGAGTTATTGAAAGAGGTGAGTTCCCCGATTTATCACTGCCAGTATCATATCTGTTGCATGACAATGACTCACCTCAAATAGTATCATCAGGGGCTGCATCTGGTTGAGTTCGTTAAAATCTGCGAGGGCAGCAGCCATTACCTTGAAGAAATCTGCATCTGTGCACGACAGTGAGGAAGCAAAGTGGTATATCAGTATATTTAAAGAAAAAAAAATTAGGAGAAGTTCTCCAACTCAAATATATTACAATTGTAATAGCCGACAAGTACAATATCTTAGTTAAAGAGAGTGAAATATGGAACTACTAAATAATAGAGGCAGCAATGACACGAAATATCCACTCGAGTTAACTGGCATGGCAATTCATAAAAAAAATCTTCCCCCGAAACTTGTAGCTAGCTACAAGTATGTTTACACTGGACATAGGTGATATGTAAAGTACCATGTCATGGAGAAAACTCTTGGCATAAAACTAGGGTACAGCAAAGTATGAAATCGAAATCAATTTAATGATAATTCAAAGAGCAATGTCGAACGTTGATGCCAGATCCGAGTTCCTGAGAATGTGGGGTAACAAGAAGAAATTTGACAATGGTGACTGCTTGTTCACAGCCTGAGGAAATAGTAGCGTGGAAAGCACATAACTTGCATTTTAACACTCTTCCACCATCTATCGTGAGATGGATGAGGTAAAATTACTCTGGAGGCAGGGTGAATAAATCTTCAGCAGGGCAGTAATGGACAGTGGGTTGCTCTTGGAGGTGAAGAGGTATTGAAAATGTGGAATGAGAAGAACAATAAATTTTATATAATAATACACTTAAGATTAAAGGTAAGGGAAAACAAGTGTCAGCACGCAACAGCAGTAATCTGCTAGCACGAGAAATGCTAACGAAATGTCTTGAAATGGGGCAGCATATGTTTCACAAGCGAACAAAACGAAAATAGAACAATTTCAATAACGCATGTACTTACCAAAATTACCAGTGAATATCTGTTGAAAGATTCCGTTGGTGGAGAGTTGGTGTAAGGTGCACCTAATGAACTGGCGTGCGACGCTCTTGCAACCGCCCGGCAGGTGAACATTGCTGTGTGGTAGGCAGTGAGATTTGTGCTGACTCATCGTGCATGCACATGATAGCAGAGACGCTAAAAAAATGTTGCCGAGTGTTTACACTTGGCTTATGCGCCTCTTACAGGCAAATGTTGTAAAAAAAAAATTGTGAAAGGCCTTAGCAAAGCAGAAAAATGCAAAAGGCAAGGTGAATGCTGCTTTGAATTTTCAACCCCCGAAAAAAAAGAAAAAGAAAACAAGCAAAGGATGAAAAGCATGGCCAAGTACTAGTGCACACTTTGAAAACTAGTACAAAACAAAATGCATCTGCCATTATGTACAGTCTTCTTGAAAAGCGAAAATTATTGTAAGCTTACACAAAATTGAGCTTCCAAGTGAAAAGACGTTGGCTTACATACATCAGTCCCCTTTAGTAAAATCAGCTGACTCGGGAACTTTCTTCGTAGAAGATCGCTAATAAACAACAGCGCATGCAACGCACAAGGCATGCAGGAAGGGACACTGTGCGCTGTTCTGGTATAACAGCAGGAATTTTTTTGTGCTGTGCGCTACACACATAGTATGTTCACCATCATATTAAAGTTGCTGAAGGGTTGCCCAAGAGGCATAATCGAACGTGTGTTCCAGACGTGTGTTTGCCATTAGCACAGATCAAAAACGTAGTGTTCTGTCTCAATAACAGCAAGAAATTAACATCAGTTCCATTGTCAGTCTAATACTTGACAGCTACTACTCCACTTAAAATTGTGCAAAAATATTTTTAGAGGCATTATTGTTTCTTCTTTTTATTTACACTAAGGACACTGCATAGGAATTACACTTGAGCGAAAAAAAAAAGTTCAATGCTGTACAACAAAAATGTTTTAGGAATGTCAACATTCATTTTGCAATCCCGCAAATGCAACACTAGCATGAATGTTTTCATTTTGATAACGTGTAGCCACTACTTAAGTCTCCTTGCGTACTGTGTTCTTGTAAACTACACATGCTGTTTTTGCCTTCTGATGTTTTTGTGCATGATATTCATACAAGGAATGATGAAAATCCAAAGAGGCACTACATAAGCTACAAGCAAAGCAATTGTCAAATGCCTGTGCTATAATGCGTTGTGCATAATGTGTACACAACATGAGCTCATGCGGATGCATGTCACTGAGCGATTCGTACCTTTCATGTTGCCATGGGTAGTATACTTGGGAAGCGACTCTGAAAGAATTAAAGGAAAAGAAAATTCATTCAGATATATGAAAATAAAAGCACAACGAAATATACAGAAGTAGGCCCCAAAGCGCAGGGCTGTAAGTAAACCTCCTATGATAATAAAAAGAAATAAAACACAGAGAGAGGGAGGTGGAGGGGTGCTTATGGCACATGAAATGACAAAGATGAAGAAAGGCATGAAATATCTCCACAGGAAGTATCCCCACAAGCCACGTCAAAAACAAATACAAAATACTTCTTGAATAAACCACAGCAGTCAAGATGGTTAAACAGGGATCCTCTTTGCATCATGAAAGTCACGAGTGGTGGTGGCATGATATCAGCGATACAGAGGCAGCTGTAAAAGTTGAAGCCACATAGTGCTTGTCTTGTTGAAAACATCACAGATAAATGAAACTGCAGGAGAGATAAGGTTGGAGGGGTGTATTCAAAGAAAAGTGGCAACAGATAATTGCTTATCCAATGTTGATTGTGAAGTGTGGACTCAAAAAGTCAAGAATAACTAATGGGGGGTACTCAGCTCGCTCTGATCAATGCAGAGATTGTGAGCAGAGCGATCCATGAAGGGGATGGCAGTTGAACGAGTTGTGAACAGTGAACACACATCTTTCAGTCACACGGTCAGCAAATGGGTTGTGGCCATTGCGCTACAGTAAATAATGCATGCATCAGTGCTGCACGATATTATGTGGCCACTCCTTCAGATTCTCATGATGTATAATGAGAAGTCCTCATCAAAACATTCCGCATCACAAAGCTGCCCTGCTTCATGGGGCATGTCTGCTTGCTGTGTGCCTATAGGAAACGTTAAGTTTGAAGAGGTCACTTAGAAATCGAAATAGTAAACTATCTGCCCTGCATATGCAAAACCTTGGCGTCATACCATTGTCACAGGGTTAGCATGAGGTAATTTCTCAAAGAATTAATATGCAAGTTACACGCACAATGTTTGTGTTGTACCCTTGTTAAGAGCTGTAGTGTTCTTGCATGCATACATGCATCGTTTACATGCCCTATTCCACCTGTTCTAGAACAACTTGTCAAGTTTGTAGCCTTAAAAAATTTTATTCTAAGACCACAGCGATAACAGAGATAGGTGCATGCACAAACAGTGCTGTCTATGAGTGCTTCACTATTGCTCCTGCTATTTCTGGCTTGGAACTTCAAGGCAAATCAAGACCAAATAGCCTCCAACTTTCAGTTCTCTTGTGTGCCTAACTATTCTCTGCCTCCTCCATCATTCATATTTTTGACACCTCAATCAACAGCCCGTTCCACTGAACGATATGATGCTTGATAATTTAAGGTACCTGCATGCTACTTGACAGTGCTTTTATTTAGTTGACATAACTCTCCACGACACAAGAACGCCCCGTGCACTAAGTAATATAAGTAGTGGCGCTCGCTCCAGCACAGCACTAAACATATTCTTAGGACCTACTAACAATTTGCTGCCCGCAGCATCTAAATTATTTTTTGCTCTCTCTCTTACCAGCATCTCTCCAGCATGTGGCCTTGTGCATTCTCCCTCCTCACCTTACACTCACGGCAAACATACTGTGAATGCTTGTGGAATTTAATCGATATAGGTATGCAGCTAAGCAGATGTAAAGAAGACATGTATTTGGACGCAGGAAACTGAGAAGAAGCAACATTGCCATAAGAACCCACAGAGGAGTCCGGCCGGTGCGTCGCTGCTGCCTTGAATTCAGTTCAAGGCAGCAGCAAGCCTTGTTCCTACATGCCATTTCTAGCCTTTCCAGATGTACAGTGGCACCTTATGAACGTGCGGCAGAGCACCTGTCGGTAGTGCATGATGTGCATGCCTTCCAGATGAGCAGAGTTGGCACTGGTGTTTATCTTTCCCAATGACCTTGAGCTACGGGAATCTTCATCCTCATGTTAACAATCTTCATCACTCTCTTTTTACACCCATTCCCCTTCTCCAATGCTAAGCAGCAGCTCAAAACATTGATATGGGCCTCCCTCTCAATATCTCAACTTCAACGGTGCATCTGCCTCCAATGCGGGATGCACCTTGTTTGCCCTCTAATGACATCGGACAGTTCTTTCTTACCCAATGCATAAATAAGTGACCTTCCTGACATTTTCTCAGCATTTCTGTCACAATAAATGTATCTCCTTCTTGAGAGAGAGACAGACAGATGGAGGAAAAAAGAACAACAAAGTGAACCAAACAGTAAGAGCCAGTCACCTACTCTCTAGCAATACCCATCCCCCATAGTATGCTCTTAGCCTGTCTTCATACTACCTTACTCTACTTTCACTTGCTTCATTTCATTTGTGAATACTGCTACTAGTCGCTCTTCCCTGTACTGTTATGATGCTCAACGTATGCCCATCTTATGTAATGACTGAGGGGCCTTTGAGGTGCAGCAGGCTCTCAATAATTCCAACTTTCAGTTAATTCAAGCAAATAGCAAATTTTCGGTTGGCCTGCTGTGTTTTCGATATAATTCAAAATCTGCTTAATTCTGACTTCACCATTCAGTTAATTCTATTATTTGATGCATTTCGCTTATCCTTATCACAAATATAAGCCAAAAATTCATGCTCATATATTTTTAGCGGCAAGAAATAAAGCCAACTTCCTGCCAGCACTTATCAAAGCATTCAAAACCACTAGCACGGGGAAAAAAAAAAAAAAAAAGACACTGAAGTGGCAACAATGCATATGACAACTGACTATCTTTGCTTTTTCTCGTATGCTGCACAGAGCTTATTTGCAGTGAAAAGCCAGCATACCAGGGCACGGACAAAGAAAACGCACGTACACAGACAACCGTTGCCAGACTAACCACCAATTTATTAAGGCATCCACATGCTTATAGGTTAGTCGGATGATGGCGTGTCTGCGTGTGTGCCTTCTTTCTATCTGTGCACTGGGATGCTGGCTTTTCGTTGCAAATAATCATGAACCAACCAGCCCAGCTTTTCACGCTCCTTGCACAGAGCCATACCTCTGCTTGTACCTGATAATTCAAACTAAATTCCGTGGTCACCTCAAGTTTGTATTAACGAGGGCCTTCTATAATAAATGTAATGAAGTTGATATGGACAGGTGTGGTGAAGTGGACGCACTTGGCCACCAGTCGCAGTATCTCAGGGAGCAGAGGCGCAGCCAGTGCAGGCTGTCGGTGCACAAACGTGGCCAGTAGCACGATGCAGAGGCCCAGCTCCTCGTCACTATAATGTTCCAGAGCGAGGGCACACTCCGGACAGCGTTCGGGAACGGCTTCCTCGACCACTGCTCGTCCACCTCCACCACCGCCACTGCTCCCGGGGCGCCGTTTGCTTGGAGTTGGGCCGGCACTGCTTGGTTCGGACTTGCGTGCCCGCCTGCGCACCACAAGCTCGCCAGTGTCACCCAAAACAACAGCAACTCAAGGAGCGCCTAAATTTTCCTTCCACTCAAGGAGGGGTTGGGTATTACCGTATTTCATGGGTGTGCAAATATTCAAAATACCAAATATTTTTATGAATAGCTGACAAATAGTCGGCACTGACGAGAAAATTTTGAAAGGAAGGAAATGTCTGAATTGCAAGGGGTTATTTTTTAAATCGCCGAACTACCATAAAGCATGTAGCCCAACCTTCTATGGAACTATGGAGGCTATATTGATCCCAAGATATGGATGCCTTTCCTTAAAATTTTAGTGTCGCGGAAGCAAAAGTGTCATCGATATACAGTAGAACCTCGTTATAACGAACCCAGATATAACGAACTATTGGATATAACGAAGCATTCGCAATTCCCTTGAAACTCCCATAAATAAAATGGATATTGGCTATAAGAAACTAATGCTTATAACTAATTACGGCTCCCTCGTCAACTTCGTTATAACGAGGTTTTACTGTAATAGCATCATAATATTGGTAATTTGGTTCACCGAGCTCTCGGCAATACGTGGAAGCCTCCACAGCATGCTCCTATGCACAGAGGAAGGAATAAAGCTAGCAGAGGGCATCAT
Source organism: Hyalomma asiaticum (assembly GCA_013339685.2). Lineage (NCBI taxonomy): Eukaryota > Metazoa > Arthropoda > Arachnida > Ixodida > Ixodidae > Hyalomma > Hyalomma asiaticum. The sequence continues at coordinate 12,665,242 of CM023487.1, forward strand.
GTGACAATGTTGATACCTAGTCATGAAAAATATTAAAGAGAAAATCATGGTGAACAGGCCTTGGTTGTCAGTGTAGCTACCTACAAGTTAATGTAGCTATCTACAGTAACTATAGCTACTGTGGGATATTAAGTAACCATAGGATATTAGGCAACCATAGGTAGCTACAGCTACCTACGGCGTCCTAAGGTAGCTACATCAGTTACCTAGTTACTTAATATCTCAAAGGCCTAGCCACTGCTCTATGCAAGCTTACCTCACTTTACATAACTCTGTTTTTGTCAGTTAAAACGAATCATAATGTTCCTTCATCAACGCTTATGAATATTTTTTTCAAATGAAGTGTCATGTTATTTTCGGGTTGTTATACCTTCTGCCTTACTATTCAAAAACTATTGGAATAGTATATGATTTGGTCCTCAGGTTTTCAACTCGCACACCCCTGCTATATTTACATGATTGTAAGTTGACCAATGTTGCTGAAATATGAAACATGCATAACTCTTCACGCTGCCAAAGCTTGACAAGATGACAAGGAAAAACAGACACATGTTAGGTGATCAAAGAGAGAGAGAGAAATTATCGAGGCTTTTCGCACGCATTCTATTCTAGGGCAGGGTGTGTCAGCTGCCTGTGTATTGCATTAACACAAAAGGAAATTGAGTTCCTTGCTGCAGTTTAGACATCAAGGGCATAATTTGCACACAAGCATCGATTGTGAATTATGCGGATGAGCAAGTCTGATATGATCACGGTGCATCTGAGTGCTTTCCTGTTCTTTTCTTGTCTTTGTTTTTGTAGTCTTACACAAGAAAGTGTCTAACATGAAAATAAACCAGTTGTTAATACGGGCTTTACCCTGTGTGTGTCTCAGGAAGCCTTGCTAGTGGAAAGATTCATGTATACATATAAAGTTGCCCCCATTGCAGCTCTACTAGCATGCAACTTGAAATCCAAACTTGAGGGGTTGAGTTACAATAAAACAGAAATACTGAAATGTCTGCCGTCAGTTAGTTTTTTTCTTTTGACTTGCAATTTCTTGTGGGGGGGGGGGGGGGTCAGTGAACTTTCAATTCAACTGACAATCGCACAAATATGGCAGCAGAGATGGGGTGCTAAAGACAGAACTATGTAAGCTTTGGGAACACCTTCATTTAGCTTCACTTATTTCACCTCAAGGGCCCTTCCAAAAAGGTGGCTGGGGGCGGCAGTGCTTTTCAGAATTAACATCAACTACTTAAGCAACACACACACACACACACACACACACACACACACACACACACAAAGAGGAATGCAAGAAAAACAAAAAGAAAAGAACAACGTTACTGTGCCATACTGCCTGAACTACGAGAAAATGCGGTGAGATGCCAAAGAAAAAAGATGCCTCAATGACATATGCACTCCAGGGCTGCAATGTGACGTTCAAGTAACATTGTTGGTGCTACGTGTTTGGCGTGCAATAAATGTTTTCATACCTGGCAGCCCCTCCTCGAGCCTCGAGGGTGCGCTGAATCTCAACAGTGCTCAAGCCAGATTTCCGTTGCTTGCGGGGGCGGTAGTGGAGCCGTGTACGGGCTTCGTCACTTGCTCCTGCGACATTGTGTAAAACCACAAAGTGAAACATAGACCGTGTGCCTCGAGGGTTTTGAACACAGAAATGATGCAGGACAATACAGGACACAGGAATACAGCCACTGAACCTCTACTGAGATACGCAGTCATAAGTAGCCCCTTGTTTTCTTGCTGAGACTGTTTCATAGATAATGTGTAGGGGGCATGTGAATACTCGAAAATTTATCCGAAACTTGAAAATTCATACTCAAAAATGACTGTTTTATCATCCCGATAAAATCGAAGTCACTTTCAGAGCATGTGTACATTGCACGGGAGGCTGGAAGAAATGTGGGCCCTATGTGCTATGGTGACATGTGATCAGAAAAGCTACCACGGCAATTCTGCTGCAGTGGTGTAGCTCAGATAGAGGGGACAATGCCACTGTTATCATTTTCGCTGAACCACACACTCTCCTTTTCAACCGACCAACGCATAACACTGAAAAGTGTAACATGCAGCACACACAAAAGAGCTTTGGTCTCAGATTTCACGAAAGCAAGGTGAGCGACAACCTCGAATATGGCACCGTTGTTCATGATACCTGTGTTTTCTTGTTTGAGACACCACACGCTCATATGCCAGAAGAATTTAGCAAGACTCGGTAGGGTGCTGCAAATTTTCACTGCCGTTATGGATTGATTTAACAGAAGACTTGCAAGTCACTTTTCTCAGACAGGTAATTGCTGCAAATTTTCACTGCCGTTATGGATTGATTTAACAGAAGACTCTCAAGTCACTTTTCTCGCGGCAGGTAATTGTGAGTAGCAATTAAAGGTTGTTGCCATGTGCTCACAGAAAATAAACATTCATTTGTGGTAGAAGTGCCTGTTCCAACTGCTCCTGGTGGAAGTGTGCCTTTATTTTCTTCATAAAGCACGGAATAGCTTCCTTTGACTTTGGAGACGTGCAACTCGCGACTACCCGAAACAGGAAGTGACGTCTTTTTTTTTCTCACCGAATGAGAGATACAAGCCTCGTCGACAACATCCATTTCATGAACGATCGTGACCACTTGCAAGATAAATGAGAGCCTGCTGCATTTATAACTGTCATTGCTACAAGTTCTTGTCACTAATCAACACACGGTGATAGCAGAAACTGCAGATTGAGCATTGACGTGCAGAGCAAAGTACATAACTGCCGGTTGTAGAGTGCACAGTACGCCAGGTTCGCAAGCATGCTGTCTGTTTCATCCCTGTTCCGGTGGTGAGGAGTAGGCTCCTTCTTACCCTCCAACCGTGGATTCTCTGTTGCACAGTGCATGATTTCAAGAATGCATTTGAAAAATAGCAAGCAACTTGCCCATATGACTGTCAACAGCAAAAATTTTAATTCATTGGCCTCACGCTTCCTGGCAGCAGCAGCGAAACTTCATTATATGAAAGGTAAAAGGTCATGTTGAGGTAAAAATTACATGGTTTCCTGTGGACGGGATGTGATACGGGATGTGATAAGAGCTGGATACTTTGTTATGTTGAGAGTTTCATTATACTGAAGTTCATTATAATGAGGCTTGACTGTAGCACATTTGGAGATAGACCCGATATTGAAAAGGCATACTCAAGCTTACCTTAGATTAATGCTTTTTGCAAAAGAGGGGTTTTAAAGAAGCAGGAGCAGAGATGAAAAGCTGTACTTGAGCTATCCTAGTGAATGATTAGCATTGCTAACAACGATCTTACTAACATGAGGTGACAATGAGAACATGATTAATGAAGTGGCCACTGCCCAAGTCAAGGTGAAAAACATGCAAAGACGTTTCAGTGAGATCAACGGACCTGTGCATGTCGTGGAATGTGTATTTGTGTTTTCATTTTGACTTAATCAGTAATCATGATTTCATTGTAGTGTTACGTGACTTAAAAAACATCCAGTGAGTGGTTGCAATACATGTACCTACCTTTCTCAGGGTGGGGCGCAGTGTCCTCGTCGTCCTTGACTTCGAGGCTGTTGGAGCCGTGGGTGAGGAAGGCGGTCTCCACCCTTCCGGCGGCGCTCAGCACCTTGTCCAGGATGACGTCCTTCACAAGCATGTCGATGAGTCCTCCGCTGATCGAGTGCTCCTGAGGACGCACCCGCTCCTTCGAGGCAGCGTCCGCGGCGGCTTCCGTGCCACCTTTGCTGCCTTTTTCGTCTGATGGAGTGGCGGAAGCTGTCTGTGCTGGCGGTTGCCGCTGGGGTGAATTTGCGGAGGGGTGGGCTTTCTCAACCACCGGAGAGTCCTTCCGAGCTATCTGCGGCTGAAAAGCGCCGTATAACTTCTTCACAACAGATCTGCATACAACAGACATTTGGATAGAGCACACCAAATTGCTGGTGTGTGCTGCTTTTCCTATCTCTTCCATTCATTGAACTTCTTTTACAATGAATTCTGATACAACACGTGTTCAGACATAATGGACCAAATTATAAGTCTAGCAGGTTGGTCAGCACTCCTTTACAGCAGGATTCTGTACCTTAATGGACATCCCAAACTGAATAGCTATCAACTTCGAACGTCACATGGCATTCTTTTGGAGCAGGAACAGCACAAGCGGTCTGATAAACACAGTGGGATACTATGATGGCAGATGAAGTGAACAGCATATAGTGTCAAAACTGTTCACCGAATGGCATAATTAAAGCTGACAAACTTCTTTCAGAAGAGGAATAAATGTATTCTGTCTGACCTCTGAATATTATTCCTCTGAATGGAATAAGTCCATCCAGATGAATGAATCCGCACTCTTCGACCATGTCTGCAACTTATAGTTCACTTCAGTTATAGCAGAACCATTTACCGTCTACATAAAACTTCGATGTAACAGTATGTGTATTCTGCATGCTCCTTTCACAACAGACCAAAATGTTCTTCGCTATCAAGGTATGTTGTAACGAAGTTATACCAACAAGTAAGCTCATGTGATGAGGACTATGATAGTGGTGCCCTAGTGGTTCCAACAGAATATGGGCCAACAATTAAACGAAATGGCTTTTGCTGTGCGCATATCAGACCAGACCACCTGAGAGCTGCACACAGAAGCACACAGAAGCTCTAGTGTTCTGTGTGCAACAATGAAGCCGTTATGCTTGTTTTATTATGGGCACGATAGTGTAGCCCAGCATCTAGCATACTGTACATGCCATCATAAGGTTCTCCATCATGTTGTGCTTGTTTTATTGTGGGTATGATCACACAGCTTGGCATTTGAGATGTGTAGCATACGTCATTGACATCAGCTGTAAAACCTATATATAATTTATCTATTGTAAAGACTCTTCATTTCCCTCTTCAAAAATATGGCCCCAAGAAATGACTGGATGTTCGAAAAGTACTCACAATTCCATCAGTTGGAATATACTGTATTTCTCTAGCAAATAGTACATGACCATACTGCTTCCTCCAGCTTGCTTTCCATAGACTAAGCCAAACTTGGTAATTAAACTCTTTTCAGGTCCTTCACACTACAGAATGGAAAATGCATATAACCTCAGGGCAGCAAACATGAACAACAAAGTAAGGTACAAACATAGAAACTGTCTCGTGTAGCTCTCACTGGAAATTCGATGGTGACTGACTAGCACAGAGTTTCACCCACCTCAACTGCTTGGATGTCAGGAAAAGTGAAGATGTGTTCAGTGCTAGCAAGCTGCACTCGTGCGAGGAGGTCGGGATCACTGCGCTTTGCGACCAGGTTGGTGTCTGTGCTCTGGGATCGCGCCTTGAGTCGGCGTGCGGGTGATCCGGGGCTGCTCCGCGTGTCCAAAGGCTGGCGTGTGGGCATGGGGCCTACAGGCAGCAGCCTCTCCAGCGACGGAATTTCCATGGGGCCGAGCGGCTGGTGTCCGAGGAGGGGTCCTCCAAAGTGGCCACCAACGCCCGGTCTCGTCTGCATGCCCCCGCCTCGGCTGGATTCCAGGAGAAAGACGTCGGCTTGTCTTTGCTCGTGTCGGAAGCGGAAATCGGCTCCGGGACCAAGGCTGCCCATTGAGAGCTGCTTGGGCATGAACGGCTTGGTACCCTTGGGCTGTGGGCCAATGGGCAGCAGCCGTTCGGGAGTTGGCCTTACCTGTGCGCAAATTTCCAACACGTTGCATCAACACAGTGTTACAACGGAACTGCTTACAACAGGCATATGAATACAACATACCAAATTGAAGTGTCATGCTGAGTTTCCTATCTCATCCATTGATAGAGCTTCTTTTGCAATGGATTCTAATACAACATACGTTCGGGTATAATGGGCCACAATATAAAGCCAGCGAGCTAGTCAGCACACATTTACAGCGGACTTTTGTACTGTATACATCCCAAATTTCAACTTGGGAATGGGACAGACAGCACAAGCAGGATCAACACAGCAAAAATATGTACTATGGCAGCAGATGAAGCGAGAGTCTTGGAGATGCAAATAGTGTCCAAACTGTTTGCCGTATAGCACAGTCAAAGCTGACACAATTTTTTCCAGAAAACTCAGGAATAAATCTGTCCTATGACCATACCTGTGACACATAATTCACTCTCGTTACAACAAATGCATTTAATGTTTACACAAAAGTCAGGTGCAACAGTATTTGGATTCTTCATACTACTTCTTTTACAACAGATCAAAATCTTCTTCACTATCACGGTTTGTTGCGATTAGGTTATGTTGTACCTTGGATTGCAACAGCTAGTGCTATCGCTCACACTGCGTAGCGCAGAAACGATGAAATAGAAAGATAGGAAGGGCTGTAGTGAAAGCTTACAAAACAAGCTCTTCGAGACTACGCTGACCAATTACGAAACATCTTTGATCGTTGTGACGTGAAACAAAGGCCTCAAGCTGTGTTCCTCAAATTTCGCCTTAATGTTATCATGTACACTGGCAGTAAACAATCTAGCTTAAAGATATTTAATTACACCCCTAACACTGGCTCAAGCTCACCATCTAATGACACACTTAGGTCATGTGACGAAAAAAATCATCGAAGATGATGAGAAACTGGGAATGCTGCTACACCCACACTTGAACAAGTTGACAACATTCCCCATATTTCATAATTTTCAATGACTTTTTCATAACTTCAAGCCTCCATCTTCCTCTTGACGTTTGGGTATAGCACTTTAACGCGTCACGACCACATCAGGAAAGAGACCACTAACCATGAGTGGCTCCAGCACAATGGGACCATGTTGCCGTTGGACATTGCAGGCCGGTGGCAGCGGCCTGGGCACTGTCACCTGACTGCTCTCCGACCTGGTCCTGTGAACGGTTTCCCTCGGCACGGCACTTCGCAGCTTGGCGGTCAGCATGTCAAGGGACCGTTGGGCAGTCGCCGGTTCCTTCACATACACGCCAGGTGACTTTGGCTGTGTGGTTGGCTCCGAGGGCGTCTTCTTGGGACTCGTCACTGTCTGGGGTGGTCTCGCATCCTGCGGGGCCTTGCTGGCAGCCACGTCGGCTGTCGAATCCTTCAGCACTTTTTTTGGAGACTTCACAGCTGCAGCGAGGGAACCCTCGGCGGAAGGGGTGTCCTTGGGAGGACTGGGCTTTGGTGACTCTGCCTTGACTCTCAGGGAGCCAAGGTCGACCGCCCCCATGCGATGAATGCGAGGCTTGGGGGACCTGCTGGGGCTCAGTGGCGCCGAGCCCGGCTGTTCCCCATCGTCTATATCGGTGGTGGACTTGGAGGTGAGAAGGGCGCGCTCTTTCGGTGCCGTCATCATTTTAGCGTCCAGGGACACTACGTTCTTGCGAGAAGATGCGAAAGCAGCTGCTGCCGCGTCTGATGTGGCTCTCGCTTCGAAGACCTTCTTCACAGCTGCAACTTTGCCCTTAATGTCGCTCGGGTGCACGTCCGGGAGGCGGATCTCTGGCCTTGGCTGAGGGGATCCGCATTTGCCAGCAACTGCAGTTGCGGCAGTTTTCTGGTCTGGCGGGACACTGGAAGAGTTCTGCCATTTTGAAGGGCTCTGCGATGCCTCTCTGCACCTGTCGTCGACAGCCTTTGTATCTGCGTCCGCTTCTGCTTTGTCAGGAACTGCTTCCTGAGGGGGTTTCGATGCGGGTTTTTCCATGGGTTCAGCCAACGACTTTTCAATGTGGACCTGTGAAGAGTCCTGGCCATCCGTACCTGACGGCACGGAAGGTACAGGTTGCGAATCAGTCGGTGTGCTGCCCACGAGCACCGGTTCTTCTGCCAGCTGCCACGATGTGTCGGTGACCTTGATAGATTCCTGTCCAGGTAGAACATCTTTGACCACCCTGACTCTTGCCTGCTCGGCCAGCTCTGCCGTTGGCACAGAAGGTGCCAAGGCCTCGAGCTCGCCTCCAAACTCTGCCATGTCCGAACTCTCGGACTTCGGGCTCTCGGGGATCGCTTCGAGCTCTGGTTCTGCTTCATCTTCATCCCCTGAACAGCTGAAGTCTGCCATCTTGAGTGCTTTCCATTGCGTGCGGTCTGCAGTTTCCTTACCCGAGCGCAGCAACTCTCGTGCAGCTTCAGTTGTGTCATGTGTGTCGCGTGCCAGAGGCTTGTGGTAAGTGGCTTTAGCCTCTGCTGTGGTACCAGACCCAAACGCAAACCGGATCTCATCTCCGGCAAGACCAAGGTCAAGGGGAGTGCTCCCATCATGCTCTTGAATGTTCTCAAGGTCGACAGAAGCAGTACTAAGATCTATATGAATGAAAAGAAACAAAATTCAATAAATAATACTGTCAAACACATCAGAATATTTCACTATTATCATGTAACCTTCGATGCACAATCAAGTAAGTTGAATTTAATGACACGCTTACTTTTCATTTACAGATGGTGCTAACGTTTGATACATGATGTGGACTGAATGCACAAAAATCACTTCTACAAATCGTGATAAGTTGGCTTGGTGGACATAGCTAGTGCAAGAATTTCGGCTAATTTTTATATGTACAGTGAACTCCCATTAAAACAATTCTCGGCTAAATGGAAAACCTGCATAAACGAAACTATGTAGGCGAATTTGGTTGGTTTCCTATATAATTAATGATAAATAGTTTCAGGTAATCGGAACATTCTTTTTGCTTACATTGATTAAGTGAAACTAATATGGGCAAAATCCATGAACGCCGAAAATGGCCATGGCTGTCTGGCAGCTATGCACAGAGACAAACAGAGACGCACAGAGACAAACAGCACAGAGACGAGGAAGAGGACGACACACAGCACTGTCTCACAACAACCTTTATTGCTACACCTGCAGCATGTGCTTATATGCAGGAGAGTGTGTAGTCGGAAGAAAGGAAACGATGAAAAAACAAGTAAAAGGGTGAGGATTGTCGTAAGACAGCGCTGTGCGTCGTCCTCTTCCTTGTCTTTGTGCCGTTTACACTGAAAACGCGTTCCTACTGGATGGAAACGTTACCACATGCCATGAGGACAGCCTTAAGGAACTGATAGCTGAAGTATTCAAGATGAGGACATGTGCTCAAGAAGTGATGACATGGCATGCGATCCGACCCCATTTCAGCACCAGACAGAGCAGCAAGAGATGCCGTCATCCTGCTGCAGTGCTATTTTGAACACGATGGTAGTACAGAGTTCCTGCCCAGCCTTTCAGCAATGCACTCGTACTTTGTTAGAAAGTGCTTGAACAATGCCAAGCAAACTATCATCAGCTCCTTTTTTTCCTAGTCAGCAATAAGCAACATTGCTCTTTCTGGTCAGTAACATTAGCAACATTTTTCTTTCTAGTCAACAATAGTATTGTATACTTCAAAATGTTTTTGTTTAGTCGCCATATTGTGTACAGTTGGAACTTTTGACATAAAGTCATATTTTCATTAATTTTGTGGGCTTTGCTTAAATGGAACTTCTCATAAACGGAACAAATTTTCTTGCCCCTTCGAGCTCCGTTTAAGAGCAGTGCATTTATTAGTGATCATCTAGCAGCAGAACATGTATGGCATAGAAGAGATATTGGAATGGGTTTGCTTGCATGTGGTGCATGCATGCGTGAGGCCACACACCTCTTGCATAAGATAACAATGCCGCAGTGCAGACATTTGAAAAATGCAGATTTATGTTGATAAAAAGAAAAGGGTAAATGTTGCCAATGTTCACTGATGGCTGTGGAAGTTCATTTGCAGCTGCATAGTGATCATGTCCTTAGATGAAGACAAAGATGCACAGTGCCAAACACTTGCCTGTTTCCTGAAACACTGTGGCAACGAAATCAAGTATGGCAAGCGTAGTTGTATTTCGAAGGAGTATTAGACCTTGTTGTGCTGCTAACAGCCGCAACGCTTTATGGTAAATATAGTACAATGAAACTGTATTTGGCTGGCCGATTTGTCCACCTGTCACCTGTATGCCCGGAAACTAAGTGGGCCGATGTCAAAGGCAGTGTGAAACCATGTGAGGTGCAGAAATCTTCAGGCCCTGTAGCTAGTGTGTGTGTTTTGTCTTTAAGCAAATACTGTACAATGACATTGGAGGTTGTGCAAACCCGCTAGTCTATGATGATGCTTGTGGAAATGTTGCTGATAAAGCTAATATTCTACCAACAGATAGATGTGTCTCATTCTCTCTTCACATAGACATTTCCCTGGTGACGTCACCAGTCTGAGATTCATGCTCTACATTTATTTAAACAAATTTTGCTGGTCTTCCACAGTTACATAGTGGAAGGGCTCTGAATTATTTTTCTCTCACCCACAGCCTTGCACATATAACCTAAATGTGCTGGGTTATCTTAAAAAAATGCCTCAATGTCCTGAACATATAATCTGCTGGTGAATGAATTCTTTAAGTGATTTCACCTCCAAGATTGGGAAAGCTGCCAGAGAGCACATAATATAACTGATTGGCACTCAAGCACAATGACATAACATGTCACATGATAAATGACCTAGCAAAGTGGCCATTCAGGTGACTTGTTGAAGCATTACTCGTTATACAATGGGAATGTTAGTATTGCTTGCACATATTCTCACCTCGAGAGCGTGATGGAACGGGACTTAGGAATGGTTCTGGAATGCTCTTGCACTGGTGATTCTGCGCATCCAGTGTGTTCAGCAAAATTCGCACCAGCATTTGAACTTGTCTTGACAAAGGTGGCACTCCATAGTCAAACTGAAAGGCAAACATAAATGCTGTTTGTTATTTCACAGCTGTGTAAAATTGCCCATATGGATATACCACCCACCACCTTTCTTAATTTGAGCACAAGAACAATATTCATAATTTCCTAATTTTTCTGATTTAATTTCATTGCAAAAACAAGATGTCCACTTTGTATATAAAAATCCTTTATGCAAGAAATGTTATAGTTAACCCAACTTGGTTTTCAAAAACTTTCCTTTTTATAAATCTTTAAGAGAACTATAAGTTAAATGCTAGCCGACACAGAAAACTTAACTTTGCTATTAGGCAGAAATGAGCAAAATGTAAACATCCCGCAGATATGTGCCTGGCTGAGGACAACTGAGATAATTAAAAGGTGGAAACATCTACCAAGCTTATTTTAAACCCTCAACATTTTGAAGATTGACCAGCTTCTTCTTCAGGTATGAGATGGCCTGAGATGAACAGCACTTTATACAATTTTCAGTGCTTTGACACGTGTGGCAAGGTTAAAAGTCACTTCATGCAGGCTTTGACAACAGGTGGAGGGCAGTGTTCCTGTGGAATGGTTCGCATTTCTTGGTGTATCATGTAAACTATTGTCACACAGTTTCATCTTTTCATTTTGCAATTTTGTTTTTCTGTTCATACGTTCACCCCCTTACCTCACTCTCCTTCTCCTTTCAAGCTCGACTGCATGTGGTGCCTTAAGAAGGAATAAAAATGTTGTGTCTTCTTGCCTTCCGTATGTGCTCTGTATTGCTAATGCAGCTCAAAGTTTCCCAGCCTATGTTCTATATACAGTACAAATTTCAGACTCATGCTTTCACACGTATTACTGCACTCAGTGCAAGCAGCAGCGCATAAGAGTGTGGTGGAGTGCTTGCACATTGTAGCTCCTACTTACCGAGATGGCACATCCTGTAGAATTTATGCAACTACTCTCGCTCTAACGCTACAAATTCATTGAGACAGTGGCCAAAATTTTTTTATTCATAATGGCTTTAGTATGCAATTTTTCATGCTAAGCTGCAGTCTGTGGTAGCCAGAATTCTGTGAAAGAAAATGGCTAAAAAGGGCTTGATGAAGAGAAGCTACGCAAGAATTAAACAAAATTGGAACACGCTTAAGCTTTGCCTTTAAGAGCGTCACGGGATAGCATCATTGTGCCCCGTTCACACTGTAACATTATCACGTTAAAATGCACAGATAGCATTCACTAAAACCCACACCTCCTTTATAATGCTCCAAATATCTCTCCACGGAGCATTGCCGAGGAGGCAAGTACCATCTAGATGATGTCAACGGAAGTAGCCTAGCCGGGCCTACACCACCTCTTCTATACAGGTGGTGCTGGCCATGTGTGCTGGTGTTGGTGTGGTATCAGTGCTGGAAAAATGCGTTCGTATTTGAGTTTCCTCGTAACAGAATTACATTTCATCGTACATTCAAACTACAATCCGAGCTGTCATGTATGTAGGTTATAGTTAAATCACAGTTTACAATTTTTGTGATGAATTTTACTTTGAGAAATTCAATTTTGTTCACTGATGCATTTTCACCATGGCGGAGAGTCTGCCATGGACGTTGGCGTTTATGCCGCACGCCGATGCCAGATTTTCTTCGACACAAGTTCCCCAAACACTTTCGCATTCAAGATTAATGGATTACCACCGTAAGTTTTGCAGTAGCACAAAACAAGAAGTTCACACAAACTCGCATCATCACCTTGTAGAGGACTACAAGCACAGCCACGAGCCAGGAGTGCCGTGCCGGTGGGTCAAGCAGCCACAGCGAGTATCGAGGGGATACGTGTTCGTGGGAGTAACGCTGTGGCGATGGGCAGTAGATGAGCACGGGCATGCACGTGCTGAGCAGTACGTTGCCAATCTTGAAGTTGTAGTCCAGCACCTGCATTCAAATTGAGCCTGTAAACTTACCAAAGTGGCCCCTGAGTGATGCTTTGCTCGTAATTTCATTACAGCTTGTCTTGTGCTGTGTTTTCCTTTCTGTTCCTGCACCTAATTTTTCACTTTGCAGTTGAGGAAAAACCCAGCAATGGCTTCTTTTATGCGTTGCTATACCATTAGATAAGGAAACTTGTGATCGAAATTATCCCTTGACTCAGGTGCATGTTGGTGGCGCTCATACCTCGGTGGTACGGTGAACTTCGTGTCAATTAGTGTACACTACCCCTATATTCAATGTGGGTAGGGGCCACGTATAATTTTTAAAATTTTTATCAATTATCCTGATGGTTTAAAGGTCTCTTTAGTATAATAAACCTATGCTCTGATACTATAACTATCATATATAACTCTTAACACGTCCCCTTTTGAACACTTTATATTTCATAATGCATCTTTTAGTTGGAGGTGAGTGGGAAGTGATCCCAAAGAAACAGGATTATGAGTGTTGCTCGGTACTCGTGCCAATAACAATTGCCATATAGAGGTTTCACTTACCACAGAATACGTGAGCATTGCAACTACTTACGTCAAAGGAATATAGTGAAAATTTGGGCTAGTTCGCACATAACATCTCTAAAAATTCAGAAGCAGCACAATGAGAGTAAGTAAATGCTCTATTAGTCATGTTCCTTTTCTTTTTCTGCGACTTACGTTGTTACCTATTTAGTTTTTTAAAGTAGCCTGCCGCAGGAAGTTACTCAGCAATCATAGGTATGTGCAGGGTTCGCCATTAGAGGGAGCAATGTGAATACAGCAGGCATGTGCAGTTTCTAAGTAGCTAGTACGCATGAAAAGTTAGCTGCACCGATTAAACTATGCCAACACCTGTGTGCAGCAAATATCAGCTACTAAAAGCGAAGAATGTGGGCAGGTGTACTGCACAAAACTTGTAACTCACTTTTGGCATCGATGCAAGAAAGGCATTGAATACTGGTGATGCCCTGGAAAAGTGTTAGGCATGAGTGATATGCTTCGGAAAAAGGGACAGGAAGCAGTTTATTTTTGCAAAGCAGGCACTATAAAGATCCAGTTACTGTAGCACACAAACATTGGTAGCAAGAGCAAATAGATGATATCCCATGGAAGTAGTTAAATTTCATTAAATGCCATTAAATCATTAAATGTCAAGTATGTTAGTGGCCGGCGCAACCACCATGCACCGCCATAGCACAACCACCATGTATAACAAAATGGTTGCGAAAAAAAGTAAAACAGTTGGAAGCGGCATCACGTATAACAAGCTCATATTTTTCATAAAGTGCATATACTTGAAGCTTAAGCTTTTTTAGGATGACAACGAAGAAATAATAATTGTTGCGACATTCAGAGCACCACCATGGAGGTGTAACAGGTGATAGCAAGGGCATCGGGCCTGACTACATTTCCTGTTCAAGAATTTTTTTATAAGGTGTTAAGGAAGATTATTTACCTAAATCCACACTGTTTTTGCATGAAAATAACATTTATTTGCACCTTTTCAGTCATCTTGCAGTGTGTGCACAGAAATGCACTGCAAGATGAGACACAGCATTGCCGAGTACCTCGATTGCCGAGTACCAGCATTGCCGAGTTAGCGTACCTCGATTTATGCACTTCATAAACAGGTTGATGGTTTGCCAATGAAGCTCACTTGAGCTGTTATAGTTCACAGTAAAGAATGCAGTGTTCCCTTTAAAACAGAAGCCAATAGAATGAATAAACGTCTCGTAACTATGTCCAGAAAATTTGAAAAAAGGCCTGCTGTATTTTGAGCAAAAGTAGTTTCAGGAAGGTACATTCTAAAAAGCATTTGCTACAGCAGTAACAAACAAAAATTATGTTTATTTGGAATGTCTACAGACATCACAAGTTATGTCAGTCATACTGGTTCACGAAGCACACAAACAAAAATAAATAAAAGCATGCAGCAGAAGAAGCCAAGAATCTTGTGACAACCAAATTTCATGAAGGTGCTTTAAATTTTAAGGAAGTAGCTGAAGGCTTCCAGGAATTATCTGTAGGAGCCAAGGTGTGACAGTTAGGCAAAGGACATCATCCTTGCAAGCTGACGTTGGTGGTGAAGGCCGGGCCAAGTTAGTAACAACCAATAATTATGGCCAATATATTTCAAGTAGGAGGTGTAACTAAAAAAAAAGACTGTTATTGGCCCAAGATAACGGTTTGTTGCACCAATAAAGCAGCTCACTAACATCACAAGAGCCGCATAATTCAGCATTTCTTCAAGAACTACACTCCATACACTAGCAAAAGAGGAAAACAGTTTCCGTAAACACAGACGTACCTCAACTTGTTTGGTGACACAAGAAAACCCTTTTCTGCCTGACTGTAACCCAGAAGGATGTTCAGGTGTCGAAGAACTATCAGCTAAAAGGGCAAAAATTTAAAAGCATTTAAGTGAAAACTTTTCCACGGCACAGCAACACACAGAAATTAAAGACAAATGCTCAGAAATGAAAAAAAAAGAGAAAAAAGATCAAGATATTTTTACATCATCTACACGAACACTTTGATAGAATATTCAGTTAAACCCATCCATGGCACCAAAAAGAAATTTCTGTTCCAACAGTAAGCATTCTTTCTTAAATAGGAGACATTTGCACAGCACACCGTCGTGCAAATGCTGTTCACTTCATACATGCAATCAGCTACTGGTGCTAAATACAATCCCATGCCCTTAATATAGATGATTTTACTCTAGCTTCATGGGTACCACCATGTTGGGCTGATACATGGATAATTTGCCAGTTTTTTGTGCCGTAGCCTGAAATAAACGTCATAACACATAGAATGAATACATAGAATTCTTTCCATGCATGTTAGTCTATAGTAATGTCATTCATTTAGTTGCTACACATGGAAAATGGTAACATCATCAGCCAAATATGGTGGTGCTTTTAAATGCATGCGTAAAATGGTCTATACCAGCACAGAAACTTAGAATGAAGTGTTGTGGTACCCATCGGCCGAGCATTATATTTGAAAGTTGTAAGTTACTTCCAACACAAACACAACTTGGCTATAGTATCCCACATTTGTTATAAACATTTCGTCTCTTGCACTGTAATGACAGTGAGACAGAGTTCATCTATTTCGTTATATCCGATAATTCGTTATATCAAGATGTTTGATATAGACACAACATTGGCACTACACTTCAGTAAAATCAATTAAAAAAAAGGGTAAAACATGGAATAAATAACAAAACAGGCATACCTGGTTCCTTGCCATTGCTTTCTCCTCAGTCGGGTGCGATTGGTCAGGTCTAGAGAGAAACTTTGGGTTGTGAACACAAAAAAACAAAGCAGCGGCAACACAACAAAGCGAGGAAGAAGGGAGCCAACCAAACAAGATAACAGAAAGAAGCAACACAGTAAATGATCCAGCAACAAAAAAGTAATTACAGGTGTGTTTGAGGTTTGTTCAGCAACAAAAGAAAGTGAATAAACCAGCAAATGGGGCAATATTGAGGGGGAAGGAGAAATAGGCCATGAACCAGTGGTTAGACAGATTTTTAGAAATTCGTAGCGAACACAATTACATCGGGTGGTCAGGATTCTGACATGAACGCATATTGTTTGATCTGTAGATCAGCTTTCGAGTCCGGAGTATGAGACCAGAGTGCTAACAGAATGGCACAACAAAGTAAAGAAAAATGTAAAACACTAGAGAAGAGCTAAAATTTAATTAAGCTATACATAGTAAAGCTTTCTGATATAATTCATGTCACTAATTCAAAAAGTATTCTAAAGAAATAAACAGCACTTCAGTATTAAGGCACTGGGATTTTCTCAGTTATTATAAAAGATAACAGTAATAGTGCAAGCATATTTATATTCTTCTGTTACTTAATTTCATTGATGAATATGGCGATTTGGTTTTTACAGTTTACACACCTGCCCTTGTGCTCATTGCCCAAAACGTCTGCTATAAAACAGACATATAGCACTTATTTAAAAATGACAATGTTACAGCTGCTCTTTTGCCTGATGAGTTCCATATTTCCTTATTCCTTATTTCTGTACACCTAAGTACCGTCATAATAAAGAGAAGTAGAGATTATTTTCAGAAATTTGAGATGAGCACCATATATTCGCAATTGTAGGTCTACTCGAATGTAAACTGACAGCACCCCTCCCGTAATCCCTGGTACAGTACAGGCCCCCCGAACGCAGCTGCACATGTGTTAAGAAAAAGACACAAAAACTGCACTATTCCAAGCTGACCTCCATGAGTAGAAAGATGAGAAGATGGAGTGTGTCCTTGTCGTGGTCTTCCATGTCCATCACTCTGTGCACAACGTGCAGAAAGTGGCCTTCTTCTTGCACCATGTCCTTCAGGTTGCCATCTGCAACAGCAAATCCCCAGGTGGCAATGTGACTTCTCACTGCACTGAAAAACTTTAGCAAGCTCCATTCTTTTTCAATTAGCTTATCTGGTGGTGTTACACTCGAACGTCAGTATAACAGATCTGGAAATAATAAATTATCGGTTACAGTAAACTACAGGAAAGTATTTTTGTCATAACAGCAACATACAAACACTATACTTCTATAACAAAATATTAAATATAACAAAACTATTTCGATGTCATATTAAATTTGTTGTAACAAGGTTCAATGTGATTTCTGGGGTTCTACGTCAACGAGGCTCAAATGTACTTGTTGTCAGGTGCTTGCAATGTATGAGCTATTGTATATGTAGTATATGCATGTCGCACCGTAAGAAACTTTCAGTTGTAAGACAGCAGCCATTTGGATGATGATGATGATGATGATGTAAACGTGCTTGCAGATGTTGAACGGGAAAGGATTCCCCAGCTGAGGACTCCAGGGACATCTTTAGCAACAGCTTGTGTACACCAGATGGAGGCTCCATCAGCCTCAAAGGCATTGTTGTGAATGACAAACGTTGTTATTGCTCTGAAGCACTGGAGAAATGGTGAATGCAAGGGAGGGGATACGCTCATTCGAAGTGCTTTACCTTCAGAGCTGTTTCTTACACTTATGGTGTATTTCATCACTCCTTAGTGTTACTATGCACAATGCAAACTCATGTAGCACAGCACCTACTATTTATTATCGTACAGTAGAACCTCGTTATAATGAACCCGGATATAACGACCTATCGGGTATAACGAAGTAATCGCAATTCCCCTTGAAATTCCCATAGATGAAATTGATATTGGTTATAATGAACTAGTGGTTATAACGAAGTAATTGCCACTCCCCCTTCAACTTAGTTATAACGAGGTTTTACTGTATACAGTCTGGAATGCAAAGCTATAGTATCTATCTCATGGCCGTTACCTCACCTGGAAAAAAGCTGTTTGGAAAATGCTGCATAGAAGGGTATCCACTAAATGTTCCAGCAGCGCTCATCCGAGAGCTTTTCCTCTTGAGTACAGGAGCTGAGGACTGGCGCCCATATATCTTCTCTTTGTCCACAACTGGGGAACAAAGGTACAATTCATCAAACTTCAGCATTTGTACTTGTCAAATAAAAAAAAAGCAGACAGTGTCATTCACTAAACCTGTCTGCATAGACGCTACAACTTCACTTAGGTGCATTTACAGGCCATACCAGTCAACCACACTCTTCAGAAATGAATTTATATTATTCCTCTCTACCTTATATGAGAGCAATGCCTGATGTGTGTTTGGTTCCAACGTAATTCATTAACGCATGTCCGACACTAGGGTTTAAAACCATTAACCAAAAAGCACCATCTGTGCTCAGGCTAGCGATTCACAAAAAAGTAGGAGTTTGTTAGTAAACTGAAACCTTTGAAGGAGCATAAGCCATCCATAGTATTTATATTGCCCAAAACCTTCTAATTAATTTTTAACACATCATGTGCTTTGATTGCAGTAGACAAATCATGATCGTAAAATCTCTGGCTGTGTTTTAATTCTGGGCAGCATCGTAGACTCTGAACTGACAGCTTACAAAGCAGCTTCGCAACCTTGCCACCCGAATAATGGAAAGCAACTAGATGACGTCGCAAGGTGTGCTGCCACCTTGTGTAGACAAAAGAAAGCTAAGGAAGACACAAAGACTTGTCATTTTTTTTGTGTATTTCGTGGTCCAATCTATAATAACTCAACATAGCTCGCATTAAGCACATAAGAAAGCATCTACTTGCAAGCAGACAGCAATCCTGGCGAGATCTAAGTATATCCAAGCAATCTGCTAAGCCGCTATCTTGTTTGGACAGCAAAGTAGCCTGAATCATATTTGTATTCAGATGATATCTTTGCGAAGCTGTCTATTTTGCCGTCTACATGAGAACTGGAATGGGACTCAAGCTGCTGTCTGCATAGCTGTCTATTTAGCCACCTACCATTAGTATCGGAACACACTCTCTGATCTGGTTGTGTGCTCAAGTTTGAATACTTGAACATAGTTTTATGCTTTGGATTTCTCTCCTTATTATCTGCTCAGATACTAAGATGACCTCCAAACATTACACATGCACATGCTTATGCTAAACATCTCCCATTAGAATTGTTCACAAATTGGGAACTCGGTAGTTGAAGGGTTACGGTACTCATAACAAACAGACGCACCCATCTTGTCCTGGCGTGAAATCATGCCCCCGGGGGCAGACATTGCACGCTTGTAGGGCCATTTGGTGCCCAGGCTGGCTGTCAGTGTCCGGCCAGTGCGCGTTAGCGACAGCGCCTCATGAGCTCGGTTCAGCTTGCGCTGGAACACCTCGCTGTTCTTGTTGCTGTTTTTCAGGTCTGCATCACAAACAAGAAAAAAAATTAAGACACAGAAACAAGGCACAGTTTGAAGTGCTCGACTACAGGAGGCACTTGCCTCGTGGATGCATTTATGAGCTAAGTTAAAAGTGGGACCACTTGACTCATCAGCTTCTACATTTACATTAAGTCAGCATTTTAACCATGCTATGATGATCAGCTCATATGTTCCCTAGTTGTTATTTTCTTCTGACCAAGAAAAGCATAAAACAGGGACCATTTCACAATGTAGTGTCGAATGACTGCCAGAACTTCAACTTCTGCAAGTGAACGGGGGGGGGGGGGGGGGGGAGCCCAAGAAAGCCCTTTAAAAGGCAGATGTGTGTACTACAGACCCGTCTAATGCACAAGTATCCCTCGTTCCACTCCATTCATCGTGGTCCCAACCCATGGAAGGCAATGGTTTCAGCCTTCATACTCAAAGCTGCTGCCTCTTGGACACCATAGAAATCTTGTGCTGTCCAGTTTAGCATAATCTCTGGTGCCCTTCCATCGCCTTTGCCTGCTAATATTATTTTCTGATATGCTAAATGACATCGTTACAGTGTGGTCCTTTGGGGAAGGGAACATGGAGCATGTGGCTCGTGCTCTGCGACAAGTGCTTACAGCACCAGAATCTGTTGTCAAAAGAAAAAAAAGAAACTACTGCTTTTTGCATCACCTGCTGGCATGCACAATCCACTAAGGATGGTCGATAAGCAGCGCACATCTCTCCTCCGAGAGAAAGTGGATGTTCTAGCAATTAATACGTAACGCTGAAAGCAGAAGTGATTTTTTTTTTTTTTTTTGCTTCCGCTGGATGGCACTGCATGCGAGTGCCACAAGGGAGAGGTCATGCACTCCTGTGTTGCGTTTCATAAGGGACCACCCTCCACATTCACATGCCAATACCCACACGAGCCTAGACGATTTCTGCTAACTGCCAAGACAAATATTTTTATTTAAAAATGGGGCTAAACACACTGCTCGCTATGTAATGTCATTTGAACATGGTTGCTCATTTGCTGAGGTTCGCGGGAATGCATAGCAAGCGGCAGTGCATTCGGGCCAAAGGGCGCGCACCTCGTGTGTAGCTGATCTCGCCACTCCTCTCGAGGCTGATCTGAGCCTCCATGAAGAGGGCGTCGAAGCGGTTCAGGAAGAAGTCCCACGTGAGGAAACGCCGTTCGCTCAGGTGGCTGTACAGCTGGAACACTGTCTGAAGGATCATGGGTCGGTCCAGGATCACCGTGTCAAACTGCGCCTCCAGGCACCACACCAGCAGCTGCACAATGAGGAAAAACATGAACAGCAGTTGGTAATGTTGCTGCCGAGATCCTGTCAGTTGTCCTGTCACCAGGTGACACAGATGTTGCTGCCGAGATCCCATCACCTGGTGACAATCTCAGCAGCAACATGTGTGACGCCTGGTGACAGGATCTCAACAGCAACACCTGAGTCACCTGGTGACAGGAATTCAACAGCAACATCCGCGTCACCTATTGAGAGGATCATCTGGTGATAGGATCATCTGGTGATGAGGGAGATCCTGTCACCAAGATCTCCATTCCAATAAGGCCTTTTTAAGTATATTCCCTAGTCCCTAGATACTTAGGCCCATCTGCAAGTAATAAATATCTGTACTGGACAGTGAAGACACTACAACAAGGCTTATTGCTGTATTATATTAGTCGAGCAATCTTTCGAATGACAGGAAGTTGAGCCAGCAGGAGGAGGCTCACCAAAAAAAAGTTAGTCGTGTGGACATCGATACGTGAAGAGAAACAGACAATACAGGCACCAAAATTTGTGTCATTTCTTTTATTTTTATTTCTGCTTGGGGTGCTTTAATACGTAACATACGTAACATTCAATACGTAACAAATACGTAACAATACGTAACAATACGTAAGATGGCTCATTATTTGTTGTCAATGAGTCGGCGCTGAGAGAAAGAGGCACAGAAGGCGACAAATGGGAGCAGCCCTGTCACTCCAAACCTCTAGTGCAAAGCAGAAAGAAATAGAAATTCCTGGCAATCTTATGACGAAAACAGCTTTAAAATATTTCACCCCCTGTATCACACGTTTGTTCATTTTCCTGCAAACATGAATGCACATTTCATAATTTACGATTTTCCTGGGCACAATTGTTCAAGGAGTTAAGATATATAATATCCTGAGCTTGAGACACATCTTATTAAGCACTTTAACGTTACTGTCATCCTTCCATAGACGTTGACAGGCCACCTTGACCCCACGGCCTACCTTGAGGGATGTTGTCTTGATGCTGTCCAGTGAAAGCAGTGCCCTCTCAGCCACTGAGGCCTGGATGTCGTCCAGGCAGTGGACCAGGTAGGAAAACGCATTGGCCAGTGATGACTGCAGCAGCGGGCTATTCTTGACCGTGTTGGGTTCCACAAAGTGTGCTATCATGGTCACTTTCTCCACTGTTCCAGGAAAGAGACAAACAGCAGTAATGAGATAAGCATGCTAGAATGCCAGTTTAATATGACTCTTACTATCCTCATTCTTGGCATTTGCACACTCAGCCACACAGTAATAGAGAAAGGTGGCAATGACAATCATATTAACTGGCAGAATCAAGGGAAGAACAATGTGAAGATGGGACAATGAGTGGTAGAATGACTTCATTTTGTTGTTTGAGCATGTTTCATCACTCTGTGTTGCAACTTTACCATGCTTATTTCAAGTAAGCCATATGCCAACTGCCTTACGTCAACAAATACTGGGTGGCAGAACATAAAGAGGAGCCATTCTACTCTGTGAAGAAAAATGACCAGCGAAGTCGTAGCACAGTACAGAAGGTTAGACAATGCTACACATATTAATGTGAAAGCATTATAAATCATTATGTCATGTCATTTGATGATGCCAGCAATCTTGTCACGATGATGTCGTGCAATGACATCACGTCCCATTGTCATGTGACACCATCAGACTCCACTCCCTTGAAGAATGGCCTACAGACACACAAGAATTTTTCCCCATATCACAGCTATAAGGAGCCTTGGTGTAGCAATTTTCTACATACATGAGCTGTATTGCACGAACTTGCCACTCCACAAACATTTCTCAGACATGAAAAACAAGATATCCTTGTAAGTTGCCTTCAGAGCACAGAAGAATACACATGCGCAAACATTTCTAGAGTGGATACACCCCCCCCCCCCCCCAAAGAAAAAAGAAATTCAGCAAGGTCATCCTTCCTTAACTACACTGTACTGACCAGCGGCAAAGCGGTCCCTCCAGTTGTCACTGTGGAAGTCAGCCTCAACTGCTTTCCAGAACATGTCCATGCCGCTGGGTAGCGTCACACAATGCAGAAGGAGTGGCACACACAAACGGGCGATTTGCGAGAACTCTGCCTGCAGAAGCTTCCAAAGGCTGCACAAAAGAGACGCACAAACAGAGTGGTGCGTCTATCAATCCAGAATGCAAGCTTTAGCTAGTCACAAGCGACTGTGATTTCACACGCTGTAAGCTCTGGGTGTATGCACAACATGAGAGAATATTAAGCTTAACACCAATATAAAGGGTGGGGGGGGGGTTCAGATAACACCCTTAATTTTTTATTGTACGCCCCTAACAAGAGAACCCAATAGTCCATAAGTCGGCAACTAAACTGCACACGACCAGATAGAGGCTCTGGTAAACAAAAAAATGAAACAAAGTTGACTTTGAGTGTTGACTCCCCATTTAGCTATTATCAGACTTGCTGTGAGTTGGCCTCCCTTTGACAAAACCTGTATCCACCCCTTCTTAACATTTAGGCTTTTGCTCCTTCAGGATAGAAGTTTGGCACACCTGGTATGCACGCCATGCAGTGTAACAACAATTCACTTATGAAGAAGGCAATATGCAAGGAAAAAACATATTTAAAGGCATACCAGTTTCCTTTTTCTCTTCCCACATAGCATCTTGAGACATTAACTGAAACTGCACAGCCTCTGTTATCAGTTGAGGTCACGAAAGAACAGGTTGCGCTGTTTCTATCATGCCATGGTTGCCGTTACCACCACCTTGCTGCTGCCAGTGTGTGCACACAGGTATATGGTGGCAAGATGATCAGGTGTAGCCCCTTCTTGAGGGGCATTCTTTGTACCATTTGATACATCAAACTTGCTATATATGGGCAGTTGAATGTTTCTGATGTTTCTTATTAAGTCTTTTATGGTATTTTTTATTGTTCTGCATTGGCAATGACTCCAGAAAACAATCTTGCACATCGCTGCTTTTGCAACCAGTCACATATTTCTTACACTGCTAACATCAGAGAATGATTGGTGATGTTATGTTGCTGTGTGGTTGCTGCTGAAACGGCATGCTTCTGCTGAAAAGGGACTGCATTTGGACTTCTTTTGTGGCTTGAGCGATGTTTGACCTACACGACAGAAAGTATGCGTCCTTTACATTCTGTAAACAAATTTCTAAAATGTGCAATTCAGCCTTATGGCCATTCCAAGTTAGCTTATAGAGGGATGCTGAACATGAAAATGCAGTAACGATAGGAAGTGCACGTCAAGAGACTAACTTGGCAACCAGGAGGTTCTCTTGGCACCAGATAAGGAATCCGCGGTGGTCATGTGCAGCCCGGTTCAACACTTCAGCATGCAGGGAGAGAAGCTTGAGGCACGTCAGAAGGTGGTACAGAACATCGGCATCCTCGTGCACAGCCATCTCCTGCAGGCAGATGAGAAGCGAGCTACTGGGCACCATCAAAAAAGAGGTTTTCTAAAGAGTATGCTGGCAGACTAACTAATTTAGAATTACTTATTGTGGTTACTTCATTACACAATCAGTCTCAATGCGGCTTCATCTTCCAAAGTTACTCCAGAAACAGTACATACCAATGAACAGAACTGTAGATGCTCTTTACACTCCCTTCTTTTGCTCCTGTCTATGCACACTGTTTAGGGCAGCTAGACAAGTACAGTCAAGTTTTACTACATCCGAACATTCCTGGTACACATGCTACTTGTTACATTGTACTAATTGTAAAAGTATTCTTAATTTTATTAGCCTCATTATAAGCAATTATTTGTTTCGTCTATACCTCTTATATCATGTGCGACTAAATTTTCTGCAGTCGCTAAAAGTGAACACTTATCTCAATTTAGTGAAATGAGCAGCAAGTATTAGACAGCATTCATGTACACCACAAGCTGATTCTGTGTGAGCATTATAAAGGGTTTTTCATACACATACCTTCAACAGCACATAGACGAGCTGAAGTTGGGGTGGCAGTTCGTCGATCGCGAAGCGAAATTTCCCTTGGCTTGTGTGCCAGAATGATGAGTCTTCAGCTGGTTCAGGGGCTATTACGGCCCGATCATTCTCATCGACCAGGGTTGCTGACGCAACGGTACACTTTGCCTCAGCTGCAAAAACGTAGAGAAAGAAAACGCACCTTGGCAGAGATAGGTGTCATCTCAAGTTCACTTCAATGCTCACCTGAATGTTATTCAAAGCTCTTCTGTTCGATTTACCAAGTTGACCCACTTAATCCTACTGCCACATTGAAATGGACATGCTACCATTGCTTGATTGCATCACTATAACTCATATTTCCCTTTTATTTCAATTGCTTTTGTCTACACTATTATTAAACATCTTGTAGGGATCCTGGGTTCAATAATTATGATAACAGCATAACTTAAGATAGGTGGGTGTTGTCTGCCATTTAATCTTATTCTGCCCGTTCCAGAATCTCTTCATCTTCGCTTCTCTTGCATTCCTCTTCTTCTTTCATGTGTTTATTGGAGTCTGCCTCACATCTCTTTGTCTTACTGCATAGTGCCCTCAAGACAGCATTTTACAAGTTGCAGTGCATAACCACAATTTTCTGCAGAACCTGGTGATGATTTAGTGCGAAATCTACCAGGATACATATGCACTTGTGCACAATGAGATGTATGTGAGTGACACTGCGTTTCACAGAATAAAGTGACAGAAGTTTGTGCCACGTGCAGTGCCCATTCCTTCTCTCTAGCTGCACATCCTTTGTACTGCCCTGGAACACTGATGATGACAAAGCGACAAGCCCAGTAAGGCAAAGTGGAGCCACTTGAATGAGCTTTATTTGAGCTAGAGTTCCGAAAAATGCAAGTGAAAGCAGCCACAGAATGGGTGTCATGGAGTATGTACTTACGGACGTCATCTTCGGTGAGCGTGACAGCACGTGCAAACGCAGTGACTACTTGTTCAGTGGGCATGATGGCCACCGTGTCCAAGTGGCCTGCACACTCTTCCAAGGTAGCTGTCATTACAGCTGGCATTTCGACAGGCTGTGATACCGGTTCAGTGTCCGCAAGCGATTCGGGACTTTCCTGCACATATACACATGCACATGCTTTCAAGAGCCACATGGTCAGATTACATCGAAACAAATTGCAATGGACTATCGAGGACAATAAAATGTAATTTTCCAGAAAATTTGCACAGACATGTGCAAATTGCACATGCGTATACTGAAAGGGAAGGGGTCAAGGGCACATTTTGATTTGTTAGGAACAACTTAACGAGCAAACAGACAATGAAACCTAGGAAAGCATAGGGGAAGTTAATAGGCTGCTGCTGCTGCTGCTGCTGCTGATGATGATGATGAAATTTTGGTTAACACTCCTGCTCGTAACAGTTATTTTAACTCTAAATGCAGTGCTGTTGGTTGTTAACAGCAGTTAAGTTGTTGTTTAGACAAAATGAAATGATAACCGAGTAATGCGAGAAAGTTGCGTCGAAAGTAGCAGAACTCTGTTCTGAGTGACACAGTCCATTAAAGCAAGCAAATCCCTTAACATTGAGGCGAATGGTTACTTTGCAGCAACTTATAGCCTTCTTTTGTGATCAGTCCAGTTGTGGTGTGTCCACATCCAAATAAGGGTTGATCAGAAAATGAAAACATGGCACCCTGCTTGTAAGAACCCCTCATATAAGGAACGTAAATTGTCTCCTGTGCACATCTATTATAAAGGAATTCAACTATATTTCTCGAACAGTCTCTAGGTTTCAGGAGGATTTAGTACGAACACACTCATAGTGTCATCTGGCTCAGAGGTACACAAAGGACATATATGAGAAAACGCACAAATCAATTCCACGATCTTCCACGATCGAAGTATTATTCATTGAAAAATTATCAGGCAACGCTCAAAGAAGGATAACTATTGTCACCTTTCACTAAGGAATTGGCGATTAAACAGAGCCGTCACTCTTACATGCAGTACTACATCAGCAGGCAGAGGAACTGACTTGGCTTTCAGGAACAGTTGGTATCGCAGGCTCCTTTATGGCTGCCAGTGTGGCTAGTGTCGGCTGGGTCCTGTGTGGAGTAGTTGATGAAGAAGACCTCTGTGAGTCATCCTTGAGAATTGGCTTGGGTGAGATGGGTGGGTGGCTGTTGGCCATGTTTGATGGATCCGTAGGGATCTACGCAGAGTAAGTGTGCAAAACAATGCTACGTAAGCACATAGCTTCCTTTAAGTGCAACACAACCATGCTGTGGAAGTGGAATGATACTGAATATAGCAGTCATTACCAGATTTAATAAAGCTTACAGCAGCAAAATCATAGACTAAATCAGAAGCACAGTCTTAGATGGTACAGATACGGAGAAGCCAACAAAAAGAAAACTTGACAGTTGAGATAGCAGAAGATGAGGCATTGTGAAAAGCTAGCAAAAACTGATGTTTTCGATACCAGACCTGAGGATAAAATGCTACCTCCACCACCTGCCGGGAGGCACATATAACAAGGGTGTAACCTACAGTGTACCTCTCCTCAGCATGACCTCCATGACAGGGCACATTAAAACATCTTGAGGCAGCGCGCCTGGCCCTATGTCACAGCGGCAGCCGCCAGTCACACACGACATGTGTTAAAAGGCTCTGTAGGCAAAAACAGGTAGGCGGTCCCTTACTTAGGTGTCTCCTGATAGCAGACACACCTTGACGTTTGTGCGACTCAGCGACTTCCTTGTAGTCCCACACTTCGGACATGAGCCATATGTGACTAATTAATTAATTATCAATCAATTAATTAATTCGTTGATTAATTAACTTATTTATTATGTGTGCCTCAGAACTGCATAATCCTGACTCATAGCCACATATCCAAAGTGGGTATGAACCACATATGATTATAATTTGAATTAGAAGAGTTCATTAATTAATTTCCATGAATTATCCTGATAGTTAAGCATCTCTTTGGTATAAAATGCCTGTGCTCCGACGTCGCAACTATCATGTATTACTCGTAACATATCCTTATTTGCTATCTTTATTTATTATTAATGACTCCTCATTTACTTCGTTACTGGCTGTTGCAGGAAGCAAAAATGCTCCACAAGAAACAAGAGCATCACTCGGTACTCGTGCCCATAAAATAACTACGACAGGCCTTGCTTGCTAGCCAAGATTGCTTAAAACGTACTATACTCACTCATAATAAATTTATCCAAAGTGAAATTTACCCTGTAAGCAAAAAAACAAAGGAAGAGGTGTATGTCACAGAGTATGACCGTCCCAGTTACACATTAAGCGACGCTGGTTGACACAGCCAGCCCAGTTTCACATGGAAGACATGCCTGCTCCAGATAGAGAGCTGCCTGTTTCAGATAGAAGGCTGCCTGTTTCACATAGAGGGCTACACAGTACCTTTCCGAGCACAGGAATAGTCATGCCCTACAATATCACCATTAAAGCATTGTTCTCGATCATTTGTTAAATTACTAGCAGTTTATTCAGCAGTAAAGCTTCTCTCCTATATTATGCTTCTACGAGTTTAATAGTAAGGAACAGACCAGAATTTTACAAAACTAATGAGCATCAGTAAAAATGCGACTTGTTTTCTTTTCAATGATATTTTGGACCAGATATTCTAAAAAGTAGTGTCTTACTATAGTGCTTGCATGGGCGTTAGTGAAAGCACTTTATAGAACAACAGCAAGAATAATAACAATAACAGCGATGATGCTTGTATCAGTGATGCATATGGAATGTTATGCGGCAGTGGATAAAACTAAGAAAGAGAAGATGTGATACCAATAAGCTTAATTACGTGACAATCACAATAGTATTCCTTTTTTGCTTATATGCAGTCGATTCTGCTCAGGTTTCTTATTACATTAAATGTGCATTGTCTGCTCTGAATAAACATAGCTGCAGTTTGGTATCTATACAGCGTTAAGGTGTGTACTCATACTTGCATGCATGAAGATGCTATTTCAGACAGTTGTCACATTAATCACAAGGTCTAAAGGTCACAAGAAAATAATAATGCTGGGGCTTTATGTGCCAAAACCACGAAACAATTATGAGGCATGCCATAGCGGGTGGCTCCGAAAATTTATTATGAACTGGTGTTCTTAAATGTGCACTGACATCAAACAGTATGTAGGCTCCAAGCTTTTTGCCTCCATCAGAATGCAGCCACAGCGGCCAGGATCAAACTCGCACCTTTTGGGTCAGCAGCTGAGCGCCGTAACCACTGTAACACAGCGGCAGCCAAAAATAGTGCAATGCATTGTTGTTGCTATTATGTGGGGTTTAACGTCCAAAACCAGCTCTGATTATGAGAGACGCTGTAGTGGAGGGCTCCGGAAATTTCGACCACCTGGGGTTCTTTACGTGCGCTGACATCGAACAGCACACGGGCCTCAACATTTGCCTCCATCGATATGCAGCCGCCGCAGTCGGGATTGATCCTGCGACCCTCAGATCACGCCGGAGTACCATAGCCACTAGACCACCGTGGCGGGGCAAAAAAATAGTGCAACGCAAGTGAAAGCAATCAATGCTTGGACTTACATCAGCCATGGCAACCTCCATGACGGGGCAGAAGAACTCTACAAGCGCCAGTACCAGCTGGTACCAGATGGCGGTCATCTCGCAGAAGAGGCACGCCACGGGCACTGCCCCAGCTGCACCACCTGCGCAGCCAGCCTGGCAACATTGGTGCGGCTCGCGCGGGGTTCTCAGCATGGCATGCAGCAGGGACAGGATCTCGCGAGCCTCATTGTGGCCAGGCCTCGGTGCGCCGTGATCTCTTGTAGCTCTAGCTGCGCAAACACAAAACAACCAGAACTCGCACAAAGCTTAAGAGTAGATAAACAAGAAGCACACTCCGAACACTTTGAAAGCGACTTTGTTAACCCAACGAAATTTTCTGTTAGAGCATCAGCGAAACAACACACTGCCTCACGCATTTACAAAACGAAGGCACGAGCACAGGTGCGTATATTATGCATTCCACATAAGGCAAGGCACTGTAGCAGTGGCAGTGCCACACACACACACCTCCACTTCTTTCACCTACCACACACGTTACACACACATGCACAAAAAAAAAAAAGAACAATAACTTGTGCGTACTGCACTGCCCCCAGCGAAACATTCATTTCATCCTATGTATTTTACAGCAGTTGCAATGTTTTATGCAGGAATTAGAGTGACTGAATACTTTCCTAAGCAGGTACATGTAATGTACAGCGGGACGCACAGCCAGTTTTACAAAAAGCAACTGGCATGCATGTCTCCCACTTGCACTGTTACCTGCACGTCTTATTTAAAATGATTTTGGGGCTCTTCGTTGTCACTTTCACTTATTATTAAATCTTGATAATATAATGAATTATCAATATAACCAAGCTTTAACTGTGCTATAAAATTAATAGCTTAGTACGCTATCCATGTCTCCATCATTACTAGGCTGTTCCCCTCATCTGCCGCCACAGTATCTCACTGTGTTCAGCTTGCCGGTGCTGTCCCTGTCCCAAAAGCTTGCCAAACAATGTTTGAAGTGGGAAGCTAGTGAATTTCGGATGTCCACGGTACAGAAGTCCGCTATAAATTAGTGCTGACTTCCTTTATGGCCTTATAGTCTTACTCCACCATGTCCAAATGTATGTTGTATCAGAATCCATTGTGAAGGAAGCTCAATGAGTGGCAGAGACAGGAACGTCAGCACAACACTGGAATTCGGTGTGCCGCATCCGAACATCTGCTGTAAGCAGATATGTTGTAATGAGGCTGTACTATAAATGAAGAATAGTCTTGCCATTAAAAGAGTGTCAGGAATGTACACTTATAACAAATTGTCGGATATAATGAAACCATTTTCATGCCATATCGACTTTGTTATAAAGACATTTGACTATGAGCTATGATTTTGGGGCTTGCAAAATAATGTTTAAAAGGCCAAATTTATGTCTACACTACCCTGACCCATTGGGCTGGGGGGCGTGACCCCCGTGCTTACCTGCTTGATGAGTATGTCAACCATTAGTATGTGGCAACTCAGGGTGACCTCGGCATCAGACTTCTCCTCACGGGGAGGTGCATCTTCGGGTAGGAAGCTGGGCAGCTGGTCGCAGTCCAGGCCAAGGCTACCAAGCATGGTACCTGCACGGCATCACACGAGCAAAATGAGGAAACAAGTGACACGCTACAGTAAAGAACAACGCCTCAACCAGCGTGGAGTAGTGTTTGTTACATGGTGGCTTCCATAGCTATCTGAGTTGTGTTCGCAGATGAGATAGCTAGCTGCGTTTGTTGAGCAGTGACACGTACAGCTATTGCCTATGTGATCAGTCTATAGCTTTTACAGCCGCTTGAACTATCCCTCAATTACAGTGAAATCTTGCTGATACAATCTGGCTTAATACATTCAAGGGGATAATACATTCCGTCTCCCCAGCCAACACTCGAAAGGCACAATGCATTTTCATATGGTAGATACGATTTTTTGGATGATATGTTTTATTTACTGGTTCCCACGGAGATTGTATCAGCAAAGTTCAACTGTAGTCCGTTTCCTAGGTAGGGTAACAAAGCGTCATGAACATCCACTGGGACTACTTGGGTATGATAATAATTGGTGGGCTTTTATTTGAAAATAAAAAGCAATATTATAAATATGTGACCACTATGGGTGGGATTGAACTTGTGCATTTTGGGTCATCAGCCGAAAATGATAATCGCTGTACCACCACAGCAGATGTAACACTTGAGCAAAAACATTTCGCAGCTTAGATGTTAACTCCCAGACTTCATTTTGGCATATATTCCAAATCAAGTAAAAAATATTTTTTAGAAGGGATTATGAAAAAGCTGCAGGACTTTACACAGTTGCAAAGGGCACGGTTCTAAAGAAACGGTAAGCACTAATAATTAAGGGTGCGCGAATAGCAAAATTTCAGATAAGAAGTGAATTCGAATATTAACATTTGAGTACAAATCGAATTGAATATTTTTCAAATAATGTTTGAATATATTTAGAAAAACTCCATGTTACAGAGAAAATTAAAGAGAAAATACGGAGACAATGTGCTGTCCTCATGGGCCAAAGAAATTTATTCCATGACTAGTGTACTCCCACAATGTCGTTTCCACAGAAAAAAAAAAGAACAGTCAAGTCCTAGAGAACAACCAACAGAGAACTATGCAGATGCATATTTTAGAAAGACTTGCTTTTGGGTGAGTTGGTGAACGTTCTGTATAAATGTTCCTCTCCATGAAGTAAACACAGTTGGAAGTCTGCGCTCAGTGCGTGCGTGTGTGTTTCTACGTCTCAGTGGTGTCTTCCTTGCAGCAGTTAAAGCTTGTTTGCTCATGGTTTAGCTTCCCTGCAGCACACAAGTGCTGACTTCAGTGTAGTACACAAGTGTTATGCGGCGAAGCGTGCTACATGCAGGAATAGGCCACTCATCACGTAACGTGGCACACTTTGTCCCTTAATTATGAACTTCAAAAAGTAAATGTTAGGCGTGAATCAAATCAAATAGCAAGGACTATTTCACAACTATTTGAATACAGTAGAACTTCGTTATAACGAACCCGGATATAACGAACTATCAGATATAACGAAGCAATCGCAATTCCCCTTGAAATTCCTATAGATGAAATTGATATTGTTTATAACGAACTAATGGTTATAACAAAGTAATTACCGCTCCCCCTTCAACTTCGTTATAACGAGGTTTTACTGCATTTGCACACTCTCTAGTAATGTTGGTGGACACAGCAAACAAACATATAGAAAATAAAATAAGCATGTCTCTATCAAGAAAGCTCAGAACACACAGTGGCCCTTGTGAAGATAGACATTTTTGTGACGCCGTGAAAAAACTGCGTGCGCACCAGTGGTGTCCTGCCTCAGGGGATGAAACCTGGGTGTGAGACCGGTGACCTGGGCAGGTCCTTCCTTGGCGGTCGCATCACTTGCGGTCGGTGGTGCCCCCACTTGCACTCCAGAGGAGAACATGGAGAACAGCAGGTTCAGGGGCACCGGAACCTCCAGCATGGTCAGGATCTGCTCATACATGCAAAGCAACTTGAGTTGGTTATAAATGTTAATGGTGTAGTGTCCCAGATGAATTTCATGTGTTATCCTACTAACTTCACGATGAAAAGAAGAAGAAAGACAAGACATATTACACCTCTCCGACCTGCCCTTGCAAAAGAATACACGTGAAGGAAGACCATCACCTGAACTACGAAGTACCACAAAATAGTTCACTAGCCTGCAAAAGTACTTCAGCAAGCTGCAAATATCTTAGCTTGCATCTGTAAACCATGTGCCAACAACCCTTCTTGATACCAGATTGTAAAACACTGGCCACGACCTTAGCTCATGCGCTGTCTTTGCTATGAGCTGCACTTTGAGGCACTCAGTTTAAATTTTCACAATGACGTTTTCTTTTGTTTTCTTTATGTAATGGTACTTATTACAGAAGGATCAGAGATAGGGAACAAAACAAGCAAAATGCAGCTTGACAAGCGCACTCAAACATTACAAAAGATAAATTTCAGAACAAGTAAGTACAGGCAACAATACACTTCATGAATAGTGGATACTGTCATAAAAGTCCTATAGCTGAAAAGCCATTTGCATGCAATACGACTTTGAAGATGCATGCCAATGCAACTGCAAACACACTCACAGGGCAGGGAACTATGATTATGACTAAAAAAATATGGCCATGAATGTTGTTTATGAGCTCATTTGAGTTTTCAGGTGAACGAAACTTTGAATAGTGCCCAAGTACTGACATTAGCAATGGGACCTAAGCCTAACAGCTCATGTTCATGGCCTACCTGGAGCCAGTACAGTGCTTGTTCCTGTACTTGTACAGTGGTGTTCTCAAAACGAGCAGTCAGGAATCCATACATCTGCTTGATGTTGAACCCCAAAGGGCTTAAATCTGGATCTAATACTTTGCTGCAATGAAAGAAAAACCATCAGTTAATGTTGTTGCAAGGAAAATGGGATTCGAAATGTGGGGTGCCTCTTGGCAGCCACTACAGAAAATATGATCAGTGGTACCCAGTGGTTGTGCCACTAGTATGGAGGCATTCATTTCTTGAA
This sequence comes from Hyalomma asiaticum, assembly GCA_013339685.2. Classification (NCBI taxonomy): domain Eukaryota; kingdom Metazoa; phylum Arthropoda; class Arachnida; order Ixodida; family Ixodidae; genus Hyalomma; species Hyalomma asiaticum. The sequence goes on from CM023487.1 coordinate 12,699,022, forward strand.
CTTGGCCACGTCTGAGCTACTAAGAAGAGCTAAGGTTTAGTACGTCTTCTGACAAGACTTCTTTCAAGCTCTGCCTTACTAGCTTCATAGTTTATGCAGTGAGTGCCAAAACCGGTCGCAAAGCAATTAATCACACAGTACAAGTCGTCAGAAAGGCAACGTCCAAATCTAAGCTTTGCATGCCGTGTTCTAAGATGAAGCAACAAACCTGAGGAGGATTTTGAGCTCGGAAAGTTCTTCCTCTGGTATTTCGAATCTGAAGGCTTCCATCCAATGTGGCATGATGTACTCCCACACCTGTACGTAACATGGCAGTGAGTCTCTTTACTCATCAAGGAGGCCACTGCACACACTTGCATGCCGCCGTAATAGGAAAATAATGTCTTGTTTTTGGAAGTCTAGGCTTCCATTTCCTAAGGCTACACAAGACGCAGATACACATGAAGCTGGTTAAGCATTATGTACTTCCTTCACAGTTACTCTGACGCACTTGGTCCATTGGTCAACCAGACCTTAAATTCACAAAAGTGAAACAAAAGTCAAACCAAATATGCCGTATAACATGTGCCTCTATACTCCACGCTTTGCTTCAACGACCATAAGTGTACAGCTTGCCAAAAGATGCCTGTACAACATCTGTGCAAATACTAACCGACATATCCTTAGAATGACACTGCACCATAACATGCAATGGTCTAATTCAACACATATCTGATGGACGAACAAACAGACATGCTTGACCTATCAAAATACAACCATAGTGTCAACACCACCTCATTTTTCATGCATTTTCAGCAGGCCCTGCTTATCAACAAAAAGTGCCAATGCGGCTGGTGATCTATTTGGATTCTGCTTTTACAAACACTAATATTAATCATTTAAAATGTAACAGCAAAGTGTTATAGCTACATTAAACCATAAACAGAAAAAAAAAAGAGACACCTTAAGACTATGAGATTGCATTCATGCATAGCAATACCCCCTGTTTACACATCTAACACATGCATTGCTTCCTGACAAGCACAAGCTTCAAAAAGGAAGAAATTTGGCACTTACATCTCTGTTAATAATGTCATAAGGAACGAGGCAAAGGAGTGTCTTGAACCCCTCCTTTATTTGGTCAGTCTGGCATGGCCAATTATCCCTGGCCACACAAAAAAACAAAACATTCACCGATCATAAAGATGCCGGTCACTTTCATTTATATCTTAATTCATTCAACATCACACATATGTAATTTGACATATGCGGTAAAGGTTAACATTTGATCGTGTATGGTGCATCCCCCTGGCCACATTTTACTGAACAAAGAATGGGTATGCGTCCCATATGGTTGTATCATAGTTAAATGTGATGCACATGATGAGCATATTGTGTTATCGATGTCATGACCTCACAGCCATGTTAGCCACACATTTGTACCCTGCCACGCCAGCTTCAACATACATCAAGTAAATGAGATGACCTTGTTCGACATCACCTGGTTTTTGGTACCATTCGTGTTGACTCCAACGGTGATCACTTTATGCGCCTGACAAGGCATTTGGGACTTTGCCTTAAAAGATGTTGACTACCGTGGAACAAAACAACCAGCAAGGTGCGACATGTTTTATCAGTCAAAGAACTTACTGCACAGTACCAAGCTGCAACGCCTTTGACAACAGCATCGCTTGCACCTCAAGAAAGAGGCGCTATCATACTGCTGCTTCAGATTTAAGACAGAACGTATAGAATTTTTTACAGGAAAGAGCACATGAGAAGCTACAACAGTTTTGAATGTTTCAAAGAAATGAGATAACAAAAAGTGCATGACAGGGCCTCAAACAGCAGAAAAAAAAAAGAATGTCATTACCTACAAGATGTAGCAAAGGCATCAAAAGATAAAGACCTCACTCCCTTAACAGCAAAGTCTGTGCTGACTAAGTAAGAAACAAAATCGACAGTCAGCCACGAGAACAAGCAAAGCATTAGTTTTGTTAGTCGGTTCATATTCCCGATATAATAGGGCAGCACAATTTAATGTGTACATAAAGAAGTGGACTTGCTTTATGTCCTCATTCAGTTGCTTGGAGCCATATTAAATCTCTCATGCTTCTCCTATTGAGTGAGCTAGCAGACAATTTCCTCACACAAGTGTGCGCAGAAAGAACAGAATTAAAGATGACAAAGCGCAGGAAGTTTCCAGATGAAAGAAGGCTCACCAATGCCCTCCAACTTGAGCATACTCCGCAGGGTGAGGCAGGAGACAGGACACAAAAACATCAAAGTGGGTGCGCGCAATGTCCATCAGCCAGCCATGGATGTACTGCAATTAGAAGTCCACACGACTGTAGCACTCAGTGTGACGGTATCAGTTAACATGTAGTACACTAAACATGGCTTTTGGCTGCATTGTGGGAGGACAGTGCAGTATACTACTGCATTGTTTAAATATGAGTCACAATTTGATTAGCACATTTTTTACTATGATTAAAAGGAATCAGCAACAATATCTAGTTGAAAAGATTAAATGTGGCTCCCTTTATGTTGCACACAACAGCTATGTTGCAACGAGAATATGAATTCATTGCCTCATGGCTGTGCAAGCATTGAATAAGTGACCACTAGAAGATAAAACCTACCCTAGGTATACATAGTACTGTGAACCCTTGTCAATATCCCAAAGCAAAAACACATCCAAGATTACCACAATGCATGAATAATTTTTCGGTGCATGGTCAGTTAACTTTATTTGAATAGTAAACATCTAAGCCAAGCTTTACTGCACCTAATAATGACACCCAGTGCAGGATTATAAGAAATTATTTTTCAAAACCTTGAACAATGGAACAAGCCCAGTTCAGTACTACAGTAAGCAAATGCCAAATTATTTTACCAAGCAGTACACAACAGCTTAAAAAGAACAAGTAGTACAACAGTTTTGTACTTACCTCTGTCTTAAGCCTTTCTAATGAATTTCCTGTTTGATCTGCAATGACACATCAAGCAAATTAAGAAATAACACACAAACACTGATCTAAAGTGTACACACCATCAGGCAGGCAAGCAGTGTAGTGGAACCACTGGAAGAGCATTCCCAGGAGGCGGCCAAGGGTCTCCTGAATGGAATACCGACATGAATTGGACAACACAGAAACACACATATACATATATATGTCCTAAACACCTCATATAAGTCTTGTGACAAATAATGAATAATGTGTGCAAGGTATAAAGCGATACATGTACAGTCGATCCCAGATATATCAAGCTTGGGTATATAGAATTATATTGGCTATATCGAACTGTTGAAAAATACCTTCAAAATCCAATGCAAAAATATAGGGATGGTGCGCAGCGGTTACGGACACCGGCAGCGGTGGCGGACACCATCACCACCAATTTCAGCCTTTATAATGAGCTCATAACAAAATGCACTCTCAAACGCATTGGGATAGCTTACAGGAGGTGTGTTGTCCTCGGGTGTGCAGAGGCCAACCAGAAGCCAGACTCCGTAACGGCTCAGCAACTGACGCTCCTCCTGGGCCATGCATTCCAGAGATTCCTCGGGGCCTTCCGAGAGGAGGCCACCCGAGCGTGAGTGGCGATCAGTCGTCGATTCCTTGCCAGGTACGCCCCCTTTGTCTGATGTGGGCTGTGCCTCTTTCAGAAGACTGCATCGAAGGTCAAAGGCAAGGGGGTCGAGGTTTTCAGCACAAATGAACAAACCTCACAATCACCTAGTCACTCACCTTCATTGTATTGTATTGAAGATCCCCCCCCTGGGGAATTCTATGGTGTTCTTAAAGAGACACACATACATTTTTTTTACTTGTTAAATTTAATATGAACGAATAAAGTATTACTGCGGATGTTTCCACAATGATGAAATTGGCCAATGCTAGCTCTGCCTCATGTGATGTAGTCGGTGGTCTTAGCACCGACTACGTCACATGACGCAGAGCACAAAACTACTGATATCACGAGGATGACAGTAGATTGATGACCCTTGTGCTTCTGTGAGACTGAAATATTAAGCAATAACGCCTAAATCTGGGTATCTATATAGCCTCCATAGTACTGTAAAAGGTTGGGCTACATGCTTCATGGCAGTTCAATGATTAAAGAAAAAAAACACTGCAATTCTAACATTTCCTTCCTTTGAAGTTTTCTCCTCGTTGTTGACAATTCATCAACCATTCAAAAAATATTTGCTGTTTCAAATATGAACTTCTTGATCCAAGTATCAAACCAAACAGAATGCTATTTATTTCATTGTTTGAAATTTTCGAATATTCATACACCCCTAGGCTACACCAAGCTTCTTTAGTTAATGCACCAGGCAACATATGTTGCTAATGGCTTAATCTGAAATGCTGTAACGGTACAAATCTAGTGGTTTGGTCTGTATTGTAGTATTTGATTCCCAGGTGCACGTAGTCAACCATATAACATACCGCATTACAATGCATGGAGCAAGCATAAGCGTTCTAGAGCTTGCACCTGACCTGACAATGGCCTCAACAAAGTAGAGTTGTGTTTCACGATCCATGCTCCAGGGGCTCGGGATGGGTCGCAGGGCCACATGTTGGCTGGCACGCTCGTTGTTGCCAGCATGCTTTCCCTGGAAGCACTGACCACAGTAGCGGATGGGCCGGTTGCCATTGAAACTGGCACACTCCATGGAGAAGCAGGTCACGCTGGCCGACTTTTCACGGCCACTGCAGTTCTGCACACAAGGACAGACTTTTACGTCTGAAAAAAGCCTTAGCCCCACATGTCACAGTTCACTGTATATTCGATGACCCAGCTTGGTTTAGCCAAGCTTAAATAAAATACAACTGAATGTACAGTTATTAGATCTACGCAGTGTTTCGACTGACAAAACTGTGTGTACATCAGTGACTTAGGTAACTAGAGAGCTAGCCTTTGCATAGCCAACCTTGTTTTCGCAGTGAAGGGAGATCTCCTGCATCGGCAGCAGTACATCCATCAGATGATTGGGGCCGTGTTCCCGGCGGATCTGGTCGGCACATCCCTGGCACACAAACAGGGGCGGCGGCCGCTCTCCCGATGCAATTGCAATGGAGTGATCGAGGCACATCTGTAGTGCGAAAAATGTGGCACGAGTAATGTCCCATGTACCTGTACTGTACTCTACAAACTGCTGTACTGCTGTGACTGAAATATATTTCAGCGCAATGCAATCATTTTGTTACTAACGACAATAAAAATGCACAAACATTAAGAACGGTGCAGACCCACTGCATTGTTTACCATGCCTTGGGTGAAATTTTTTCTGCTGTTGTTATGTCTTCATCGTATTTGTACTTATTTCCTTTTCTCTAAAGGTGAGTGAGTTTGGAATTTCGATGTTTGTTGTCTAAGAAAGGTGCTTTCACAAATTGCCACTGCACTGACCAAATTTTAATGGTCAGAGTCAAATGCAAGAACTATAATTGCAATATAGCAGTTAGTATGGATGGGTCATAAAGTATGGCATCTCTATAATTACATAGTTTCAACAGTTTGTAGTATGACCTTTATTTGATAGGGCAAAGCCAGCAGTTTCAGAAACAAAACTGAAACGCACCTTTAAAATATAATGATTCCATAATGACATGACACTCTCATGTTCAGTGATGCAGCATTATAAAACAAAAACATGTCTAAAATGTCACCTTTTTCCAACCAAAACCATAACAAGGACTTTTTTCTCTGTTTGAAACAATGGCAGAATCAACCACATCTATTTCTCAAGACCTGTGAAGTTGTATTGTTCATTGTTTCTTTTGAACAAAACATCAGAAACTGCGCCGGCTGACAGATCCTGTGTTTAGAGAAGAAAGAAATGTCTCACCTTGTAGGCTTCTTTGTTTTCGATGCTAACACAACTCTCTCGTTGACACATCAGTGGCTTCCAGCCTAAAAGAAGACGTTCAACATGTTCTTAGACAACTTGCTCAAGTCACATTTACATTTCAAAGGCTACCAGGGATGCTACTCTACAAATTTCATCGCAGTGAGGTACACAGAATGTACTGTTGCAGAAATGAAATACAGTAAAACCTTGTTATAGCAAAGTTGAAGGGGGAGTCGTAATTACTTCATTATAACCATTACTTTGTTATAGCCGATACCCATTTCATCTATGGGAATTTCAAGGGGAATTGCGATCGCTTCGTTATATCCAATAGTTTGTTATATCCGGGTTCATTATAACGAGGTTCTACTGTACATATGCAAATTATAGGTGACAGAATTTTATTCCTTGAGTGTGTTATTCAGCTACCTCTTCAAATACGTATATTGAAGACAATTACAAGAATGCAATATTTTTGTAAACTTGCAAAGTGCAGTAATTGGTTTACCTTTCAAGGTAAAACATGCATTACTGAAATCAAACATACTTGCAGTAAGCAGGCAAGAAAGTATGCAAGTAGACCTTCTGTCTACTTCTGTTCGCGTAGTGCCTGTCACGTGACTTATCACAACATCCTAAGTGTGCTCTTGTACATGCACAGACAAAGAACATTGCTGCTCTTTTAGTATGCATGTCACAAGAAATTTTACCTGTATTTAAGAATTTAGAGCCATTCTGTTTTCTCATTTCAGCCACACATACTTTTCATTCCATGGCCAAAACGAGGAACGCTGATTGCGTTCATAATGTGACATCATGCAATTTATTGGAACAAAGGTGACAGAAGCAGGGGTCAACATACGAGGAAGGACGGTAAAGAAGAAAGCTTGCGTCAAAGTTCTACAATGTATGCAGCAGTTCTTTATTTACTGTTTCCAAAATGCCAAGTTGCAACCCTAAAAGAAACCTTTCCTTCTTATGTGAATGAGTTTCTTTTTTCTTTTTTTTTGCCCACAACAATAACCTTAGTAGATCAGGTCAGAACACTGACAATGCACAATTATTTGGAGTGCTGATAACAGCTGCCACAGCAAGTTAGATTCGATTACATAGTAATCAGCTGGTCCGCCATATTTTAACCCTTCAAGATTCATTGTATAAGTTTTGATAATCTGAGATTGGCACCTGCTGACTAACAACGCTAACTTAAGCCCAGCAATATTTAAGCATGACCCATAGCAGTGCCTTTGAGATGATAAAGCTAAGTTCCGATTATAGAAAAGCCAGTAAATCTGCTACTAATCCATTATTACCATACTAATCTATCGTTTTGCATCTGAAAAAAGAATGCCATTGTTTCTGGCCCTACTTCTCATGTCTATAAAGAAAGCTGGTAGCTTTGTCGAGCTTTTAGTGCACATTCTAATGCACAAAGAGGTCTCAGCATGAAACAATGTAGTTTGATCTCTCATGACGTTAAAAAACATGTAACACTACTAGTGTGCAGCACACAAAATATTTGTAGTATTAGTGACAAAAAGTCATACGGTAAAATAAAACGATTTTATTGGTAAAGAATGAAATCACAAAGTTGGTGTTAAATGACAATACGGAAGCACCAGACATTAATATTACAAGTCATTTTAGTTCTTGCTGCTATGGGATGGTGTTTGGGCACTATGGGTTTAAATTATTGCGAAAGTCTAGACTTTCTCAGTATATAATAGTGCGCTGCAAACATTGGAGAGCTTCAACGTGGCTTTACAGGAAAGAGACATCTTACCAATGGGGCAAGATCCTGACAGAGTGTTAAACAGGGAGCAGAGGCCAGGGTGAGACAACAGGGTGACCACAGGGCACAGAAGAAGAGAAACACACACACACAGGTGAATGGAGAACACACACGCACATGACACTCACTTTTTTTATTCTCTTCTTTCGTTAAAACAACATTGAAAGAAGAGCACAACATTCTCAAAACTCAAGCATAGAAAATTCCCATTACCAGAACAATTACTTTAGAGTTAAAGACGTAAGAGACGTTACAAATTAAGTGCTGACGCACAATTTGTAGCCATCTTCCAAGATGTCTTAAATTCCAGTACCCGAGCTGTTTCTCAATTATGTGCCGACACTATGTAACATAGAGTTGACCATCTTTCTTTTTTACAAGGTGTCCCTACAGATAGGCCTCACACTTATACTATAAATGATCAAAAAAGGGTTCATTTCTGGAAGCCACTCAATTAATAAAATTTCATTATCATTAATATGTTATTTTGGGGCCCAGACGCACTTCTGCAGTAAGTGCTTTCTTTAGCCTCACATATATACACAAGCGCACATTTTGTTTATTATAGGCACATCTAAAAGCTGGCTACTTAGGAAATCTGCATATGGGTGTGGTCTTACCACTGGCCCGCAACGATCACAACAATTACGATTTGCAAAATTGGAAGTTCATTCATATAGATATATCAGCTAGCTGATCTAATGCTTTCTGGTGGCGCGTACTTTGGTGGGCAAGAACAGTGGCCACGAATGTTCCGTAGATGTGTTAAGAGGCCAGGAAATAATTGAGCTCTGCAAAGGCACCATGCATATAAGACACCTCCTACATGACAAACTGCATTTTGCAGGGTGCCCACTGCTAAAGCATATAACTATGGTGACCTAACAGAAAAATAATTAAGAGGAGGACAAGCAAGAGATGCACAAATATTTTTTGGTGTTTATTCAAATGCCATGTCAGTGAAGTCTTCGGTTGCCCTCATTTCTGCTGAGATTCATTCTGCATAGCACATTATGGGACCGGAGGGATTTTCTTTTGAAGGTTTGCTGAGGATTTTGTCATGGTGTATTGATCGCGTAAAGTGTTTGAAAATTACCAGGGGTCCTTAGCTATGGCTCGAGAGATGTAAAGGCAAAATCTAAGGCCTTACCCGGAACCTAGGGTTTCGATTTCAAAACTTTTGGCAGTAAAAGATCACATGAACATTTGTATTGCCACGATCACCACATGGCTGCAGAAGTACATCACATGCATACACGTACATGTGATGTGGGTATGCATAACATGTGACTTTATTACCATTAATTGTGATGTAATTGACAAGGATGTCATGTCGTTGACGCCATGACCAGTTAGTCATGTCTGTCACACACTCGTGCTCTTCCATGCCAATTTTCAAGCAGAGCTTATATAGTCCAGACTGTGTTGTTCCAGTCAGCGCTACAGTCGTCATGCCACAACACCCAAAAAAATGGGACCTCTAGCACGTTTGAAGATAATTTGTTGCCGGCGTTATGATTTGAGCTCAGGACTTCACCCTCCGAAGGCAAGTGTCCTCCACCAGACTATGCAGCCACGCAAGGGAGAGGCGAACATATCTGAACCATATGACTGCCTTTGATTTTCTACCACCGTGGTCAGGTATTTTGAAGAGCAACAATTAAACAGCACTAGAAAACAAAAAAGAGGAATGAAAGAGAAGAAAAGAAGGAAAGAAAGAAACTTTAGGCAAAGCTTGTATTTCAGAGGTTGTGGCTCACTTGTATTTGTATGCAGGTATGCGCCACACATGATTAAATTCACCTACGTATACCCAGGCAACAAAAACTCACGGAATTACGAAGGTAGAAGGAGAAGTAATAACTTGAGTGTACTCGCCACAAGCTTTGCTTTCCTTTCATTTCCTTGAAAGGGGAAGGGCCCGTGATTTTCTTTTCTTTCTTTTTTTTTTTGTACACACCATGATTGTGTAGTTTTGAACAGAGCTCAATTGCAGAAGTGTCACCCGTCCCTGACTCTCATCATCTGGGTGGGTACCTTCCATTCTCAACTACAGCTCTGGTGGTTGCAGAGCTGTTTCAGGATACCACATGCATGCGAGTTTTCAGTTTTCTGTACCATATTTCTTGCACCTCGTTTTTCTGCCACCATTTCTCCAGGGCGACACCTTTACATGAGACACATATAGTAGCTTGATGCCTGGCAGTTCCCTTACTTGTCCCCCTCCCAATTCTTTCTTCTTTCTTTTTTGTGCTAATTTACTGGTCTATTCAAACAATATAAACCATCCAGCCTAGCAACAATCAGTGCTCTGCTAAGACACACCGTACTGCATTGTCACCCAGCAAGTAATCCCTATAACAACTATGTATAAGCCAAGGCCAGTTGAGTCTGCATTACCACATTCATTCCCACCACCCCAAACACCATCCAGTCATGCTTTTGAAGCAAAATGTCTTTAGTAAACACTAACCCTAATATCTACTTTGGAGATCTACACTACCAAACAATACCATGCCAAAGCTTGATGCTACTACCCAGAAACACGAAGATCTATAGAGCACCAAAGCAAAATGAAGGTTGTACAGTGCTCATGGAATGAATCGCACCAGTTAAAGGCTAAGTAGTAAATATACTCTTGTTTTCACCACCTTCACATCGCATTGCATCGGCATTGCACGTCAGAGTCAACATTACCTTTAAAAAATATTCATAGCAACATGGCATAACTTTGTTGAGGAACTGCATATACCAATTACACTTAGCAGTTTTATGTAGAGCTGTGTGGATAAAGAAATTTTGAGTGTGAAGCAGCAAATTTGAATATTTATGTTCAAGTGTGAACCAAATGAATATTTCTCAAATAATTTTCGAACAATTTTTTAATAATACTATATCCAATTATAGAGAAATGTACTGTTAAACATGGGAAAAAAATTTGTTGTGTGACTAGCGTATCCCCACAGTGTCATTCCAAAGACCTGAAGAACAGTCTAACAGAGAACTATGCAACAGAAAGCTGAGTTAACTTTGCCCAGTACACTGGCACTAGCTTCGCCGCAATACGCGAGGGCTAGTTTTGCTGCAGTACGCAAGTGTTAGCTCCACCGCAGTACACGAGTGTTATGCGGCGACAACATGCGGGAATAGCCACTTGTTATCAGACATAGCGTATTTTTTTCTCTTAATTACCAATTTCGAATAGTTTGAACAGTAAAAATTATGTGCGAATCAAATCGAATAGCAAACCCTATTCGAAAGTTATTCGAAATTTTGAATATTCGCACACCCCTAGTTTTATGCCATGTTCATTCCATGAGCACCGTACAATTGCATTCATTACGAGTTGAAACACTCATGTTCATGGCTGTCGGCTTCAAGATCGACTGTAGGCACTTTGATATGAAAAGTCACTTCACAAATGCCGCTAGTTGCGAATGTGATTAGGTTCACAATTTCTTATATATCAGCACCAACGCATAGTGTGGGAGCCACTTACAACGATGGGCACCAATGTTACAGCTCATACTGAATGCAAATGCACATAATGCAGCTGGCCCTCAGCAAGTTTGCAAATGCTTTGAGCATAACTATACATTAGTATTGGTAAGCAATTCCATTTTGCATGCAGCAAAGGAATCAAACTGGCCAAGCATGATGCTCAGTTATAGTATGTAAAAATATGCCTATTTCTTGGCTTGTGCTGTTTCTTCAGTGATCCACTGGGAAACATAAATCCCTACGCAAACGAAACTAGATAACTCGGTATTGACTGTGCTGACTTAAGATGAGACTTAGAATGCAAAATGAAATAACAATTAGCTACTCTTACCTGCGACATAGTAATTCCCATGTGTTTACACAATGTGCAGTAGTGAACTATCATAGCTTTCAACACTAAACATGTGCCATGAACTAGAGTAGGTGTGGACGAAAAACTGCATTCAACCCACTATGTGCAGTTACTGGCAGTTTGACTTACTGTACCAAACACAAAAATGAATGTGTAAGCTTGATAAGGTGACTTCAGGGAGGAATTTTACTGAACTCCCTTCTTCAATACACCTTGACTAAAGCACAATTTGCACAACCTCAGTGTAGTGCTCCTGTAATGATGTGCAGTTCTGCCAGGAAAGTGTGGAACACACTGAATTCTATAAGGAACTGAGGAATCTACACGTTTTCTCAGGATGCAGTTTGTACGACACATTTCACCGCTTTTGTAATGATGCATGGTTGTGAGAAACTGTGCTCGAGTGCCCGGGCCTCCAGTGTTCTTTGTGCGTTTAAGAACAGAATTCAGTCTTCCTGACAGAGGAGCGCTTGGGAGACTCTGTAACACATGTTTACAGTAGCATGTGAACAGAAAGCCATGTTTGGAAAATGCAGATCACAGGCAAAGCTTGCAGCTGCAGTCGCAACACAAGGGCGTTTGCAGCTAACTCAGGCACATTCCCACATGCGATGCTGCACGGTGTGAGGACAGGCGAGTGCACAACTAGATCATGCGGGGATCGTGCATGCACAGAGGTGTGGGCAAACCTGAGTGCCTGATTGAGAACCCTTTCTTGTCCCTCAGCATGGGGTTCAGAGTGGGCCAGTAGTGGAAGAGCATCTCCACCGCTGGGTGCCGTGCCTTGGCCGTGCCATGGGCGATCACGCACAGCAAGTCCTGAAACGCAGCTCGCTCGGTCACTCAAAACGTCACTTCTACACTGTAGTGCATAAACAGAAAGCGAGATGCCTCGGATAGAATGACCAACATTTCAACAGGCAAACCTGTCTTCATAAAACACAGCCTGGTCATCCTTGGCATGCTACCGTATTAGACGATCGTAACAACCCGTATTACTGAAATTTGAAATCCAAAATTTCGTTCCATGTGTTTGCCTGTGTGTTTTCACGTTCCTTTTTTTTCACAATGAACCTCCATCAGGCAGTGATTAGTCACAGCACCTACTATCGTTGAGCATTCAATCCTTAGCAACTTCCAATCCTGACCACGGCATTTCAATGGAGATAAAATACAGGCAAATACATGAAATTACTGTTGAGCTTCACTCAAATTCAAATACACAAGGGGGTTCCGCATGGTTTACATATACGTGATAAAGAGTCCCAGGGGGTAGACATTTCCAGAGCCCACTATTATGGCCTGCCTAGTAATTATAATGTGGTTTTGGCACACAAAAGCCCTACAATTATTATCAGCTTTCAGTAGTTCACTCATACCAATTTTGTTCAGGTTCACAGGCTTTAAACCTTTCAAGAAAGGGAAGTCCACTTTGTTTGCAATGCAAGAACACACAAACTTGGGCTAGTTCATAACTGCTTTAAGAAAAAGGAGCACAAAATACAATGGAAGTAAAGACACTCGCCAATGTTTTCTTCCTAAAACATTTGTTTTCAAATGTTTCTCACTGAGACACTGCACAAAAAATACATTGGTAAGTATCTTTATGCATTAAACAACCATGAAGTGACTCCAAGTTTACCAACTCATCGTTGCATTACAAGTACTCACTGAGACTGGGCTGTACAAATAAGAAAGTAGCTTAGACTTTGCACAAATACTAGTCCCTGCTACCCACTGCAGGCAGAGGAAATGGAACACTTGCCTTGACAATGTCTCGTTTGAGGCTCATGAGACATTCCAGCAACTGCGTCTGGTATGCTGCCAAAAAACAATGTCATAAAAAGCAATATAGCTGGTACATGAAGATACTAACCATCACTAATTAAGTTCGCTGCTTAAGGTAAATTTTTTTTACGGAAGGAGTACCTAACATCTTGCTTTTTATGTTGTTTTGCATATAAAGGTTGATAGTGGCCAAACCAGATGATATTCAACAAATATGAAATGACCTCATATTGTCTGTGAGGAAAGGCTCAAAATACTAGTAGGTAAGCACAAAGCAGTCGCCAGCTCACAAAATTTTTCCCTTGTCATCGTTGATATGCATATCCTAAGGTGTTCCCCTCATTCAAATTCAGATCGCAGACTGTCCTCATCCCATCATTGCTATCTAAATTCTCATGAATATCCTTTATTCGAATTCAGATGCCATCTTGTCTTAACTACATCGAAACTTCTGTTTCCCTGCCTGTGGACTGCTAATTTTAGTGCAGTCTATGTTATGGCTATGACTATTGGATGCGGAAGCACTACGTAGCAACAAGTAGGATACAGAGCAGCGATGTTGATTATTTTAAAAAGAACACCATTAAGCAACTTTGCAGGAAGACTCCACAGGCTAATCAGGTTGGCTGAGTTGGCCACTTAACCGCAGAAATGCCATTGTTGCAAGCAAAATACTTACAAGCACATACACTCTGACACCGTGTACGCACCTGCTTAGGTAAATTAATCGATAAATCATGATTTGGAGCAGTAGACTGCATAAGAGAACAATGTTATGAAGAGAGATGAACACAGTTAATACTCTAGTGCGATGCCTTGAAAATATTCAAACGTATACTGACCCACATTCTCTGTGTACTGGAATACCATCATAATTACTGCAGATGTAGACATGTTGGCGTAATTAAGAGCATCTGCATCCACTGGGTTGGCTGAAAAGGGGAGAGAACAAGGTGCATCCATGTCAAGTGACATACAGTGCTGACTTGCTCCCACACAATTGTGTACATTTTTCCAGTGTTGTCACATAATGTGGCTAAAAATATTATATAAGTGATACGACATAGAAATTCACAGGTAAGAATAAGAAACAATTACTTATGAATTTCCCTGCTTAGAAAAAGAAAAAACAAATCAAAGTACTGAAGAAACAGAGTCTGGCAAACCAGTTTCTTAAAAGGACCCCACAACACTTTTTGAACATAGCAAGAAAACACCACCGATAAATCATCGGTGCTCCTGTGAACACGTCAGCTGAATATTATCGCACTACATGCAGCAAGGAATTTGCAGTTTGGTTTCAAAATACGCCCAGAAAGCAGCCGCTCTTCTTTCAACAAAACATGTTGTAACTTTCATGAACTATAAAATAATTAGGAGAAACGCCATTGGCCGATTCCCGTATGAGTTGCCACAGATACTGTGGCGCGGTGCCACGGCATCTGTGGCACTAAAGGAGAAAGCGTTCAAGGTCATGACATGCACTAATGTGCCTTCTTGCCTCTTTTTCCTCCCCCTCTGTTCACCCCTCTCCCCAGAGCGCTCATCCTAACGAAAGGAGAGTGAACACACTCCGATGGTAACATTCCCCTTGAGGCTGTAACTCCACTGATGTCTAATAGATTTGAAAAATATCTGCGGCAGGTGATACATGAGGCAATATGCTCCTTAAGTGATGCTGCTCGAGGATTACCTACTTGAAGAAGTGTTTCAGGGCCAATTAAAAACTAAAATGTACATTTATTTATGATCCACATAGGTCACTTAAAACCTTTTGTTCCTGCTGAATAAGGTAGGATTGTCAGAGCTTTTCTAACTCTCTTGGAAGCTGCAAATATACAACATTGGTGATAAAAAACAGCAAAACAAATATATGAGTCGAAAGTTTCAGAAAATTACAAAGTAAAAATGTACAAACATGTACAAAGGTATCATAAGCATCTGACCTCCTATAATAAACTAAGGTCGCAAGGTCACATAGGCTAGCCATGTAAAATTAAGTAGGTTTGCCTCATTCAGCCTCTAGCGAAATACTTACACATTTTGTATTACGCGTTTCTGTATTAGCTTGCCTGAACAAATGAATCAGTGCACCATATCAGGCTATAGTAATTGGGCTATGGTGAACAAAATTCACTGGTGATTCATCTAAATTCAGACACAGACAACAAATTAATCTACAATAAGTGAAACCTGACAAGCATGCATGCAAGGACCTTGTGGGTGACTCACTGATGGTGTAAGGTAGCAGGTGGTTGCAAAGCATGTCTACAATGTCCTTGTGCAGCGACGTCGGAAATAAGGCCATCGATGAGGCCACAATGTAAGGCAGCGTGTCCATATATTCATGCTCCAAGAATGGGACAAGGCAGGCCAGAGTGTTCAGGATCGTATATCCAAGAGCTGTGACAACCAAATAAAAAAAAGCGGCACATAGCCATGGAACAAAATTGAGGCTAGTTGGCTTGTAATGTGAGAATGCATCGTAAATTTGTGATTAAAAGGCAGAAGAACTTTGTTCTCGGAGCCTACTTTGAGATAACTGAAGCCGTTTTGACAAAAATATGATCAAAGAACTCCATGACTTGACAAACATAGGCTGCATGCCCAGCTGCATGAGCGTTGGCTCTTACATGCAGTGATGGCGATTTCATTGTTGAACGCAATTTACTGAGTTAAAAAATTAAACGTCTCAAATGGAAGCAGAAACAGCTAGCTTGAAACATCATTCTAAGGTGACTCATGTGTTTTGTATACGCACAGATTAAACATGCGATACATTTCAAAGCAAATATCTTTGCACTCTTTTCTCCAGGACATTTCACACTCTGCCACGTCTTAAGCTGTCACGTCTGTAAACTTTCACGAAACAAAATGCCTCTTGCTGTCAGTAAAGATGTCATAACACATTGTTATATCACACTCCTAAATCAGCTGCACTGTTTGTCACACAGAAATGTTGATAACGAAAAGAGAATTGTTTATTGGGTCCTTTTGTCTAAAAGTTCGTTAACAAACTTAAAAGTGTGAGCCATTTAACACCTCCACGGAAGGTCCACTATCCAAAGACATATAAAAGAAACAGAAATCTAACATTGTGCACTCAGACGCAAACCTGCCAGAACTTGTAGCCATGCTTCGTCACTTTCCAACACAAATCGTTATCTTAAAATCTTGGTAAAACCACACTTCACATCAAATACACTATACATGGCCTACAAAGGGCTTGTATTAACTGATATTTGACAAACAATGTGCAAATGGCATTGTCAGCAATGTTCGCAGTATGACATGCATCCACCATTTCTGTCAACGAAAGACATTTCAGTCAATAGTATTTAAGTTGACAGACTGGCTAAATTTTCTCACCATGAGCTCCGGATTGGATGACAGGAACAGCATCCACTAATTGTACAATAGCATGGTAGAGAGCCTTGTAGTCCAAGCTTGGAAACAATGTCGTTCTGGCATGGTCCTTTTCATGACAACGAATCATGTCAAGAGGGATGCTCGGTACATCTTTGAGGACACTGCAAAACAAATGAAAATGAAAGTCCGACTTGGTCTTCTTTCACATCTGCACAAATTTAAAGAGACAGTAATCTCAAACAGTTTCTGTCACCAGTGATGTCACTGTGTCATTCGCTTCCGTGTCCTTCATTTAAGTGCTGGCTTTACAGGACATGACCTTTTGTTCCCGACTGCTTTGTGCTAATATTATGAGCACAAGTTTCCATTCCATGCCCGCCAATCTGTTACTTTCATGCTTATTCTCAAGGGAACATTTTTAAGCCTTGCATCTTAAAACATAGAGAACCTTGACATAAGTAATTAGAGGTTATAACGAATTAAGCAAGGACTACACTGTTAATCAATTATTGGATATAACAAAGCTATTTCTGTATCATATTGAATTCATTATAGTGAGGTTTCACTGTATTACTAGCTGTGAATGAATGCCTTCGTTGAATTTCTCTTGTGTGAGTTTCGTACTTGCTTCGAAACTTACTATTTTGAAAGACAAAAATGAGGACCAGATTTTGCCATGTTGTGCACTCAAAGTGCAGCCAATTAAGCAGCATGTACAGATACAGCTCCAGTATATTCAATTATTGCATTACAAATACAAGCACTTTGTGTACAGGATTCCACATTCCCGAGATGGTGTTCCAGTGGTGTTTTTCTATCAGTAGTACCACTAATTCACTGCCATTGCAAGGCGTAAAGCTAGAATAACAACACATACACATATGGTTTTCATAACCATGGCTCAGCAGCTATTTTAAGGTGACCTTTGAAAATTCTCTAGAACTCAGCTGCTGAAAGAAAAAGTTGTGGAATATGTGTCCACAAGACAAGCTCCCCATTTGACAAGATTTGACAATAATGTAGTAAGGCTCAATAATTAGGTCAACCAACCTGAGCAGTGTCTGGGAAAAATACTTCAGTGTGTTGGCGACGTCTACCCCTGATGGCAGGGGAGGAAGACCATGCAGAATTCGTGTGTGGTAGTCGTGTAGATTACGAATCTTGGCGGTGACTGCAAGAAAATTTTTTGACCATCAAGTCGCAGCAACCAAGAAAAGTCTACGTCATTTGGCAACAATTACTCAATGGATCAAATTGACAACCTTATGCATGAAGACACTGCATGAAAGTTATCATATTGATTTGTAAGACTATAAAATGGCAGCACTTTTTTGCTACTCCTCTGTATTTTTATTACAAGAGACAACAATTGATTGATTGATTGATTGATTGATTGATTGATTGATTGATTCCAGAATAGGAACCACTCTACTCCACAATTACAAATTATCTTTTTGCTCCATTGATTATTCCTATTTCAGTTTATGTTCTGCGAAAGATAACAAGTAATCAAACTGAGGAGTTATAACAAAAATCTATTAAGCCATATGCTATTCCTGAAGATAATACATGTATGAATTCAGAACATATACAGTTCTTCATACTGAGTCTACAATTCTACCAACAAAGAATTTTTTCGTTTTGTCTACTGGACTGCAGCTATACTCTGTGCCTGTTCCACCTACTTAACAGATCATTCACTTAAACACAAAAGATGTGATGAACTTTTGCTAAGGTTTGATACTGAAGCATAAGAATTATCAGCGAAAGGGAAAGAATGAAATTCAGTTGGCAATATGCATAGAGAGACCTGAGAAATCTAGTATTAAGAGTATAAAACATGAACAACAAATTGCAACTGCATCATATGCTGTAAATGTTTACTGTTCTCTCTAGTTACAACACTTGCACTTGCGTGACAATTCACATAATAACTGCCTCACCTCTTGATGGTAAGGTTTATGCGATTTAAGATTACAAACTGCGTAGAATTCATTTGTCCTGTGAATAGCTATAAGTATTTTATGTGGAAGCACTAGATATGCTATACACACTCACATTCTTGTAAAACAGTGCTTTAACCCCAAGGAAAAGTACTTACAGGCGGCTGCTCTCGTTCCCATGATGAGCTATACTAATCTCGACGTCTTGTAGGAGGAGAAATGCGGGAGAAAAAACAGAAAGATAGCAATTAGGATTTTATACCAGTGAGGTTAAAATGATGTACACACTAAAGGGAGGAAGTTTGGGCATGTTGCTACAACAACATATTATAGAAACCACAAGGAAAAAAAAAAACAAAAGCAAATGGGATGAGATAAGGACAGGGTAAATGCTGACATTCAACAAGTTAACGTCAGTGCACAGCTGCTTTGTTCGACGTCTCACTATATTCAGCAACTCTATTCCATGGTCAACTTATATTTCCTTTTAAAGAAGGGTAAGATAACAACCCATAAAAAATTTATATCACGAAAAGAGAATGTTTTTTCATCACGAGTAACTGGAGAAATCAACAGATAGCTTCAACCTTTAGGTGTACGGATGTAGGCATCATTTTCTTTGAAAAGGATGCCTAATACTACATGTCGGAATGTGAAAGCACCTCTAGTCATTGAGGTTGCTGCAATGTGTAGTGCGTGTTCACGCAAACTAGGCACTTGTTTGGTTAGCCACATACAGCTAAGAATTTGGTAAAGTCAAGTGGGCTGAACCGGAAGGCAGTGCGAATTCACGTGAGGTACAGAAATTTCAGGGCCTGTGGGGAGTAGGTGCGAATGCATGTGTTTGTGTTTTTAGCTCGAAGTTGTGGGTCCAATCTCCACTGTCATGGCTACCTTTTCATAACGTGAAATTCAAAGAAAGAAAGAAAGAAAGAAAGAAAGAAGGAAGTTCATGAATGGCTAGACTGAAGTGTGCGTTAAAAATACCACAACTCAACATTAATCTAAAGTGTTCCATTATGGTAGTAGGACAGCCACACCAACACAAGGAAAGGATGAAAGAAAGACAGAAACAAAGAGAGGAAAAAAAGAAGGACGGAGAATGGACAGCCTATTTGGGACAAGCGTCTTGGTGTAACTATGTAATACAACTTCACTTTTCAACCATCTTTACGAAGTGGCGGGGGTGATTTTTTTTAAAACAGTGAACCAATTTTGTTTTTAGGAACCTTTCTGACAGACTGCATATCAATCGGAGCTTTTCTTGAGCCAGAATGACCTCATTAATGATGTGATGTGATGACGTCACGCAACGGCCCCATCACGTAACTCTACGTTGTGATGTCACCATGGCATCATGTAGGGTCATCACAACACGGTCACATGACTTTGGGTACCATTCGCGTCCACAACGCACTTTTCGACTTATGAGCCATTATGATATTTTCGGATTCATATGATGGAACTGCATAACGGGTTGAATGAATGGTACCTCCACCTCAATTACTTATGATCAACAAATATCACTATGCCCACCTAGGCACCCTATTAATATATGCACCCTAATATACACACCCTATTAACACACACACACACACACACACACACACACACACACATATATATATATATATATATATATATATATATATATATATATATATATATATATATATATATATATATATATATATATATATATATATATGTCCCATGACAGATAGCCTATGATATGGCGCAGTAAGCAACATCTGCGCACCTGTACCTCGAGCATCAATGCACACCGATAAGCATTTATTTATACTTCTCCACTTTCAAGCGCGTATAGATGCTTTTAGGCGTTAGCCTTTTTTTCCTGGCGACCACTACGAGCGTGAACAACTCTCCGGAATGTTGATTAAACTCGATGCACAGATAGTGGAGAGAGGAGAGAGGCTGCGCGCCATATGCCCATCACTGATGAGTGGGAGGAGATCGAAGCGACCGAGATCGCAACAGCCGGCATCCCTAACGTGCGAAGTACTTCACGGAACTGGGCAGCCCTTGATGAAAGGAACCTATGGTGAACTGTGCTAATTTGCGCATTCGCCCAGCAAGCAGCTGTATCAGGGGAAGCCGCTCTGTCATCGCCGGTTCCGCACACCCGGAGAAGAGCGCGCGCGCGCGCTGGCTGCTCACCGTTTCGTTTGGAGGCGAGAAAGAACGCAGGATTGCGGAGTATGTTATTCCAGGCGTTAGTAGATCAGCTGCGACCCCGGCGGTGGCATGACGGCGGCTGAGCCTCCAAGGATCGGAGCTGTCGGATCGTTTCGGGTCCCCCGTCGACGTTGCTTCACGCTCGCGCGGCGTTTATTCGAGCGTTTTCAAGTCGCCCAGCCCCGGGCGGCCCAACCCACGGTTCTGGGATGAAGATCGGAAGGAGAAGGAGAGAGAGGGAGAGTCCGGCCGGTGAAGGAAGAAACAAGCTTCTTCGTTGGCGCACTAGATGGCTGCAGTGCACTGGAAGAAAACGCGCGAACAGCCGTTCAAGGAAAAAACTAAACGCAATAAATACATGGCGGCAAGATTTGAACGCAGCACGCCGTGCAGGCTAGTCAGTCTGCGTAAACTCCTTCATTGGTTCCTTCATTCAAGTTCCTTGATTCGCGCAGAACAGAATGATGCATGTCGCATGGAATTTCAGCAGCTTCGATTCGATGTCCAGTCGGTCCAGTCGGCGTCCTCGACATCAGAGTCGGCGTCCTCGACATCAGACCGCTATTATGTTGGGCAATCAGGTCGTTGCATTAACGACAGGCTGCGCGAACACGCGAATAATGTTAAAAATCATTCAGGTGGTTGGTTAGCTATCCATTGCAGAGTTTGTGGATGTACACCTGTGTTCACCATGCGTGCGTCATAATCGCAAGTAGAAATGACACGACGCGATTGATTATAGAAGCCCATAATATCTCACAATTGAAAGATTAGTTGCGTCAGTGAAGCTTCCATAGCATTGTCAACAAAAGAAATTGCTTTTTTGAGTGGGTGTGCACGTGTTTGATGTTACCTGGGACATGCGCATTTATGTTCGTCAAGTATAAAAAGAGGTACACTGCTCCGAAATAAATTGTTGAAAGTTGCGCCCTGCGTGCTACAACGTCTATCATGTGTCCTTGTCAATTTTGCGCAACGTTACACCCACTAATCAGAGTATGGTGGGCCGACCCCGAAGGCGGCGCTCTGTCACCACTGTCATTGGAGGTGCAGAAAACTTCCGGCGCTGTTAGAAGTGTGCGTGCGAGTGAAGTTCAACTCAAGTTACGGATTCAAGGTTCAGTCCCAGCAGCCGCATTTCAATAACGTGAAATGTAAAGAAAGAATAAGAAGGAAGAAAAGAAGGTGCTTGGATGAATGGCTACATTGGCCTCTGACGCAGAATGACCGTTGACCTCCCCGCACGTTTTTGACAGTGACAATCCTAAAGTAGCCCTGTCTTTGAACATATAGCACGGAATGAAAACGCTCCTGTACTGAACATATCAGCCCAAGTATTATTGCACTGCACATAGAAGGAAATTTGCATTTTTGCAAAGTACATATGGGAAGCGCCTGCTCTTCTAAAACAAGCGAGAAGACGGCCAGGGTCTACGAAATGGGAACATGGAAAGTGGGTGGGGGGAGAACTACCATCAGGGATTTATCCAGCATTTCGATCTAAGGGGGGCGGTGAGGACCCAACTTGGGGACGGGGGGTACGGGCGTGTTCAGGGGTGTGTGCATAAGTCCCTTCATTGGGTGCTTCACGCACGAAGTTACCGCCGGAGCCACGCCCCCGCGGTGACTCGATCTGACGGCACAGTTGTCGTCAATGCGGAAGAAACGCGAGTGATTTCTGCAGTCTGTTTCAGGAGTTCCGTGCAGCAGAGCCTAGGCTGCGAGGCCATCGAGCGCAGAATTCTTCCGAAGCGAGACGAAATGCCATTGTTCGGACACGCACAGCCCGCTTCGTCTTCCTCCTTGCAGCTGGGCTGCAGCTGCCACTGCAACTCCCGCCATTGGCAGGTGACAAGCCGCGGAAGGACACGTTTAACGTGTGTTCGCCCTCCGGATTGGCCGAAGAGGGCTGTAGCTCCCAGAGTGCTGCACGGAACTTCTGAAACAGACTATAGTCCCTTTTCACAGGCCTCAGTGCAGCTTACAGCGTGCCCGTCGGGGCCCAAGGAGAGGGAACGCGATAAGAAAGTGGAACTCGATCCTCTCAAAATTGATGCTGTAACTTTGCTAACACAAAACGGATTTTTGAAAACTTGTTGCGGCAGGCGATTCGTGAGGCAGAAAGTTCCTTAAGTACTATAAACTCAATGATTATCGGGAAGAGTGTTGCAGGCCCTTTAAAGCATTTCTATCGCCACTCTAGCGTGTGCGTGCACTGCGAGTCCCAGCCTGCAGCGCTTTTGTTTATTCATCATTGACTGCAGTACTGTGAAGTACAGTAAATGAAGAAAGAAAGTTTTTATTGGCGAATCACCTATTACTCCGTTCTTAACTTGAAAACGCACATGGAAAGTAAAAAGAAAAAAAAATAGAGAAATCCGGGCAGCCATGCGCTAATGGTGCGGAGACTGAAGATACAGAGTAGCTGGTGGCGTCCCCCCCTCCTTTCCTTAATTCCCTTTCCTTGCTACACTACAATGTACAAGACTTCATTACTCTGCCCTCCCTTTTCCTCTTAAACCTCATATAATTCTTGCTCACCTTCCTTTCAACCAATCATCATTTCTTTCTCTTTACCCTCACTTTCCTTTCCCGCTCCTTGCTACACACTATACTGCGCATAGCTATTCTGCGCTCTACGCTCTTCATTCCTCGCCGCCACTTCCCTTTCCCACTCCTTGCTACACATAGTGTACAAGACTATGCTCTACCCTGTCCCCTCCGCTGCTGTTGCTCACTTCCCTTTCCTACTCCTTGCCACGCTATACTGTGCAAGGCCATTTTGTGCTCTATATATGCTCTCCATTCCTCGCCGCCACTTTCCTTTCCCACTCCTTGCTACACATAGTGTACAAGACTATGCTCTACCCTCTCCCCTCCGTTGCTGTTCCTCACTTCCCTTTCCTACTCCTTGCTACGCTATATTGTACAAGGCTATGCTGTGGTCTACCCTATCTTCTCCTCCTCACCTTCACTTCTCTATGCTACTCCTTGCTACACAGAAGACTATGCTATGCTCTCCCCTTGTCCTCACCCTCAACTCCCTTTCCCACCCCTGCTCCTCCCTTCCCTTTCCTGCTCCTTGCTACACCATACTTTAGAAGACAAGGCTACGCTCTACCCTCTCCACTGCTTTCTTTCCTCCTCACTCTTACCTCTATGTCCCGCTCATTGTTACAGTATCCTGCATGAGGCTATGCTATGCTCTACCCTCTCCGCTCCTTTCCCTCCTCACATCATTCTACCTCACCCTCACCTTCCTTTCCTCCTCCTCCCCTCTAACTTTCCCAGTTCTTGCTACACCACACTGTGCTCTGCCTTCTTCCCTCCTCA
This sequence comes from Hyalomma asiaticum, assembly GCA_013339685.2. NCBI lineage: Eukaryota > Metazoa > Arthropoda > Arachnida > Ixodida > Ixodidae > Hyalomma > Hyalomma asiaticum. The sequence goes on from CM023487.1 coordinate 12,723,138, forward strand.
CCTTCATATCAATCATTCTTCCTACCTTCACCTCCCTTTCCCTTCCTTGTTATACTGCACTGTGCAAGACCATGCTGTGCTCTTCTCCTCTCCCCTCCTCCTCACTTCCCTTTCCCACCGCCTTATTATACTATACTGCAACACTGGTTGCCTTGCACTCCTGCTCACCCCTCACTTCCCTTTTACACTTCGTTGAGATACCATACTATATATAGATGTGCTATGCTTCACCCTCACATCACTCCTCCCCACCATCGCTTCCTTTCACACCCCCTTGGTACGATATACTACACAAGGCTGTGCAACGCTTTACTCTATGCCCTCGTTTCCTTCCTCCTCAGCCTCACTTCCCTCTCCCACCTCCTTGCTGTAGCACACTATACATGGACGTGCTTTGCTATTCACCACGTATTTCCGAAGCAGCGGTCAAGGTCAACTGCTGGTGTGGCTCTTCGACAGAACACCTGCCCGCCACGCAGACGGCCTCCGTTCTTGCGTTCAGCTAGCATTCTTACGATGCTAGTATAAAGGACTCGAAGGAATCGTGAAGTGTATTGCAGCTGAAGCGTTGTGATCCGATTCCGCAAAATGTTACCTATTTGTTATAGATGTGAAGAAGAACTGTTTCAGTTTAACAAGGGAGGACACTGAGGCTTTGTTCTAGTACACCTGCGGCGCATACCCGATGTGCTGAGTTTTCTGTTTCCGAAGGACATCTTACCTCGAGCTAGAACAGCTTCTTCGCTGTTAAAAATACGTGAGCATGAATGTTCACCTCGAGGGAAACAAAGCAGCCGATATTTCTGGTAAGGATAAGCAAAAAGTATGAATAAACAGGATTGACGGAATAGAAGAAACATAGTAGGCCAACCAAAAATTTTCTATTTGCCTGAATTAATTGGGAGTTTGAATTATCAGGTCTACTGTATTTGTAGTATTCGGAGTTTCCAAGTTCCATTATTATGTTACTGCATAACTTATACTGTAGACATTAGAACAAAAAAGGCATACATTGATAAGTCAGACGTTTATGTGGTCTAAAACAATCGTAAACCCGAGCACAAACAGCAGTGACATCAACTGAAGACACTACATGTTCTGGGAAATGTCGCTGAAACACGACTGCTTAATGTGAAAATGAGATGAGACAGTCGGAACAGTACAAATACGCAGAGAAGAAACTTTTATTCATTCAATAAACACAGTACTGCATACACAAAAAAAAGGGTGAAGAAAAAAACACGATAGTAGTGACTTCTCTACTGGGTATGCTACATATGCTACAGCAGCAATAGAAGAAAAAGAGGATCCCTCTCTGCTATTTACAGCCAGTCATCTTTCATTCCACGTGTGCTGATAATTGGAGGAAAATGTGTACACACTAATATATGTGTTCCATCCTTGCAAAGGACAGAAGTTCAGTAAACATAAGCACTCAGTACGCAGGCGCTCGAAGAGTACTGCGGAATAAATAAGTATACAAACCACGGCGTGTAGGCAAACCCTGGCAGTGCAAAAAATCTTTAAACTGGCTTTCATCACCTCACGCATTGTGTCCACACGGGCGTACATCACGAAAAGAGAAGCCGGTGCAATCACAGGATAAAGCTGTCTCGACTCTCGGTTGGACCTTGCCAAACAAGTTATACCGGAAGCATACAACTCTGCACATACCAGGCATGAATTGGTAATTGACATTATTATTGCAACAAAACCAAAAATGGCTTCTATGGCTTCACTTACAGTAGAACCTCGTTATAGCGAACCCGGATATAACGAACTATTGGATATAACGAAACAATCGCAATTCCCCTTGAAATTCCCATAGATGACATGGATATTGGCTATAACGAACTAATGGTTATAACAAACTAATTATGGCTCCCCCATCAACTTCGTTATGACGAGGTTTTACTGTAGTTAGGTAACTTCAGCATGATGGAGCGAACATGTGCCACAGCTTTCCAAAACAAAGTAAGACAAGTGAAAGAGTAACAAAAAGAGAGACTGCTTCCAATTTTCACAAACAAAATTACGTTCAAAGTGAGGGCCAGTAGCTTGACAATAGCACTAGCAAGTGAATGGCACAGACTAAATTCACTAGGTGATGTGAGAGAGTCGGATAAAACACAGAGCAATGCACGCCTGATCACAAACGTGTTCAACCTGCTAAAGTAGATGAAGCACCTACTAACCATCCTTGTAGTTAAGAGGCTGAACATTGCAATACAATTTAACGACAGCACCTTCCTTCGTGCTTCGAGACTTGAAGCACAAACATAATGTAGATGAAGGAACACACCAAAGTACAGAACTTCACAGGTTGACAACACATGGTTCCTACTGTTCTTTAATGTTGCAACCTGATTTGCAGCTCTTTCTTCTTTAATGAAACACCATTGAGTGGTGGCTGTTTTCTTGCTATGAGCAAAAATATCTCTACTCAAAAAATAAAAAAAAATAAAGTGACGGGAACAGCATTTAAAAAACGTGACCCCTCAATTCACCAAAATGTTGAAAAGTAGACTTGGTTACACAGTTTATAACACATGTACAAGAAAGTAAGATCCTTTCAAACTCCCATGAGTGTCAAACAAGAACACAGCTTCCTTAGGGATGACTGAACAGGCTTGCCCATCTTTCCCCTTGGTTCAATGGTAAATAAGGAAAATGTCGGCACAAGAACTACAAAACCTGACAGCTGTGCAATGTAGTCTTACTGTTAGGTGGTGTTTGCAGATGACACATGTACCCTCACACTTTCCACGGAGATCATTCAACAGACACTAAGCTTTCTTTACACATGTGACTAGTTTTCTTGGCTACAGGCAGATGGTTCTAAACGTAACGAAAAAAGGAAATCACCAGAATAGCAGTGCAGTGCGGCTTGAAGCTGTTTGTTGACATGGAAAATATGTTCGTGATGGTGCAAACTACGGAGCTTTAATCCATTTATGAAATTAACCAAAAAAAGAAAAAGAAACAGAAAATCAATGTAACATGTGTAACAATATTTCAATGCACGTTAACAATGCATCTGAAGTTCACAGATTAAGTTACTGCAGCACATAATCAAAGCAGTTGAACCCTTTGGGGTATCTTTACTCACAACAGCAATAATCCGGATTTGCCTGTGCATTTCCATTCTTGAAAACTCTGCACTTGCCACTTTACAATGCATATCATGTGGACAATGCATTTGTGACTTGGGAAAGTAGTACCGGGCATATGATGTTAAAGTAAAAAGAGGTGTGCACAATGGGCAACGATTATTGCTGTGGGACTAAAAGAGGTCCCAAAGGGAGCACATGTTCTTAATGTGTGGAAAGAACTGCACCTTCTTTTCTCGAAAATAGAACGTTTGTTTTCTGTTTCCAACCTTAGAAAAAATATAAATTCCCACATCAATCAAGCGGTGACAGAACATCTCAACAAACACGACATGTGAAAGCCACAATACTAATGCCTGAACGTAGTGTGCACTCTTATGTTCACCTAACCGGAGACGTCACAATGTACACACACGACAGTGCTTCTGTTTTCGATTAAACCTCGGTAAAAAGCCACGCACGTTTTTACACTTCAACACGACTTCAAGGGCACTCCACGCACTTGCAAAACCTTTCTTCCCTACTAGGACACTATATACGTATATATAAAAATTAAGTGGTAAATATTACTACAGACATGAAAATAATGGCAGGAGATATATTCAGCATCAGAAGAGCCTCACTCAATAGCTGTGCTGTGCACTCTTGCACGAGCAATGCTATTTTGGCAACGCCTGTTCTTATGCTGCCCACAAGTACCCGTGGTGGTGGTCGGCATGGCACAGCGCTCGAGTTCTCACCGGTATCTTTTGCAAGACGTGTTATCTGTGCCCAGTTTTCTCACGTTTTCTTTTTTTTTTTTTTTTAATAGCGATAGCAGACAGTTGAGGGTAATCTATTTTGTCTACATCCTAAGTTTTTGCCTGTTTAATTAACTTTGTCCAAAGATAAGTGCACCAGGAAGAGCAGAAGCTTCATCTTGTGACAAAACATGACGAACAAGGAAACAGAACATAATACTCCCACTTCTTGCAAATTGTACGACACCGTTGTCACTTGCAGAACAAGCGATGCAAATAACGCAACTAGAATGACCGCTTGCCCTGGTTTACCTGTGCCTCTTAAGCAGCGTGCGTAAATAGGATTCGATGTATCAGCCACAAAACGTGCTTCGTATTTATGCAGCTTGGAAGCATTACATAATGATACCTATGTAAAGTGATATGTACGTTACTTCAAGACACAACATGCTGTAGATTATTCAGGCTACACAATGCCTATAAGCAGTGTTTAAAAAAAAAGGAGAAAGATATCTCAAGTGACACTGTCGCAAGATAAAGTGACCAGCTACTAGAAAACAAGAAGAGCATGAAAGAGGGTCACACAAACGTATTCTCCATGTACTTGGGATTCCAAGGCCTTAAAAAGTACAGATAGGGAACTCATATAAACCTGTTACTTTCTGTCATGTTCACCTCTGACTGCTGCAGTCTGTATATTCATTCACTTTCATATTTGCTATCACCAATGTCATTGTTCTGTGTGCATGTCTACCTGTCATATAAAAACAAAGGAATCCATATGGCAGTCATAAGTTCACCTCTGACTGCTGCAGTCTGTATATTCATTCACTTTCATATTTGCTATCACCAATGTCATTGTTCTGTGTGCATGTCTACCTGTCATATAAAAACAAAGGAATCCATATGGCAGTCATAAGTTCACCTCTGACTGCTGCAGTCTGTATATTCATTCACTTTCATATTTGCTATCACCAATGTCATTGTTCTGTGTGCATGTCTACCTGTCATATAAAAACAAAGGAATCCATATGGCAGTCATAAGTTGGCAATGAACACTGTAATTCAAACCAGCTGAACCTACTGAGCTCAAGCCAAAGGTTACTAAATGTGTTGGTGACTCAAGGTATATGCTTAAGAGAACAAACTTTATATGTTTCTACAGCTTGGAGAGGGCAGAAAAAAGAAAAAAAGCTCCGTGCACACTGAGCTTATCCTAACAGCATGTCAAATGTGAACCAAAAGATAAAAATTGAGGAAACAGCTGATATGTTTTGCCTTTGGACAGGAACAGTCCTCTACTTCACTTTCTATTTCAAGGAGCTGTGCTCATTGCTGTAGTGATCATAGAGCACGGGCGGTAAGCAAGCCATTTGTGATATGTCAGTCAGTGATGAGAAACGCCCAAAATACAGCAAGCTAACAACCTCTGTGCAAAATTTACAATTGTAGCGAATTGACATGCACATCTGATTTCACCTTATTCAACAGAGCGCATGCTTATTTCGCTCCCCAGCCCATGCAAACATTCTTTTGCTCAAAGAAGCTGCAACAAATGCCTCATGAAGACCCATTTATGGAACGAAGAGCACTCAACTTGCAGAGTCCCACTGATGGTATGCACACCACTGTTTTGATTAAAAAAAAAAAGCTCTTTTGACAGTGGGCTGGTTAGTTCATCTTTTGAAATGAAGTTAGCAATGATGGTACACTCTACAATAACCAAAGCATGGAAAAAAAAGGAGGTGCCAGTCAGCTAACTAAGCGGTATTCTGCCAAAAAATTTTAGATGCATAACTACAGTTAAACCTCGATATAACAACGTCGGCAAAATCACCAATTTACTGTGTTATATCGAGACTTCGTGAAATCGAAATTAGAGCCTTTATGCTATGTATTGTTGCCTAAAGATTCTTGCGAAAAAATGCGCTGCAAGAACGCTCTGATAAGAGCAGTATGAAAAAAGAATACTTCGAATTACATTTACAAAAATAACTGCTGCATGTGGATCCGGCGACCACTACTTCATAACATGCAGTCGAAGTGCTTCATCACGCGTAACGCTTAAAGGAACGCAGGCACAATGGATTGGCAAGAACTGACAAGCAAAGCTATCACGTACATTCCGCCACTCCGCGGCTTGTTATCGAAACCCCGGGGGTTTCCGGGATCAAGAAGATGACGCCGATAGTATCATATTCACAGAACTACAAGCTATAAAGAACAGTTGATAGCTAGTGGTCCCAGAAAGAAATAACGACTTCTTTTTTTCTTTTCCCCAATCAACATCACTAGCTAGATACGAGCCTCCTCGGCGACATCAGTTTCCTGAACAACCGTAATCTCTTGCAAGGTAAGTGAGGGCTCGCTGCGTCTAGTGCTGTCGCTTCTATGGCTACATGTGCTTGTCGCTTGACACTCGGCGATAACAAAACAACAAAAGAACGAAAGAAAGAAAAACAAACAAACAAACAAAAAGACCAGATCGGGCACCAGACCATGGCACGTAAGAGTCGCGTATCCTCCACTGTGCTGTGTTCCTACGCTCATGTCGCTTGAGTGAGTAGGAGGCCTTAAAAAAAAGAAAGAAAAAAGGGAAATCTAGGGACTTTATTGCAACAGGTGCAAGACGCAGAACGATGCATATGGCTGTTAGGCTATTTTCATGCATTGTCTCCCCCTCCCCCCCGCTGCCCTGGTGGGGATCATTTAGATTCTCCCTTGCCCACCAACCGCGGGCGGGAGAGGCGGCCGCATTGTTGTGTGGCACGCAATTTGAAAAATGCGCTTGCAAAAAACCACGTGCAACTCGTCCACTGGTGCCAGCAGAAGTTTCAATTTATCGGCTCAGTCTTCATCTGCCGCAGCAATGGAACTTCGTTGCACGGAGGTAAAAATACATGGTGTTCTATAGGCATCGTGTTGTAAAATGCTAACTACTTCGTTATATGGAGATTTTCGTTATATCGAGGTTTCACTGTAGTTGCCTGGCAGAAATGAGCATTTATGTGTATTAGATACACATACACTTTGTATGTTATACGAGATTTGCTAGTGGAATGACACAGTTCCTCCTCCCCCCCTCTTCCCCCAGAATCTGGAATTCACGTTTCGGGATGCAATACACTCGGCTACCAGGCGACGTGAGCTTTGCAAAGGTCGTTTTCTTCCCCCTCCTGTTCACATGCATGCTTCAAATTGTCACAAGCATGCAGATCTGTTCACCACTAAGCAACGGCTCAAACAATGATGGCACCAACCAAGAGAAGACACTAAGAGATGTTTACGAAATAAACTGATTACCGCCTGAAGATGAGCATGTCTCTTCATTTTATGCAAAATGAACTAACCAGCCCAAGTAGAGAAACGTGTCCATATAAAATTATCTAAAATTTAGAGGGGTCTGTCCTAACTTCCAGTTAACGAATTACGAACAGTTGAGAGGGTAGCATGGGTCCATGCCCCACACCAACACAATGACCATGTCTACCACAGGATCACTTTTGTGAACACTATCGCTGTCGTGAGATTTCGCATAACTACGCACCGGGCGCAAAAACTCACGAAAGTAATCCGATTTCAGAAAGTGATCCTTAGTCATCTTATCAGCAGCACCTCACAGTGCCGCCTGATGGTAGGCCTTCTTACTTATTATTTTGTTTCGCGAATATATTCACTACACAGTCAAGAGTAGTGACAGCCCAGCACAGGAGAGCAGGACTCGCAGCAGCGAACGCTGAAACATAAGCATGGAATCCGAGATCTGGGGGCGCATGCACAGTGGCCACCCAGATCTCCGAGGCTATGTCCGAGCCCCGCCGTTCATCGCGAGCGTGGTTTCATGCGGCACTGAAGAGCCACGTGACCATGCTCACGTTCGCAAAATGATAACTCGCTAAATAAAAAAAAAAAACACAATCCAGTCATAACCTAAAGAGTCATCTCGACGACCCTGGCGGCCTTTCGATTTTATGCACCGTCGTAGCAAGGTGCAGCTAAAGTCCCTGCTTACATTTTTCATTCCCGTGCCACCCACCACGTTGGCAACTTCACTTGCCAAACAAATGGCCGAGCATTTCGAGCAGTGTACCATGACATTCTCAAACTTCTCAAAAAGACATCGCACGGCGGCACAGTGCCACGCACTCGTGGCAGGAGAACAAATTAAAGTGGCATCTTCAAGATGCCCTCGTCAGGAAAAATAAAACATCTTCACACCACCGGCGGTGGCAGGTTGGGCACCACATTTCGTGCACCGGGGGGTGCGGGGTCGGGCGGCAGCATCTCGCGCGTCGCCTCTTCGCCTTCCTCGGCAGCGTCGTCGCTCTCGTCCGAGGAGGACTGCGGAGGGTCTAGCGCCGTGTGCACGGTCAGCTGGACGTTGCGGTTGAGGCTGAACGCCGGGTACAGAGCGGCGCTGGGTCCCTGCACCGGCGCCCCCAGGGCGATAGGCGGGCCCTGCCGTTCGTCGTTGACGTAGAAGCACAGCTGTCGCCGGTCCAGGTCGAGCAGGATTCCGATGACCGAACCCCTTTCGACGCCGCCGTCCACGCGGTGTTCGTGCCGGTCGGCGTGGAGAAACCAGGACCGCTGGTGGTCTATGTACATGCTCCAACCCTTGTCGTCTTTGCCTGCGAGAGGAGTTGGAAAGGAAGGCTCGATTTGCGACCGTGCTCTCCTCTAAGGTAAGGCTACACCCTATGCCATTTGATGATTTGTGGGGTTTAACGTCCCAAAACCAGCTCTGATTATGAGAGACGCCGTAGTGGAGGGCTCCGGAAATTTCGACAACCTGGGGTTCTTTATCGTGCACTGACATCGCACAGCACACGGGCCTCAACATTTCGCCTCCATCGAAATGCAGCCGCCGCGGCCGGGATTCGATCCCGCGACCTTCGGATCTGCGGCCGAGTGCCATAACCACTGGACCACCGCGGCGGGGCCGCGGAATAATCGGAAGCTCTATCTCATTAACCATATTCGATTGGAAGACTGAATTGAATATTCGGAACTTTCGAATAACGAGTAGTATCGTTTCCTGTTGGATTGGGAGACTGATAATTGAGTATATTTAGAACTTTTGAAGAACGAGTCAGAAAGTGCACTATTTGATCCGGAAAACTGAATCGAATATTCGAAACTTTCGAATAATGAGTGGAATGGTGTCCTGTTAATTGGGAGAGCGATAACTGAATATATTCGGGACATTTACATAACACGAGTCAGAAAGTGTACTGTTTGATCGTAAAATTAAATATTAGGAACCTTCGAATAAGGAAGTGTATAGAGTCTCGATAATACGAATTCCTCGAGGCCACGCAGAATATTCGTATCATCCCGAATTCGTATGATAAAAAAAGTGAACTCGCACAATGTGAAATGGACACGACTTTTGTTAGGCTCATCTTCCCTGTGATAAGCCTGTACTGCCCGATCATTTTCGCATTTCTTATATGAATTTCTCGGTATAATTCTTTTCTAAAAAGATCTAAACTCATAGACCATTTCATCGTTTACACTACCAGCAACTGCGCATCGCCGCTTCAGCTAGGCGTTTTCGCGAAGACGCAGACGGTCCTCGATGCAACGCTCGTTTAAGGAAACGACCGTTCAGAGTGCTGACACGTGCACAGAAACAGGCTGTTATCGCAAGGATCAGACACGCAAGTGATAAGACGGCGGCGGATCAAAGAAGCCGACAAGCGGTCCTGTAATCGCCTCTCGCTGCGTTGGTAACAAAGTGACGGAACCATTGCCGTTTGTCCTCAAGCCGTCTACTGCGGCACCCGCGCTTGTGCAGCTTTACTTTGGAAACCAGAGACATCCCAGACACTCAACACTCGGCTCGGTTTGTTGTTGTTTTGTTGGGTTTAACGTCCCAAAACCAGCTATGATTATGAGAGACGCCGTAGTGGAGGTTTCCGGAAATTCCGACCACCTGAGGTTCTTTAACGTGCACTGACATCGCACAGCACACGGGCCTCAAACATTTCGCCTCCATCGAAATGCAGCCGCCGCGGCCGGGATTCGATCCCGCGACCCTCGGATCAGCAGCCGAGTACCATAGCCACTAGACCACCGTGGTGGGGCCACTTAACACTCGCGCCCGTGACATTCGTGAATGCGCATCGCGCGAGGTGGCGAGCGCACCCTGCCAATGACGATCACGTGACCCCACGTGCGCGTATGGAGGTGAATGAGCGCTCGGCTCCATTCCTGCCCGCCTAACTTCTCGCGACAGGTGAGCCGGCATCGACCGTAGATTGAAGGGGGGCAGGGGTGGAAAGGAGTCAGGCCAGCGGCCGCGGAAGGCACTCCCTCTGAGCTTGCTTGCGGGTATGGTCTCCGCGTTCGTATAAACCATGACGGATTCAGAAACCGTTCGTATAAGGCTGAACCATCGCGCATACTCTACGAAAACGTCAACCATCCGGGACGTTTCTAAAATTCGTATCACCGGCGATCGTATCTTCACGAATAAATTAGTGCCCTATTGGATTGGGGAGTCGAATATTTGGTGCCCTCAGCCATGTCCGTGCCTTTTCTTTTGTACTTTTCCTTTCCCTGACACCACCCTTCCGGACGCTCAGCCATGCTGTCGGCGAGGGCTGCGGAAAATGGCGTACGTTCCCTTAACTGAACCAGAATCATTGTATACACCTCTGCTTTCACATACTAGAAATACCGTGATGATGATGATCGTGGTTCGGTTAAGAAAAGAACGCTAATTTCTACAGCCCATGTGAGGAGCACGTCTAAGCGTCCGTGGGGGCAGGGGAAAGAGAGTGAAAGAGATTGAAGGAGAGAAAGGCCGTAGTGGAGGGCTTCGGAAATTTAGACCCACCTGGGGGTTCTTTAACGTGCACTGACAGCGCACAGTACACGGGTCTCTGGCATTTTCGCCTCCAGCGAAAATGCGACCGCCCCGGCCGGGATCGAACCCGCGTTTTTTGGGTGGCAGCCGAGTACCGTAACCACTACACCACCGCGGCGATGAACACCCAATGCGCACTCACCCAACATGACATCCCTGGCAGCGTCCGCGCGCGCCACTCCGACGACGACGTCGGCGTTGTTGTCGCACCGGTCCACGGTGACCTCCCAGTAGTGGACGCCGCGGGAGAAGCACAGCGAGCCCAGAACGACTCGGTGCTCGTAGCTCTCGCACCGAGCCGTCGCGTTCTCCTCCAACAGCACGATGTCGGGATGGCACGCCATGGGATCTAACGCGAACCACGCCACTGCATTGAAACGAAGAGGAGAAAAAAAAGAAAAGAAATGAAAGCCCGTCTCGCGTCGATTCGCCCAGAACCGTAACTGCACTGTCCTTCGTCACGCTACCTGGACCTTTACGGGCTGAACATGATGTGCCACAGGGCATCAGCTTCTGCTCATTCTTAACCAGATCTTGAGCGACATCGTATGCGGAAGGAACACAGGAAGCTGATCGCTTTAGTGCTATACCTGGGGCATTGTTTCCCTTTCTCCTGGAGGGAGGGGGAAAGGAGGAGGAGGCTATATTGGAGCTCTAAGTGTACCGGGAGGGAATGAAAAAACTATAAAGCATAATGAAATGCGCTGATTGGTTAAGGCGTCGCATATCAAAACTATACAGTCGCACCTCGAGCGTTATAACTGAGTTCGTTACATCCGATATTCGTTGTAACAGTGGAGACAGAAATCGGCTCTAAAAAAAAAAAAAAAAAAAGACCAGCGAGCTTGCTCACTCGGAAGTCGTAGATACAAAAACTCGCGGCCCTATTGGCTTCAAACAACTCATTATATAAACTACGTAATCCTTATACCTGCCCAAAGTGTTCCAAAGCTTTGCCGTCATCGCCATACTTTGCAAGGTGGTGCAACCAGTCAAATGCGCTTTTCTTTCTTTTCTTTTTTTTTTTTTTTTGCGCTGGATGACCAAAAAAAGTAGCCGTTGTGGATTATCTCTCTATATTTATCTTTCCTTTTTGTGCAACCCTTACAGTACTAAGCGTCGCGTAAACCAAGTATGCCTTCGCCACAGCCGGTGCCGCGGCAGCTCTCGCAATTTCCGGTTTCATCATGAAAAGAACAAATGTCACTAAAATGACACGTAACCTACCGAATCACGTATTTACTTTGCTGTAAACGATAATTCGCTACACCACTGTTCGTTATAACGAGGTCCAACGGTATAGTGGAAACGCGTGCGTGATCCAGCCTTTGATTAATCTGCTGGGAGGACGACAACAGACTCGAGGCTTCATTCCTCCTCCCCATGTAAAAGGTGCTATCGATAGCAAAATACGATCTTCTGTCGTTTTCTCACAGCGACGCATCCGTGTAGGTGCAGCAACACATACCTTCGGCCGTATGCAGCACGATGACGTCACTGTAGGGTCCTTCCCCCGTGGCGTTATAGGCCTTCACTCGAGCCCGGTACGCGCTGTTGAAGTGTAGCCCGTCCACTGTGCACAGCGTCTCCTTGCCACAGTACACCTCCTGTGCGGCAAAACGGGAGGCAATGCAGGCTGGGCTGCGAAGCTGAGCTTAAGAAGTGTCGACGAGCCGTTTGATAGAGACATAAACTAGAGGTGACTGAATACTTAAAACAGTGAATAAACAAGACGAATAAAAAAAGCCGGCCTCTATACGCAGTGGAAGCTCCTTAAAGGAACACTGTCAGACAAAATTATGGCCCTAGGAGACTTGCGCATCGGGCTGTGCCCCCAATGCACAACTTTTGCAAGCACGCGTGCTATAGACAGCAGCATTTCAAACAGTAGAAAAAGAAACGAGACCCGTAACAACGGGGACAGCACCGAAAAGACCTTTGAGTACCAAAGATCGATAAAGCCAGGGCGGTGAATATATACATTTTTTTTTTTTTTGCGGGATCTTAATGGGTTAAAGAGCGCCGGGAACATTCAATTATCGCGCACGCACGGTCCATTATCGGTCGACGGGAGTTGCTGTTCACGCTTCGAAAGCTTCCACCGGCTGGCGCCCCGATCAATTAGAGGGCTCAATAGGAATCGAGCATACAGCACAGCGAGGCGTGAGTAGTACAGGCGGCGCATCGGAAACGAACGTCGCTTCCTGGATCAATGTTTCAACAAAGAGTGCAGCAATTAACATGCAATGCAAGCTTTTCGGCTGTACGCATATAGCGGATTAGAAAAACTTGTCGTTGGGCGAGTTGGTTGATGCTTCAAACGGAGAAAAAAACGGAGCGCTAAAAAAAAAAAACTACACACAAAGAAAGAGGCTACACACAGGACTATATAGCGGAGATACATAGCGGAGATAAACTACCGGTTCGAGACACTGTATATATACATATAGCGTCGTGATAGACCGAAGAATGCGAGCGGGGTAAGGACACGTTTTTGAGACATGAGTACAGGGGCGCCCACACTACCGGCAAAGCAGCTTGCCGTTCGCCGTTCTGAACTCGCCGGGCGACGGCGATAGTCCTCAAAAACGGTAAGTATTCCTCGCCGGAGAGCTTGCCGGAGGATTTGGTGCCGAGACCCAAAATGTCCGGCAGCCGGTGCCGGCGGCGATGTGACCAATCGGCGACCGAGGATTGGTTGCTATGACCACACTCGCGAGCCGCCGAGACGGCGTCGTCAGCCTGGCAGCGGTTCGCATTTTTTCTTTTCTTCGTACCCGATCCTCGACTTCGCAAAAAAAAATTCCACACGACGAGTGTTTCAGAGACGTTTGTACCCGTTTTATTAGGATAAAATAAACCCAGATTACAAATATATAGACACATAAATAATGTTGATCAAGAATTTATTTACACGAAAAGTACATGCACATTGTAACATTGGAATTGCCCGTGCCGCGATATTGTGCTCGGGGTGCTGGAAACAGTATTTGCTGTACGTCACCATGCTATTACGAAATTCAGAAGAGCAAATGATCGGCGGCGCAAATTAGGTTCGAAGACGATCGGACCACATGAAGCGGCCACCGGTGTGGCGCCGGCAAAAAAGCAAACTGGTCGCTCTAGCCCGCAAGAGACAGCATGCTAGCAGACAGCGCACTAGCCCGTGTGGCACTTACCTTTCAGTGCGCAATCGTGGCTCACACAGACCTACAATACGACACGAACACAGAGATGCACGTGGTTTTGTTTTTGCGATCAGCACTTTCCTGCATGTATAGAACACACCGCTTGACAACACCACTTACTGCACGCACAGCGCTGTTTTTCAGACAAGTCGAGCAGCAGAACTAAACTTGAACGGTCGTCGATGTTTCGATATATCCAGCTTGGTTCCATTTCAAACATTCGGTGTCGTGCCTAAAGAGTACGCCGATGTCGTAGTAGGAGGCAGCACACCAGGTGATTACATCCACCGTCGTTACGATATATCCGTGTTCGTGCCGTCATCAGGCGCCACAGCTTCACAATTTGTCACACAAAAAAGCAGACCCGACTAAGTTCGCGGCGTCGACGCATAGACAACGCAAAGCGAGTGAAACGTCGCCTCCACACGATCATGCAGCGACTGTGCGAGACTCGAAGCGCGCACAACGTCGCCGTCTGTTCGTGTCACGTGACTGCTGCGCCGGTGAAACGCGCCAAGTGTTCTGTGACGCGCCGGTGTGCAGTGTGGACAGCGCTCGCTCGGCTGCCGTCTCCAACCTCCGGAGGCCGGCGCGCCGTTACGGCGAGCTTGCCGGTAGTGTGGGCGCCCCTTACCTCTCCCCCGTAAAGAAGACAAACCTGGGGGATACCCGACGACGCTGGGTACCCAGCCTAGCAGTAGCTCCAGCAAGTGGTTATGTGGAAGTTTTAACCATTCGACTACTGCTGCCGTTTCGACAGTTTTAACACGGTCGAATCGCACCGAAATGCTGCCGAACTTCCGTGGAACTGCGAGGCACATGGCGCTTCAAGAGAAGCCGCCCATACAGTCTATGATGCCAGGGTACGGCCAGAATTTCATATCAGGGGGTGCAGGTGTTACAAACAGTGAAATCTGCTACAGAGGGGATCGAGGGTTCATCCCCCGCGCCGGCTCTACGCTTATGGTACACGGATGCACCGTGTTTTCCGAGGAATAAAGGAAATAAAAAACAGAAAAGAACACTGTCAAACGCACAGACAGTGGAAGCTAGCTTACGCAACAAACTCTTCAGCGAACCTAGAGCGCGCGCCCGCGCGCGCGGTGCAGCGTGTACGTGCTGCTGAAGTGCATCGACTCGGACAGGCGCAGGGAGAGCCGGGGCGGCTCGCTGCCTTCTCGAGCCAACTGTCAGAGCAGATCAGCCGGTTCTGCGGCGGACGTCCTTCGTAGCCACACGCCTCGACACTCACTTCCCCAACTCCCTTCCTTCCCCGCACACGAAGAAGGAGGCACCGACAGCCGCGACGGGGGAAAGGGGGAGAGAAGAGGGCAGCGTGCAACTGTCTCCGCAGCGTGTTCATTTAGTACATGCAAGGCGCGATGCCGTATGCGACAACGGCTGGCGCTGTCACACGCCCCTGGAGAGACCGAGGGAGATGGAAGTAGAGGGGGGAACGGGGGGGGAGAGGGGTTGGAACCAGTTCAATATGTCCAGAATGGTCTTCGGTGCGAAATTCAACGCTTGCGAGGTGCTGCGCCGCATTATAAGACGAATTTCTTCAGCGTGTTCCGCCGGACACCCTTGCTGGCGCTATTACACGCCACTGTTACGGGACACGATGACGTAGTGAGTTGATTATGGTCATCCGGGGTTCTTTAACGCGTGCAAGTATATAATAAGTACACAGGCGCGTTTTCTGCATTTTGAAGCCCATCGAAACGGGGCGTCGAAACCCACCTCAAAGCCGCAACACTTTTCAACAGTAGTCAGTGGCAGTCAAGTCACCAAGCACGTACCAGGCAATATGCCATTTGGTTCCAAATACAGCTGGAAATCGCCTGTTCTCCTTTCAACCAATGGCGTCACAAGGAGCACCGAATGCGTCTCCTGACTATTTTTTTTTTTTTTTGCGATCTCTAAGCAAGATATATACACTTGCGATCATTCTTGAACTGAAAACGAACAAATAAAGCATATCACTACAGGACGTTTTCGCGATCACAAAATCACGAACGCCAGTCACAAACGCCAAATTTGTTGAAAGGAGAGCCTGCGGTCTCCAGCATCTATTCGAAACCAAACTGAGGATTCCCCAGTACCTACAGTGCAATAACATTTGGCTCACATTCTTCACAGGAAGCCTTCACGACTGATCACCGCCGTTTTCTGACCGTGTTCAAAAAGCCCCGCCACGGTGGTCTAGTGGCTATGGCACTCGGCTGCTGATCCGAGGGTCGCGGGATCGAATCCCTGACCGTGGCGGCTGCATTTCGGTGGAGGCAAAATGTTGAGGCCCGTGTACTGTGCGATGTCAGTGCACGTTAAAGAACCCCAGGTGGTCGAAATTCCCGGAGCCCTCCACTACGGCGTCTCCCATAATCAGAGCGTGGTTTTGGGACGTTAAACCCCAATAATCAATCAGCCATGCTCAAAAAGAGTGTTGCTGGTATACCCGTTAGCAGGAACGTGACGCGGGAGCGGCGGTCGTCGTGAGACAACTGCATCACCAGTCGCCCATGGCAGATAACACACATAATAAGAGACCGCGGCACGTGCGTTCACAGCACGGAACCGAAGGAGGGAAGGAAGGCGAAACCTCGCGGTACTCGTCCATCTTATCGCGCGGGCCTCATTCGATTACGCCACGCGCGCCGTTACGGTGAAGGTGAAGGCGAGAGTCGGTGGCCCCCCCTCCCCCCGCGACTCGCCAAAGGGGTATATATGCCAGCGAACGACGCGAGCAGACAGAAAACCCAATAAGGCTAATGCGCGGCCGCCGCGGGAGAGTCCATCCATCCCCACCTGACCGCACACGAGCTGTTCGGTGGGCACCGCGGAATGAGCCTCGCCGCGTCATGCGAGACTGCTGCACAGCCGACGCTCGCGCTATAAGGCACGACACCGCGGCGCGCCCGCGCTCACCTTCAACCGCGAGATATATGTGGAATTTTTCTGGAGATCCGCAGTGACTACCACGGTTCGGAGGAACGGAGCGCGTATAGTACGTTGATGGCCCGACGTGCCAGGCGTAGCCGCGTCAAGCGATGCTGCTATATACGTTTATAGCGCGTCAACGTGCTAACGTACATAAGTCAACGTCAACGCGCTAACGTATGACAGCACGAACCGGCGGCGTTAAGAAAATGAAAGACAAAAATAACAGTCATGGCCGAGATGAATGTGCAGATGCCATTAAGCACAGCTCAACCGGCGTGACGGGCGGTGTTCCCGCGAGTGACCACACCATTCCTCTCCCGGGCAAAGTGCGGGTCAAAGAACACTGTATGCGGCTTCCCCTGGGGGACGGACTGCTCGCTCTACATGACTTAACAATAATGGTGTGTGGGGTCGAGTAACCAACTTTCTCTCTCTCTCAAAACTCGCTTCATTAGCGAAGTATATAAATAAATATTTATACAGTCGCTTATGGACGTAGCTATAGGGTTGCCTTCCTTCTGCATTCTCTCCAATATATATCTCCTCCCCTTGTTCCCATAAACATACCTAAATCACATTATCCCTAGACTGCTGATCGAACGCAGTTCGAGTGTCCGCAGATTCCGCCAGATAGCGGATACACTGCCCGTGAGGAGCAATTTACATTTTCTTTGTTGAACTATTTCTTCTGAATATACAATTAAATACATATTATCTGGTAGCACGTGTCTTGCTGAGGCTGTCGGTAAGTTACCTTTTTCTGCAGGGACCGATTCCGTAATATTATAATACGGATCGAACATATGACAAATGTACGAAATTACGTGGAATCTATATGTACTTCGTATATATTCGAACCACGACCTTCTAATATACGAACTCCAATCCACTAAGGCTCCAACCTAAAGACTTATATGGGACATCAACCTAAACATTAATAAGAGTATAACCCCGACTTTTTAAGGACTCGAGTCTGCGGCCTTCTGAAACCCAAGAACTTATTGGAATTAAATGGATTAAGACTAATAAAGGGGGATTAAGGTGGGTCAAGGCGGCAAAAGATGTCAATATACGCTTTCGCATTCGCCTGTCTTTGCCGATATAGCGAAGAACACTTTAGGAATGGTTTTAAGACGAGAGCGAAACAAGGCGGCGCACTGAACCACCTATATATACGTGATGACGTCACTCACCCTGAACGGCCCGGCGTTCCCGTCGTCCAGTTCGAGCACGTAGCCCTGGACGAAGCTGCCGGCGTGCGGCTGCCAGGCCACCGTGACGCAGTTGTTCTCCGCCGTCGAGTCCTCCGGTATCAGCTGGGGCGCACCAGGCGCTGCACGCAGCAGCACAACGAGGACACAGCTAGTCGCTCATACTATAAACACGGAAGCTTTCATTTCTGAGAAATCCGTATGGATTTCCTTGTAGCCTTGTGCTACGAAACGGGTGGATGCTAATTTTCCCTTTTATAAACGTTACTCCACCTTGCGGGTTTCCGCGGGACTCATTTGCCATATAAACACGATCATCATCATGTCTACACCCACTGCAGGGCAAAGGCCTCACCCGTAGATCTCCAATTATATCCCGGTCCTGTGCAGCTACGTACACGATAAACACGATACACGTATACTATTTACAAAAATCCTGTCTATACCACGCGCACAAAAGAGATCGCAGCTGAAGGGAACATCAGAAACTACACGCTTCTTGGTAGCACTGCGCAGTAGACACAGGGCGGGACAAAGCTCCTGTGTTTCGCGTTTTGTCCCTCCCTGTATACCTACACTGTGCAGCGAAGGAAGGAAGGAAGGAAGGAAGGAAGGAAGGGAATAGCAGAGAGGGAACGGCAGGTAGGTTCACCAGTGCAGGACAACCGGTATGCTACCCTGCACGAGGGGGGGGGTGAAGGGGGAGATTGAAAGTTCACAGAAAACAGAGACAGAGGATGCTGCCAAGGAGTTGTGTTGCTCCAATAGGCCTCGATGCAAGAAACCATACACGAGTACAGCATCATTTAAGTTTATTGGTTTGTTTCGAATTGCAAGCCCACCTGAACTTCGAAACACACGCAGTGAGGAAGGTGCAGCGACTCGAAATAAAACCACGACGTGCAAGAGAGGAAAGAGGGCGAAAGTACAGCGTGTACAGGTCACTCGTGGCTGAACTACGGCTACTAAAGAATAATCGATTGCTGGGCTATTTTCCTTCTTGTATTACGTAGATGTTAAGTTAGTGAAGCTAAATGTACTGGCACAAAAGAGGGGGACGAAAACTGCTCCCTCTGTCTCCCTCCATTTTGTCAGTTGCATTTACGCAGGTAAGCTGCGATGGAGAAAATGCCACTATGACTGTGATCCCCCTTAAGTAAAGGACGGTACTCTCTACAGCCCCCGTACAGGAGCACGGCTCAGCGAACGTGGATGGGGTGGGGGAAAGGGAACTGAGTGGTGAATAAGAGAGGAACGCCGTATAGTGAAGAGCTCCGGAAATCTCGACCACCTGGGGGTTACTTTCGTGGCCCTAAACCTCTAAGTACACCTGAGCATCTAGCCTTTCGCCTCCATCGAGATGCGACCACCGGGGCCGGGATTAAACCCGATCGAGAAATGCGAGGCCCGTATGTATATATATCCAGAGCAGAGCGCGAGAACACTGCGACCCCGCTCAGCAAACACTTTAATAGCGCGGCCAATTCCCGTGCTCACAAACGCGCTCCAACAGCGCCCTGATCGAGAGGCACGCAGTCACCGTCACCTGCTATGCATACGTATACACACTGCACTATTATACAAGCCCTCTGACGAGTCGCTCGATGTCGGCCTGTCGGTAAAGAGGCGACGACCTGCTGGCGTTGCGCCTTTAAATTTGGCCCCCGCAGCCGCGCCTGTTTGATATGCAGCATGCGCGAACGTTCTTCAAGCGTTCTTTTTTGCTTTCTTTTCTTTTTCGCACCCATGCAACGTCCTCTTCACACCATATTACCAACGGTGCTTCGTCGTTGGAACCCCAGGTTGGTGAGAGAAAGGGCGAGACGAGGGGTGCTGACTCATGCGTTCCTGCAGCCCCTCTCGCGGCTCCCTCGCGTACACAGCTCTACCGCTACAGGAGGCAGTGTTCCACCGCGGGAGGAAATCTGGCGGAGACCGCTCCCGTAGCGGTCGCCGAAAAACGAAAAGGAATTGACACGCGTCCTTGTGAAATGGCCTCGCTTACAAAGCGTGTTCTTGTTCTTGTTCTTGTTCACCTGACAATTTGTGGCTCACGTCTTATAAAGCTCTTCGCCATACACCGACTATATAGTAAGCAATTTTCATCCTCTTTCTTATCAGCCACTTGTGACCACGAGTGCTGCGGCGAGCGACAAAATATCTGAACTCTATGGTCGTAATAATAATAATAATAATAATAATAATAATAATAATAATAATAATAATAATAATAATAATAATAATGCAACGTCCAAGAAATCAGTGAAGATGCACGCATAATCGCCGCAATTCGCAGCTATGTAATAGATGTATGCAATCGGACACAA
Organism: Hyalomma asiaticum; assembly: GCA_013339685.2. Classification (NCBI taxonomy): domain Eukaryota; kingdom Metazoa; phylum Arthropoda; class Arachnida; order Ixodida; family Ixodidae; genus Hyalomma; species Hyalomma asiaticum. The sequence continues at coordinate 12,743,528 of CM023487.1, forward strand.
CTTAAGTATAGCCTGCCGTTTACTGCGCAATCCTCGTGTCATTGTATACGTTTGCGTACCATATATCCGTTCGGAGCGTGTATCCGCGTATATTCGAGAAAGGAACACACCGCAGGGCAAGTGAGTTTCGTGGAAACCCGCAAGGTGCCGAGTAACGTTTACGAAAGGGAAAAATTAGCATGCAACCGTTTGTAGCGCAAAGCTACAAGGAAACCCATACGGATTTCTCAGAAACGAAAGCTTCTCACAGTTACCGAAAAATTCGTCCCGGTCCGGGGTTCGAACCCGGGACCAACGCCTGTTCCGGCGCGCTCGCTCCGCCAATTGAGCTAACCCAGAAGGCTAGCGATTGGCAGCGCGAGGGCGAATCCATCGACAACTCAAACCACCACAGGGACGGTCAAACGGTAGAGATGCCCGCCTGGAATACGCGACGTATTGGGTTCGATTCCCAGTACCATCAAGCACTCACAAGTTTTCCTTGGACAGAGGCACCCTAACCCGGCTCTCGATAGTGTGTACGTAAGCCCCACATCTTCGAGAAAGGTGACCTCTCCAATCCGCACTCGCTTCCATCTTTCATTCCCTAATACACCTCTTCCCCAACAACGCCCCCGACTTTCTCCCTCTTTCGAGTTGCAGTTGGTCTTTCCTCACTCCAAACCACCATCGAGAAACGAACCAGCGCTCGCTACATAGTAGAGTTGTTGTTGCTGCTTTCCGATCCCCTCAAAGGCCGCGGCGGCGCGGCACCCGTAAAAGGAACCCGCCGAGACCGCGAGCTCTGTCCTCACCGCCGTGGAACCCTAACCAGCGGTCTGGAAGGTGTGCGCTCGCGAGCCGAGAAGGGAAAGCGAAGCGCACGCGTCTCGGCGTTCAGCGGTTCGTTGCCGCCGCTCCTCGCGTTTTAAGATTCTGCCGGCGTCTCAGAGAAAGGGAAGAAGGAGAGCCCGCCACCCTCGTTCCTCCGTGGTGAAGCGTCCGCTTTTCTTTTCTTTCTTTTTTTGTGCCACCTTCGCATCGCTGTCGACGCCCAATCTGCATGCACAAATGGGCGGCAAAGGAAGAACAGGTGCGGTCCTTGGCCGCGTGGGGAAACGACGACGAAGTGGGAACGACGTCGGGAGCTTGCTCTCTTCCCGCCGCCGGTCACGCCCACACGGTTACCCCTTCTTCGCTTTTTTTTTCTCCCGTGAAAGGCGGCAAAGGAGAAACGCGTCTCGCGTCCCTAAATTGGGGAAGTGCACGAATCGGTTTATTTTTTTCGGGATGCGAGCCGGCCGAAGGAGTTTCGGGAGACGCGCGCGGCGAGAGCCGAAAGGAAAACATCGCGTTTTACTTCTTCTCCCGAGCGTCGCGGACAACTCTTTCTCTCACGAGTCACGTGACCACGCAACTTATTCGGCCAGGCGTGGGCCGTTCCCAACTGAAGCACCCCGCGACGCAGTCGTTCTTCAAAGAAGGGCTAACTGGAAGATCGCGTCAAAGGCCCTGTGTCAGGTTTCGTCCGTTTGTGCTTGTTCAGACCAGACCAATGTGATCGTAACTTGGCTCGTTCCTGTCACAATTTGACCGGAGGTTATAAGGATGCGCTAAGAGTCATACGCTGATTAGAAGCGAATAGTCATCGGTGTGCGACAATGTCGACGTGGGTGGTTTTGAATAGCATGAGGAGCCTCAAGAATAACCTAAATGTCTAATTTTGTCCTACGCATAAAAAAAAAAAAACCTTTAGTTCTGTGCCTTTACAACATGCAAAGACATCCCAGAGGTTCACTTCAAGATATATCGCAAGGTTTTGCCTAGTAAAAGCATTGCATGCACAGATTAGTTTCTCCGCGTGAAGTAATAGGTTTTCCCTTCTACATAGGTAATAAGCCATGACACAAACATACGTAACAGCGACGATATTGACTAACGTGTGCTTCTTTCAAGAGCAAATAACACACCGTAAATGAATTAAGAAAACTGTGTACACCTTTGCGGATATCGCTTCTTTGGTTGCGGCGAATCGCAATTAGTACCGAATAAACTGAAAGCAAACTCGAATACACACTGCAGTAGGATTTGAATTGTAGTAGATCGCAAGTTATAAGCGGCAAAATACAGTAAACCTTAAAGTTTACGGTAGTTAGATCATACAACCTACACTGAGACTCTCACAAAAATGTAATCAGCACACAGGTGATACACACAATTCACCACGAAGTTCGGCTTTGCGGCAGTGATAATTTTCACTGAAGAGGTTGTTTAACGGCATAGCATACAACGACACAGTGAAGCCACCTTTTCAGGCGGGCTACATGCGGGAAAAGGTGTTCACTCGTTCGTTTCAAACACATCTAAATTCTGTAAACAGTAAAATTAGTGTCTAAGCGAACTCGAATAATCTAAAATTCGTTCGAATATTCGCGCAAGCCTAGTTATGATTGCTTCCTCGACGGTTGCGTGCACTCCAACCTGACAGTTTTGATGATCCCGCCAGGTTCCAAGAAAAATTCCCCGACAAAAATTCCCCAACTTTTTCCTAGGTGTCTAAGCTCCTTGACAATCCCCGGTTTTCCCTGTTGGCACATACCACGAGTACTCGAAATATCAGCGTGCTTCCGGCTTGAACGTTTAACTTAGGCTTAAACCATATTTGGCTAACTCAAAATTAGGTGTCCGAGAGAGCGCTTTCCATTTTGTCACTACTGTACTACATACGGGATTTCTTGTTCGCGTTTCACTTGTCCATCGCTGTATACTCCTCAAAGTATGACGCTTTCAGTTGCATACTTTCAGTTGCATACTCCTGGAAGTCTCGTTGTGAAAGACGGAACTATGCATGCCCACTTATGCACACACATAATGTCACATAATCCGCGACCGAGAGAAGAGACAGACAGAGAGAGAGAAAAAGGGAGAAAACATGTGCGTTACCTGCAGACTCATCTCCGTCAGCTGCGTGCGAGTGAGAAAGACAGATGCCCGGATGAGAGGAGGAGGACGAAGAGGAAGCACACATCATTGCATCTTACAACAGTGCCGGCAGCGTTTAGCACATACCCTTGTATCTAAGAAAACTGTGCTTACGTGCTGTTTTGTCTTTCCTTCTTTCTTTCATTCTTTTTCTTTGGGTTAGAGCTACTCTATTACTGCTTATCATGTACAGCCGGCAGCACGCTTACACGCGAACGCTCTGCAGCGTTGGCTGGGCCACTTAATTGGACTCAGACCAGCGGCGCGAAGTGGTGGACACTGTTGTCCAAACAATATTTATTTATTTATTAAATGTCTGATCCCTTCCCGGAGTTCTTTCTGTTCTTTGCCTTTTTATGCCTTCAACTCTTTCAGACTCCGTTAAGAGCTGGAAGTACATCAGAAATCTGAATTCGAACTGACCCAGTTAACCGCTTTAAAAGGTCTTTCGCATTGTCTGCTTCCATCGAAATGCTACCGTCGCAGCAGGATCAAACCCGCGTCTTCCTGGTCAGCAGCCGGGCACAGTGACCACTGCACCACCACCGCGGCGGGTCAAGAAGACTAGCACAGACGAGAGCCCCACCGTGACGAAAGCCTACGTCACCACAACAAAACACCTGCCGAGCAGGCGGCGTGACTGCGCATAGTCAGTCACTAGAATCATGTCAATGACACGTTGTTCACGTATGTTACGACACGGTCTCTTACGCGGTCGCGCGAGAAGGGACAAAGATCGACACTCACGTTTGAGCTGCGTGAAGGTGAGCTGGTTGACGGCGTCCAGCACCGACCGCTGGTCGAGCGTCAGGTCGAAGTCCGGAGAGGCCCACGGCGTGGGCTCCATGTCCTTGTGCCACGTCACGTCCACGTTGGCCACCCGGTTGATCAGGCCCGGCCCGATCTGCGTGACGCAGAAGAACCGCGTTATATATACGTGCACACGCGTATGCAGATGTCGACTGCCAGCGCGAGTTGAAATTTCTTTCAACTCGCGCTGGCAGACATTTTGCAAGCGGCATCATGTGTTTTAAACATAACCTCAGAACAAAAGATAAACACACATTTGAAGATCGGCATCCAGATTATTGTCTGCACCCATACGTTAGATCTGTACCCACATGTTTCTCGAATCTTGACGTCAAAGCCCATTCAGAAATGTCCGAAATATGAGATATGTGAGGAGCCTCTCAAATGACAACGTCAGCTGAAGTACTGCTCAGGTTACCGTAGTCGTCTACCGCTTCGTCTACGTCACCCTCCCCTTCACATCTGTCGCTACTTTCCTCCCCGAATTCGCAGTCATCTTTGTCTTCTTCACCGCCATATTCATCTTCATCTTCTTCACCGCCGCCTTCATCCTCAGTCCTGTGCTTCTTCTCCTTCATTGTTTTCTTCTTCTTCTTCTTCTTCCTACTCCTTTTTCGTCGTCTTCTTTGATGGAGCCATACTCAACTTATGACAAATAGCACCACGGCTACAACACCACGGCTACAACAGCAGCCATAACTCACTGCACAGGTTGTCCAACCATGGTAGTGAGAATCAGGGCTGCGTAGCATCTGTACAGGTACGCAGGTCTTCTTCTTGTCTTTATTTTCTCTCATTGTGAGCTATGGTGGCTACGGCCACCATCACCACCTCGGTCACAGTATATAGCAAACCCATATAACAGCTCGATGCACCGTATAAGAGAGAGGCACTCGCCTGAAGGAATGCGGCGTGGTCGGTCTCCTTGAGCGCCTCGATGCAGAACTGCAGCAGCGCGGTGGTCCTCTGCAGCGTGACGGTGCAGTTGGCCAGCTGTCCCTTGAGCGCCTTCAGCTTGGCCTCGCGCTCGCGCCTTGCGAACGCCAGCAGCTCGCGCCGCCGGGCCTCCAGGGCCTCGGCCAGGGCGTCGCACTGGGCCGAGATCTGGGCCTCGAACACCGAGCAGTTCTCCTGCGACACCACAAGGACAAGAGAGGTCACTTAATCAACCACGACTGACTCCAGGAGCGCATACGTGGCTGACAGCGAAAGGAAGCTTTGCTGCATACAGCCCATTGAGAAAAGGAACGAGGAAAAAGAAAAGGAAATAAAATGCAAAGCCCTTCTACTATGGGAAGGTGAAAGACCAGAGAAGCTTGTTTGACTACATACAAAACATGAATCCGAGACTGATGGATGGCTATGTGAAGAGAGAATTAATGAGGCACAGCGATTACTTGGGAAGACTATTACAAAATGTAGCTGATGTTTCCGTGCGCATCGTCCGAGAATAGCGTGCGTGCACAGTCTCGAATATCGGCGCAGTGTTTTGCTTACGGTCGAAACGCGCGCAAACACAGACACACGCGCACACGCAGGCCACACCTCAAAGGGCCTGAGGTTCCCTGCACCCAAAACGGAATTGCACTGCCTGCCGCATTGACCCACTTATAGTTTCCAGCGTACAGGCGAAAAAGAGAACGACCCCTAAAACATTTCTAACAGCACTAGAGACAACGGTACTGTGAAATACGCCCACTAATATCCACCGTGTACCGTTACAGTAACTGTGCGGTAGCTGCCCAGTAAGTCACTGTCTTCGAAAGAAATGCTAGCTGCTTGTAGACTACAAGCAAAGTGTACGAAACGTGTCAGCCGTGACTTAGAAACGAAGGCCAGCGTACATAACCGCTTCTAGAATGATCATTACCAGCGCGCAGGTCAGAAAAAATAAAGAAGAAAAAAATTAAGAAGGTAAGAAAAAGCCAAGTGCTTCATCGTGTGATCCACTGCATCCTTTCTTTTTTCCCCATCGAAAGTGCAGTCGAGATGCCGTCTTAGCAACAATCCCCCCCTTCCCCAAGAAAAAAAAAAAAAAAAAGAACGACATAGAGCGAGTCCAACAACAACGACGCCATCGCGAGTGAGTCGCATGCATCGACCCGGTGGCGGCGGCAGCGCACATTAGACGTGCCAGTCTCCTAATGAGCGGGGCTGCCGCTGAAGACGGAAGGGCACGCTTGTCCATCTGGTCGCGCCCTCACCGCCCCCCCGCCGGTGCTCGAGCTCGCGTCGACCGCGCGCTCGCGCGCGGCGATTGTTATTAACACCGCGGCGCAAAGGGAGGGTCCGCCCCTCTCGCGGGTCATTAAAGCACGCGGAAACGCGCGTAGCGACACTCGGCGGGACTGAGCTACTCGCTGCAGCGCTGCGGAAGCTGGTCACACGGGCTTAACGCGAAGAAAGTGCGTCTCGAACGGGCCTTGCAAAGCACGTATATAAGACGTAAAAACGAAAAAAAAAAAATGACATCCAGCCATTTGCAGAGCAAAGCTGCGAAGAATAAATCCATCCGGATTTTGTGAAAAGATTCAAAGTTGACGAAAAAGATCCCCCGCCCATCCATTATATACGAAGATGGTCGGACAGCGAAGCTATACAGCTGTAGGCATCCGTAATGGTTCAAATATGTTCAAATCTCGCATGGGTCCCGGATTCAAACAACCGCACCAAATTTTCTTTCTTTCTTTTTGTTTCTTTTGCATAAATTCCAAGGCATTCATATGGTTCACATATGTTACATTTCACGAGCATGGGTAAGTAGTTTATTGGTCAAGAGAGATGCCTTCTGCGGTTTGGGGCACATGTTGAAACCCCAGAATCGGCAACAAAGTTTGTATTTTTCTTACTGTCTTTCTAGTTCTTCTGTAGAAAATCTTAGGCATTCATGTGGTATGCGAGGTGAATGCGCCGCTACATTTGAAACGCGCGTTTACACCTTTGGTCATAGCGAGGGAACATGACCTGCTGGCTCAGCCAATGGAATTCCAGCGGACGCCGATCACTACCAATCGAGTGGATGCAAGTTTTGCTTTTTCATGACCGTCATACATGCACCTCGTTGGATTACGCAAAACTGGTTTGCCACACATAATACGTACACACTGTAAGCATTATGTCTTAAATGGACACTGAAGTGAAACACTAATGCGGTTTCGACTGATAAGTTATATTTCAGGAACAGTCGTTTGTCACGCGAATGCATTTACTAAAGTACAGCTCACTTAGTTGTAGCAGATACGAAATGGCCACGTAAATAGCCGAAGATGGCGGCCACGATCAGTCCACATGCTGACCTATCACGACGAGGCAGATTAGATAGATAGATAGATAGATAGATAGATAGATAGATAGATAGATAGATAGATAGATAGATAGATAGATAGATAGATAGATAGATAGATAGATAGATAGATAGATGCAAGCTTCATCAAGACGCACGACATGCGGGTGGTTTAATTTCAGTAATTTCAAGCAATAGCACAGAAAGTTGGGCTGATGGTACACCTGCATGGTTGAAGCAGTGCAATAGGATACAGATAAGGAAGACGAAGAACACGCAGACAGTGCATGCTCGTTGCCCAATCCCTCAGGTTGGGTATGTGTCAGAGCAGAGGATACAACAACAACAACAACACAACAACAACAACACAACAACAACGTCCCTTGTCTACGTCCTATTGCGCTTCCAGTGCGTGCCTGTCTTCCCTGTCACTACGTCCAATCGCTCTGCGTCAACCATTTCTTCCGCGTCGCTTTTACTCCGCTGAACTGCGTTACTCAACCATTTTATATGCTCTGCACGACAACTGTACGCATTGGGCATGTTGACACGGCACACAGTGGTTTAAGTCTGCCTATGAGAGGCCGCTCCTTGACCGGCAGGCAATAGGGTGTTTTAGCAGAGGATTACCGTACGGTAAGCACGCTACAGTACTGTTCCCTCGTTGTCGGCACATGGTTATTATAACCTGAAAGACCTGTATATATGAGGCGAAATTGAACCTTTCGCTATACCCTACCTTACGCGTTGAGGTACCAGCACAGTTGTTGTCCCAATGAAATGGCCAAATGCCCACCGCGACGGCACATATATACCGCGTACCGAAAGCACGGTAAACCACCACCGCTAAAACACCATAATAGGGAGCTTTAGAAGCGGCGACTTATCGTACGGTAAGTAAGGTAATGCTGTATACCGTCGTGGTCGGCACACAGAAAATTTAGTTTCTGAGGACCTTACCAGCAAGTTTTATCATCTGATCACGTTTCCGTTCTCACCGAACAACTAGTGCAGGCCTTTCAGACTAAAATGCCGCGTGCCGACAATGAAGGTACGGCATTACCGTCAATACCGATATGGTAAGCCGGCGCAGCTAAAACTCCCTAATGCCTCACGGCGGGGTGCGTGCCACAGCACAGGTCGTCACTGTCGCACCCGACTGTGATCCAAATTTGTGCTCGTCGTTACTCGCTCTGTCGCTATGTCTACTATACATATATAAGCACGCCAACTATTATAACACAGGTCTAGCTGCTATTGCAACGGGCACGCCAGTCAACACCGCACTAAGGACGAGAGCTGGGCCAATCGCCTACCGCCCTTACGCGCTCTGGGCTTTATTAGTAATTCAACGCCTCGATCGAGCCGATGCAACGACAGCTGTGGCTTCGGCCATGCTGCACGGTGCGCGCGCGAGAGAGAGAGAGAGGGAAGGGACATCACCGCCGGCTGGTTTGGGGAATGGGGAGAAATGAGGCAGCCCGCGCGCGTCGTCGCCGCTGACGACACTCCCGGGATAGGGGAGAAGCGAGGGGAAGTGGGGAAAGTGTGGGAGGGGGGTAAGGGGGGAGAGACAAAGAAACGGACGGGAGCAAAGACCGCCTCCCGACGCGTAAACGACACGGGAATGAATACGGACGACAAGACGAACGAACTGGGAATGAGACGGAAATGGGAGGCCGCGTATAGAGGCCCACGAAAGATAATAAAAAAGCAGGGGGCGCAAATGGCGCGGCTGTTTTTACGGGACGCGGATGGTATGAGGAGAGGTTGAGGAAAAGTGGCCGGAGGCGATCGAGCACACCTTGGGACGCCTTGTGGTATGGTAACAAATACGGTTGAGTGGGAAAAAAAAAAGAGAAGAACAGAAGCCCTTCCACTATCGGCTAAAAACGGGGGGCAAGTGAAGCTTGACGTGTGCGTCAGTGGATGAATCCGTTAGCGTGCTGGTCTCGCAGCCAGGCAGTCGGTGGCCCGAATCCACTGCCGGAGGAGAAAGTTTTATGTGTGGGCGGCTCGGGCATTTTCGTACGCCGACGCCGACACCTTCAACCAGTGACATAGGTCAGGTAATTAAAGCTCCGCTTGAAAAAAACAAAAAAAACAAAATGGCAGTTGCGCAGGAAAGAGCAGACGCTTGCGTGTAGAACTATAAATACCGTTCGGTTTACTTCGCTAATCATTTCGCCAGACCTGCCGGACGGTATACACCGTCGAACCCCCAGCTACCTCTGCTGTAAAGATTCGTCATGCGCCAGACCAGTGAGGCACTGGCCAGACACACATGGATTGAACTGAATCGCTTGAGAATGCTATTCAATCGAAGCCGCATCCAAGAGCTTAGAAACGCGACACTGATAATAATAATAGCTACTGGGGTTTAACGTGCCAAAACCATGATATGATTGTGAGGAACGCCGTAGCAGACAGCTCCGGAAATTTCGAACAGCTGTGATTCTTTAACGTGCACATAAGACGCACAGTACGCGGATCTCCACGAAGCATTTTCGCCTCCATTTAAACGCGACCGCCGCGGCCGGAATCAAATCGGCGGACTTCGGGTCGGCAGTCGAGCGTCAAAACCACTGTACCAACGCAGCGGACAATTTATCTGCCGGAGAGTAAGGTTGAGAATCAAGAACATAAAACGAGAAACGGTTAGAAAGAGGAAAATAGAATGATATATGTCACTGTAACAATATATTTCGTATGTAAGTACGACGTTCTGTCTGTCTTCCCCAATAGGCAAAGAGGCTTACGGTTTCACAGTGTGATACGTGTCGCGATCAGGATCGCTGATAAACGTACGGATGACAATTTTTACCGGACGCAAAGCGGCGGAGATTACACAGACCGCGTGCCCGTCGTTGCTTCACATAAGTGTTTCTCCCGTTCCTGTTCCCCACAGCGCCCGTTACACCGCGGGATATTGGGAAGTCGCTCGCTCCAATATCTACCAGGCCCCGTACAGTCAACAGCAAAAGTTTTGCAGGATCCAAAAATTCGGAAAAATCTATATTGCCTCTCAACATAACCTCGAATTAAGTGTTACAGATCCATCTTCGTAAGACGCGCAAAAACTACACACAGGGACAGCTAGAAAGAAAGACACAACACAAGCGCTAGTGTTGTGTCTTTCTTTCTAGCTGTCCCTGTGTGTAGTTTTCGCGCTTCTTACGAAGATGGGTCTATACTCTATACCAACTAGCCCTTTACACTTGTTTATTAAGTGTTACAGCCTGCACAACGCCAAAAACATCTACACACTGAAAAAAATTTTAAATTGAGGCTGTGTTGCGAGGCTAAGCGGTAATACAGGCTTTTCAGAAGTTTCGCATCCCGTAAACTTTTGCTGTTGACTGTACATACCGCGCACTGCCGCTGAGTAGACAACTCGGGCGGTTTTTCCAACATATTCTGATATCGCTTTTTTCCAACAGCACTGATAGCCCTGAAGAAGCACGATCATTCAATTTGCTCAGAAGCGCGCCAATAATTTTAAACAACCGAATGAACGACGTTTTCAAACCAAAACCGAAACGGTAGACGCTTCGTGCAGCGTATGTGATGACGTCACAGCCTCCCCGCCACCTGAAATGTGGAGCTGGTGCCAGAGAAATGAAACAGGCGATGTCACCCAACGATGCCTCGAGCTCCTCTGAACTCGACAGCGACGATCTGAGCGCTCAAGTATCGCCATTTTGCCTTAGACGGCCCGCCTGCTCCGGTAGGCAGCGTTGCAGGTAATGACGTCAAAAAAAAAAACACAAGGTGGATCGCATAGGAATCCGCTAAAAATTATTACAATTCATTTTCAGGAAAACTAAATGACTTGCAACCGCCTGGCTTAGCATAAATTATTGTAGTACCGAGGAGAACATGTACTCAAAGTTTCACTGAGATCAGTGGACAACGAAAAATCGCCGGAGTTGCCCTTAAAATAATTAGCCGCAGAACGGGCGTCAGTCAGTACACGCCGAAAGATCGACCGCGCACGTGACGAGCAAGTCAGCGTATACGCATCCCTACTTTTCCTTAACTTCCCCAAAATTTCCCGCAGCGGCCACGATAGGGAACGATGTAGCCATCGCGGGGTCTGTGACCCGACAACTCCCATTCTCGCTGTACAGCGCATGCCTTCCGCTGCAGGATAAGGGACACCACCGGCCGAGGGAAAGCGTCGCTCCTCAAAAATTCATCGCACTTCCGTGATGCCCCCCCCCCTCCGCCACCACCACCACGCGGCAGACATCAGCCGGGAAAGGAAACGGAACACAGCGTGGGACAAGCCGCGCAAAGCTATGCCGACGCACAACCGTGCGTATGTGTGTACGTGTGTATGTGTGTGTTCACACACATACACACTCGCACGTATATCCGCAGCAGGCTTTTACTGCGCGCCACTAATATTTCATGACAATTATCAGACGTGGAACCACCCGCGTAGAGATCAAAGTCGATTCTTCACTGTCCCGGGCGTTCGCAGAGAGCAAGCTTTTTCTTTCGCTGACACGGAGAATGAAGTTTCTTCTCAGTCTCAAGAAAAATAAAAAGAAAAGAAGGGGGGAAATAAACAAGCCGCTGTTTTTTTCCCCGTCACGTTCCTGCAAAAAGTTAGCACCTCACATATAAGAGATCGACACCCCTATGACATGAAAGGGTTTGATGTTCCAGACAGCCCGCAGAAATCGCTGTTTCAGCGCATTTTTTGCTTTCGACGGGCGTTATTGGTTTCACGGTGGTAGCTGTAGCTGATTATTTATTAAAATAAAAAAATATAGCGAATATCCTTCTTGACACACAGTATAAGTGCCTTCTGCTGACACGAAATGATAGCACAAGGCGAGTGAAAAAATAAGCAAGTATAGAGTGCACCCCCGTTTCGTTGAATTCTTTTTTTCGTCTTCCTGCAGTTTCGATTTCCGTAGCCCGTTTCTAGTGGCACTTCGAACGTACGAAACAGCTTTTTACAGAGCATATACTAACAGGAAGAAGGAGGCAGAGGCAAAGGACGCCCTCCGCCTGTACTTATTCTTCTTCCGGTTAGTATATACGCTGACTGAAAAAACAAGAAACAAGAACACTTTCATAACAGATTTCTATCCAACTCGCCCATGCTTCTACGTTAACTTAACATGTACGAAACACAGTCCGTTACACCCAGATCCAGAATGATTACGTCACAAGCCAACTGTCCGTCTACCGTAATTGGTAGACGGACAGTTGTGACTAATCACTGTAGTTGATTGTATACTCTACCTTCGAGAAGATATAGCACAGCTAGGCTCTTGCAGGCAACTCCGATTAGATAGAACAGAGCTATAATAAACATGAAAGGATATCATGCCTTGAGTTTTTAAACGATAGAGAAACGTGTACGTCGGCCGTAGAAAAATGTCGCCTGTGCCCATAGGGGTCAGCAGATGGAGACGGTGATTCTCAATAGAGAAGAGGAAACACGAAGCGTGAGATCGGTAACTTCCTTTCTGATGAGGACACTCCAACCGAATCACACACGGCAAATGCATAGGATTAGAAGAAAGAATAGATTGGGAAAAGAAAAAAGGAACCTAGGAGAAGGGCACACAGATTTTTGTCTTCAAAAAAAAAAAAAAGAAATAGGGGGGGGAGGCTTTAACAGCGAGACTCCACAGCGTCCAAAAGAAAAGAGGAGGGAAATTGGAGGCACATCAATAAACAAGGGTACGACGCGAGTCCTGTGTGTCCTCGTTTCTTGTGTGCCTCCCAATTATTTGAGAAAATACGCACCAACTAGCCCATGAACGTGTTTTAGAAAGGAGGGTGCACATAAAGCGGGAGGGGGAGGAGGAATTAAGTGCCTCTTTTGCACGTAGATGGCCATGCTCGTGCCTGTGTATAAAAACGAAAAAAAAAAAAAGAAACCCGTTAACCTCTATGACAGGTGTACTGTTCTCAATGCGACAGTCTGTTGAGTCTTGAATTAATGTTCCGTGTCTCTGACGTGCATCGTACACTTCGCATTTTCTCATCATGTTCATCCGGAGTAGCCAGCTATCAGGCGCTCCATGCCAATGAAACCCCTCGAGAATTGCTTCGCGATCTCTTGTTCTACAGCAATGTCCATGGAGCGACGTCCCACCACCAGCACAAGAGCACACAGTTTGAAAGCGCTCGTGCTTCAATGCAGTCCTCCAGCGCCAATCCACGAGCATTTTTTTTTTTTTTGCTCACGGAATAAAGGCAGGCGACGTAGAAGACTATAAACGTATTATAGGGAAGAGACATTGCACGCCGCCGGCTCCGAATGGCGCGTGCATACTGCCGCACTCCGTGTGTATATCAGCGTATCTAGGACACGACCACGGGAGACACTTCAAATGCACACGAAATCAAGCGCTGCCCACTGCACGTATATATATATATATATATATATATATATATATATATATATATATATATATATATATATATATATATATATATATAACGATAGGGAAGGGAGTCGACAAGCGCTCGCTTTATATTGTTAGAAACAAATTAATGAACAACAAACATTGAAGCCTAGGAAAGCATAGGGGAAGTTATTCCAATTCGTAATTATGATATTGTAATTTTGGGGTAATTGAAAAGGAATTAATATATATATATATATATATATATATATATATATATATATATATATAAATATACACACACTGCAGTATAGGGGGGGGGGGGGGGGGGTGGGGGGGGGTGTAGCGCGGAGATCCGAGAGCCTCAAGCCGATCCGGCCAGCTGCGCTAGGCTACGCCGACTGCAGCGCGGCCCGTAGGTGAGTCCGTGCACTACCGGAATGCCACACCATCGACGGAGACACGCGGGTGGCAGGGAGAAATGCGAGGGAGGGTAGGACACGTCGGAATGTGCCCGTCGCGCAAAGTTGTCCGCGGTGGGCTGGCTCTCTCTATAGTCGTGTCTGAGAGCGACGAATAAAAAAGATTACTAAAAGAATAACGCACATGCATGCACGGAGAACGGGAACCTTGGAATGCAGTCGATTTGCTCAACGCACTCTCCCCGCATCGCTTCGCAGTCGGGCTGCTCGCTGCTGGAGGGTCATTTGCCGCCGAGAGAGAACTGGAGAAAGCGCGCGATGCGATTCGCGCAGGGAAAGAGGCTGCTGAAACAACGGCCCGCGGCTTCACGGGGGAACGTAGTGCGTATATGACGACGAAAAAAAGAAAAAGAAAGGAAAGAAAGAAACACCGCGAGAGCGCGTGTTTTCGCATTCACACCATAGCCTTCTCCTTGACCATTACGAATCCACGCGGTTTTCGAGATATGAAACTTAGTGTCGCCGAAGCTCACGAAAAAAAAAAAAGGTAAGGAAAAGAAAAAGGAATGCGATTTAGGTTGGTGGGAGAAGTCAACAAATTGCACTGTCGATAAGAAATAGAGCCGGCTATCGCGAAAACCCTTCTCCATGTTCGTAATGACGAATGATGGTTGCAACTTTGAAAACGAGTGATTGTTGCAACTTTGAAAAAAAAACACACACACACACACACACACACACACCCTCTGTGAATACGAAAAATGGGAACAGGGTTTACGACGGCACAAGCGCCCAGTTTCTGCGCCTGTGGCAACAATTCTCGAAATATAACCGATCAGCCTATATAGACCACATCGCTGTTTCTCATTTCTGTCTCTTCAACTTGCGATCGAGACAACGTCACCCGAAAGAATTCAGCTCATCTCTTCTGAAATCGAGTCATATATGGTCACGGTTTACAAACACAGCGTCAAAAAGGTTCTAAAGAAAATAAGCATACAGATTGCGCCGTGGTATCTCGGTGTGAAAAGCACGCGCAGTACTCAAGCCTCCACTATCGACCGCACATAAAGAAGCGCCGATGTGGGACGGAATGCTTTGATAAACAGAAAAAGTTCCACGGCGCGATGTAAAGTGCTTTCGATAATGTTAAATTTCAGGCAACGATCGCCAGCGTCCGTTAATTGGCTCTGACTGAACGTTCAACGCCAATCGAGTTACCCAGACAGGGTCGATTTACAGGCCAGCGAGTAGCCAGTAACTGGCTTAATTATTTTTAATTAGCTAACTCCTTAATTATGGGCTGAAAACCCAAAATATGAACACTGAGCTGTAGAGCACCTTCATAAACCACCGAATGAATTGTTTCCTGTACGAATTGTTTCCTGTACAAACAGCAGTTTGATTCTGATTCACGAAGATCAAGAAAACAGAAGATCAAGAAAACAAGAAAATAAAGCTATTTTCTTGTTTTATTTATCCGTCTTGGACGCTTATCTCGGCAGCGCTCGGCCAGCAGCGTGAATGTGCACCGTCATTGAACCAAAGACGGACGCCCAAACATCGACCACCTTCAAAGCATCATGTCGCTTCCCCGTGGCAGCCGCAGGCGACCTTGTTCACCGGTTGTACGCTTGAGACCAGCACTATAGCAGTGCGCTCGCGGTCCGTCACGTGGCTCATTTTCAAATTTCGCGGGCTTTCTTTAGAATGCGGAAAAATTAACACCGTAAGACATATCGTACAGGAAACAATTCAGTCGGTGGTTTATGAAGGTGCTCTACAGCTCAGTCTTCATGTTTTGGGTTTTCAGCCCATAATTAAGGAGTTAGCTAATTAAAAATAATTAACTAATTACTTTAGGGGGAAATAAAAAATAACCTGAGTATCTATAGACCAGTACGAATAGTATACGTTTGGTTCAGTTCTCCTCTGAAGTGCCTTTCATTTTCAAATTCTTGGCTCAAGTTACGTGGGACACCCTGTATATATATATATATATATATATATATATATATATATATATATATATATATATATATATATATATACACACTGCAGTATAGGAGGGGGTGTAGCGCGGAGATGCCTAGAGCCATCAAGCCGATCCGGCCAGCTGCGCTAGGCTACGCCGACTGCAGCGCGGCCCGGAGGTGAGTCCGTGCACTACCGGAATGCCACACCATCGACGGAGACACGCGGGTGGCAGGGAGAAATGCGAGGGAGGGTAGGACACGTCGGAATGTGCCCGTCGCGCAAAGTTGTCCGCGGTGGGCTGGCTCTCTCTATAGTCGTGTCTGAGAGCGACGAATAAAAAAGATAACTAAAAGAATAACGCACGTGCATGCACGGAGAACGGGAACCTTGGAATGCAGTCGATTTGCTCAACGCACTCTCCCCGCATCGCTTCGCACTCGGGCTGCTCGCTGCTGGAGAGTCATTTGCCGCCGAGAGAGCACTGGAGAAAGCGCGCGATGCGATTCGCGCAGGGAAAGAGGCTGCTGAAACAACGGCCCACGGCTTCGCGGGGGAACGTAGTGCGTATATGACGACGAAAAAAAGAAAAGGAAAGGAAAGAAAGAAACACCGCGAGAGCGCGTGTTTTCGCATTCACACCATAGCCTTCTCCTTGACCATTACGAATCCGCGCGGTTTTCGAGATATGAAACTTAGTGTCGCCGAAGCTCACGAAAAAAAAAAAAAAAAAAAGGTAAGGAAAAGAAATAGGAATGCGATTTAGGTTGGTGGGAGAAGTCAACAAATTGCACTGTCGATAAGAAATAGAGCCGGCTATCGCGAAAACCCTTCTCCATGTTCGTAATGACGAATGATGGTTGCAACTTTGAAAACGAGTGATTGTTGCAACTTTGAAAAAAAAAACACACACACACACACCCTCTGTGAATACGAAAAATGGGAACAGGGTTTACGACGGCACAAGCGCCCAGTTTCTGCGCCTGTGGCAACAATTCTCGAAATATAACCGATCAGCCTATATAGACCACATCGCTGTTTCACATTTCTGTCTCTTCAACTTGCGATCGAGACAACGTCACCCGAAAGAATTCAGCTCATCCCTTCTGAAATCGAGTCATATATGGTCACGGTTTACAAACACAGCGTCAAAAAGGTTCTAAAGAAAATAAGCATACAGATTGCGCCGTGGTATCTCGGTGTGAAAAGCATGCGCAGTACTCAAGGCCTCCACTATCGACCGCACATAAAGAAGCGCCGATGTGGGACGGAATGCTTTGATAAACAGAAAAAGTTCCACGGCGCGATGCAAAGTGCTTTCGATAATGTTAAATTTCAGGCAACGATCGCCAGCGTCCGTTAATTGGCTCTGACTGAACGTTCAACGCCAATCGAGTTACCCAGACAGGGTCCGATTTACAGGCCAGCGAGTAGCCAGTAACTGGCTAATTGTTGAATCTCGCGCAATTTCGACATGAAAAGCGCACGAAAAAAAAAAAAAACATTTTCCATGCAGGCCTGCGCAGTAGACACTTGTCAGTTGCTGCGAGCTCTCTATTAAATGTTCTCTTTCGGTCTTCTCCCGTTACTGCGTCTGCTCCCCTGTTCTTCTTTCTCTTTCGTTGTCTTCTTTTCCTGCTTCTATCATTTGTCGTCGTCTTTTTTGTCTTCTTCACAGCCGTCTTGTTATTCCTCTTCTACATCGTGTAGCGGTAATATTTTTCGCCTTCTTCCCCCCTCCTTGTCGTTGCCTTTTTATACTCCTTCCATTTTTCTCGTCTCCTTGGAATATAACGCAGCCGACCTCTGACAAACAACGTACATAATGTATTGAAATATTGCTGTACTATCATCAAAACTGTGGCTGCGAGCATGAGATGCCCAAGCATGGTGGCGAGGAGTCAGGGGTGGATGGAACCCTACTGAGCTCGGTTCAAACCTACGCTGCATGCATGAACTGTTGTTGTTGCTGTGTCTTCAACTCTGGCACATACCCACCCTGGGGGATTGACCAAGATGTGAGACGTATGAAGAGTTTCGTCAGAAGTGCTACGAAATTCTTCTTCCTCTTTTCTTTTTTCCCTTTTCCTCAATGTAATTACGAACGGCCGCGGACAATATCGCCACCAAAAATCACGCATTGTACCCTTTGAGAAAGAAAGAAAGAAAGAAAGAAAGAAAGAAAGAGAAGAAAGAAAGAAAGAAAGATTCTAATTAGCCATGGAAACCGAATGGATTGTTAAGACTATTAGACCCGCTGGGCGCTGGTTCGGTCCCAGCTGCGGCGGTCGTATTTTCGATTGGGGTAAAGATACCAGAGACCCGTGTACGTTGCCTTTTCAGTGCTCAGGCGAACGCAAATTTCGGGAGCCCTCCATTACGATGTCCTACATAATCACATTATTAGGTATATTAGGTATATTAGACGGCGTACCCAAGCGTTTGCTCCGATAATGATGAAAAAGCAGTCAACATAGAATGTCCAGACGGTAGTAAGCATGAGCAGTCAATGAATGTGCCAAGGCTGTATGGTGCACCTCATTCCAGGATGTCGCAAACGACATTAAAAAAAAAAAAAAGCAAACACAGGATGACATTTTATGTGACACCATTTTATGTAGCACCCGTGGTTACTGCGTGATTAAGTTTTGAGTCAGTGTGCAGCCTGTAATGTCGGTTTTCTTATTACCGCGAAAAGCAAAAGAAAAAAAGGAAAGATAAACAGAAAATTTAGTAGTTTTTCTTAATGTACTTTCACAATAACTTTATTATCGCATGCATGCTCGCTATAATGAGGTAACTAAATCTCGCGCTAGTCTTGATTCAGTCACGTGTCAGGCATTAAGAACAGAGAGAGAGAGAGAGAGAGAGAGGAGAGAGAGAGTACTTTATTGCTGAATCTGGATATGTTAGCCTGGTTAGTGGGTAGTGGTCTGGCTCGCTACTCTATCAAGAACGAAAAGAAAAATAAGTGGACAACCCGATTATGAGGATGACCTCTAACTATAGTCTGCATTCATCGGGAAAAGGCAAAAAGATCGACTTGCCCATGGCGCATCGCCACATACCATCGCGTCGCACAAATAACATTTGTCCTGGACAAAATGGCAGCAATGCTTAGCGTGTGCCCAAGTATACACAGCTCATTGAAGTGAAATGTGGCCACATATATAACGCAAAGCCCGATGTGAACGTTTGTTTTCTTCCTGGTCTTTGCTACATAGAAGTGTCAATGAAGTGAACGAACAAACCGCGAAATCAAATGCCTAACCGAATAGAAAATCAGCGAGCAGATGTGAGTCAAGCTATAAATTCTCGTATACAAGTTGCAGGAGCATGACGCACAACACTTTTTTTTTTCAGTTATCTTCTTTTTCCTTTACAGCTCGATAGCCTACACATATCTAACTGTCATATATGCTTCAACACATTCCGAGAGCACAGTTCACTTTTCTTTCTTTTTGTGCACCTGATCCCCTTCCATCAGTATAACTGAGAGTGGGGAATCGTAAAAGCCTCGTCCCTATCCGTCCCGTCTCAAGTCTGTTCTTACCCTTTCAGGGCTGAGAGCTCAGTCGCTGTGATTTCCGCCATAGATGGGATAGGTTACATTACAGAGGCAGGAAGACGTTCCTTACCCTCTCTCTCTCTCTCTCTCTCACACACACACACACACACACACACACACACACACACACACACACACACACACACACACACACACACACACACACGCCATCCTTCAGACGACGACGCGTAGCTCTACTGATGTTGATTCTCCCGTTCCAATGAGCGTTCCGTCCAGCCCGTCATCGAGTGCGATCATTCCGGAAGCAATGGCCGTCTTCATTTGCCGCTTTATCATCAGTATGATCATTTTTTTCGTCCTCGAAGAGCTGGCCAGCAAATGGAAGGCGCCCTCCTTTGGAGATGTCTTGTGGTATATATATATATCCGACTTGCGGTATGAATCCAGGTACATCCGGCTGATAAAAAAAGGCCACGGCAAACATCCCCTGCTGCCCCTAGCCTGTAGTAGTAGTAGTAGTAGTAGTAGTAGTAGTAGTAGTAGTAGTAGTAGTAGTAGTAGTAGTAGTAAAATGAAGAAGAGACCGTTTATTTGAATTAATAGAATTGGACAACCAAACAGAAGGAAAAGAAGGTAACCATACTGCAGACAGCGCTGGCTTGCGCTGCCGACTGGCAGCTGTATACACAGCACATGGCTCAGCACATATAAAGGAGGCGGGGAGGGGGGGGGGGGGGTCCGTGGGGATGAAATGACAGGCTGAGACGGGACACGAAAGATAGCACAGTAAAGAAGACAACTATTTATGCCGGCATTCTCCTACGCAGACACCGTGTATATATATACTTCTATTATGTTATACTACAATTCTTCTGTTATACAATTCTCTATATATACGATGCAGAAGGAAGCGTGTTCGATTTCAGCGACGCCTAGCACCCACAGGTTTTTTTCCACTGAAGAGAGAGAGAGAGATACCCGGATCCTGCGTTGGTGTGTGCACTGCGTGTCGTCTGAAGCGGGCAGCTTTTACTTTCCGCTCTCGTCTACGTATCTTCAGACCAACGTGCGAAGCCATGACTGCAGAAGTTGGTCTTTCCTAACCCTAACATCCCATCACCCGAAAGAGAGCATTCACGCTGCGTCATCGTATAGGCCGTTCGTAAATATACGGCTCGCCGCTTTTCACCGCTACGCAGGGTTAATACTATGCGATTATAAAATACAAAATTGATTGATTTCTGAGGGTTTTACGTCCCAAAACCACGATATGACTATGAGAGACGCCGCATATAACGAAGACCACGTGTGTGCGTCGCGGCCAGTTTCTGGAATGTGTTGTTTGTATTAGTTTTGTAGCAAAGCCGGATGCACGCGATCACGAGGGCTCGCGTTGAGCATCGTTAACTTCGGCCTGCCTGATTGGTCCGCGTTGCCGTGGATGTTGAGGGGTGCTATTTAAGCGGCGACACTGGCCTTTTTAGAGAGCGGACTCGGGGACCATGACGCTCGGCACCACCGGGGAGCAGTCCGGCAGGCAGACGGGGTATGATACCATTTTCTATGTTGTATAATTTTTGCCCTGTGTGTTTTCCAACTTCAAGATGTCTTAGCTAAATAAACCCCCCAATGAGTGCTCTCCCAATCCCCTGTGTCGACTCTTCATCGCTTGTCTGCGCGGAGTGGCTCCCACGCCTCTTCGTCTTCCTGACCTTCCGATGCGCCTAACATTCACGGCCCCGACGTTTCGCTACAATATATAGAGGAGGGCTGCAGAAATTTCGACCACTTGGAGTGTTCTTATAACGCGCACTTACAACGCTCAGTACGCTGTGAAAAAAAATGACGTCACCGGTGACGTAGATGCGTAACCTCCATGAAGCAGCGATGAACGAGGACCGCGGAACTTTGTGCCCGGCAAAAGGGTGATGCGCGCCATTCCGTGTATCATATACGCCATACCACCGCTTCAACCTCGGCAAATATGCTTGACCCACTCTCTTTCTCTCTCTCTCTCTCGCGAGAGAGAGACAGGGAGGGGAGAACCGTGGGGTGCCGTAGATGCAATATCCGGTGGCGGAGCACGTGGATGGAAGCGACGCACTGTTTGCAGCTGCTGAGTCACGCCGCACGGCCAGCAGGAGTGCACAACACCAGCCCAGCTAGCTCTAGAGACAAGAGGAGGGAAGGCGCATCCGGTCCGGTCCGGCCTGCCCCGACGACACGTCCGAGAAAGCGGGCCGCCAGGTTGGTGACCTCGCGACGTCGGCGCGCCGATGACTGCGGATATATGCGCGTGCTGCTGACCCCCCCCCCCCCCCCCCTCGGTCCCACACGCTCTTTCCCATATCGGACCCGCAACAGCGCGTGGTATAGATTCAATCACACGCGACTCGCCTTCGCGTCAGCTCCCGTCCACTTATTCTGATATACAGGCCCGTACTCTGAGCTGTCTAGTCAACGCTGACGCGACGACGCGCGCAAGCCTTTCGGGGCAGACCAGGCAGAACCGACATTTCGTGGCCCCATGGACTAAGGATGCTTGAGGTGGCATGGTGATGAGGATGATGGAAAAGATAATGAAGAAAATGATCCGTGGTTAAGACAGTGAACCTATGAAATACTACGGTTTATGACATCTCCCTTGCCGATAAAAAAAGAGTAAAAAAAAAAAAAGGGGGGGACAGAGGAACGAGAAACCCCAGATCATGAAGCCCCTTGCCTGTTTTCTTCAATCTTCCGTGAAACATTATTGAAATACAAAGTAATGATGACTTTTACCGCGCTTTGTGTGCAGAAACTAATGACTGTTGATTTAGTGATGTATATACCCCCCCCCCCCCTCCCCGCTGTAATGCCTGCAAATGGCGATGCAGGTACCGAATAAATAAATAAATAAATAAATAAATAAATAAATAAATAAATAAAATCCTTCAAAGATGCTTTCAAATGGGGCCGACTAAGGAGGTTAAAGACCTTGTGCGGTGACAGGAATGTGCTGCACGAAGGGCGCACGTCGGCGCTGACACGCCCATTACCTTTGCGTAACAAGCTAGTACAATGGAGTGGGAGGCTGGGATTTGAACCCGGGCGCCCGACCTCCGAAGACAAGTGAGTGCTTTGATCTGCACACCATACCAGTCTGGTGTGCATGCTAGAAGACACCAGACAGGCCTGGTGTGCTCCTGGTGCACACCAGACCAGTTTGGTGCCTCCTGGTGTGAACACTAGACCGACCAGGTGCTTACATTGAGCACACCAGGCTCGGCTGGTGTGCACACCAGAAGACACCAGATAAGGCTGATGTTAACACCAGAAAACACCAGAACGCACCAAACCAGGCTGGTGTATTTTTTAACTGGAGACCACTAGACTGTCTACACACCCACACTTGCGAGATGTGAACGTATGCGAATGCCCTGGATGTTCTACCACCGTGCTTGGGACTGTCGAAGAACAGCAAACAGCACAGGGAAAGAAAGAAAGAAAGAAAGAAAGAAAGAAAGAAAGAAAGAAAGAAAGAAAGAAAGAAAGAAAGAAACTCTTTTCTCGATAGGGTAAAGGCCCCACAAGTTTCTTATTTTATTTTATTTTTGAAGATTGCACGAATGTCACTATCACGGTACCAACAAGCCACATAAACTGCCATACCTGATACGCACGCAGAATAAGATATTCGATTGGCCGCAGTAACATCGAGTCCGATAAATTGTTAACAGATGGACACATGCCTGCATCGTGTATTCGGTCGAGGCAAGCTGATTACCGAATCCCGAATCGAGTGGAACGCGGGACCGTGTCGACATCGTGAGTTGCGTAAGGACTCGCATGCATTGTACCGAGCACCGTATAGCCTTGCAAAACTGCATGCAGCCGTCCAAAAAAAAAAGGTCACGGTATTGATAGAATGGTCAAGGTCTTCGGGATTAGGCCGAAGCGGACGCCGTCCAACCACGGCAGGCAACAAAGAACACGAGCTTTCGGCGAAGCTGCTCCATGATCAGTATTTAATGGGGTCCCGTGCAATGCACGGATGCTGTGCGCGCAATCGGGATTCTCGGATTTGCTTACGGATTATGTCCTCCCGTTTCACTGAGGAAGAAACAAAACAGGCAAACAAAAGAATTACGTCGCGTTCATCAAAACAATGCGAGCGGTTCCACACTACGAAAGCCGTCGAAACAGCGAAGCTCTTATTTTATTGTGAAAGTTACAGACACATCGTGGTGTATCCGGTTATGTTAGTCATATCACACGTGCCCAAGGTTGTGGTGGTTTCGCCGCAATGTGAGCTTTGTGAATTTTTCAATCTTCGTTATCTTCCTCTTCTGCTTGTGTGGGAACGCCGGCAGCGCTGGTGACTGGGCTCTGGCACGATTAATTTGCTTTTGTTTAGCGTTGAAAATATTATAGTAATAGTCATTTACAGCACGCTATCGGTAAAATGAAGCACTGTGCCAGCAGCTTTTTTACACTGCAGCAAGGGCAGGTCGCCAATTTATAAAGGAGGTCGTGAGACGAACTCGAAGCAAGCACTGGCAGCGCCAACATTCAGCGCGCAAACAAGAAAATTGCTCCCCGTCGTAATGGGACGCCACCAGGTGTGACATAAAATATAAATCTTTGTTTATGCGCAAGATTAATGAACCTGCGTGAATTTTTTTTTTTTTGCTTCGGGCTTTTCTCTCTCTTTTTTTACGTTTGGAGTTCCGCACACAGTACCCCATGACGGCGCCACCGGTAATTTCTGTAAGACTTTCAGGACAAACTTAAAAAAAAATTATTCCTCTTTTATGCGGTACAAGCATTCTCTTTTCCATCAATGTAAGAAATGGCGTCATCATTTTTATCACAAAAAAAAAAACTTGTTCCGACCGGTATATACAGTCTCCTTAATATTGCGAGCTTCCGAAAATTATTTTCAGCGAACGCGGCCAAAATGAAAATGAGAAACAATGACATGTGTGACGCCATATGATAATCAAGCGCTGGAAGTTACAGCAGGAAATGATGGTCAATTAACAATTTTCCGTGCTACGAAATAGTGCGCAGGCCACTTGAGTGTAAAGTTAACTTCGCCGCGGTGCTGTATCTCAAGCGGTGAAGATCGCTTGCCGGTTAGGTGGCACGCCGTAGGCGCAGTTGCCGACTGTAACGCCATTGGTTGAGTCAGCGAGCCACATGCTCTCGCTTTCGACCAATCCGATGTAAGCGCGCGCTTTCAAAACTAGTGACGAGTGTTTGCCTTGCATCTACAGTAGTCTTCTGCTGAAACGCCATTGGTTGAGCCGGCGAGTCACGTGCGTTCGCTTTCGAACAACCAGATGTCACCGCAGGCTTTATAAAAAAAGAAGTTACTAGTCCATCGCGTCGTCTCGCTATGACGAATCGAAACATTTAAACTGGACTTATTGCAATGTTTAACTAGCAGGTGTAACGTTCGGCGTAACTAATGCACCTTCCCTGTCCCACGTTCTCGACCGAGTGTATGAGGCGTAAACTTTTTCTCGGTTGCGAGTTTCTTTGATCCCTGCTGCTGCATAGGTGACTTAAGAATCGATTTTGGATTTCCTTTGCAGCACCAGAGGATGCGGTTGCTCGGCGGAATTTCGCCGCTTTCGTATGAGTCGTAAAAAAGCGTGAACGGTGCTTGTCGATGTTTCATCGTTTCACCATTCAACAATTTCATTACTTAACCAACTCCGTCGTTTCCCAACCAGCACAAGACAACACTAACGTTCGCCGCCACTAGACGACGTCAGCCATCATATAGCCAAAGTTGACATGGTCTGTTTATTTGCTGCGGCAACCGCAGTGGCCTACTTCCTTTCTTCGCCACCTGTATCATGTGCTTACTACCTTCAGCAAACCGCACTGTTCCGCTTTCTTTCTCCACCGCCTGCATGGCACGACCACTTACTGCGCCAACTGCAGTAAACAGCTTTGTTTATGGGCTTATTGTAAGGTACACGCGGTTACCTACTTGTTGCTCGCACCGCAAGATATGGTCAGTTGCAACGGTAACTGCACTGTCCTGCTAGCTTTTCTGTCTCCCTCTCTCTTTCTCTTTGGTAAAGCGTTACCTTAAGGTTGCCCACTCGTTGTCAGTGCACGTCATAAAGAACCCCAGGTGGTCAAAATTTCCGGAGCACTCGACTACGGCTTTTCTCTCCTTCCTATCTCTTTCAGTCCCTTTCCCATACCCCCACGGACGCTTGGGCTGCAGAAATTAGCGTCCTCTCCTTAACAGAACCACGATCATAATAATAAGCATGATCATGTCGCTAAGGGGAAAGCTCTAAATTGTCACTAAGAAAAAACAAACAAAGAAGGAAAACGGAAAGAAAGCGTTGTTACGACATTGACGACAAGGTCACACACAGTCGTGGTCTCACAGCGGATGGGCAAGATGATCGCGCCCTGTTGACTATCGTGGCGACTACGCGCCACACGCGCTCCCCTTAGGGAACAGAGGCGGGATACGAGACCTTCGCAGGATTAGCACGGGCCGTGGACCGCAACTCCCGTCTGCTCCCAAGACGATCAGCGCAGAGTGCGAGCAGACGAGCATCAGAACCAGCTAAAGCGCCGGGCTGAATTAGGCGAGGGAATAGGTAGCACTCAGCTGCACAGAAGCGCCGGCCTCTTATCACTCTGTCTCAGTATAGTTCCGTGCAGCACGGCCAAGGACTACGCGGTCATCGAACCACGTAGCCTCTCTTGGGAAGCGAGGTCCAGTGCCAGTGTACGGTGATGCTCGATCCTGTCGCTACTGCTGCTGCGAGCAGAGGACAGGTCATGACAGGTCACACTTAAAGGGGTCGTGAAACGAGTATGTACCTACCCGGTTGAAACTTTCACCGCCTCCATACACATTCGACATGCTGATTCCGAAAATATTTCGGCGCAATATTCAAGTCTACATTTAATGATGCCCGTTTGAAATCCTAGCTTTCTTGTGCCCCCGAAACGACCGGCATAGGCACTATTCAATTGCGTCACCTTAAGGCGTTTAAAAACGTAAATGCATCGCTAACTTTCGTTCACTCTAAAATAACATATTTGTATGAAACCTACAAGGTATGAAAGTAGTTAGGACACCGTATGCTAACTGGAGCACGGTTTGCTTTTCCATGGCCTTCGAGAGAGCTCGAATCTCAGAGCCTGTAGTGGTGGCGACTGACATGACGTCAACTGCAGGATTAGGGGGAGCGCGTGCTCGGTGGAACCGAAGCCGGGCTTTCATCGCTGTAAATCAACGCAGACGGTGCAACGAAGCAACGTGTATTATAATTTGGAGGGCCAGGATTCCGATTACACGATTGGTAAAAAGATTTTGAAAAAATATTTCACGACCCCTTTAAGACGTGCTCGCCCTCCTGATTGGTCGAAGAGGCCTCTAACTTACACAGTGCTGCACCGAACTACTCGAGCAAGGTATACTTCTCACCCAAAGAGAAACAGAGAGAGAGAGAGGTGGCCAAGCGCAGCATCCTGACCGGCTTCACGGCTCGTTTGACGGGCGAGTCGGTAATCTTGCAGCACCCCCAATTACGGAGTCGACGCTCGCCCCAGAAATCGACGGCGCCTCGTGCATGTGTGTGGCTACTGCGTACACACACAGAGAGCTCGCTTCTTTCCTCGCGAGAGAGGGCCGGCTTCCACGCAAAGCACGCAAGCGGTGCGGTGTTGCCAAACTTTGGCCTATTATTAAACGAACGCGAAAGACATACGCGCCTGCGATCGTTATGGTTGCCGTGGGGATAACGTAACTAAATGCAATAGAGCCGCCAGTCATACGGAATGACACCGTCAAACACAGTATTTTTTTCCGAGAGCGATTAAAGAATGGAACGAACTGCCCAGTTCAATCGTCACAACTTCATCCATTAGTGCTTTTACTACTGCTGTAGAGTCACTTGTCTTCTCTGCTATGAATGCGTCTTAGCATTTTTTTCTTTTCTAGCGATGCGTTTAATATTAGTGTACTTTACCGTTGTCTGTAAGTTATATTGTCTTGCAGTTTGCTTTGCTGTTGTTGTTGTTGTTGTTCACTTCTGCTTCCAGTGCTGAAAGCGTGTTAAGCATATGTCACTTTTATAAACACTGCCCTGCCATTTACTTGTCTGACATGTAACAAAACGTTGCGTGTTTTCTTGTACATTTATATTTTCTTCCACTCCTGTAAAGGCCCTTATTGTGGTTGACGACATTAATAAACAAACAATAAGATCAAATACAGCGTAATTAAAAAAAACGAACTCGGGAGGCATCGCGACTTACACATGCTCTACAATCATTCGGGAAGCAACAACAGCAAGGACAACTACTCTATATATAGTATACTCACGTGAACTCGTTCAGACATGCCCTTGAGTCCCTGGATGAACTCGGTGGCGGTCTTGGCCTTCTCCGAGAGCGCCTGCAGGTTCTGAGACAACTCCGTCTGCAAAAGAGCAAGGGGTCATTTAATGACGAGATCTCATAGACAGTTTGCGGTGCTGTTTTACAATACCTAATGGTCGTGAACCTTTCAGCATTAATTGTCAAGCTTTATGCTTACAGGATGCAGCGGCCGCATGTGTATCGCTACTAACTATACACGCTGAATACGACACGCTGAATAGATCACATTTTAGGACCAATCGCCAGACTCGACGTTTCAAAATGCACGCGCCGCGGCTCAGCGCTGGCCTTACGGTAGCGACAGGTCGTTCCGCTGCATTCTGTATACATCTTTACAATGCTGTAAAGCCCAGGGGGTACACTATAATAAAATAAATTTTAAAAATCTGATGTCGTGCTGTATTTTGGGAAAGGTCAGGCTGTGAGCAAAACGTCGACGCGAATCAAGCCTTCGTGATGTAACACACACACACACACACACACACACACACACACACACACACACACACACACACACACACACACACACACACACACACACACACACACACAAATGCGTTCAGTTTCCCGGTCCCAACCAACATATTAGTCGAATCACCATTGTGCTCTCGAAAGCGCCTGCAGTGGGTGCAGGTAAGTCGCACAAGAAAAGGTACATGTGGCGTTCAACATGACCTGCCCCTTTGTGATCACTACTAATATTTTATTTTTTACTTTCCACGCTCGCGGTTTATTACTTCTTGTTGCTGCCTCTATGCAGTAACCTTTCGTTCGGTACTTACTCAGACTTTCTTGTTATATTAGTAAGGTCATTGTACATCTTTTTTTTCTGCATACAATAAAGTTTGTACACTACAGCCACGAACCCAGTTTTGTAGAACTATAGACTGAAAAAGTTAGTGCATGCATCTTACGTCCGTGGCCGTTATACGACATCGCCGGAAAGGCAAGCACGCGCGGTGTCGCGTTGGACGCGGCCTGCCCCTGTCGCGAACAAAACCACGGTTCCAGACTACAAGCGAACCACGACCCAGCTGTGGCACTACCGCTAAAAAAAAAAAAAAGAAGCACCGACAGCAGCACGCGGGCGGTGTCAGGACGACACCCTCTCCACGGCGCCACGCACACCTCCCGCGGTGTCGTCACCTGGTCTGGCCCATAGCAGCGTGACAGCGTGCCTATATAATACACGCTGCTATAGCGAGGGCATCAAACAATTTTCGCACAAAAAAAAAAAAAAAAAAACCCTGCAAGCCACCGGCATCCACGCGCACACCGCGTAAACCGCACGTTTAACGAACCCTTGGCTTTCTACATACTCGGCGCCCGCGGGCCCCCTCGGAGCCGAAAACAATGGGCTTCCTGATTAATAAACAGCGCCGGCCGGTGGGCCTGCCTGCGAGTACACCAACACGACGCCGCTGGATCAGTTTTTGGGCCGCGGTTCTAGCCAGTTGGTGCGCGCCTTTCGGCTCGGCGGCCTTGTGTACGCGGAGGGCGAGCTGGAGCTAGGAGAAAGCGGTGATTAATAGTGGCCGCCGTGCGCGAGGCTTTTCGCCCTCGTAGTCCGCGTATATATGGACTGCAAACACGCGAGCGACTTTCGTGAGTCGAGCACTCTATATATATATGTAGTGAAGCACACGCGTACCCGGCCCTTTGCTGCCTGGTTGGAGTCAATACGGAGTGTGGGCGCCGTCGACTCTCGACCAGTCGCACGTGTATATATGTTGCCCAAAGGAAGATTGGGGGAAGGAGGGGGGAGCTGCTTATATGAGCTGGATCCTTCCAGGAAACACGTTTAAGCCTCGCGAGCGTCGTGAACGTCGCTATCGGGGAGCGACGTTACCCCTTCCGTGCATCGTCAAACTCGCTGATAACAACGGAAAGTGGACGGACGGACAGACAGACAGACAGACAGACAGATAGATAGATAGATAGATAGATAGATAGATAGATAGATAGATAGATAGATAGATAGATAGATAGATAGATAGGCCGGCTGGGCACGTGCAGAAAGATATTGAAAATTGATCAACGTGTTGTTCCGATTAACGTTGACGACACGCGAGAGCGCATGAACGCGGGCATCAATCAGCGCAGCTTTAAAACACAGACGCGATAATGTTACTTCACAGCGAATCATAGCCCACTTCATGGAGTACACAGCACAACGCAGCTATGGCTACGTTGTGCTGCATGTTCCTTCACCTGTGTCAGCCGTTGGAGTCGACTTCATCAGCTTGAGCAGGTGGTATACACAGTTCAAGCATCGGCTTGTACGGAAGAGAGGACGCAATAAATAAATAAATAAACAAATAAATAAATAAATAAATAAATAAATAAATAAATTTATTAAATAAATAAGTAAATAAATAAATAAATAAATAAATAAATAAATAAATAAATCTAGGAAACGTGAGACACACCATCAATTATTGTTGTTATTATAATTTCGTTTAGCTCGACCAAAGCGGCAGAGGCGCGCGAAACAGAAACGCGGTCGTCTGGTCTCCCATTGCAGCGATACACGGCAACCGCGCCGCCGCTGTGCTCTTCATTCAGTTCTCGAAGGGCAGCCGCCAGCTGCCCAGCTATATCGGGGAGCGCTCACAAACAGCAGCAGCAGCAAGCACATCTAGCGAGCACGCTATAGTGACAACAGCAGCAGCAGCCCCAGGGAAGGGGGGGTATAGTACATAGAGCCCGCGGTGTTGCGACCACACCCACCCTGGGGAAGTGAGACCCGCCACTGCAGGGCTCGTTAAGGAGCTTCATTAGCGCAGCCGCCGAAGGGGGCATCAACGTCACTACTGCTGCTGCTGCTGCCGTGTATACACACACACACACATACACGGCACGTGAAGAAAAGGCGGATCCGCTATGTGCTATAGGCACGCTATAATATAGTATGCCATACAGCATACACACACCACACCATCTACTCCCCGGTTCATGAGCATTTCCCTTTTCTTCCATCTCTTCCCTATTTTGTCCCTATTTTCCCCCATTTTTCGTGTGTTTGTGTTTGTCGTGCAATGCCTGGTGTAATAGCACTCCATCCGCACAAGGGGACACACTTCGCTTTAGTCGGCGATGCGGGTTGCCCCCCCCCCTCCCCCCCTCCCCTCATGAAGCCATAGAGCTGCATGCATAGCCGGCCATTAGGAGTGTACACTCGGGAAGCGAACGAACTCAGTCCGAGTACGCTCTACCACCCTTCGCGTGTACGCTGTGTACTCACTGCGCGCTATGGTATAAGTGCGTGAATGCGGCACATTTCCGCGCCACAGGCGCAGTATTTGCGTGCCCTGAGCGGAATCACATATAGTGACAGGTGTTGCTGAAGAAAACGCACGTACAGTCAACAGCAAATGTTTGCGGGACGCGAAACACAAGAAACCTATATTTTACCACTTAGCCTCGGAGCACGGCCTATATAATTAAACGTTTCAGCGGGTCGAGTTTTTTTGCGATGTAAAGGGTGCAACATTTAATTCGAAGCTATATGTTCCGAGGCTAAGCGGTAGTGTAGATTTTTTGGAAGTTTCGCGTCCCGTAAAGTTTTGTTCTTGACTGTAGATACGCCTTGCGGAATCGCGAGCGAGTCATCCGTATTTGAATGGACGCCGAAGCGTCAAGCGTTTGTTGTTGGTCTGTGTTTTTTTTTTTTTTTTTCTGCGAGTGCTGTCTAGTCGTGTTCCTTCCTCGCCAGACGAGATTTCGTCAAACCCATGATTTCATATACGCCTCAACACCCCTTCAACCCCATGCCCCCGTGAACCCTTCTTGAAGTGGCCCCTGCAGGGCGTAAACTGTTAAATTATCAGCTACACTATATACAAGGCTACGTGAACACGTGATAGAGGTGACATTTTGTATCGACGATTAAAGTTCGCTCCGACAACTGTGCTGGAATCGGACGGTGTAAGGACCTACAGATCGTTACCTCCGCGGCTGTAGTGTTGCTGCGTACGTAAAAACGACATTTTATTCTAAGAGATCGGTAACGGTCTTTATTAGTTAATAAGGACAAACATTTAGGCTGCTCGGTAGGAGTTGATTTAGTAAAACTTAGATTGAATGATTTCTGGATTGTTACGTCCAAAAACCACGATGTGATTATGAGCGACGTCGTAGTGGAGGGCTCCGGAAATTTTGACCACCTGCAGGGGTTCTTTAACGTGCACTGCCATCGCACAGTACACGGGTAGTTATAGGAGAGCACTGTTCGAATGCAAGAGAGAAAAAAAATCGGCATATCCTTACGGTAGTTGTGCGCATGTGGGCGTACAGTATAAATAAACACTCTCGCCAATCAATCAATCAATCAATCAATCAATCAATCAATCAATTAATCAATCGGTCATTATTTTCCACCACAACGAGGCTTCCGCTCATTGCCATATGGCCCATAAAAAGCGCGAACACGGCGAAAGAATTTCAAAGCGATTGACCGCACCTTCGCGTGCATGCCACCCTCGTTGACGTTGGAGTGAAAGTGATCTCCCAAATTGCGCCCCCCACAACTCTCGCTATATGTACACAGAAGAAGGCCGATTGTGTTCGGGGGAAGGAGGAACGCAGCAATACGGGAGACGTAGAGAGAAGTCGATCGGATATTCGTTCCGCGTACAAAACGCAAACCTCGCATATATAGATGAAATAAGGAAGAAAGAAAACGCTACATATATAAGACTCGCTTCATCGCTGCCAACGAGCGATTCGTGCGCGGAGGCAAGAGTAAATGGACTTGCGCAACGGAAGCTCATTACAAGGCGCTTCTTTGCTCGCTCAAAGGCGGTGGTGCGCGCCGTCCGCGGGCGGCGGCTGCAGCAGCAATATATATATAGTGTATATACATACACACACAACAGGGGCGACTGCTGTTCGCGCGGTCAAATGGGCGCTTCCTTCAAATCAGGGAAAAAGCGCGCGGCGCCGCCAGACGCAGGCGCGCGTCGGAGCGTAAGGAAAAGCAGTGCCCGGCTGAAACGACGGCAGGAAGAAGCATAAAAAAAAAAAGGAAATAAGGAAGGAAACAAGGAAACGAGAGAAAGCGGCACGCAGGGTACACACCGGAAGAGAGAGGCGCGAGCAACAGCGGAGCGCTAGCCGAGAAGGGACCACCACTTCCCCCCTCGGGTGACGTAATGATCGTTACCTCGTTCGTTAATCATCGTTAGGCCTAATTTGGCGTTCCTCCTTCCCTCCTCCTCTTGTTTCTTCTCTCTCTCTCCATCTGCTCCTCTGTGTAGCAGCCGATGAGGCCGCGCGCTCATTCAATACGAAACCCAGTCTGAAACGGTGAGGCTCTCGCTTAATGTGCCTCTGAGCTTTCTTGCTGCGCATTCGTCGGCGAGCGCTGTGACGCGCGAAGCGAGCCATCCCCGGCCCCGAAAGCTTCTCTGCCGCGCTCTCATTTGGATCGCGCGCCGACAAGGGAGAATAGAAGCGTGTGCGTGCGTGCCGGTGTGTATGTGTGTGTATGTGTGCGTAGAGGAATGGTACACGGCGCTGCGGCGCGAAATTCTCGCCCAGACACTGTGCTCGTTCATCCTCGCTTCTTAATTCCCCATTGTGCGCACCTAACCTATATATCCGGCCATTAGACCAGAAATTTAATCGCTCGTGTAGAAAGAAGGTATACAGCCATGTTTGTCGCGACACTGCAGGTCTGGTCAAATGAGGAAATTTGCGGTCTTGCGATGGAACCATGCAGCTCGCGATGGACAAGGTGCATCAGAGATCAGTGAAAGGGGCCTTCGTCCTGCGATGGGCATGCACAGGACAGCATGATGATAATGACATCACCGTTCACCATTCCTGCCATAGTTGGCAAACGGTATAGCATTATGTTCCTGGTTCACCACACCTGGCGTTCACAACGTGCACTGAAACAAGGTATATAAGACAGCTTATATAGTCAGC
The DNA here is from genome assembly GCA_013339685.2 of Hyalomma asiaticum. Taxonomy (NCBI): domain Eukaryota; kingdom Metazoa; phylum Arthropoda; class Arachnida; order Ixodida; family Ixodidae; genus Hyalomma; species Hyalomma asiaticum. Next base: position 12,777,218 of record CM023487.1, read on the forward strand.
TGCTTGCTGTGAAACATCACGTGACGGTAACGTCATCTGGCAAAAAAAGAAAAAAAAATATCCGCCGTCCATGGTGCTGCAGCTAACACTCCTACAGCATATAAGCATATACGCGGGAATAGTCAAGAAAGAAGTATACGGCAAAACGACCTTCGCCGACGTAGCTCAGTCGAATACAGCGTCTCACTCTTGCATAATAAGGGTGCGACGATACCAAGCGCCGAACGCACAACCTTAGTTGCAGCTAAGGTCAGTGTGGGCTTGGTTCCCACCGTCGGCGGGTTTGTTTACTGTATTCCAACCAAACCGACGAATCACAGCGTTGTGCTTTATTTTTGACTTCCCCTATCGGTTTCACGAGTCCATTCTTCATCTTTCGTTAAGTAAAAAAATTCGAGTTTTTCATCCCAACTTGAAATGTAGCCGCAGTGAATATAAGGAATCGAACCCGTGGTCCTCGCACTTCTATAACAGGGCTAAGCTTATATACCACGGCGACAACGCGTACTCCATGCGCATACATCCCCACTGCAGGCGACGATTAATTCGGCTTGCCACGAGAGTATAGTGGGTCTCCCTTGGTGTATCCTCCTCGTTATTCCACGGAGCTGCTCGTGCCGGCCTTTTAAGCTCCCCCTATCACCGCACGCGCGCGCGAAATTGGAGGGGCGGCTTGATTTGTGGCCTCAAATGCGGCGCGCGCGAGGCTTGACGACCTCGAAAGATCTCTCCCGCGGGGACGGGCCAAGTGTCTCCTATATCCTCGCCCCGACTTGGAATCGAAGAGAAAGCTGTACAGCGGTGCCGGAGCCGCAGGCTGCTTGTGAAAACCTTGCATAACATACGGACTGATCCGGTCCTGGAGAAAGAGCAGGTTTCTGAGCACCGCACGGGGAACTATATAGGACACACCACATAAGTTAGTTGACACGACTGTGTGTATGTTTATAAGAGAACGCCAGTGAAGGGAACAGCAGTAGTGGCTGTCGTTCTCTAGACAATTAACCGTGTATCAACTTGTTCAGCAAACCTCGTATTTTCGACGGAGAGAGAGAGAGAGAGAGAGAGAGAGAGAGAGAGAGAGAGAGAGAGAGAGAGAGAGAGAGAGAGAGAGAGAGAGAGAGAGAGAGACGGACGGACGGACAGAGGCGATGCCTGTCTTCCGGGTGAAACTATAGGACTAAATTATTACGCTGTCACTGCGTGCGTGAGCATCGCTAGTCGAACACGAAGCCAAGTCTGACGTCACAGGCCTTCTAAGGTAAGGTTGCTTGCACTGATGTCACTGAAGCTGCCACGTCGCATAGTATAAGCAACGTTTGAAGCTGCAATTCGTGACGTATCATGAATGCTATCAGCATATACAGCGCGCAGGTCTTGAGCTTATTTCAGAATAAACGGAGGCCAACAGCGTTGAGGCTACGTCTTTAGTAGATAAGAGTGAAGCGAAAACGCAGCAGCGTTTAACCTCACAGCAGTCGTGCTTCCGCATACCAGCTCTAAGAAGCTGCATCCGCAGTGTCACGTCTGCTGATCGTCTGCTGTATAGCTTTCTTTTATCTCACAAACAGGTGGCGCGTAAGTCGCGTTCATCCAAACATATATGCAGTAGACAGCCTGTATCCACTAACCTGCATTCACAAACCTACCTTATCCTTATTGCTTGTTTAATTATAGGCTCTATGCATTAAGACGCGTTAAGGGCATGCCCTAAAATGGTGATCGATGCGAAAGACTATCAGGAGGCTCGTTTGCAGATACTGGACTAACTGTTAGTGAATCATGATAAGGGCACAGAGAAGATGAGGACGACAAGCGATAAGGATAAGGTACGTTTCTCAATACGGCCATTACAGTTAGAAACCTACCTTATCCTTATTGCTTGTTTAATTATAGGCTCTATGCATTAAGACGCGTTAAGGGCATGCCCTAAAATGGTGATCGATGCGAAAGACTATCAGGAGGCTCGTTTGCAGATACTGGACTAACTGTTAGTGAATCATGATAAGGGCACAGAGAAGATGAGGACGACAAGCGATAAGGATAAGGTACGTTTCTCAATACGGCCATTACAGTTAGAATAGGATACCGAACCTCTGGCGTGCTCATGGGTGGTATAGTGGCCGTTACAGCGCCAGGATGGCCAATCTTGCTCTGGTGAGGGATTGCGTTAACGGCTACACTCTTAGCACGGTAACCTTCAGTTTAATTCGACGAAAAGCCAGCACTGCAGGACACGGACAAGAGAGAACACACGCATACGCACCAACGCCGGACTAACAAACAAAATTTATTGAAGCAACCACGAGCTTTTATACATACATGCTGCGCAAACGCCTGAGCTATGACATGGAGACTACACTACCTGATAGTCAGGTACCGATAAAAAAGCGCCACTCTTTTTCATTGATAGCCACAGAAGGTTCGCTGATGCAAGTCTGGCCATTCGTTTTGATAAAAAACGCCTCGAGCAGTTCGCGTGCAATTCTTGTGCTTCCTCTGCCTAGAATGCTGGTCTGGCGGAATAAAGGCATGCAACCATCACAATCTTTTACATGGAGAGCTAGATTGCTCCCTGTGCCCGATCTTGCATCTGCCCGATATAGACCTTACCGCAAGAGGTGGGGATGGAATAAACCATCCCTTCGGTGCACTCGGTAAATACAGTGCGGTGATCAGTTTTGCAGGCAGGTCTGCCTCCCCCGCCTGAGATGCGGGCGCAAAGGCCAGAAAGCTTTCGGGGCGCTGAAAACACCAGATCCACACCGAACTTCTGGGACACTCTTTTCAACCTGTGGGACATCTTGTGGAAATACGGCATCACCTCGATTTTCCTTGTCCCACCTGGTGTCCGAACACATGGTTTTCTCATTTTTCTGGCCAGCGTCTCACCTACCGACAGCAGAACTGACGACGGGAACCCTGAAGCTCTCAACCGATCTACCTGCTCCGCCAGACTTTCCTGCATGGCATGCGGGCAACTCTTGTTCAGCGCATTCCTGAAACACAGATTCGCAATGCTCCGTTTAACCAACTTCGAGTGGGCAGAATCGAAAGGCAGGAGCGCCTTTTTAGACCTCGGGGCATATAGCTTCGGGGCATATAGCTCGGGGCATATAGCTTCCATAAAGGAGCATATTTTCACAAAAATATGAAAATATGCTCCTTTATAAAGGTGAAAAGCGCTTTAATAAAAGAGCATATTTTCACATTTTTGTGTACCTATAAAATAAACTAAAGGTTACCGTGCTAAGAGTGTATGGTAGCCGGTATCAGTCCGCGCCCCAAGCCTCCTTTTGCAATTCCATCAACACGCGGATCTTTTTTTTTTTTTTTATCCGGTGGGTGACTACCCAAAACCGGGATTCGAACCACGGTACTTTGGACCGTGGTTCGATCGAAAACGCGACCACCGCGGGCGGCCAAACGCACGACGTTTGCACCTCGGCTTTTCGTAATGCCGCATGGTTTTATTAACGAGGTGGAGAGCGCAGTCTATATGACCCGGCAGTGCACGAGGCCTATGTGGTCGCGTGACTTTCGTTTATTATTTTTTTTCCTCCATCGCGCCGCCGCTACAGCGCATGAGAGAAGCAGAAGAAAAAAGAAAGACAGAAATTGTCACCGGATATCCAGAAGAAAGATATTAATGACGCTGCCACACATATTTTTTTGCCGTCGGCGGCAATTGCCTCGGGGGATCACTTCGAGCACTCTTATACACTCTCGCAGTTATCTTTACATTTCTTTATTTCTTGTTGCTGCTTTCTTTTTCCCCCTTTTACGCGCCACCCTTCGGCATAGATTGTCTTACGTTTCATATATAGGGACGGGTAATTGTCCGCGACGGCGCCAAGAATGAAAGAAAAGAGACAAGAGATGAGAAGCTGAAGGCTTACGTAAAATGGCCGGGATCGTGAAGTGAACTGAAATTTATGTGAAGCATGGGACAGCAAGGGGAACGTATGCACTCGCGATATATTTACATTTTTTTTTCTAACTGAAATCGAACGGCGCGTCATATACATCCACATTAAGGCGCAGAATGTAAGGAACGGCGAACTACATTCTTGAACTTCCTTTAAATACACATATGTGTAACTATGTGCCAGTGGAATAGCCGCTATTATGCGGAAAAGTATATCTGCGGTTTTGAGTTGGGCGAGGCCGAGTTTACGCAGCGAAGTATGAGGAATAGGCAAGCAACACAGTATACAAGGTGAAAAAACAAAGAAAAAAGGTACAATAGCAGTTTTACATGAACATTGCAAATGACATAATTAACTACTGCAAACATAAAAATAAACTAATAAAAGCAACCATAATTGATGCAAGTGTGTCGCTTAGACACTAAAAAAAAAAATAAAGAGAGAGAGAGAGAGAGAGAGAGAGAGAGAGAGAGAGAGAACTCTCTCTACACAAGGCTCACATAAAGTATTGCCAAACGCGAAGGCGGCTCAAAGATATATGCGCAAGCCAGAACAACGTTAAGCATAGAAGCGACATTTTAATATACCAAGCGCGCAGATTAAACGTAAGACCACTAGCTGTTCAGCGTTCACATAACCCGCAATCAATAATTCACCTCAATAATTGGGATAAGTGAGCCCCAGGAAATATTTCATCAGATATCTCTTTACAGTTCCGGCCCTGTAGTGTTCGAACCTGTAAATAAAGCTGGGCGTTAACGGCTATACCATCCCCAGCGGCGTTTGTGAGACTCACCCAGCTATACATTCCTATACACTTCGATCGCGTCGCTCCCTCAATTAGGGCGTATATAGGGCGCGCTGTCACGTCAACGGTGACAGCGGTGCCACTGCAGCAACACACTCGATCTCAACCCAGGCCTGAGCGCAAAGGGTTAAAGCACCGTGAGCGATCGAGCGGCAATAAAGCGAGCGCCGATCCATACAGTTAATCACGGAGCCTACTATATATAAGAGCCAGCCGCCGATCCTGCACCGCGGTTTCTTGCAGGACCCGAACTCCCCGAGTCGCGAGCCTGCGGTCCGCCAACAGCCACTTCAGAAAAGAAGAAAAAAAAAAAAAAAGGAGTATAAAAGAAACGATAAAACTGACTAGGCCATATCTTCTCCGCGTCGACGTAAAAATACGTCCGAGTCGATTACCGGTCGCCGTGACGAATAGTGCGGCCGGCCACTCGGCGACAGCGTTTCCCGCAGGACGGTTGAAGAGACCGACCGCGATGCGAGCGAGTGGTGTGTGTGTGTGTGTGCCCCGAGCAATATATACAGCTGGGGCGGGGTTGGCTGTGTTGGCCTGCTCGATGTGGTACAAGCCCGCGCGAGAGCTTCCCCCGCTTCTCGTGAAGCGCCCGCAGGTCGTTGACCTTGCACCTCCCAGCTGCTGCGACGTCGCGGGGCATCGGCGTGGGTCACGGACGTGTCGCGTGAGTATACGCCACACTGCGAGTGCGTTTTGTGTCAGGTGTCCGCCCTCCTTGCGGACAGGTTGTGTCAAAATTCGAGACTCGCAGAAGCACCGACTCTCCTTTATACGTGCAACGAACGCGCGAATGTCTTCGTCAGGACGGCAACAAAGTTGCCGTCCTGACGAAGACAAGTCCACTTGGCGAAACGTTGGCTCCAGCGATATTCCCTGTTCTACATCGCTTTTAGCGATCTGTTCATCGAAATGGTAGTATGGAATTCGACATATATTAGTCACACCGAACTCACAAGTGCACTCGTCTTCGTCAGGACGGCAAACTGACGAAGACAAGTCCACTTGTCCAAGCGTTGGCTCAAGCGACATCTGTTCTACATCATTTTTAGCGATGTGTTCATCGATTCAAGCCTCCATATTGCACTGAGCTTCTCTTTTAGTTCGTACACTACTATTTCGTTATCCAGCTCACGTGACATCGGAAATAGGCAACGCTGAGGTCGACACACATCGGGTGGCCACGTCGCCGTGGCTTGTCATGCGGTGGCGTAACCTTATGACATAACTTCGTGTGATGACGTCGTAAATGTGACATCATTTAATGACGTCGTTATGACGTCGTAGCAGGGGCCTTTTGATAACGCCATTATGACACTAGTGATGACATCATCACTCGGTCAAATGACTTTCGGTATACCATCCGCCGTGGATGACGTAGAATCTTTCGTGCTATGAAGCATTTGGTGCCTGTGAGTTGAGAGAGAGAGAGAGAGAGAGAGAGAGAGAGAGAGAGAGAGAGAGAGAGAGAGAGAGAGAGAGAGAGAGAAAGGCTTGTTCGTTTTTGGGTAAAACCATACCTTACCTGACTTTTATACTCCATGTTTCAGGATAATCGAGTTAAACCCTATTCCCCTCCCTCGAGTTCCTACACCACGAAACAACGTATATTTTACTCTGCATGGAATTGGTGGTGAAGGCGCCCTACGTATGCCCCCCCCCAGCGGGAACATCAGGGGCGTATGGTTCATTTCAAGGCCGCGTGCAGCACTGTGGACGCTACACGGCTCTCAAATCTAAACTTTATTTCTAAATTTAGCCCGAAAGAACCAGAACTTTCGAACGGTTCCACAAAATACTCGATCTCTCAACTATTATCGCCTTGAAAGATAGCACATGACTTTACCCCCGAATTTTTTTTTAATGATAAAGCCCGAAAACGAACAAGCCTAACTATTCTGTACACGTAGCTTCTGTACACGATTCTGTAAACCTTCTGCACAATTCTGTACACGGTTCTGCACGATTCTGTACACGACTGCGTGCAGCCTCGGTACAGGAACGATGAGAAACTTGGCTTCTGCTTGCCCGTGCGAAGAGCACGCGCACTTCGCGAGCGCTTCGACAAGCGTTGTGTAGCACGGTACACACTATGTTGACGGGAAGAGCAGCAACAACAGGGACACGGCGGCACATCTGGCGACGTTCCCGGGCCCTTCGATTACGCCGCGGACAACGGCCGACGACGAGGCAAACAAAAGGGGCTCCGCGACTCGCGCACTGCAGCCCCGGCTCAACGGAAAGGCTGCGAGATCTGCGTGCGCCTTCTGTGTTGACACAACCGAAACGAAACAACACAGAAAGAAGGTGGCAGAAAAGTGCACAGCAAGAAATAAGGAAAGAAAAATGTTCGGGTGCGTCTCAAGTTCTGCTGGGCATCGAAGACAGTATAGGATATCTGAGGACACAGCCCAGAGTGCAAATGAACGCGCCTGGAATCAATCGTCCGGGACGAACCTGCACGACGTGACACCACCTCGCGGACTTTGAAGAAGAGGAAGAAAAGACTGGAGTGCACAATCGAAGAGGCTGCTAATCATCATTCCAACCAAAACTTCGTACCTCGAATTTGCTCCCACTAGTTGATTAAACCTCAAATTATTTTATTATGGTTCATTTGTATTATAAATAGTCTATCATTCTCTAACATTTCATTCTTCCTTACGTTACCGATTCCTTACTCTTCCTTTGTTTTAGCTCAATTTTTTTCCCCTCTTTATATTAACCGCCGGCTTCATGGCCAATCCCCCGTAGTGGGCAAGAGCCAAATATCAAGGAACAAACAAAGAAAGAAACAGGCCCCAAAAGAGGGCTTCATCGCGAGAGACCACTTGCAAAATGCCTAGCGACACTCAGCACGCGCACTGCAGCCAAGCACGGTGCAACGAACACGACTCAAAATGGCACATGTATATAAAAGAAAACACGAACAGGAAAAAACAAAGAAAGACCAGTGGGGGGAAAGCCGACAACGCCGCTGAGACGAAAGCGGGACCGAATCGTCTACATGCTCGTTCTATTATGCTATAACCAGGGTAAAAAAAAAAAATATCCGAAGAGCGATAAGCGAAGCCAGAACAAGCGGAACAGGGAGTTCGTTGTCTCGCCAAAGGAGACTGTCGTTGTCGCTGGCACAGACGGGGAGGCGGCAACCGGCGAACGAGAAACCAGCAGAGTGCTGCTTATAGGTGCATGCCTCCAACGGCGATGGGGGAACGATCACAAAGCACGTGAGATTGCCAATGCACCCAACACAGACGCGCCCCATCTCGTTCTCTGCATTCCCTCCCGTACCCCAACCTTCCCCAAAATGGAATAAGGGAATAAGAAAGACGACAGGAGTGACTTGTTACGTAAGAAAAGGGTCTGTTTCCGGCTCCTAAAGCATCTTTAAAACGAACCATCTCGGGAAAGAGCATGCACCTCTTGCTCACACAACACGATGAGAACATTAGGGCATACACTCTCCAGTTCCCCATTTCCCGAGAAAAAGGGAACGAACAGAAAGAACAACGCAAAGACACGCAATGCCTGGGGACGCCGGAACACACACGGTACGGCACCTTCCTTTCGCGGCGCACATATCGCAGGGAAAACATCAAGAGACAGGTGCATTGTGTCGTCTGCTTACCGGTATACCTGTCGTCTGCTCCTTTTCGTGCGTAATGGAGGACAAAAACACATTTCCATGCAAGGAAAAAAAATATTAAAAAAAAGAAGAAGAAGGGGTGGGTAGAGCATGCAAATAACCAACAGTGAATCGTTCCTGCTGTACGTGGTTGTCTTTCGGCGGTTTGGTTTAACCAAAACTTGAAGCACTGACAGGAAACCGCGGGGCGAGAATTGAGGCGATTAGATGGCGGCAGAAATTAGTTGGCCACAGCAACAAGGAAGAAAGCAACAACAACATTTAACAGCGGCCACTCTACACCTTTGCAGTTTTTCGCCAAGATCTAGGAGTGCGACAGCCGTGCTGCAAATAGCTAGCCGGAAACGCGTGCTCGAAGCCATAGATTACTCTATTAAAGCGTGCTCGCTAGAAGACCGGCACAATGCACCGAACTGCGCTCGCTACAACCACCTGGGGCCTTGTATTATGAACCTCCGCGGGGTCGGCAACCCGGGAAGTTAAACGACACAACAACCGTTTCTGTTTTCTTGTTTCTTTTTTTTTCCCAAGTCGACGAAACTTCGAACGAAAGCATAAGTAAGCAAACAAAGAAGAGTTTGAGAAGATGCGACGAGACAAACTGCGACTGTTTTAAAACGCCGCTCGCGGAATGACACGCAATTTCAAAAGGAAATAAACGCCAGCGGTGTAATAACGAAAAATGGCGGAGAAATGGAAAGAAGAAGATAGGGACGAAAAAGAAGCATAGAAATACGAAATGACAAGAAAGGGGGGGGGGGGGGGGGGGACCCCTCGGCGCATTTTCCCGAATCAAATGAACGTTTCATGGCAGAATTAAGCGACTGAAAGCGACCGTAAGACAGGACCACCTGCCAACGGCACACGCCAGCCCTCCCCTTCCCCCCTCTCTCTCTCTCTCTCAGGTGGCGTGCGCATGAGGACATTTTGAGAGAGAGAGAGAGATTCAGGATTAAAGAGTGAGCCGAGATGAAAAAGGAGAGCGAGGGATGAGGTAAAGAAAGACAACTCGGCGTCACTCGCGGCTTATGTCCAGTCAGAGGTTGGAAAGAGAGAAAAAAAATTACTCAAGACATAAAAATGAAAAAAAAGCAACCATCGTTTGAAAGGAAAGCCTTGAGGTGGGGAAGGAGGAAACGAGCTATTCGAGCCAACAGGGCCCTACGCCATGGTCGCACACACACACCAGCATCGGGAAAAGGGGGCTGTCCACGACACAGGATGTACTTCATTCCGACACATTAAAAACATGTGTCTCGGCCCCTCAACGAGTGGAAAGACGTTGATAGAAGGGGGGAGTGGGGGAAAGAGGGTGCGTCGGGATGGATGGGGAGGGGGAAAGGGAAGGTACCCAAGACGGAGAACTCTCCTCCCTCCCTCCCTCGCTCCCGGGAGCCGCTGGAATCCACGACATCGGTTCGACGTCGTAATAACGCGGCCCATATTTAATGCATATACAAGGAATGGGGAAAGTGGGGGACCGAACGGGGATAAGGGAGGAGAAAGGGGAAGAAGAGAAATATGACCGTTTTTCTTTCGAACAAGCTCGGGCGGTGTTGAAAGAAACCCTCCCCTTCCTTGGAGCTCGTCGTCCTCTGACCCGTTGTTGTGTTTGTGCACGCCGCGTCAATCGCTCCGGTCAGCGAGATTTTTTCCCGATCGTCGGAGAGTCGATTCCGGCGGAAACGGATACCGAAATTATGCCGGTTTGTTCTTGCGCACGGATCTGCTGTAGCACTGTCACTGTACTTTACCGAAAGCTGACAAGTCATCGCTGCTTTCGCAAAGTCTGCACAAATAAGTCGTTGGCCACAGTAGATATTCTAAGCCTCTCAGATGATCATAATCACCATAATCATGATTCCTTAAGCCACCATCACCAACGCTACAGCGCACCGCCGTCCTACAGACGAACGCTACAAGTTCGAACGCACAGTGACATAGAGCTTTTTCTAAAGAACATTTCTAAAAAAGAACATTCACAGTGCGGTATTCAAAAGTGCGCGTGTAGGTTCCGTGTGTTCCCAGCTCTCGGAAGCGTTGTGTTCGTTATTAAGAACATTATGAGGAAATTTATCGCATGTCGGAACGTAGCTGTAGCAGACGCCTCCTTCAGATCTCTCCTTTAGGTATATTTATCCAAAAAGAAAAAGACAAGGAAACAGTGGTTCGGTGTCCTCGCGGTCACCATGGCGACTTGGAGCTCCGTAATTGCCAGGAATGGCACAGATATAATTAGAAAGATATCCTGTAAGTTCACAAAGCACAATGATTCCCTCCCCCTCCCCCCCCTTTTTTTTTTCTTCTTCTTTCTGTAGTGGACTCAGAAAATTCTCGGAATAATCTTGATTGATTTGTGGGGTTTAACGTCCCAAAACCAGCTCTGATTATGAGAGACGCCGTAGTGGAGGTCTCCGGAAATTTCGACCACCTGGGGTGCACAGCACAGCACACGGGCCTCAACATTTCGCCTCCATCGAATTGCAGCCGCCGCGGCCGGGATTCGATCCCGCGATCTTCGGATCCGTAGCCGAGTGCCATACCCACTAGACCACCGTGGCGGGACATCGGAATAAATTTACGCAGCCTAAGCGTATCGATTGAGCATCGCATTACATTTCGCGACTGACCGGCAATTCGTGAGCGGTCCTGGTGACGACAAAGAAACAACAAGTCACGAAGCATCCACACACTCCAACGCTATCGTCACAACGACAATTTATGACGCATCCCTTCACCGTATGATGACCACAGCGCATGACTAATTCCGACGCATTCGTCCCGTTCGTGTCGCGTACAGCATAAAGAACACCCGTGACACAAAGCGAAAAAATGCACAAGCAGGCGGCTCAATTACGCCGGAGTCTGCCTGCAGGAGAGTCCAACTACACGACCAGAGCAAGTCAAATGAGGGCACCTTCTCCTTCGTATCTTTTATCTTTCTTTCTTTTCTTTTCGAAACGGGAATCCGATGAAACAAATTCCGTCCTGAAAGAAAGTTAGGCCGCTCCTAATCAACCCTATATAGACGAGACGGCCGGCAGGACGACGTCCACAAACGAAACGCTATATCGTTGTCCTTGTGCATTTATAATTTTTCCGAGTGTCGCGCCCGCGCACTACAAATCGTCTATTTCCTTGCGCGTTTTCTCGAAGCTGTATTCTTTCCTTTCCCTCACTTTCATCGCAGCGCGATCCTATACCTCTCATTTGAGAAAGCTCAACTCCCCGGAAGTCTTCTCCGTATATACACGGCGCACCTTTTCACATATGTTAAGAGGCCAGGGTTGAAAAGGGACTAAGAAAAAAAAAAAAAAAAAGACGAGAGAGTTTTCTTCGAGTCGAAGTGCGCGTATCCGATCTTCAAGTGGTTCGAGCGAAGAAGTCGACGGCGCGGATGCGCCGACACACAAATGCGTGGGCACGTATACGAGAACAAGAAATGAAAAATAAAATAAAAATAAAGGTATAAGATGGCGGCCGAAGAACAACCTTCTTCGCTTGAGTAGGACTGAATGAGGCCTCCGCTGCTCCTATATAGAGCAGCGGCACCTCCGCCGAGGAGAGAAACCCGTATGCGCGGTGTTGTTCGGTTGGTGTTCCCCTCACGTCTTCTTCATTTGGCTCGAGCTTGGTATGCGCAGAATTCGGTATATGGATATGTCGAAGCGGTGTGTGTATATATATATATAGGGGAACGTGTAGGCGGACGCGGGAAGCGGCGAAGAGGACAGCGGAAACGGAAAAAAAAAAAAAGTATGCATTTTTATTTCTCGTTTTTTTTTTCTTTTTTTCTTGCTCTTCGAGCTGATCTCTTAAAACCTTCTCCTTCGACTCCCGTCTTATACTTCGTCGGAGAGTTTCTTCTTTGAGCCGCTCCTCAGAACTGAGAATTACCGTATTCATTCGAATATGTGGGTCGACCTAGATTCTGGAACGACCCATGAAATTCGAAAGATTAGGAAAAGCACAGAAGCTATGTGTGTGTATGTTTGTGTGTGCGTGTGTGAGTGAGAGTAGATAGATAGATAGATAGATAGATAGATAGATAGATAGATAGATAGATAGATAGATAGATAGATAGATAGATAGATAGATAGATAGATAGATAGAGATATTTTCCTCGCATGCAAGGCGAAAGAAAAAGACCGGCTGGGAATTTATCACAAACATCCTCAAGACAACGTACTTTCCAAATTTTCGCGCCATCACTCCTTTATCGTCAAACTTTCATCCCATGCGAAGAGGCGACACGGCTTGCCGACACCGCAATATATATGAGATGAGCGAAGTGCCATATACAAGGTATATCCAAAACATAAACATGGCTAATGTAAAACATGGTCAGCAGTGTATGGTGCTCGCGGCGCCAAACCACATTGTAGAGTCTAAAGTGGCTCCCAACTGTCGGTCATACATTTACGTTTACACTACTTCATTTTACTTTTTAAGAAGTAAGGCATCGACCCATACAATCGAGAAAATACGGTATCAGTAGAGGAAAAGCGAGGAGGACATACACTTTTTTTCTTCTTAGAGTGTACGACATATAGCTTCGTACATCGAAAGAAAGAGGCCCATCGGAAAACGTTCAAATTGTTGCCACTCGCGAGTTCGGGCAAATTGACGTTGTTTAGCAGCGGCGGTGTTGACTTCAAAAGCGCTGAAATGGATGCCGTTTCCGACGGCCCATTTGCCCGAGCTCGTCTTTCTAGGTTATTATTTTTTCTTGTTCGGACTGAGACACACACACACACACAAATAAAAGAGATGACAACATACTCGCTGGATAAGCAAACTCGTGGACGAGGCTAGAGAGGAAGCTGCATCGTACGGAGCGCAGGTGCGAGGGGTGTTCATTCGAAACCGACTGGTGCAATAAAACTTTGCCGACAGAAGACGGTAGCGCACTCATATACACCATATATGTCGAAATAGAAACGCCGGAGACAGAAGCACAACTGCCGATTCGAATGCGAGTTGAATCTCCCTCGAAGCGGGGAGCAATTGCCGAGGAAAGTAACCTTGTTTACACTTCTTGGAGAGCGCGATCGTCTTGTGAGAAGAACGCAGTTCGTGAAAGAGACGCCAGCTACAAGTGATTTTCGCAGAAGGCGCTTGACATTGATGAAGAACCGCTTTTACAAAGTCACACACACACACACACACACACACACACACACACACACACACACACACACACACACACACACACACACACACACACACACACACACTCACTCACTCACTCACTCACTCACTCACTCACTCACTCACTCACTCACTCACTCACTCACTCACTCACTCACTCACTCACTCACAACGACAAGGCGGAGTGGCTGCCACGCATAGTGCACGGCTGCCTACGTTAGCAACCGTGGTTGTTGTGGTTATCGAGTTTTCGCAAGCCATTGATTCTCGGCTTAACAACGACCGAAACGGACATAACAGCCCGGCGATTACACGAAAAGCGGCACGAAGAGGCGCAGATAGAAGGGTGGGGGGTCCTTTATTATATATACGGTGTTGCGTTTCAAGATAGGGCGTCGGTGAAGCGCGCCATAGCCGCGGGCATCGGGGCTGCGAGATGACCTTATGGGGAGCACGTGTTCCTTTCTCGCCCAAGGTCGCGACCACCCAGCCCGAAACCACCTTGGTGTCGTTAGGAGACGGCGCGTAACGAGGATGAGTCGACTCTCTGGCCCCGAAACCACCTTGGTGTCGTTAGGAGACGGCGCGTAACGAGGATGAGTCGACTTTCTGGCCCACCGAAAAGATACCTGTTGTCGACTTGGGGGAGGACAACCTGGCACGCACGCTTCGACCCCTGCTGTGCTGCGGCTCCGAGGGAGCCTCGCCTCCGCCCGGCCGCCCCTCCTGTCTTGGAATGGCCCGGGGAGATGGAGTAGAAGGCTGCGACGGATGAGACGAGAGACGGAGATCGGACAGCCAGGGTCTCAGTGCCCGAGTTCGCTGTGCCGATAGTTGAAATGTAAATAAATGTTAAGTTTTCATTTTCAACTACTCGGAGTCGTGCCTCCATCAGCAAGCCAAACTTGATCACGTACACGAACGGCCCACGCGCGACGCTACAAACTGGTAGGCAGCGGCGAGATCAAGAAGAGGCTGGCGGAAAACTGTCGACGGAAGAGCGACATCTGTGGATCAGGGATCAGCAGAGCTCCTCTTCGTGGCTCCGGGAGACACAACCGTCGCAGTAACAGCGTGGAGGCTGGAACGACTCGGAGGAAGAGCAGCAGAAGGCGCAGTCCACACGATCTGGGATCGGCGGACCTGGCAACGTGGCTCCGGGAGACACGACCTTTGCAAGCTCGCAGTTCGGTGAGTGCTTGAGCGACTACGTTTTGCTGGACGATAAGGACAGGGTTCTGTATCGGGCAATTAGGTCTGACTAACCGCCACTGGGTGCGTGGTTAATTCAGGGAAACTCGTAGCCGGCTCTCAAAGGCATGGATATCACCGTGTTAAGAAAGGAAGAGCTTCTGCTGTTGGCAGCAGAGCTCGGAATGGATATAAACAGTAGGTTGAGGAAGCCCGAAATTCGCGCTGCAATCGAAGAAGTGGGTTTCGAGGAGGACGAGCTCACAGATGCTTGGGAAAAGATATGTCGCGAGCGGAATGAAAGGGCGGAAGAGAAAGTGAAGCAGGAAAAGAGGGAACAAAGGCAGGCAGAAATTGAGCTCGAAAGAATAAAGCTAGAGCAGGCGAGATTGGCGCGCAGTGCGGACGCGGCGCCACCGCCTCCAGCGGAAAGTGTGAAAATGACAAACTTGCTTCAGCCGTACAAGACAGGCGATGACATCGGTCTCTACCTAGTTAATTTTGAACGGATTTGTGAGAAGTATTCATTTCACCGAAACACATGGCCAGAGCGGTTGCTTGCGTTGTTGCCGGGAGAAGCCTCGCAAGTCGTGGCCCGACTTAGCGCAGCCGAGGCAGGCGAATACAGCTCAGTGAAATCGAGCTTGCTCGCAAAATACAGGCTTTCAACGGAGGAATTTCGCAGGAGATTTCGCCAGGAAAGGAAAAAGTCTAACGAGAGTTTTGTAGAGTTTGCGTGTAGCCTGAGGGACAATTTTTCGGAGTGGGTGAAAGGAACAGGGGCGGATAACTTCACTAAATTGGGAGATTTAATCTGCTTAGAGCAGTTCTATGAGACTTTGCCCGATAACGTGCGCCTTTGGGTTAAGGATCGACAAGAAGGTGTGTCTGTAAAGCGTGCCGCACAGCTTGCTGATGAGTATGTCGTAAGTCGAGGCCTTAGGACTCAGGTCAATAGCGCGCACAATTATCAAAAGTCTTCCCCACGGCCACAAGCGTACCCTCGAGGACAGCAAACCGCAGCTAAACGAGACGACGCTAATCAGAGTTCAGCTCGCTCTGAGGGCATAGTGAAAGCACTTGAAAGGGGTAGTAATAAACCCGCAAATCAGTCGGAAGAGCTCGAAGCCAGAGTTCAGGTGACATGCTTTAACTGCAAGGAAACAGGTCATTTCGCTCGAAACTGTTCAAAGAAAAGGCCCGTATTCGCTTGCGTAAGCAATCATCCAAGTAACACTGACCTACTGAAGCCATACATGACAGACCTCATGGTAAATGGGAAAGAATGTAAAGTGCTGAGGGACTCCGCGGCGACCATGGATGTCGTTCATCCGAGCTATGTAAAAACTGACGACTACTTATCCGAATGCGCGTGGATAAGGCAGGCCGTCAGCGAAGACTCAGTGTGCTTACCTACGGCAAAGGTACAGATTGAGGGACCTTTCGGAGCTATCGAGACAGTGGCAGCAGTGTCCAAAGGGCTACCCGAGGGCTACCCTTACCTTTTCTCGAACAACTCAGAGTCGCTGCTAAATAAAAGGGGATGCACATTTGCTGAAGCTCAGGTTATGGCTTTGACAAGGTCAAAAGCGCGCGCACTCGCTCAACAGCTGCGTTACGACGATAACGAAAGCGTCCAATCAAAAGATGAAGTATCCAGCTCCGAAAGCGTAGTTGCGCAGGAGGAGGAGAACCCCGAAAATCTGGAGGATTCTCGCGATAAGCAGCGACCAGTTGAGAAAAAGAAAAGGAAATCTAAAGGAAAAGATAACAGTTTTCAGGGAACGGTGTTAGCACCGACTGCGCCTAGCTACGAGCGCTTGCTGGGTGTTGATCGAGAAACGCTACGAGAGGCACAAAAGAACGACCCGACGTTAGGAGTTCTGAACAGCGGAAGTAGTGAGGGGGTGTCGTCGAAAAACATTTCTTTCGAAGTGAGAAAGGGCGTCCTGTACCGTAAGTACCGAGACAGGCGAGGGCGATCTTACGATCAATTGGTGGTTCCGGCACCGTATCGCAGTGACATACTGAGCCTTTGTCATGATCACGCGTGGGCAGGACACCTAGGTACAAATAAAACGAAGAAAAGGCTGCTGCAGGAATTTTATTGGCCAGGGTGCTTCAGAGAGGTGGAGAATTTGGTGCGCACTTGTGATACTTGTCAGAGAGCAGGCAAGTCTAACGACCGATGGAAAGCACCGATGGTAAAAGTGCCAATTATTTCTGAGCCCTTTCGCAGAGTGGTTGTGGATTTGGTGGGACCGCTGCCGAAAACAACGGCGGGAAACAGATACATTCTAACGTTGTTATGTCCGGCGACCAAGTTTCCTGAGGCGGTACGCTTGAAAGAGGCAACTTCGGTAGAGGTAGTCGATGCACTGCTTCCCATTTTTTCGCGCCTTGGTTTCCCGGCAGAGATGCAATCCGATCAAGGAACGGTGTTCACGAGCGCACTCACGACAACGTTTCTCGAGAAGTGCGGGGTCAGGATTTTGCATAGCTCAGTATATCACCCTCAAAGTAACAGCGTGGAGAGGTGGCACGCCGCACTCAAGAAAGTTTTGAGAGCGGTTTGCCACGAAAGGAAGTGTGACTGGGACAGCTGTCTACCTGGCACACTGTTTGCGTTACGCACCGTGCCGCATGAAGGGACAGGATTTGCGCCAGCGGAGCTGGTCTATGGCCGAAATCTTCGAGGTCCCCTGAGGCTAGTTCGCGAACTATGGGAGGACGCACGGGTGCCTAAGAGTGTGGTAGAGTATGTGTTAGACCTCATGCAAAGGTTACACAAGTCTCGCGAATTCCTTAAATGTAACCTGGAAGCAGCGCAAGACGCTTCAAAGAGATATTATGACAGAAATGCGAGGACGAGATCATTTGACAAGGGAGACAAGGTAATGATCTTGCGGCCAAATCGCCAAAATAAACTGGAAGTTCACTGGCGTGGACCCGCCGAGGTAATTAATCGTATTTCAGAGGTGAATTACACAGTAAGGCTGCCAGGACGTAAACGGGAGGACAGAGTCTACCACGTAAACATAATGAAGCCAGAAGTTGAAAGGACGCTTCGCCTGGGTTTAATTAAGGAAGGATGCAGTGAATATTGCTCACCCTTAATGCTAGTTGAAGTACCCGGGACAGATCCACCGCCCTGCGTGCACTATCAAATGCTGAATAACGTAACGAAGGACCAAGTGTACCCCTTGCCTGATATAGAGGAGAGGGTCGAGCTCTTAAGCAAGGGCACAGTGATTTCAGACTATGGGAGGGAATTTGTTCTCCAGTGCGACGCCAGCAACCGTGTTCTGGGTGTAGTCCTGGCCCAAATAAATGATAGTGGTGAAGAGCATCCCGTGGTCTATCTCAGCAGGAAATTGACCACACGGGAGGAAGCCTTCAGCACATCAGAAAATGAGTGTTTGTGCATAGTGTGGGCTATTCAAAAAATTAGGATGCTCTATTCAAGGCACAAAATTCACGGTCGAGAGCGACCATTGCCCTCTTTCATGGCTGAACCGAATGTCGAGCAAAAACGGGAGGCGGCTAAGATTGAGCCACATTTTGCAGGAATATAAATTTGAGGTGAAGTATTGAAAAGGGAGCCAGAGGAAGAACGCGGGCAGACTTAGTCGCGGATTTTAGTAACCCCACAGAGGTTTCCATTTTTTTTCTTGTTGCTTTAAGAAAACTTGTTCTATTCGGTCCGCTGTGCAGGAAAACGTCATATGGTATTTGTTTTCCAACCTTGCGAGAGCTGGCCACGACAGTGATAAGAAACAAGTAGCAGAGAAAAAGGTAGAATTGTGTAAAGCGTTGTGAGAACTTTAGTGTCCGGCGGACGTGTCGCTTGGGCACGCCCACCGCGGTGAATGTGTTGTGCTTGTGTTTTGTGCTGAGACAGCTTCCAGCTGCAGTGTTCTCATTCATCGCACCAAGAAAGCACCTCGACGCTTCGGGCGACCAGACAGCTGGCCACCCTTAGGTCGGATCTCCCGGCGGCGGAGGAGTTTGTTGCGTTTCAAGATAGGGCGTCGGTGAAGCGCGCCCAGTCATGGGCACGTTACCAGTAAAAAGTAACAGTGTTACAGTTACAGTTACCTAAGCCAGAAAAGTAACTGTGTTACAGTTACAGTTACTCAGCTTCCAAAAGTAACTTGTTACAGTTACAGTTACTGCTAAAAAGTAACGTCGTTACTCTTACGTTACTGTACAAGATTAATACTCCGCAAACAAAATTGTGTAGTTCTTACAACGGAAACGTATGAAGGCGTGCGGTTAGTTGAAGTTGCTCGTAGGAAAGCGTCAGATAGATGTAATGGAATCCGTTCACTCAGAACCCCAAGACCAGCGATCGTTCCGTACGCCTCATTTTCTGCAACTTTTTTATTGATTGTGGAATTTATTTACAAAAGAAATCGCAGATCCCGCATGCAGTGGGAATCAAGGAAATGCGAAGCATGCGTCAGGAACCTAAAATGGAAGTGCATAATTGTCTCGCTATACCGATTTTGGTAAATATGAAATTAACGAAACGGCCGCAAGCGCACCAAGACTGTGGCATGTAAACCATGCCGCTCATGACATGCATGTCATGATTGTAATGTTATGGCTTGTCATTTACGTTCGTCATGCAGTCGTGCACGTTCCATAGCAACTTTGTTGTACATCCCATTAACGAAACGCGTGGCATATAAATCATGCCACTCATATCATGCATGTCCCGATTTTTATGTTCTTAGAACGTGTCACCCATGGTCATCATACATTGTTGTCTCGCCATACCAATAATTTTAGTATATATATCAAGTTAACGAAACCGCCGCAAGAGCACCAAGACTGTGGCACGTAAATAATGCCGCTTATGACATGTGTGTCATGATTTCTGTGTTACGACGTCATTTATGTTCGTCATGCAGTCATGTTGTGCCATACAAATTTTAGCTACATCCCATTAACGAAAAGGCCAGGAGAGCACAAAGACCGTGGCACGCAAACCGCGCCGCTCATGACATGCACATCATGAGTTTTATGTCATCACCTGTCATTTATCTTCTTCATCAGTCATGTTAAATTTTCGTATACATCCAATTAACGAAACTGCCAGGACAGCACAAAGCCGTACAGGCGGCTTGATAGATACATACGCTCAAAGTCGCCGAAGTTCGCTAAGAAATGCTTCGCATTTAATATGTTGCGACAGCCTGGTGCCACGAAGCACTGCTGGACGCTCGTAAATGAAATAAGAGCTTATTCTGAGACGGGGGGGAGGCGACAAAGAAGATATAGACCTCTTCGAGCCTTTGCTTCCGGTACTTTGCGAAGTGCTTCTTGGAAGTACCGTCGCTTTGAGAACTGAACGTGTGCGAGGCATTGAAAACCGTCTGTTTCTAGGTGGTCTCCGCACGGGTGGTCATGAAGAAATGGCTGGCCACGCCAAAAAATTAAGGATGCTGCACCGGCCTCTGAACAACAGTGACTTTCGTCACTTACGCCGACCATGCTGCGGTGTCGCGCACCTTTATCTGCATGAGGCAGGGAGAAGAACCCTTCCCACCCTTTTTTGTCGCCAACCGGCGGTGCTTTGCTTGACTTCGTAGAAAAAAAGTCTTCATTTCCACCCTGGACACACGTCAGCACATCTACAAAAAAAAATAAATAAAATAACGCCATGAGATGTCCGTGTCCTGGACAGCATCGCGATACCAACGATGCCTTGGAAAAGAATTTCATTAGTGAGATACAAATACATTTTGCAAATTTATCTAGATACAGAGGTACACATAGTCATAAATATTTAAGAGAAACATCGCGATAGTCTTGTATCGCGATACTGCCAAGCCCTGCTTTTAAGAAGTGTCTCTGCTGGATATTTCTTTAAAGGGGAGTAACTGTAACGGTATTTACAGTTACAGTTACCGTGTAAAAAGTAACAGTGTTACAGTTACAAGTTCCTCTGAATTAAAAGTAACTAGTTACAGTTATAAGTTACTGAAAAATGTAACTAGTTACCGGTAACGCGTTACTAGTAACTAGTTACTGCCCAAGACTGAGCGCGCCATAGCCGCGGGCATCGGGGCTGCGAGATGACCTTATGGGGAGCACGTGTTCCTTTCTCGCCCAAGGTCGCGACCACCCAGCCCGAAACCACCTTGGTGTCGTTAGGAGACGGCGCGTAACGAGGATGAGTCGACTCTCTGGCCCCGAAACCACCTTGGTGTCGTTAGGAGACGGCGCGTAACGAGGATGAGTCGACTTTCTGGCCCACCGAAAAGATACCTGTTGTCGACTTGGGGGAGGACAACCTGGCACGCACGCTTCGACCCCTGCTGTGCTGCGGCTCCGAGGGAGCCTCGCCTCCGCCCGGCCGCCCCTCCTGTCTTGGAATGGCCCGGGGAGATGGAGTAGAAGGCTGCGACGGATGAGACGAGAGACGGAGATCGGACAGCCAGGGTCTCAGTGCCCGAGTTCGCTGTGCCGATAGTTGAAATGTAAATAAATGTTAAGTTTTCATTTTCAACTACTCGGAGTCGTGCCTCCATCAGCAAGCCAAACTTGATCACGTACACGAACGGCCCACGCGCGACGCTACAACGGGAGCTTCAACTTACGTTAACAAAAGACGTCACGTTAGGGTTTGACAGGCAACACCACTCTCTTTGCTTCGAGAGAAATCAACATAGTGCACACGTATACAAAACCAGGGGTCTGAGCTAACCTAACCAGTCTGCTGATTCACGTAAAAATACCAGCGAAATCGATAACGTTTGTACAATACATATGATGGCCAGGAAACCGGCCAGTGACAGCCGGTTTTAGGTGAGGACCGCCAACCGGCCGGCTTTGCCACCGCAGTGAAAGCAGTACCAACTGCGGAACAGTGATTCATCGGCTTCCCTTGTTTCCGTTGTATCAGTCGTCAGCGTTTTCGCATTATTGTCGCTTAATTTGATCCCTATATGGGATTATTTACCTTTAACGTGCATCGCTTATTTTGTTGCAGTAATAATGGTTTATTTTAACCATCTGGATCACCCCGCCGCGGTGGTCTAGTGGTTATGGCACTCGGCTGCAGACCCGAAGATCGCGGGATCGAATCCCGGCCGCGGCGGCTGCATTTCGATGGAGGCGAAATGTTTGAGGCCCGTGTGCTGTGCGATGTCAGTGCACGTTAAAGAACCTCGGGTGGTCGAAATTTCCGGAGACTTCCACTATACGGCGTCTCTCATAATCAGAGCTGGTTTCGGGGCGTTAAACCCCACAAATCAAATCAATCAACCATCTGGATCAACACTAACCGGTTTTGGTCAGTTTATTAGCATGTTTTAGACCTGTTTTTAAATTGCCATTTTCTGAGCGAGAGCACGTGAGGTGACATTAAACCGGCCAGAAGGGCGCTGGTCAAGGACCGTGCAAGTAGCCACCCCAACGCCTCGCCTTGTCAGCACCACCTCTCTCTTCCATGTGGTGTGTTGGCCTTGCATGGTGCGCTGAAGCAATCGGCTCTTCGCAACGGCTCTACGCAGCGTGGAGCAAGATCTCTCGCAAACCCACTTCATTCGAGACGCCGACAACTCGCTCTAATTCGCCGCCGCTCACGAGTGCGTACGGGTGTTGCAACTCGACTCTCTCGAACCAGCAGAAAGAACAGCGCCCTGCCGTCGTGTGCGCGCTAACAAGTTCCCGTACAGCACATAAATATACACGCACCACTGAGAGTAGTATATAAGGTGACTGCAGCAGGCGTCGCGGCGCGATGCTTCGCAGATCCCAGCAGGCCATTAGACGGCCCAGTAACGCCACTTTGACCCGACACACGTAATCAGTACGAATTACGCCGTTCACGCGGCCTCCTCCTTCGTTTTTTTATGGTCGTCGACGGGGAGGCAGTTTGCCGTCGACGAAGAGCATGCTCCTCCTGGTGGTGGCTCCTTTTATACGCCGTGCCGGCGGCGCAACGCCGCTGCGCGCCATCCATATAAATCTTCGCGGTTCACGCGGGCGCAGACAACGAAGTTGGCGCCGTCGACACGAGCCGCCGAAACGTTCGCCGCCGACAACCACGAGGGCTCACGTGCGAACGCGACGACGCGGTGAGCGCGTTGTCGACAAGCAACAACGTAACGGCCGTCACATAACGACAACAATGGCGCGTTTTTATGAACGAGTCATACTATATTACAGTACGCCTGCGAGTGTTCCTTGTCTTGATTTTGTTTTCCATGTGCCCGACTTGAGCGTATCCACTGCAAATCAGCAAGATTAACTGAAACGAATTGGTGTGCTCTTCTATTGGAAAACATTGCCGCATTCACAAAACCTACCTTGTCCTTATCTCTTTGTCTTTCTTATCGGCCCTGTGACATTAATGAGCGTTAAGGGGACTCAAATAGTAATCAGCGCGAAAGACTGTCACAAGGTGTGTGTGTGTGTGTGTGTGTGTGTGTGTGTGTGTGTGTGTGTGTGTGTGTGTCGTTTTGCTCTATACATTCGGCGCCTTTATAAATGGCACTGGGCTGCAGATCCGAGGGTCGCGGGATCAAATCCCGGCCGCGGCGGCTGCATTTCTATGGAGGCGAAATGTTGAGGCCCGTGTGCTGTGCGATGTCAGTGCACGTTAAAGAACCTCCAGGTGGTCGAAATTTCCAGAGACCTCCACTACGGCGTTTCTCATAATCACAGCTGGTTTTAGGACGTTAAACCCCACAAATCAATCAAGTTGCCCGCCGCGGTGGTACAGTGCTTGTGGCGCTCGGCCGCGGCGGCTGCGGCGGTGGAGTTTTCGATGTAATCGAAAATACTACAGAGGCCCGCGTGCTTTTACGTCTTCAGTCCACGCCAAAAAGCTGAGGTGAACTTCGGTTGACGTCAAAAGCTTACTCCGGAGCACTCCACTACGACGTGTATCATAATAAAACCGTTGTACTGGCACGTATAAAACCTGAGCGACCTTTATTATTTAAGTTTTCCCAAAGAACTATACTGTTATGACCAAACAAATATAGGGCAGCAGGTCACTTAAATGGTCCAGAATGTTCGGTGCATCGTGTGCTCCATGTTAGTTTTTTTTTTTCTTTCTTTCTTACTTTGTTGTCCACGGAGGACACGATCCATACAGTCTGTGGATGTATGGCTAACAACATTCGGCGGCAAGAGAGTAAGGCAGCAAGTGACTTATCCTCGTATATATAGAAACAACAGATGGGCGAATGCACAAGACAGTTGTGTGACAGTCGTACATGTATGCATAGCTCTAAGCCATACAGCGCCGTGACACGCTATCGTGACCATGGGCTTTTTGGACACGAACCCTCAGAAGACACTTGCGTGCGACGGCTGTCACTTCGTTCTGGCTTAGCTAGATGCGTACATCACGAATTGAATGTGAAGACGTGTGCCCGCCACTACGAGGAAGTATGGCTCCGATATGTATTGTACGAATAAGCATACCTTACATACACGCCGCCCGAGCCTCGATAAGAACACCGTGCATGTACCGTGTGTCCACCAAGAGTTGCTTCGGTGTCTGACGTCCTGTTCTAGGTCGTCGTTATTGTTGTTTGCCTTTTCACCTCCATTGGCACATAGGAGGGATTGGCCAATAAGCACTATAGGTCGACAGTTATTCTTCATCTCCTTCCTATTATTATTATCTCAGAGAATAGAACTTTTCAGTGCATGCCTGCATCTGCCAACAACGAACTAAGTGCCCACAGCATGTAAAAGTCTTTACAATGCTCATTAAGGCGAAAGCCTTAAATACGTCTGATGCGGGGGTCGACATGAAGAAAAGCTGAAAGCCATAGAAAATCAAAGTAAGAAAAAAGGCAGTCCGTTTAACCTTCCGCACCTTTCAGCTCTCCTCTCTATATCTCTCTTCTTAAAGAAACGTTGAGAAGTGGGAAGAGAAAGACAAATGGAGTAAAGAGCACAAACATGTCCACCTCCATATGCAGGACCAAAGAAAAAAAAAAAGAAGAAAAACACAGACAGGACCGAGAAGCGAGTGTCCACCCGTGCGTTGCGACTTCAGACTTGTATGTATGACACTGCGCGGCACTCTATACGGATGCATGCACTCTACAGCGAAGCGCGGCAGATGAAGACGAAGCGGCCCGGTCACTTGACAGCGACGGCAAGAAGAGAACCAACCACCCTCACCCTATACCGGCCGCTTGTTCTGCCACGCGCTTGTTCTAGGCGTTCTACCGCATCCTCTGAAGGGGGCTCGATCTTTGTCCAAAGCCAGCGCTTCCTTCTTTCGCCAGTGCCGGGGACTCGGGCGGCAGCGGCTTCGCACCGCGCCCCGAGATGTACATCTGTCTACTCGGAGATGGACTAATATATGTATTCAAAAATCGGCAGCGAGAAGAGAGAGAGAGAGAGGAAGTAGCGAGACTCGGTGGTGTGGGCCGCAGGCAGCGAGTCAAGAGACAAGAACAAGGCGCGAATTAGAAATGAACGTGGCCGACCCCGCGGAGAGCGCCGCCGCTTATCAGCTTCCTATAATCCTCCCCAAAAACTGCGTGCGCGCCCTTTCATTAGCGAAACACGGTTGTCCTGTGATGAGCGAATCGTAGTCCTAGAGCTCCCTTCTTCCCGAAAAAAAAAAAATAGGGACGGAGGGAACGCCACTTCTCTCTCTCGCGCTCTACTCATTTCTCAGCTATACCGACGTTTTCCTTCCAGTCTAATATACACTCTTGTCTCAAACGAGCCGTCGCGTGACAGGAAAAAGAAAAGTTAAAGGAAATGAAACGAAAGAAGGAAATAGGGAGCAGACGTCGGGAAAAGTTAGGGAAGAAGGCCGCCGCGAATCGAGATAGGAGTGACGAGAGCTAGGGAAGAAGAAAAAGGGAAGCCACGCGACGAGAAAGTCGGCAAGAGATTGGAAAACGCAATAAAGTGGCTTTGCGTAGCGTCGTGCTGCGAGCTTCGAAGCGCTTCGTTGGCAACCGCAAAGCCTTCGCACGGCACACACCCGGCTTCCCTCATCCGGCCGCTAATGGGCTCCAAAGCGGCCCACGATTGGAGGAGGATAGGGAGCATGAGGAGGAGCTGCGTTCCCTCTTTTTTCTCCCCTCCTCGGCCGCACGCTCAGTTGTCACACAGACCTGCCGAGAGCGCCCGCCAACTGCGTGACAGTCGAAGGAACTTTGTACGTATACGGTACCTTTCATTTCGCGAAGGGGATGTGGCTGTACGTCCCGAAATCTATAATGCCGTCGAGTAATGACGTTTGGTGAAAAAGGAACAAAAAAAAAGGGGGGGGGGGAAGGAGCGCAGAGCTCAAGACCGTAAGCTCTGTAAAGACAGCATCATGATTATGTTCCCTATACTCTGTCGTAGGTTACTCCCCTCCCTCCCTCGATCCATCCGCGCGAGGGTATAGGGAAGGTATAGGGAAAGGGGTCGATCAAGCCACCTGACTAACTGCGCACTGCGAGTGTAGTACACAAAATCAATCTGCCACTGGCGTGATCGATATAGTTCCAATAACTATGCGCAGAGTTAATTCCAGCGTTTTATACAACGTGCCTAGAACAAAATGTAGCCGCTAATTGGGGCCGCTTACGTACGCGGCCCCAAGAGAGAAAAGAGGAAATTGAAAGAATTTCTCCCCCTGAATTTCGCTTCACTTCCGCCAGCTTTATGGACGTACTATAAACCACTGCCGTACACGTGGGCGCGACAAAAGTAGGAGCGCGACTGTATAGGCACACGCTGAAATGAACGTTTTAAACGCGGATTTATTTCCCCTCTTATTACTTCATTATTCTTCCCTTTGCATAGGCAATTTTCTGGTTTTTACAACATAACCGAAGGGTACAATGAGAGACCAAAAGAAGATTATACCTTTTTTTGCTTAGCTCATTATATATCATGTTTGATTTCCTTTTACAACACTGTTCTGTAACGACTACGGGCGCAGCACGTGTTGAAACAAAGAGCTAAATGAAAGCACAGCAATCACACGCGAACGGGAATCATATGTTCACACATACAACCCATATAAGAGACCATATGCTCACACATACACACAATATAAGAGACCATATATTCACACATACAACCCATATAAGAGACCATATGCTCACACATACACCATATAAGAGACCATATGCTCACACATACACACCATATAAGAGACCAGCGGCGCTCCTTCGAGGATTCGCTGGCACACATGGGGCAGCAGTTATTCACTTAGCACAATGCCATCTCCCGCGATCAGCCGAAGGCTCCGGTAAATGTCACGAGCCTTACATAGAGGAATGGTGGCGGGAGGGGGCTAACGGAGGCGCTCCCCCCCTTGCCCCGAAAGGGAACCCCCCCTCCCTGTCGAACAATCCAAGACAGGCGCTTCCAGCAGCGGGGTCCCGATCACAGCAGCTACCCCTCGCCCGTTGTTTTAAGGGCTCTTCTAGCGTACCGTGCATGATCGCCGAGAAGGACCACGCGCACGCCCCCAAGCACGGTGCCAAGCGGATGGCGAGACAGAAGCCAGGCTACCTCGGCTACGGCGCGCGTTCGCCCTTCCATGGCGGTGTAAAGGAGGGCACGTGAGGGCCACATGGCGCATAGAAAGAGGCCTGACTCGTGTCCGTAGAGAATATATACACACACAAGGGTAGATACACGTAGTCGCTTATCCATTGGATGCCCCGGGAGTGTCTTTGCCTCCCCTGTGTTCCTGCGGCCTTTGTTGCCAGGGTCCATCGTAGTTCGAGCGCTGTTCCTCCTGCAGAAACACCGCCCCTTCTCCGAGTGACACGCAGACGTGCACGGTATAACAACGTAAATGTTTACGCGCCTTCAAGGCCAGCTGTGCAAGATGGAATGTGCAAACGGAAAGCGGTTTTTATGACCAACGCCCACACGACGTCAGGCCGATGGTGTACACGTGTTCAAGCGACTGCTACGAACGGACATGTGTTTGTGCGGGAGCAATGCAAGATCCCCGTCTTATAGAATGAACGGATCGCTAAAAACGGTATGGAGAACAGGGAATGTCGGTGGAGCCAACGTTTCGAGGAGTGTACTTCTTCGTCAGGACGTCTTGATGAAGACAAGTCCATTTGTCGAAACGTTGGCTCCAGCGAATATTCCCTGTTCTTCGTCGTTTTTTAGCGATCTGTTCATCGATTCAAGCCTCCATCTTCCCCTGAGCTTCTCTTCTATAGTCCGTCTCATACAAGCGCACTTAAGATTTGCGTGGATTTGTTTTTCACGGTTATGGCCAACGGCTCGTGTTATTAGTGAACGTTATTAGCCAGCTTCATTGGCGAATTGCTGAAATCCCCGTCTGCATATTAATGCGGACTGCAGCACCAGATAGCGGAGCGGGCTCGGTGCGCATGCCAAACGCAGACGGAAGACGACGAACAACGCGAAGAGAAACTTCACACATCTTGGCCAATCCCTCAGGATGAGTATGTGCCAGAGTTGAAGACAACAAACAACAACAACAACAACAACAACAACAACGATGACGACGACAACTACTACTACTACTACTACTACTTACTACTACTACTACTACTATTTGCTACTACTACTTCTACTTACTGCTACTACTTCTACTTACTACTACTACTACTATTTGCTACTACTACTTCTACTTACTGCTACTACTTCTACTTACTACTACTACTACTTCTACTTTACTACTACTACTACTACTACTACAGAGCAGCTTGGCAGGAGGCAACGGACGCCAGATTTAAGAACCGCTTAGTGAACACATCTAGCGTGTGCAATGCTACAACATATGCAGCCGTGCGCCCGCATCGCCTCATCACAATCTATAACACATCGCAGGGACGGCCCCATGCTGTACCGTCGATGTATACAATAAAACTACCCAGAGATCCAGCTGTATAGGAGTTCGAAACATCACGGTCCGTCGCTATACAGTGAAGGCAAACGCACGACCGGTTCGTGTGTGCGCGCGTTTCGAGAGTGGGCGCCGGGTTCCAATCGAGCCTGCCTGCCACGCGAGTCACGGAGAGCGAAGCATCTAGCAAATTGGTTTCCAGCCTATTGCCACTCGCCTCCGTTGCTCTAACACCGTCGATACGACGACCCCGGGGGCAGTTGAGTGCAGCACGCCCATCGCGGTGTCGAGGGTCCCCATCTGGACGTCGGGCACGTTGCGACAATGTGTCAGTTCGCGGCGATGCTGCAATTCTGACTCGCTGGCATCGGCTGCGTCTTCGTGTACATACACAGAGGCCCCCCGTAATAGGCAGAGAGGGTTTGGGAACCCGCATGACCCCCCACCATCGGAAGATCGCGTGTCCCGACTGCTGAACGGACGTTTCAAAGGGGGCACGGGTCGTTCGGCGTTTTAATGGACACGTCGTCACCGTGTCGTGGTCCTCGTCGGCTCTTTCTATATATATGCACGCAAGAAAGGTAAGGTGCCTATCGTGGGCACCGGTTTCTCAACGAAAGAAGAAGGAAAAATAAAGTTTTCAGCTTTACGCATCCGCAGTGGCCGATCCAGCCTTATTAGAGATTTTGAGTTAGTACATATGCTTTTTTTAAGTTGAGGGATTACACGTTCCATAAAAACATGTTCCATAAAACATTGCATGTTCCATAAAAACAATATTCCATAAAATTAACCTTTGGCAAGAAAATAATCAAACTTATGATCCAACCGGAAAACAAATTCCGGAGATTTGAACGTTAGGCACGCAATGTCGCGCTTTTAGCGAAGAAATACATTACAGCATTCACGCATAAAGTTAGCGCGAAAGATTAAACAACGGACACATACAGGCAGGACAGGTGCTTGTCGTGTCTATATGTGTCCCTTGGTTATTATCTCGCGCTGCTATCACGTACGATTATCTAGCCTTATTTCTTCAATACACATCTGCCCAATGTAACCGTTCTTTTCTATTTATTATTCATTATAATCAAGAAAAACAGACCAACACGGCTTATAAAGGAGTGGGTCGAACATTGCTCGTTGATGTTAGTGCATATCGTGCATGAAAATTTCTGCCTTCACTCCTTCGTTCTCGAAGAAGTGAGCGCAGAAATTTTCATATAAATAAGGCTAGATAATCCCACATAACTGCGGTGCAGAGTTAATAACCAAGGGACACATATAGACGCGTTACAGGCGCGTGTCTTGTCTGTATGTGCTCGCTGTTTAATCTTTCGCGCTAACCCTGAGTATCGCTCACTGAAGAACTTGCATCATCACGGCCGCTATCACAACGTGACGGTGCTATAGAGCCAATCAGCGAAGCAGCAGAGTTCCCAGCGCCAACTACGCGTACTATAGTCTGTTTCAGGAATTCCGTGCAGCAGAGCCAAGGCTGCGAGGCCATCGAGCGCAGTATTCTTCCGATGCGAGACGAAATGCCATTGTTCGCGAACACGCACACCCCGCTTCGTCTTTCTTTTTGCAAGGCTGCAGCTGCCACTGCAGCGCCCGCCATTGGCAGATGACAAGCCACGGAAGGACGCGTTTAACATGTGTTTGCCCTCCGTATTGGCCGAAGAAGGCTGTAGCTTTTACAGTGCTGTACGGAACTTCTGAAACAGACTGTACAGTCATAATGGTCCGCGACACGGAAGGTTCTCGTCAGTCGACTAACCGAACTCGGTAAAGAATGGTTTAGTTATGGCTC
The DNA here is from genome assembly GCA_013339685.2 of Hyalomma asiaticum. Classification (NCBI taxonomy): domain Eukaryota; kingdom Metazoa; phylum Arthropoda; class Arachnida; order Ixodida; family Ixodidae; genus Hyalomma; species Hyalomma asiaticum. Next base: position 12,807,599 of record CM023487.1, read on the forward strand.
CACACTTCCCCATTACGTAATCACGCGATCTTTTGCCAGTTCCCTCGGTGCTACTATAATAACGCGATCTATTAAGACGAAAGCCTTATAACAGGCTCGCGAGAAACGTGACGTGACCGTCCATCGTCCAGAGTGTCCCCAACAAATATTCTCGTGGGGTCGTGACGTTGATGGAAGCAGGACACTAAGATTGCGGCGAGCACGATCGTATAGGTCATCGGTAAAACTGATCGGTGGTAAAATGAGTCCGCTTTTATACAAAGATGTGTCATAATACATTCTAGTGTTATCGGTGATGTGCTCGCGCAGGATGCGGAATTGGCATAGAACAATCGAAAACATTCGATAACTTTCACGTACGTCTAGGCGCGGCGTGCTCTGAGCGATAACGCAGCACTGCCGGTAAAAACGCGAAACAGAACCAAAGAACGCGTCCGCAGCGAAAATCTAAAACTCGCTCCTCATTCCCTTGATATAAATAGAAAAATTGGCTTGGAAGGGTACGAACGTGATACTGATTGGTTCCTGGGGTTTTACGTCCCAAAACCACGATCTCATGATTATCAGAGACGCCGTATAGGGCTCCGGAAATTTCCACCACCTGGGGTTCTTTAACGTGCACTGCCTTCGCACAGCATACACGGGTCTCTAGCATTTCGCCTCAATCGAAAATGCGTCCGCCGAGGTCGGGATCCGATCCCGCGACCTTCGGGTCCACGTCATGACGTGGACCCGAAGGTATAGGCGAGCGTGTAAATAACGTGACATGCTTGCCGGGGAAGACGTCGCCATGCAGTCTTGGCGACGAGTCCTGTGTTTCTCCGTATACTCGCCCTGTATCAGTTTAAATTGGACTAATCAAGCGCTAGTGCAGTTTGCGCGAAGAAAACTCGCGGATTCGCACCCTGCGCATGCATACCATCGCCGAGACGAAAACAAACATCAGCCATGGAGTATCTGATGTTGGACTAGGTCTTTTCCACATCATTTCAGTATTTTGAAGATGGAATCTATTTCTTACTGCGAGTTCTACTAGCGTCTTTCATCTGTTATTGCCGAAATCGACGCCATTGTTGTTGGTTATTTCTCTTGAAATATTCCAAAGCTATACTTTCTCACGAGTCGACAGAAAAGGTGCATTGGTGAATACGGATAGGCAATCGCGGTGAACAATTAAGTATACGAAGGAATAAGCTTACGTCAGTTGAAGCTCGTGACCCTTTTGTCCGTGCCTGTCGCAGTTCTATGTCAGCGCTTCAACTGCAAACTGTGCTAGTGATTTAAAAAAAGATTGAAAAAAAAAAAGGCTTTTGCCAGACGTTCCCAGCGTTAAGCCGCTGCCCCTAAATGTATATAGACGGCACTGTATCGACCGCCTGAGCAAAATAGAAGACGTCCAAAAAGCGGACATTGCACAAGGCTATTGTATAGACGGTCTTCTGAGGACTCTACAGTAAAACGGAATTACAAGTGAACAAGAAAGTCTCCGTAATATAGACAGGGTACATATACCGGCAGGGCTTGCGCAGTTTGCGACGTGAAAACGAAAGCATCGCTCTTGCGTGCCGTTCGAATGTTATTTGCCGTTTTACGAACTGTGTAGGGAGGGATCAACTTTGCCTATGCCAGACGCTCCTGGAGCCGCTAGACGCTGCGCTTTATATATAAAACAGCAGACTCGGTATCGACGGTCTGCTCAATATAAAGGTTTGCGAACAAGGGATCTCGCGAAAGGACCCTCAAACGAGACAATGCGAATAGGCACGAAAGCCTCCTCGGACAGGTCGCAAAGACGCGGTCACCTAGGACACTTTCTACCTATAAGAAAGAGAGAGAAAGGTCTTCAAACCTTCCTCTCTCTCATTTTTTTTTCTCGAAACCACAAAGTTCTTCAGGAGCGCTGCCGCTTTCGCGGCAATGTCCGGCTGCAGAATGGTGCACTCATGCTGGCCCGCTATTATAGACATACAGCGCGGTCAGTCACCGGAAGCAGTGGCTCTCTTCCTGAGTGGAGCCGGCACTCACCGGCGAGCGGTTGTAAGGGGGGGACTAGTACGGTACATAGCACTCGCGTGACCTCGAGACGGAGTGCCCGAACGCGTCACGTCTCCCTGCAGAAACGAGCCGGGAACATGCCATCGACGATCACGGCATCAACTGGGCATGCCGTGCGCAACTAGGCGGCACAGTGGCACGCGTATTGGCGCCACCTTTCTTTTCTTGCCCGACGTATTTATAGCGCGCGCGCAGCAGTGCGTGCTCGAACACGTCGATGGAAGGAAACCTTTGCACTGGCCGGTGTACAAGACCAGATTTCTTCGACGGGACTCCTGCCTTATAGGATGCACTCTGCGCAACATGGTGGTAACACACACACACACACACACACACACACACACACACACACACACACACACACACACACACACACACCACACACACACACACACCTCCGCGAGGCCTGCAGCTTTCTGCCTGCACCTCGTACAATCTCAATTGTACAGTACATAGCAGCGTACACATTCGGGCGAGTTGGTATGATTCCATGTTGCGATGAACGCGCACGTATGGGACAAAACTAACAAAATTACTTCTATTCAGTCCTCGAAGTTGCAGGAGACAGCCCCTCTCGAATCTCCCCCCTCCTCTCCCTCGTCGCGTCGTGTTTTTGAGGTATCAGTAGCTTGATGTGTTCCCGTGCTTTGCATAGTATGGTTACTACGCCCGTGTCTCCCTCTTCTCAGTCCTACTTTCTTTCTCTGTTTTAGTCCCCCTCCCCCATCCCCCGCGCAGGACGGTTGAGGTGTCCTCCTCGACGAGGGACAGTTACTATCCTGTGCTTTTTCTCTCCTTTTTCAATTTAAGAATCTATCTCTGGCCATCCGGAATAACCAGAGCCGACAGGACCCATGCAAGTTCCACCTTCAATCTCCGTTGCTTTTTCACCGCCTCCGGGATCAGCTGGCGGTCACTGCATATGTGCCATATACCTCTCCACCGAAAGAATCGAAAGAACTCGCTTCTACATGAAGACAGCAAAGAGCTGAGTGGTGCTTGCCTGCACGTTTCCGGCAGCATCCCTTCTATTAGGCAGGTCCGCATACCTGACAAATACAGGTACTACTCGCCACAAAGCGACGTGCGGCAAAACGCTCAGGCGCAAAGCATCGCGCGCCCGCTCGTCTGTTCGTCGGGCGGGTCCCACGACGTCTCCGCAATTTATGGGGATTTTTCCGGAAAGATCGATCCTCACGATGCAGGAAGCGCGTCTGTGCATAAACGAAGAAGAAAAAAGAACAACTGCAGGCCGTGCAAGAAGAAAAAGAAAAACAGTAAAATGAAACTACGGTATAAAACAAAAGAAACAAAAGAGCAAAAGCGCATGCTCTAGGTAGGCGCGAGCGAGCACAGCACAACACTCGTCGATGAACACACGTGGGTGATACATACACAGCGACGCCGGCGACGCCACGCGGACAGGAAAAGAATCAACGCACGATTGGATCGTCGGCGACGGCGAAAGAACGCGAGGAATCGCGTATACATATATACACGCAGAACGAAAAAAAGGAAGTAAATACAGAAGAGCAGGAAGAGGATGCGGAGGAAGCCGGAAGAAGCTTCCTAGTGTGTGTGTGTGTGTATACACCTTAGCGACCGAACGCTCGGCAGCGGCCGGATTGTGGGAAAGGAAGCGAAAGTGAACCGAAACAAACAAACAAACAAACGGACAAAGAGAATGCAGAGCGAATCGAATCGCGGCATGGAATCGCGCGTTTTTCGAAGCATTACCCGGCCGACGTCCCCTGACGCGCAGCGCAGCACCGCCCAAGGGACGGCGCGTGGCAAATGCACCGGTGTACGGTCTAGGGCCCGGTGTGTACGGTGTACGGTGTACGCAGGAGCGAAAGAGAAATAGCAACAAAGAACGACGAACGAATTCTGCCGAGAGAATTCGCGACGTAGAAAAGAATAAGGAGAGAAAGGGGGGGGGGGGGGGGTGACGAGAGTGAAAGGGACAAACAAGTGGCTGAGACGTATACGCGAATGCAACCGACGCGCATTCGGAAGATCAGGAACGAAAAAAAAAAAAATCTTTATCCCCCGACGACACGGATCAAAACAACAAAACGGGAACACGCGCGAGACAGACGTTCGTCGACTTTCCCTTTTTTTCCTTCCCCTCTCCCCGCGTATACCCTCGCTTTTTCGGAAATCAAAAAGCTTTCAGATCGTTTTTTGATTGATAGCTTCGGCAAGGAGCTCAGATGGGAAGAAAGGAAGGGGAGGGGGGGGATGGAGACGTGGCTTTTTTCTTCTCGCGCAGCCACATATCGCGAGGGCTTACGACGTATCCCGGGTATACACACAGCTTATTTCCCTATACGTCCCCAGCAGATGCGGGGAAAAACAGAGGGATCTAAGGAGGCGAAAAAAAGGGAAGACGTGCAGATGTGTGGAGTGTACGAGAGAAAGAAAGGCACTGTAGATTTCCAACCTGGAAAGGCTGGCCTTACCTGTCTGTCGTTCTCTCTCTCTCTCTCTCTCCGCCCACCCCCCGGTTCCCTACTTGTTTTCTTTTCACCTGGCGAAACAAGGAGGCAGCGCGCAAACTCAACGAAACCGCCAATCGGTCCGTCGTACCGACGTCTATGTAAGGTGAACATGACAGGCAGAACTAACTCTATAAAACTCATTTGTTCAGTAACCATGTGCGGATCTCACCAATGCGTTTCATCAGTGTTACGGAGAACGTCATTGGATGAACGTCATTGGATCGCGCTATTGCACGGGATTCCGAGACGCAAAATATATGAGAAATCTGTCACACAGAGATGACATTGAGACTCAGCGAGCGTCAGGATATTAAAGACACGGTGAGTTGAAAAGTCCGGCTAAATCTTACGCTGCGTTGTCATCATAACTTCCGAATTTAAACAGACAGTCACCGTATAACTGCACTACGCAGAGGTTTGGTTACTAACTGAGGCTTAAAAAAGGAATAAAAAGAAAAGAACATGCGGGCGTACATATCCAGGCAGCATACTGCAATACGTATTTTGCTCCAATCCATCCATGAAGACAACCAATCATGAAGACAGGCATGAAGAGCCCTCGCGAAACTGTGGTTTTACGTCGCACTTCGATACCAAGCGCTTCATCGCTGTGGGAAAACCACGCTGTCTGGGAGAATGAGTCCCATGTTTAGGCAGGGTAATAGTTAACTTTTACGCGTCGAATGGTAACATGACTAGAGTTACTAAACATATATATGGCTATCTAAGGCAGCCATATAAAGTAGTTCACGTGCCATAGAGAGCTTAACTGTCCAAGACGGTGCAGTGATTTATTATTATTATTATTATTATTATTTATGGGCGTGAAACTGTCGGACGAATGCACGGCAGAAGGTTTCTTAAATCAGCGACAGCAGCCGCAACACACGTCTTGCAGGCCTTCTAAAGGCGGCATGTGCGGTCTTCAGTCGCACGAGGGGAATAAAAAAGAAAAAAAATGAAGAAGAAGAAGAACGCGCATTGCATATGGCTCTCGGTATTCGGTTTTCTGCAGACACCGCAAATACCTGCAAAGCATCGAGCTCTATAGCTTCCGCGGCACGCCCCATAGCCCGGAGGCATCGCGCTGGACCAGGAGCTTCTTCCTGAAAGCCCATCGCCGTGTGTGTGTGTGTGTGTGTGCATATATATATATATATATATATATATATATATATATATATATATATATATATATATGTTTCCTGATGAAGGCCGGTCTCCGGCTGAAACGTTGAATAAACGCTTTCCGCATTTTTGTTGCCAATTCCGAGGGTCTACTACTCACATATATATATATATATATATATATATATATATATATATATATATTACAACACCGCTTGCGGCAGCAAGCGGTGCTATGAAGGTGCCAACCTCCGAAAAAGACAACAATAGTGCCTGACCAAAAAAAAAAATACAAATAATAAAGACCAGCCGGGCGTGCGGCAGACTAGCATGTGTGAGCGACATTCCATTCGCGTCGCCGCCTCGCGCGATCAAACAGCCCGAAATGTCGACGAAATGCAGCCTCCACGCGCACGCACGCACGCACGCACAAACAAACAAACAAACAAACAAAAGATGCTAGGACACCGGCCGGCCGGCGGAACAACGTTTTCAACCGCACGTATTTCTGAGTTTAGAGTGGGGGAGCCGCGTCCCTTTCCAATGCTAGCATATTCCTTATATATATATGTAAACTTCCTCGCGGAACGTGCTTCGTCGGTGAACTCTTGTCGACGCGTGCATATGCAAATGCGTCAAAACTGCGTCCGTATAAACGGAGAAGAAGCCGACGACGATGACGACGGAGCACTTGTAGATTTTTCTCAATACCCGACGAGCGGTCGTGCGTCGTTGAATATGCATTGCCGGCGTACTTAGGCCATAGAAGGTGCTCGAAGAATGCTGGCGTTTGTCCAACTCAAGAGAGATGTCCGTAAGTATATAAGCGAACATTTTACGAACGACAGTGCAAACTCGGTCACTGGACGAATAGGTATGGCACGTGCAATTTAATAGAATGTTTACTTGCCATTGTGTACCTACTATAGCTTTAGTCTTCGCTGAACGCCGCGTACGAACGTGGAAGCCAACGATATAGGCTCGCGAAACGTCCAGCTAACTATAACGCGCAATGTAGAACCTATGAAACGCGGCAAATACCGTGATTGCAATGAACGTGTAGGCAGACACTTCGGAGGCAGCACGTGGACTCCTATGAAAGGTAGAAACGGCGCAAATCACGCACGCCCGACGAGACGAGACCGAACAAACATGCGTCGCGGAAGCAGTAACATCGCTCAAGACGCGAATTCAGAAGGAAAAAGGAAAAGAAAGAAGCATGCAATGCACGAAAGGATATAAGAAACAGCGTGAAATAAGAGAAGGTAGATGAAAAGAGGGGAAAAAAAAAAAGAAAGACCATCAGAATATACAGAGTAGAAAGGAAAGCTCTAAAAGACGGAATGCCTCCTAGTCGCCACCGGTTTATTATTTTCCCTTCTTTTCTTTGGGCCACCAAGATCTTCAGCGGGGAATTCTTTCACGCTTATCGGACTGCTTAGCTCACGTGATTCCTTTTTTTGTGACCCCCCCCCCCCCCCGCCCTCCTTTTCTTTTTCTTTCTCATTTTTTTATTTTTCTTTTTTGCCGGCGTGCGTTTATAATGATAAACAGGAGGGAGCCACAAAAAGGAGCTGCTGCACAATGCGAGTCGGAGCAACTCACCGACGATGAGCAACAAAAAGTGTATACCACCGCGGGGGGACACAACGCGACGAAGAATGGAACAAGGAAGAACAAGAAGAAGATTGCGAGTCGCAGCCTCCCCACATCGCCTCTCCTCGAGCACAAGCACGCGCGTATAGTACACAGTGTGCCTTTTCTTTGCCCGATGCTCTGCAAGGGAATAAACGCGCGATGAATTATTGAGCAGAGCAACCCCCTCGCCCCCCTCCTGCTCCCTCTTTTCTCGCTGCCTTCGACGTAATGTTCCTCTCTTCAGCACTGATGTCTGCCTGCCCTCCCTCCATCTGTCCGAAGTATTTCTCGTTCCGACGGGAAGGGGAAGATTTATTCGGGGAAGAAAGGCGTCTTGACCAATGTGTTGCTGCTGCCCAACCAATCTCGTCGTATTACCCACGCGGAAGAGGCAGATGGAAAAATAAAAATAAAATCGCAATGCGCCGTACAGGCGATAAGACATGCAAGCGTAGGCTCGCTACGGTACGTTCTTATAAAGGGAGACTGAAGTAAAAAAAAGAAAAAGCAATATTTCTCGTTTTGGTATTTTGTAATACCAAAACACACCAGTCTTGCGAGGAGACGAACCTCGGTATAAGCTAGAAAAGGTGCAAAAAAAGAAAAAGAAAAAGAAACAATATAGGTAGCGACAGCAGTTTAAAGTTCTGGCGCCAATACGCGCGACGTCACAGACATTTGATTGATTGATTAATTAATTAATTGATTATTTGTTTATTCAAGAGAAATGTAGAAAGAATTGTCTTGAGAGACACGACTAAACACTGTGGAAACGCCTCACTTGAAAGTGCAACCTTGGCAGCAAAAGCAGTTGTGCAATGCACTACAACTCAAAAGAAATCAGAATCAGAAATGTTTTTATTTAGTCATCGAATTAATTACAAAATATGTGTATACAGAAGGAGGTCCCATGGTCAGAGACTGAATCGGGACCTCCCACAGTAGTGGGCGTTATTGCAAATGAACACATACAGCACCTACGATTTTACACAAGCGTATAGGCAAAGACCGCATGACACGACGAGGTTGAAAAAAAAAATATATATATATATATATATATAAGAACTTGTTGTTGGGCTAGTCGGTAGAACATATCTAAACCTTATTCTGAGCGCAACCACACGACACATCCACACACACACACACCCACACCCACACCCAGGCATCAACCACGCACAGCGCTCACTTCCAACTGAATTTATTCAACGCACGAAGGCTGAATATATACATGTGGCACATGCGCGCATACATCATGTGAAGCCAACACACACAATCAACATATACATTTTCTTCTTGCTCTTTCTATCTTATAGTCTTGATCTTATGAACTGCAGTTCACTAGGAAACAGAGATAGCGACGGGGTGCTTACACAGTGATCCTTATCTTTTTCAATGTAGAAAGCCTCTAACACTTCCCGTGCAGTTTTTCTTTTGCTTCTGCCGTGGAAAACGTGGAACAAGGGAAGCGTCGACTGCTACCGAGCCCTCAAGGATTAGGCCACAAGTTGTGCCATATATCCATAAACTCTCGCACAACCTGAAGAAAGTCGCGGGTAGGCACGGTGTACCGATGGTCTTTTCGGCGCCCGAGAAAATCGGGAAGTTGTGCCAACGCATTTGCGTGAGCAAAAAGCGCGACTGCGAGAAGAAGCATGAGAGGCCTTTTCTTAAAAAGTGTTCCACGGGGGTCGTGTACTCGATACCCCTTTCCTGCGGCCAGGTGTACATCGGTCAAACCGAAAGGTGTGTTAATGACCGGTTAAGGGAACACGCCCACAAATTAATCAAACGAGATGATAAGTATGCGCGCCTGGTTGCGCATTGTATAATGTGTGGCTGTGACGCAGGATTCTCCGAGACTAAGATTCTGGGCAGAAGCAAAAGAAGAACTGCACGTGAAGTGTTAGAGGCTTTCTACATTGAAAAAGATAAGGATCACTGTGTAAGCACCCCGTCGCTATCTCTGTTTCCTAGTGAACTGCAGTTCATAAGATCAAGATTATAAGATAGAAAGAGCAAGAAGAAAATGTATATGTTGATTGTGTGTGTTGGCTTCACATGATGTATGCGCGCATGTGCCACATGTATATATTCAGCCTTCGTGCGTTGAATAAATTCAGTTGGAAGTGAGCGCTGTGCGTGGTTGATGCCTGGGTGTGTGGGTGTGGATGTGTCGTGTGGTTGCGCTCAGAATAAGGTTTATATATATATATATATATATATATATATATATATATATATATATATATATATATATATATATATATATATATATATATATAACATGAGAAATTTTGCTCATGGCTCAAGAACCAATGTAAGCTAACATATGATAAGAACATAATTATCCCGTGCATGCCAAATCATACGACGACTAGTAACGCGATGTCAGACGGCGTCTAATAAGGCTTACTCAGCTTTTTATCGGCAAGAAAGACCCACATTATGTTCCAAGGAAGTCAGAGACTTAACACAGGGAGTCTCAAGACATTTGACGTAGCGAATTTGGCGAGTGCGAAAAAAAAAAAAAATCGGCCTTCTGACGTCACGAGGCCAATGTTCCCGCGCGAATTTCAAGACTAAAAGCTTCCGACATTCATTTTCTCTTTTCATATTGTTCATAAAATGGCGACGGTAACGACAATCGAGTTCTCGAAATGCCCTCACACTACGACGTCTCACATAATCGTATCATGGTGTTGGGACGTAAAACCCCGCAAAATCAATCAAATAATCCGAGTGAGCTCGTAACAGTTTAGCCCCGCCACGGTGGTCTAGTGGTTATGGCACTCTGCTGCTGATCCGAAGGTCGCGGGATCGAATCCTGGCCGCGACGGCTGCATTTCGATGGAGATCGAAATGTTGAGACCCGTGTGCTGCTGTGCGATGTCAGTGCAACGTTAAAGAACCCCGGGTGGTCGAAATTTCCGGAGACCTCCACTATGGCGTCTCTCATAATCAGAGCTGGTTTTGGGACGTTAAATCCCACAAATCAATCATCGTAACAGTTTAGGCTGCAAAAAGAAAGGAATACCATCAGACGGGCATACACAAACCGGAAAGGAACCACTAGACCTGAGCACGGGGAGACACCGACGCTCGTCAAAACAGACGTGGCCGACCGCCAACGCACCGCGATCCCACGCCGTAGAAGGTATTTAAAGGCGTATAGCCGGCGGATGATTAATACGCTGCCAGGGATGCTCCAAACCGATAAGTCAAAATCGCAGCGCGCGCGCGTTCGCAAAAGACCGCGCGTCTATTAAACAGAAGAATGAAAAAAAAAAAGAGACAATACAAAAGAAGGCACCGGCCGGCGGGCCGCATAGAGAAGTCACAATGATGAGATGAACTTCGTGACAACAGCCAGGAGCACGTCCGAACGACGTGCTGCGCTACGACCAATATGAAGAACAAACAGCGGAGCATGTTCCACAAGAAAGAAAGAAAGAAAGAAAGAAAGAAAGAAAGAGTGGTTGGAGGTAAAGAAGCTACGTGAAAGAATAGAAGAATAAAATGAAACAAAAAAAGGGGGGCAAGCAAGGAAGAAAAAGAAGAAATGAGAGCGAACAAAGAGAGAAACGAAATCATAGAGAGATGATAGAAGAATACAGGCGACTCATCGGGAGAATGACTTCCCCTCTCCTTCCTTCGTAAGCACGTGACTGGCACGCGTAGCAGTCGGTGTATGCGCGCTCGCGCTCTGACGCGCTTGGCTAGCGCCGCGGGACGACGCCGCGCAGGGCCAGCCCGGTGGCGGACAGCCGCCGACCCGCAGGGTCCGTGAGCCGTGAGGCGAAACGTGCCCCGCAGGCCCGTGGTACCTCCGCCAGCCGCCACCACCGCAGACACACACGCACTACCGGCGGGAGGGGAGAGGGCCGCCCCGGGAAAGATGGCGCGCGCGCCCACTCACGCACACAGACGCGCACCTTCATCCAACTCCCCCTTCTCTCTCTCTATCGGGTGTGCATAGTGGCTGCGGCGGTGATCGCAGAAGGTATAGAGGAAAGGAGGAGGAACGGAGGCTGACTAAAAAATTAGACTCGAGACAAGAGCCGGGTTGAAGGAAGGGGGTCTGTGCAGAGTATAGTATATATATGAGGAGACAGCAGCGAAGCATGCACTCGTACGCGAGCATAGAGAGATGAGGCCGATAGGAGAAAGAGAGGGAAGGGGGAGTGAAAAAGACGTGGAATGGAGTAACGGAACGACGGAACTGCAGACTCGAGGCACATTCATTCTCGTCACGATTCTTATTAAACGCAGGGGAGGGACCCCCGCGGTGGCGGCGGCGGCAGCAGCGAAATGCGGATGATAACAGTGGAGCGGTGAGGCAGGAAAGCAAAGAAAGAAATATATACATATATATACTGGAGTGCCGCACACGGGGCACGTGATACCCTTCGCTCGCAGCCCCGCTTCCCTCCTCCTTCATAGGTGAGCGTCTCTCTTTTGGGCGGGTGAGAGGGTAGCGAGAGTGATGTTGAGTACAGATGGAGGCAACGAAAGCTCCAACCTTGAGGTTGAGGGTGAGGAGTAGGCGGGAGGGAACAGTCGCATCGGGCTTCGGGCTGTACGCTATGACCAACACTCCCGTATTTCTAAGCCGCGAACGAGCAGAAGATAACAATCTGACGCCAGAGGTTCGAAAGCACAAGCGGTGGTGTTGTTGAAAGAATAAGATGAGGGGACGAAGTAAGCTTGAAGTGCATTAGGAGCCTCCCCTAGGGCAGGAAAACACACACACACACACACACACACACACACACACACACACACACACACACACACACACAACAAATAAGAGGTACTCGAGAAGTGGACCGGATCCGCCACTCCGGAGGTGTGACAGGGGACCCCGTCCAGACGTGACTCAAAACACCGATGCGCGCCGCGTCTCGAGACAAAACAAAAGAAACCCAAAAGTGAACGGGCCGACAGAAACTAGAGTGGTATGCAAGCGGAATTTGCTCAGGATGCGACGATGCCGGACTAGGCGGCCTTCGTAAGAGGAGAGTATAGGGAGGCGAGGAGGAGGTGGAAATGGGGAGCTGACGAAGTTCCTGGGTTGCTCTGAAAATCAATTGTGGGGAAAAAATCTCGCCGGTCCAGGCTAGACGTATATAGTGTGGCACAGAAACAATGTTAAGAACCCTCCTATTTCAATTTACCTTTCCCTTCATTTTTTTTTTTTTTTCAAAATTGGATAGCGCGGTTGCGGTCCTCCCGAGAGTTCAGACATCCCCACAGTCCCGGCGCTATCGGGTGACAGAGGGGGCGGAACTCGAGGAACGCCGATATGATAGGGAGCTTGGTGCTGTAACCTGCTGTTTCGCTCTAGACGCCTTCTGGGCGTCGCCGCCAACCAGGGAAGCAGCATGAACGATACGCTAGCTGGAGGTGAACAACAAGTTTATTGGCATCGTCGCGGCATTACATTACACGCACTGCTGAGTGGGCTACGTTGAATGGAAAAGGAACAAAGACGTCTTGGTTTGACAGATAGGGGGAAAGGGAGAAGACTCGCTGAAAAGCGTGCGCAGAGCTTTTGCACGCGCATAACAACAACAACAAGAATACAGCAGTTGGGTACCCAAGCGGCTCTCCGTAAGCACGTGCTTGCGTCCTTTCTTACTCTGTGATATCGTGAGTGATGTCGACGGGAACTCACCGCATATAATCAGTGCGCTGTGCACGTAAATGCTTCAAACTCACAAATCCAAAGCCCTTTTGCACATAAAGGATTAAAGAAAAGTCAATAACACCTTTATTTCCGGTTTATTTCTACACTTATTTTTATTTCTGGTCACAAAAGCGCTTTCGCCCTGAGGAACAAACGTATGTTTCGTGAAAACTTTCATATAGTGTCGCAGTTATTGCTGATTAAATTTCTGAGCTGCCCAACGCGGTTGCCTGTTTCTTTCCGCTGTATACTGGTGACGCCGTTGCCATAGCAACAAACGACACGGAGTGTGAACTTCACGTGCTGTAAATTATCGGCTGCATTGACGTTCAATGAAAAATGCACAAGAGGAGGTGAAACTTGCGTCCCATTTCCTCTCGAGTTACAGAGGCTGCCTATAACGATTCAACTCGGTTCTATATGTCTATATGTCTACACCACTATGACTTGATTTAGAACGTGTTCTGTTTCTAGTGCCGCCGACGATGATGATTAAGAAGGTTTTCATTAGCATTCAATTTGCAACGGGGTGAAGGAGAGGCCATGGGTAGCCAGTTCGTTACACTCAAGCATTAATTACTCCATCTGTTAATGTCTAGCATCTCGGCTCTTTCTGTCTCTCTCTCGTTTACATACAAGCTTCTGTTTTCATGTCTTATCGGTGCTTGTAACGAATTCTGCATGTGCCACCAAACTCGTTCCTGCATCCTTCCTAACAATATTTCAAACGTCTTTATACGCTTATATCGAACTCTGATCACTGCATACCCATGTCCAGCGTCAACCCAGAAATCCAGAGCCCTCGAAAGACGCACGCGTTTCTCAAAAAAAAAAAAAAAGGAAAAAAGAGACCTCTACACGCGTTCACCCCGGCATCATGTAGTGCGAAGTATAACCAACCAGGTCTTTTTCATCTATGTATTACCCGCCCCACCTCCCCCACTCCTCCGTTCTTTCAACTATCCATCTCTCTCATCCCGTAGCTGCTGCTGTTCACATTGAAAACAAGCGTGCCCGGAAGCATTTGCGACATGTATGCGAGGCGATTAAGGCGAAGGAGACGCGGTCGCCGCACCTCCCTCTCTGTGCGTCCCGCGCTATTACCAGCAGTAATGGCGCGGCAGTAATGGCGCGCCAGGGGGGAGGTTGTGGATACTCTAGGGACCGTAGCTGTGGGCCAAGTCATGGCGCCTAGCCAGCCAGATGGGTGAATGGCGGGTAGACGTCGGGCCGGCGCCACGCGGCGGCGCCAAGCTAGACTGCGTGACGCCACCTCGGTACGTTACCACCCCGCCTCTCCCCTTATGCTCGTGGACACACACACACACACACACACACACACACACACACACACACACACACACACACACACACACACACACACACACACACACACACACACACACACACACACACACACACACACACACACACACACACACACACACACACACACACACACACAAGCCACGGGTGAAACAACGCATAACATTGTTGTTGAGAGAGTTCATTCCTGTGGTTCTTGTTCTCCCTTGTCCTTCACAACATTTTGGCAAAGTACTGCACTGAAAACAAGCCTCTATAGCACAACGCGCCAACGTCCAGTCCGTCGTTGAGCGCCGAAGAACAAACACGCAACGTACAGCCTTGAACACTGTATAGTACAATCGAACGCCTCTATACAGCAAACGCTCCTGCAACCTGTATAACGAAGGAATCCCCTCGTCCATGCGCTATACTGGTATGGCTACTGTGCGCAACAGTTCACAACAAAGTGACCCATACACACAAGGTCTTTCGAAGGTCCCGAGCGCCACGTACAGTAAGGGTGTTTGACCGTATCCATACGATGTAAGCTGCCCTTTTCCCTATCATATATACCGGCGACACATGGGCGAGCTCTTACTGAGGCTGGTATACGCTGAACGCGCGTAAAGTGTATACCACCATGTCCACTATATACAATACCCGCCATTTTGATGGAAGACATTACGCCGTTATGACGGACTACGGTGACGAATGATCTGCGTATATTTTCAACAGAGTTGCCACAGCAGAAACCTGTAAAGTTACGACTTTACTGAGTCTCTTTCGATACAGGCGTGTATTGCGCAACGTACAAGAAACCACAATCAACGAGAGCTCCCCTCAATCGCGGCAATTTTTTCCAGTGCGCGAAGTACAGCTAATTTCATACAGTTACGCCAGTTCGGTGACGACGTCCACCGTACAGAGTCAATATGGCGTGAGTAACGGTACAGCACGTCACCGCAATATATCGTGCACCTTTAACATTGTCTACTACAGCATTAACCTGATTGGGTGCAACAACACTGATCGAACGTGCGCAGCGCTCTTCCTGCGAACCATACTAATGCGCATATCCATCGGCTGCAAGAACTAATCAATTTTTTTTACCCTATAAGAATAACTAAAGGCGAAGAGAAAAACCATAAAACAAAACAGCATCACCGCGTTCGCACCGTAATTGATTCAGGTGCGAAAAGTGTGGGAAGGGAATGGGTGCCTCCACAAGCAAGTCGTACAGCGCAAAAGCAAAGACCATACACAAAAAGTAATACATAAAAGAAAGGGACGCCACGTACAAAGGAAACGGCCCACTTTCAGGCTTTCCATTTATTTCCACCTCCAGCCGTTCACCACATGGGGTGCCGGACTGCCATGGTGGGGAGACCTGACAGACAGCGCTCGCCGGTGTAGTGTTCGTACAGAACCCGAGGCATGGGGAGAATCCCGGTGTATAGCATGACGTCAGCCTTTGAGTAGTCCCCCACCATCCCCCTCGGCCTCCCGCAAACCCGCGGTGCCGACCTCTGGGACAGGGCTACACGTTACGCGTGGTTCGAGGGCGTCCATCAAGGTCGGGGTCCGGTATCACGCACTCGTACACACAGACAACACCACGTATATGGCGACCCCGAGTGTGTATACACATACGCCGCGGTTTCGCCATAAGGGACTCGTGCGTTTGGGCGAACGCCCCCGGCAGACATGTGGATTATACCGTGTTTACACGAGCATAACACAACACGAATGACACAGGGCCTAACTATATATGCAGTGCATTTCGTCACATCACATTTAAGTGCACGCCGACACGAACCGCCTCGTTTTTCAACCGCCACCACGTAATCTCTCTTTCCTTCATACCGCCATAGTTAAGGGCTAGTATTTATTTATTTATTTATTTATTTATTTATTTATTTATTTATTAAGCGGTATCCGCTGACTTGTGAAACAGTCGGTGGCGTACGAGGAAGCAATCATCATCGTGAAAACAGTGCACGCGCACTCCTTTCTTCTCTCCTGCTTCGAGTAATAAGGTAGACTGAATATAAGATAACGGTGACTGAAAATAAAAAAAAAAAATGTGCACGTCGGGCTTCGGATTCGAGCCATCGACCTCCGTGTTGCGAGACCGCCACTTCGATCAAATTCAGCCACTGTCAGTTCATCGCACCCCTTAAAACGAAGAAAGAAAGAAAGAAAGAAAGAAAGAAGAAAGAAAGAAAGAAAGAAAGAAAGAAAGAAAGAAAGAAAGAAAGAAGATCCCATTGCTACATGGCAGTGCCAAGGAAAATATACAAGGACATAAAAAGAAAAAAAAAAGAAAAATACCTCGTCGTCCACTTCCTGCGTAGGGTGCAGAGAAAAGTGGACCCGCTTTTGCCCTCGGCCCACCATCTACACCCTTGCCCTCAGACCACCGCTAGCAGTCAGAAGTAATTACAGGGAAAGAAGAAATGTACACAAGATAAGGTAAACACGAGACAAATACTAGGGAAACACAGGAGAACCACAGCTGAGCTGTTTACTCAGATTTCAGAAGTGTGGGGCTGGCTGTAGTCTTTCTTTCTTTCTTACTTTCCTTTTTTTATTTTTTTCGACAGACACATGGCATTGTCGCTGCGCCCGTGAATTATCGCTACCAGCTGAATGTTGCCACGTCTTCCAGCTAACACTAATTATTCTTAATTCGCGCGTGACTATAGAAACCTTGTTCGGGTAAATCAGCAGCGTGATGTCGGGTTGACCAGTTTATGCAGGAATGGCGCCACTCCTAGCTCCGTTATTGCTACCGAAAGAGGACAGGATGACCTTGCGTCGGCTCCCTTTGTTGCTGCCACAGAAAGACCTTTGTAGTCGCCCGAGAGAGCACAGAATGCCTCCACATTCGCCTTTGACAATACGTAATAATAATAAGCCCTGGAGTCTCCTTTATGATTTTCTTTTTCACGTTCCTTCAAACTTTCAGCCGAACCGCCCCAACTTAGAACAAAGTCGACCTTCCTACGACGTTGACGTGCAGGTGCTTTACGAGCCGAAAGCACGACGTGATTATGAGGCAAGCCGTATAGTCGAGGGTTCCGAGAATTTCGACGACCCGGGGTTCTTTAACGTACACCGAAAACGCAGAGTACACGGGACAAATACTCCTTCATCGAGAACGCGAACGCGGCCGGGATCGAACCCACGACCTTCGGTTCGGCAGCGGAGCGCCGCAGCCACCTTATACTACCGCGGCGGAGTCCGCAATGCAGGATTCCAAAACGGTGAAAAACAGGGGGACACCAACCAAATTGTAATCATTTAAAAGTAAAATTTACTTCCGCGCCCGAAAGACAGGCTGCCGAGGGAGAGAGCGCAAGGTGTGGTTTACTCCATTCCTTGTTCGGATTGCCGCGCGTCCTACGTGGGAGAGACGAAGAACTTCCCAGAGCGGCTACGTCAGCACAGGAACGATGTCCGCAAGTTCGACAGACAAAGGAGTGCATTAGCTGAACACAGCGAGGTGCACGACCACCGCATCGATTTTGACAACTCCCGCGTCCTCGACTTGGAAACCAGTTTTCACAAGCGACTCTTTGTGGAATCATGGCACATTCAGGCGACACCTGCAAACGTGAACCGGTCTGCAGGTGCAATGCCAAGTGTTTATTTTAGCGGACTCCGGCACCTGATTCAACGTTAGCATGACCTCGGCTTGAAGAACCGGAAAAAAGAGAAAGGGAGAAAGGAAGGAAGAGAGAAGAAAGAAGGCCTTATAAGCACTGCTGCTGTCTGGTGCCCTCCAGTCACCCCTGAAGAAGGGTCCGAGTGGGACCCGAAACGTCGGGTTTTTTTAATGTTTAGAAGTAAATTTTACTTTTAAATGATTACAATTTGGTTGGTGTCCCCCTGTTTTTCACCTTTAATTTCGTCCCAACCAGACAGATCTCTGTCAAATGTTCACCTTTAAATCATTACGTCTTGACTTCGGCCCAGAGACAGCAGTGTCTGCCAAACGCTACGTTAACACCTCACGCAGCATCGCAGTGTTCAAGACGCACCTAGACTTCTTCTCCACGTGCCGGGACCGGAACCTAGTGCCTCGGAGTCTCCGCGTCAAGCCTCTCGTACACACCAGTGAGGGGCACAGAGTATTGGCCCAGGCCGAACGTCGCTTGGTGATCGCCCGTGTCCACGAATGCAGAGCAACGGTGAGAAAGTTGGATTTGGACTTATTCTTCCTTCGTCGGCAACTGGAGCACCGCCTGGGTGGACTCTTTCCCGCTGTGAACTCCTTCGCGTGCTCTGTCGCCTCGAGTGCAGCGGAGAAACAACGCGTCTCCCGAAGTAGGAAGCTCTCAGCACTTTTGCGGCAAAAACAGCCTCCGATCTCCGAAGCTTCGAAGTGTGTTTTCAGCCTCTCGTCCAAGAAGTTGTCACTACCTGAGACCAGCGTCCTTGCCAAAGGCCACAGCTTCAATCTGTCGGGCAGTCGACCGCCCCTGGTAAAGATTGCGGCAGCTGTGGAGGACGGGGTCCGTCGTCTTGACTCCAAGGTCCAGGAATCAGTGAGGCTGAAGGCGATTGGCATCCTGGCACATGGCCTAAATAAAAAACGGCCATCCAATCTGTCTGCGGATGAGAATCGAGCCCTACGAGAGCTGCGGGATGACCCCGCCATTGTCATCTTGCCTGCAGACAAAGGGAATGCCACCGTCGTCCTTGACCGGCAAGACTACGACCGCAAAGTGCAAGACCACCTTGAGAGTGACACTTATGTCAAATTAAAGAAGGACCCCACAGCACAGGTACAAAGAGACCTCAACAAGCTGCTAGGAGACGTGTTTGGGAAACACCCAGAGGCCAGAGCTCTACACCTGCGTTTGATGTGCAGAAACGGTAGTGCTCCTGGCTTCTACGGGCTCCCCAAGATCCATAAGCCCGGTGTTCCCTTGAGGCCGATTGTGGATTTCACATCTTCTCCACTTCGCGCCCTGTCAAGTTTTCTACACAAGACTTTGGCTCCTCTCGTGGGAAACACGCCGACCTACGTAAAGAACAGCAGCCATTTTGTTGAACTCCTGTTCCCTGTGTCTGTTTGCGAAGATGAATGCCTCGTGTCCTTCGACGTGGTCTCCCTGTTCACAAGCGTTCCCGTTCAGCTGGCGACGACCACAGCGCGGGAGGCACTAGAGCGTGACAAGAACCTCGGGGAAAGAACAAGCCTGAGCGTCGACGAGCTGAGCTGCCTGCTGAACTTTTGTCTCAGCAGCACGTACTTCTCTGTCAACGGAGAGTACTACAAGCAGCGAACTGGGACGGCAATGGGTGCGTCTGTGTCTGTCACAACTGCGAACCTCGTGATGGAAGCGGTGGAAGGAAGAGCATTGCAGTCGGCCGACATCACTCCGAAGATATTTTTGCGGTATGTCGACGACTGCTTCTGCATTCTTAAAACTTCTGCCGTGGACGCATTCACGGCCCACCTAAACTCGTTAGAGCCGGCTATTCAGTTCACCGTGGAACGTGAAAAGAACAACTGCTTGCCGTTCCTTGATGTCCTTGTGACAAAGGTGGATGGCATGCTCCAGTTCTCGGTGTACCGAAAGCCGACTCACACTGGTCGCTATCTCGACGCCAGCTCTAACCACCCTTTCCACCATAAAGCGGCGGTGGTTTCGGCTCTGCTGACCCGTGCACGGAGGGTCTGCTCTTCGGAGAATAAGCGGATAGAAGAAGAACAGGTGGTCAAAAGCGACCTTCTGAAAAACGGCTACACAAAAGCCTTCGTTGGAAAGGTTGCTCGCCGCCAGTCTAATCCCCGCCGACTCCTCCGAAAGGACACTGACCTGCCGCATTCCAAGCCCATACGCGTGTGTATTCCCTACGTTCCGGGTACCAGCGAAGCGCTCGCACGTGTGCTGTCCGAGCAGGGAATAAGAGTAGCACACAAGTCAATTTCCACGCTTGGCCGTTTCTTTCCGCGCCCGAAAGACAGGCTGCCGAGGGAGAGAGCGCAAGGTGTGGTTTACTCCATTCCTTGTTCGGATTGCCGCGCGTCGTACGTGGGAGAGACGAAGAACTTCCCAGAGCGGCTACGTCAGCACAGGAACGATGTCCGCAAGTTCGACAGACAAAGGAGTGCATTAGCTGAACACAGCGAGGTGCACGACCACCGCATCGATTTTGACAACTCCCGCGTCCTCGACTTGGAAACCAGTTTTCACAAGCGACTCTTTGTGGAATCATGGCACATTCAGGCGACACCTGCAAACGTGAACCGGTCTGCAGGTGCAATGCCAAGTGTTTATTTTAGCGGACTCCGGCACCTGATTCAACGTTAGCATGACCTCGGCTTGAAGAACGGGAAAAAAAGAGAAAGGGAGAAAGGAAGGAAGAGAGAAGAAAGAAGGCCTTATAAGCACTGCTGCAATCTGGTGCCCTCCAGTCACCCCTGAAGAAGGGTCCGAGTGGGACCCGAAACGTCGGGTTTTTTTAACGTTTAGCAGTAAATTTTACTTTTAAATGATTACAATTTGGTTGGTGTCCCCCTGTTTTTCACCTTTAATTTCGTCCCAACCAGACAGATCTCTGTCAAATGTTCACCTTTAAAGGATTCCAAAACGCACTTTTTTTCATCACCCTGGCTCTCATTTACTGCATACTTTCAACGTTGCACAAACGCAGAGATCCGACGCCAGTGACGTCACTTGAGGGAAACGCAGCTATCCCCTTCGACGCTGCCCACCTGTCTCACAGCAGGGGCGAGACCTCTCCCCGACCACGCATGACGTCAGCTGTCCGCCGGTGCGGGAGAGCACCCATAAAGAGGGGGCGCGCGGGGCTGTGAAAGCGGACGGGGGGCAGCACGGGGGGCGAACACGAGGAGGCTCAAGAAGTGGCTGTGAGCAAAGGGTCCTCATCTCCCCCCCTGGCGTCTAGCTGGAGCGTGACCGATGGAGCGCGGGGAACCTGCAGACCGGACGCCGGGGAGCAACAGGGTGCCGCTGATGCTGTGACTCAGGCACGTCTGGCCCAGGGTTTTTATAAGTCTGGCCGCAGTGTGTGCACACACACACGCAGGCTCCTGCACAGACAGTACACACTGAATGAGGCGTGCCTTAATACTAGCACCGTTTATGGCGGGCTCGGCGATACTTCGTCTCGGCGGCATTACGGTCTGGCTTGCTTCCTGTAGTCGAACTAACGCGAGCTCGGAGAGTGAATGCTGAACGAAGGACGGAATTAAGGAATGAATAGAGGGAATGAATGAATGAATGAATGAATGAATGAATGAATGAATGACATACGTAGTGCAGAGTATATTTCCAGGTGGCCGTGTGCGATGTCAGTGAACGTGCGGTGCACTGACAACCTTAATGGTAGTTTTACCAACACGCCCAATCGTGCACTGTTCTCCGCGCGGCCCGTTAGTGCTGGGATGCTAGTTTTTGATCTCGGACGCGTTCTAGCCGATCATCTACGTACTTCAAACGCTATACGGCAAGAACTTAACTGTCCACGCACAGGTTATACCTTAAATAGAATATTAGTTGCATATTCCCCCCCCCCCCCCCTTCGCCCACCCCCTTTTTCCTACCCCGTTTGCCCGACAACGCAAAACAGCGACGGAAAGTATACCGTATTCTCCGTTTCGTAACTCGACCGATCATGCCTCCAGCTAGGTGACGTGTATCGAAAAATCCAGGCCCCCGGCACCGGCCGACTTCCAGCCGACAGCCCAACAGTGACAGCATCGACTGTCGAGCTGCAGTCTCCGCAATAAGGGAGCTCCTTAAAAAAAAAAAAAAAAGAGTAGAGCGAGTCGAACATTTAAGAACAACAAGAACAAAAAGAAAGTAAAGCCGTACTGCACAGGTACGCGGCGACGCTGACGTGAGGATAACAATACCAAAAAAAGTGAGAAGGAACAAAGGCTGCGTGCAGATGAAGCCGGATTTGGAGAGAGAGAGAGAGAGAGAGAGCTAAAAGAAAAACGCGTCGCGGAAATGAAAGTCACTCGAGTGATGGGGAAGACAGGAGGAGGGTGTGCAGAGAGGGCTTTACACTTTCTAGGATCCCCATCCGTATAGATTAGATTAAAATGCCAGTCGAACGCAGCACGCGCCGCGCGGCCGGCGGCGGATGAGTGCGCCCCAATCCTTCCTTTCAGCGTTCCCCTGCTGGAACTGGAACAGCGCCGCCATGTAACGCGGTTCCACCACCGCCGCCATCGTCGCAAGCCGACGCCGAGGAAGCTGCATCCACAAGGCCCCGCCGGTGACGCCGATTACCCAAGGGGCAAAACGAACGGAAAGGTGGCTGCACGCGCTACATTCCCCCGACTACGCGGCTAAGCATTCCTTTATTTTATTTTTTTTTTTCCTCCTCCAATCACGTTGGATGATTTCGTGCTGTAGGTTTTTCTACATACACTCAGGTGAAACAATTATTGGAAGACACCTGCCCGCGGGTGTTGCAATGCCTGCGACCTGGTACGTGTTTGTCCTTGCTCCATCTTCTCGAATTCGCTCAATCAACTCCCGCGATTGAACTAGAATTAACGCGTTCTCCTGGTGAGATCGATTCCATGGATATGTCGGTTTCAGCTCGAAGTGCTACACAGAGGAAGACATGCAACGGCGCTAAGATATGATTATTCGCGGAAAGATTCATCGGTCTCTTTAACTCGTGCTATATATAGGACAAGCTGACGGGTACAGCCTCTATACGCATTGTCACGAAGGATTCTCCGACGTAGGAGATGTGGAGGCGCTTACGATGTCCACCGCCGTCGTGGGCGGACCGTTGTCTAGCCCGCGACCCCCTAAACACTGCCGCGTTCGAGCCTCTCTTGCTCTCAGTCCATAATGCCACATCATAGTGATTACGCGACGGCAAATAAATAAATAAATAAATAAATAAATAAATAAATAAATAAATAAATAAATGTTCAGACAGAAAAGAAGGGAGGTTGGGTAAGGTTAGGTTAGGTTGAGGTTGAGAAGGGAAGAGGCAGGCTGAGAAAGAAAGAAAATAAAAAGGAATAAGAAAGAAAAAGAAATCGCAGAAGGTAATAGAAAACTGAAAGGGATGCACCGGAGAACCAGAACTCCGCTGTTTCGGCCATATTTCACACTGGGTGGAAAACCACGCTGTGGTGGTCTCGTGGCTACGGCACTCGGCTGCGTATCCGAAAATCGCGGGATCGAATCCCTCGACCACGGCGGCTGTATTTCGATGGAGGCTAAATGCTTTTTATAGGCCCGTGTACTGTGCAACATGAGTGCACGTTAAAGAACCCCCAGGTGGCCGAAATTTTCGGAGACCCTCCCCCCGGGTATACGGCGTCTCTCCTAATCATGCGGTGGTTCAGGGACGTAAACCTCCACAAATCAATCACAATGGATGAAACTACCTTCTACGTTCGTGCCGTGAACGTAATTTGACATAGCGTGTAAAGGTTAGCGTTCAAATCGCTTGTGGCGCATACGCGCACACATATCCCTGATCGAGGGGTTCGGGCACGAGCCACGCGCGATTTCCTAAGGTAAATGGTTAAAAAATCACAAGCACGTCACGTTATGAATGTCGTGACCTATCAGCGACATATATCGTATATACTCGTGCCCTACCTGCGCCATACCAATTTTAATCGAGCTTCGATTCACGATCCGCAACATGTGTTGAGGACGGCGGACATTTAACTGTAAACCAAACTACACGACCAATTTCTAGGTATCTAAACGAATGGCACCCGTCCTGGTTTCGCACATACAATAAGAGCTCCAAACAGCACACAGACTTCACTGAGATCAGCGGGCACGCACAAACCGTTCGAGTTGCTCTTCTCTAACTTACACGTTTGAAAGTGAAACGTGGAGAGACGTGTCTTTTTCTCGGCTTATACACTACATCCAGTTGGCGCCGTCATTAAGACTCAAACGGGAGTCACCAAGTCGAAAGCAGGAAGCAGACGAGACTCGCACGCACGCATGCAAGGACAAAACTTGCGCGCGCATAAGAACTGTATAAGCTCGGGTGGACGGCCCATGGAAAGGAAAACACTGCGCACTCCACGCGCACCGAGCGGAGGGGGGAAGCCCGGAAGGTCCGCAGGGGGATAATCCGCTCTAATGCCGCGGCTTTAGCTCGCATCGGCGCTGATTAATCCCCGCCCTTCTGGACGGGAACACACACACACACACACATATATATATATATATATATATATATATATAGGCAGAGAGAGAGAGAGAGACAGAGAGACGCACACGAACAGAGAAACATACAGACAGACACACAAACAGACGAGCGCGCATGCGCAGTGCGTGTATTAAGCCGAATCTACGCCTTCCATGGAAGCCAGTAGCGCGATTAGGATCACGATGTCCGTCGCGTCGCTTCCCGGACACGTGACGTATACACGGGCGCTATTATGCGAGCCTTGGCGAGTGTATACAGTATATAAGTCAGGGGACGTAATTAGGCTCAGGCTTTACTTGCAGCACCGCGCTTTATCTGTGTGTATACCTGCGTGTATATAGGTGTGCTCCCCGAGATGAGCCGACCGGCCTCGGAGCGATGCTCGGTTTCCGGAGCCATTAGAGAGTTTTAGAGGGGCCGTGTGTGTGTGTGTGTACACACGCATATATAGGATGATACGAGCGTGTTTTAGGGCGATCCCACGTGCGGTAACCGCGGCGCTATTATAGCTACGACTTACCTCGTTACGTTAACTGCTGCGAGTTGTATAGGAATGCGTTAGAGGAGCATTTCGTCGCGGAAGTGCTCGTCGTTGAGAACAGTGACAGCATCGACTGACGAGCTGCTGTGTCCGCAAGAGGGAGAAAAGCGTGTCGAACATTTGAGACAAAAGAAAAACACAAAACAAGGGAGTAAAGCTGTATACTGTACAGGTACACGGCAAAACTGATGTGAGTACAACAATAACAATAATGTCATCAGGACGTCTCTAACCGTCATCAGGTCTACATCAGGGCTACCTCAGAACCACATCAGAACAACATCAGGTCTACCTCAGGACCACATCAGGACTACATAAGGACTACATCTCTAACCAAGACCTCTCCCCTAACTTTTACACTCTCTAGATGTGTCACAATGTGGAGATTTAATTGCTGCGCTGTTGTCGACAACTGAAAAAGAAGGAAAGAAAAAAAGCGTAGTTCCAATAAGTTAGAAACCGCTGACGTCACGGCGACCGGGTGCATTAAGGCGAATGGGCTTTCGGGCAACTTCTACTGGACGTGCGTTGTACGCTTTAATGTGATCGTCGCTCTACTTCGCAGTCGGGGTGTGAGCGACTAATACCAGTGTAAAATGTCGTGCATGCTATTGGCACATTTCGGCATCGATTGTGCCAGGACAATGCATTGCACGTTCCTTCAAATCGACCTAATATGGATGATTAATTAGGCCGGTACACACGCAAATTTAGCAATTCCTTCCAGCAACACTAACGAGGACAATCGTTAACCTATCTACACAGACCAATTTAGTCTTCTAGAGACCCTTTTACGCATGCGTTCAGTACAGCAACGCCACACTGGGCTGACAACGGTGCCGTTTTGCACGTGAAGCAGCTGCACTAACGACACTAAAATAAGTGTAATACCCACAAAAACAATCGTACGCATATATTCGACGCGCTATATGTTGTTTGCTTAAGCCCGAAGCACGGAAAGCTGGGGAACCATTCGCGCATCAGCCCAAGATGGCGCCGTCCATGAAGGTATAGCAAAATCGCGCCTGCACGGTGTTCCCTCAATACTCCATCTTCAGTTTCGAGGAGCCATTTTTTTTTTTACTAAAAGCGGTGATAAACTTATCCATCAACATTTAGACGTGCATGTGCATTAAAGATGCGCCCCCAGCAAGCACGACTTTTCCACCGCAAATCGGGCTGCTACAGCGGCCTTCCGATGTCTCCCGGCCCTCGCTAGACATGCCCGGAGAACAACCAACAACCATGCAGATATGGAGTCAACAACTATCCACACGGCAAGGGCCAACGTGCAGACAATCAAAAACGCAGCGTACCGAAGAAATGTGCACGCCGAGGAGGAGGAGGAGGAGGAGGAGGAGGAGGAGAGGAGGAGAAGAAGAAGAAGAAGAAGAAGAAGAAGAAGAAGAAGAAGAAGGAAGAAAGAAAGAAAGAAAGGAAGAAAGAAAGAAAGAAAGAAAGAAAGAAAGAAAGAAAGAAACCGGATCAGCATCACCATCCACCACCACCATATACGCATCCCGACCACGCCATTGTAATCCTTCACGCTCAAGTTGCTGCGGGCCGCGCTCTCGCACGGTGTATACACGCGAGGATGATGCTCCGGTTCCCAGCCATCGCGAGGACTGTCGGTCTCGTTTAGCCGTCGGCTGCGCAAAAGGAAACATCCCGTGGCGAGCATCCGTGCATGCCGCGGTGCGGGGTAAAAAAAACAAGTCCAGCCGGTTACGTGCAGTGTACGCAAGACGCATTATATATATACGCATATATATGTAGGGGGGTGTTCTGATGGCGTAATGGATGCCCGGCCGTATCGGCGTAATTTAGTATATGTAGGATGCGAGACAATATCCTCCTGGGGCGAGTAGGAACTCGTACATTATACGTACCTAGTACACAAACCCTACGATCCAATATCAACTTTGACTCGCCATCTAGTACGGAAAATATTAAACCCGGATATAAAGACAGATGCCGGCACGGCATTGCGCTGAAGTTGCTTAATCTTCAGTTTAATCGTATTCAAATGAAATCGCCCTATAATTCCTTACAAGGATGACGTATATGGCCATATCAGAGGTTGGGCATATGGGGCCACATATGACACGTGTCCGTGTGTTATGAATATTTGACCATTCCGTGCTAAGAGTCATACATGACAATACAGGCCATATACAACAACACAAGCACGTATGAAATTACGGACACCTTCACAGCATAATATGGTCAATTCCTGATGTGACCGCGTGCACGTGACACTTGTGAGGGGATGTAAGGCACGGCGCGAAGTAATGCGCCGATACGGGTTTCGCAATCCTGTAATAATTAGTTTTCGGAGTTTTCACGAGAAGCACGGCGGCCTCCGCAGCGCTCAAGGACTCGAACCCGCGTCCTGGAACTCAGTAGCTCTGAGATGCCCCGGGCGGATGCCGGTTATCTTCATCCACAATCAGTTCAATTCCTCGCATTATCTTAAATTCAACATCATTATTAGTTCCTCAAAGTCTGCATGGTTTCACCCCCAACAACAACAACAACAACAACAACAACAACAACAACAACAACAACAACAACAACAACAACAACAATAATAATAATAATAATAATAATAATAATAATAATAATAATAATAATAATAATAATAATAATAACTGCTATAGGTTTTATAATGGCCAAACCACGACACCATTACGAGGCAAACAGCATAGTGGGAGGCCTCCAGAAACTTCGACCACCTGGGATTCATCAACGTGCACTGACATCGCACAGTACACTGGCGCCTCTGGTTTTTCGCCTCCATCCAAGACGCGACCGCCAAGGCCGGGATCGAACCCGCGACCTTCGGGTCAATTAACGGCCGAACACCGTATAATCGCTGTACACCACGTACGGCAGCAACTCACTGTGTCGTCCTATATGCCATTATCGCATAGGATTCGCAAACAGGTTGCTGCACGCAACTCGCACTGCGTATCAAAGGAGGCCGACGAACTTCGCATCGCGCTCGACTAACTGCGACGCTTCATGCGTGTATGTGCACACACCAGCACAGCGCGCGCGATCGTTATATACGTGCAGCGAGCGTTGTGGCGAAGACACTGGTATCTGCGAGTCGAGCAGTTTTTTTTGGAGAAGTGCACGCAGCTCGGATGAACAGTGATACCGGCAGCCTCGAAAGAACCACCGATATTGCAAATTCTTAAGTACATAAAGAAAGAGCGTTTGCATATTGAAAAAGAAAAAAAAGTCGCGTGGTTTTACAGTTATGCGGAGTTATCCGGTAAACAAACAAACAAACAAACAAACAAATAAATAAATAAATAAATAAATAAATAAATAAATAAATAAATAAATAAATGTTAAGTGTGGCCTACGTGGTTGTGTAGACGAGGTAGACCCCCTAGAGTTAACCTAACCTCTACCCCATCAGTCGCCAAAGTGCACCAAACGCTAAAAGCGCCACACAAGACACCCAGATGATGAACATTCGAGTCATCTCATATATTTTTCCTAACGACACTTCCTGTCTGCTCCACATATTTACCACGATAAGGAGTAATAGAACCATAATAGTAGATTAAAAAAAATCTGTATTGACAAGAAAGCCCATATGTGGCGTACAATATGCGGCGTACAATATGCGTACAATATGTGGCGTACAATATGCAAGCCTCGCCAAGCTCAGTCCTGCCACTCCTAGCAACAAAGCCGTCCCCGTGGGTCTTTAATTGGGTCCGTACCAAAGTAGTTTACTCCAAACAATATGCGCTTGCATATTTTCACTGCCTTCGTCGGCGATGGCGACTGGAAACGCTTAAAGCTCGCTGAGCTGAGACACGTACTGAAACTTGCCGTAGCGAAAACAATACGCAGTCAATTAACGGTGCTTTTGTCGTAGCCCGGGCAACGCGACAGCCTTCTTTCGCATAATCCGTTAACATAACACGGCGCGCTTGTCATAACGAAAACTGTCGATAACCATGGCGGAAACAGAAGCAAGAATGTAGGTGGTCACGCACATGACTTCCTGGCTGCATTTGATATTTCTCTGAGATCATCCTGTTTCAAATCACGTAGATTTGGAGATGCCAAGTAGTACTGGCAATCTTGCCTTCGGGAAAGTAGCAAAATGGACTTGCTAGTAGTGCAAAACTTACATGCCTGTTGTAGCGCTGGAAACGTAGTACATGGGAAGATCTTCTGAAGGTAGGCACTCATGCAGAATTGTGTGTGTGTGTGTGTGGTGTGTGTGTGTGTGTGTGTGTGTGTGTGTGTGTGTGTGTGTGTGTGTGTGTGTGTGTGTTGTTGTTGTTGTTGTTGTTGTTGTTGTTGTTGTTTCTCCGGCCCCGTTTCTCTAGTAAAGCGATTCGTACCGGGAGCGGCACAGAGGTACACTGCACCGCAGAGCTCCGCCGTCTACGGTGAAGTGACCGAACAGGACCAGCACGAGGGGGTCCGTTCAAACGCGAACGGATAGCAGCGGGCAGTCTTGAACTTGAAAACAAGGACAACGTTAGCATTTGAGACAAGGAAACGCACGGGAATCGCGTCTTATGTCGCGGGCAAACTCAAGGTGCGGCTGCGAAGAGAGAGAGAGAGAGAAAAAAAAGCACGTGGGAAAAAAAGGGGAACACGGCTGCTAGTTCCTCAAATAAAGACGGATCACGCTCGGGACAAGAACACGGGCTCTCACCACCCTCGCAGTACAACGAGTGCGCGATCCCGCACGCAGGAACTGGGATGGCAGTGTCACCGAAATATACAAACACCGCCAAGGATGCATGTCGAGAACACACGGGCACGCATTCACGCACAGAGTGTTAAAGAAAGACAACAGCACTTAGCTTAAGGATGCCGGTCGCGGACAGTTTGTCCCTAGACATCCCTACGCTTGCGGATACCGAGTCACCGGACACGTGATCGCAAACGCTGTTAGTGACACCTGGTGATGAAGAACCTACAGTCAAGAGACGCACGGAGGGAATATTGCTGCGACTTGCATGTATT
The DNA here is from genome assembly GCA_013339685.2 of Hyalomma asiaticum. Classification (NCBI taxonomy): domain Eukaryota; kingdom Metazoa; phylum Arthropoda; class Arachnida; order Ixodida; family Ixodidae; genus Hyalomma; species Hyalomma asiaticum. The sequence goes on from CM023487.1 coordinate 12,837,651, forward strand.
ATACTCGATTGCTGCTGCAAAGAATTGGCGTTTCGCAGTCCGCGATTTCTCTGGCTTTCCCCGTCGCCCATACATGGCAGAGTGCTGGTGCCGTTTCCAATCTGAAACCATACTTTGAGTTGCCAATACTGTGAGCCGGACGCGTCTAGCCATAGAGTGCGAGCACGAATGCACGCACACGCACTTTACTACTACTACTACTACTACTACTACTACTACTACTACTACTACTACTACTACTATGATAAACGGATAATCATCAGTCACCGTCAGCCGATATTAGACCACTACAGGAAGAAAGCCGCCTCCCAACAATTGTTCCAATTTCTCCCGTCCCAAGCGAGTTGATTCCACTTCATGCCTGCAAATTTCTTAATTTCATCGGTCCACCTAATTCACTGCCTTTCCCTTCTCTTTTGATACCCATTTTGTCGTTTGTGCTGTCCATCCGCTGAACGCCCTCCACATTACGTGCACTGTCCACTATCCCTACGGATAGTGTACAATGGACGGGGCACCGAGCTGCGCGAGCTCAGGGGCTGAATACTTCCACAGGACGCAGGAAAACGAACGCAGTGCAACGTAGATCCTTCCACGTACGTGTTTCTTTTCGCGCGGTGTGGAAGGCCCGCTAGAGTTGTCGTTGCCTTCGTGAGACCAACCCTTCCCCCCTCCCTCTTCATCTTCCTATAGGCTGCGTGACTTGTCTCGCCGTTCTGTGCTTCTCCAAAGCGACGGTAGTGGCGGTGGTGATGCCGGTGTTCTTCGCAGTCCCGAGGGGACGGGCCGCGCTTTCGGCCAGACCGCGCCAGCGGACTCGGAGCCCGTGCGAGCCCCAAACTCTTTGGGACACACGGCGCGGCGACAGGGGAATGCTTTTCGCCGCGAATGCTCGTTCGCACCGAGACGACCAGGAAACGGGGGCTGTACTCGCCCAACGGTCGTTGCGTGCAGCGCTGTCGGTGTTTCCGTCTGTGTGTATATAACTGCGTGACCGTATACGAAAACAGTGGTACGGGAGAGTGGTGGCGAAGAAGCGGTGGGCGCGTAATTACGTGCAGCACTGCGGAAGCTGACGGCCCTCTTCGACCAATCAGGAGGACAAACGCGTCATATAAGTGTGTCCTTCCGCGCCCAGTAGACTGCTATATAGTGACGAGCGCTGTACCGGCGGCGGAAGGAGCGTTTCCGAACACTGGCGTACTACATCTCGCATCGCAAGAGTCTTGCGCTAGATGGTCGCGTAGGTTATAGGCACTGCTGTACGCAAATGTTGAAACAAGATATAGCTGCCACTCTTCTTCGTTCTTCTTCTTCCTTTTCGTCCCTCTCTCTAGTTTGACGCATCTGTATTGGACTATCCACCCTCCGATAAACTAGCCTCTTGTCTTTAATTAAACACCTGCTTCCCGAGCAAGGCATCTTTCAAGCGATGCGTGGTTCCTTCCTTCCAGTTTGTGGCTGACGGCTACAGCTGCCAAAGGATTATACCACTTAGCCCACTGGGAATCCCGAACACAGTTCTCTCTCTGCCTCTCTCTACATTACACACACGCACACACCTCTTCGGCGCTGTGCCGTGTTGCAATATGGTTTCTTGAAAGGAACGACTTTCCTATCTTGGAACCGTTATCTGAGAGACAGAGAACCTTAACGACACGAAAGTCAGTCAGGCCAGCACTGGATACATATCCTCTATATAGGCAGCTACACAGCACTGGTAAGTGCACGAGAGAGAGAGAGAGAGAGAGAGAGAGAGAGAGAGAGAGAGAGAGATTAGATAATCTAAACGGCACCAAGAACACACTGAAAACGCACAATATAAATTATATTGTGTCGAGAGTCGCAGGACACGTTTTCAATGAACGACGCCGTCGGCAAGTTAAAAGTGCTTCTCGAAAGCACCACGGCGAAAGGATTATGTAGCGCGCCACACCCCGACGACACCGCGAGCAAGTCCTAAGACCGAGCATCGAGGCCTTGCAGTATGTGTAGGTTGCACGCAACGCCTTCGCGTGTGCGTTCGCCATACGCTATTGTATAACGGTGGCAACACATTCGCGCGGCGGACAGATCCTCTTCCTGCCGCGTCCCGCGGGACCACTGGAGCCAATTTCCTCGCCTCCTTAGCCTAATTCGCAGCGCCGTCACCCTTGGGAGCCCTCTCGGCCTCGCTTTGTCCGTACTGCCGTGTGTATGTATACGTTTACCCCGCGCTGAATCCAAGATTCACGAGTCCGCTAACGCGAAAGGATCACAGAGGCTCCCACGTCTGCCTTCTTCGGATACACACACGTGCGACGTGAACGAGAGCCGGAACTGCTCCATTCATTAACGAAAACGGGCAGAAACTTGGCCTCGGGCTCGCAGAAGGGTATACTCCGTTATAGAGTAGCTAGTGCTCGCTAATCCGGAACAATAGGGTTAGCTACATCTGCTCTCATATTGACCTTATTTGGGCACACACAAGCACACACACACACACTGCGAATAACACAGTAAACGTGACCTCGCAAGGTGCTACAAAAGCATTCCTGAAGTAACTTATTCCTGGACTAGAATATCTTCGTTTCAAGTTTCTCAAGTTCGCTGGTTAAGAACTCTCATTCGTTACTGTTACACATTTTAATGTACGCCTACCGTGCTGTTGTTGCAGCGGCGCTCTTAAGCTGTGTTTGTTGTTGTTGTTGTTATTGTTGTTGTTGTTACCTGACTTAGCTTTTCAAGTTTCGTCTCTGTTTATTTGCATCATTATATTGCGGGCGTATTCGGGCAAAAGGTGAAAATCGACCGGCCTGTGAGAGCCCGAGCCCTTTAAGTGCATGACATCCAAGAGAGAGAGAGAGAGAGAGAGAGAGAGAGAGAGAGAGAGAGAGAGAGAGAGAGAGAGAGATGAAGGGCACGAGCCAAAACCACACACGCGAGGGGCCAGGTCTCCCGAAAAAAATCCTCGCGAGAAAACGGCCTTCCATCACACACACAGCCCTGGTCTTCCTGCTCCTGCTCTCGGCTGTATATGCGTGCTTCTATATAGTGTGTACTTACACGGCCGCTTGCTCAAGCACGCATCTGTTGTGACGTCTCTCTTCCGGCTCGCCGGGATACTTCGGCTCGCACGCCAATCAACGAGCACAAAACCGAAAGTCGTTCTCCGCTGAGCGAACCGCCTGCATGCGAGTACGAGCGTGTGCGCCCACGCGAATGCAACATCCGTAAGTGAGGGCGTTGCAAACACTACAGTCACCCAGAATTGTCTGTATTTCGAACGTGCAGTCCTCAGTGCTCTGCACTGAGGACTGCCTCAGTTCTCTGCACACAAGGAGAGAGAGAGATGATGGGCGGGCGGCAGGAAGGTTAAGCGGAAGGAAAAATATCCAGTTTGCCACAAGGAGAATACCCTCCTGCAAGCACTATACAGCGTGCGCCATGCAATGGCCAGATGGCGATACATACTCCGCACCCCTATCGGCCGATAGGGGTGCGGAGAAAACAAGAACACTAAGAAAAGAGACGCCCTATTCAGATTCAAGGATCGTGCTCAATCACTGCATTCTCCCAGTACTAACGTACGGTGCAGAAACGTGGAGGATAACGAAAAAACTAGAGATGAAACTAAGGAGCACGCAACGTGCAATGGAAAGAAAAATGTTGGGGGTAACGCTAAGAGATAAAAAACGAGCGGAATGGATCAGAGAACAGACAGGAATAGCCGATATTATTATATCAATTAAAAGAAAGAAGTGGACCTGGGCAGGACATGTCATGAGGAGGAAAGATAACAGATGGACTGTAAGATCGACGGAATGGATACCAAGAGAGGGAAAACTCAACAGAGGCAGACAAAAGGTTAGATGGAGCGATGAAATTAAAAAGTTTGCGGGCATAAAGTGGAACCAACTGGCTCAGGATAGGGTGGATTGGAAATCGTTGGGAGAGGCCTTCGTCCTGCAGCGGACCTAAACAGGCTGATGATGATGATGATAAATAAAAGAGACGCCCTATTCAGATTCAAGGATCGTGCTCTTACGCATTCACCGCTTGCGTACTTGAGGCGCTTTCAGATTTAGCAGCACTCTTGCGTCGTCGTACGAAGTTCTCTGTCAATGTTTGCCGTGCTCAAAATTCCTCCAACTTATACAGGCTGAGTTTCTACGACATGCCGAATTTAAATGATGCCTCACTGCTCGTTTAGTGTTTGTGTTGGTCTTCCGTTTGTGTGAACCTCTACCAGGAGGCATCACTTACCTCCACCGGGACATAGCGAATTTAGCTAAAAAAAATAAAATAACACGCGTGCAAAGACACACGTTACGGAGTCGAAATCGCTGCATGTTGTGTGTCGCTTGTCTTCTTTTTTTTTTTTGTCCGTGTGTTTTCTGCGTTGTTTATCTATGTCCTAGTTAGCTATACGTGCCAGAGTAACGAAGGCATCGACCAGTAGGGAAGCCGGAACAGGGCCCAAAACAACGTCGCAATACTATAAAAATGAAAGTTGGGCTAGTTAGTCTATAGGTACCTTATGTACGCACCAACTCGCTCAACTTTCATCCTTAGTATCGCTATTATCATTTACCAGCAGTTTCTCAGTTCCGCCCAATGTCGCAAGGCTACGTTATGCGTTAGGGGGCAGTGCTGTCGCTGAGGGAACCTCCAACGCACGGTACCCATAAACAAGCAAGTCTCCACGCAGTTTCCGCTAAAGAGCCTCGCTTTCAAAAAAGCAAAGAAAATAGTACGCGAATGGTGTCTTCGCACCTTCTTCCTCGTCGCCACTTCGCCGAGACACAATCAACGCTGAGCACCCGTCAGTCAGCGGCGCCTGGCAAGGTTCACATCTTCAGGTCAAAAGTGTACGCGGGCGAACCGGCCGCTTCACGAACAACGCTCGGGAAACACAGACCCGTTCCCCCCGAGCACTTTCAGTGCTCCATAGCATCCACGGAGTGCTCGAAAGAACAACACGGCGGGCGCGCACGCGCGCGATGGCGCACGTACGAGGCCCATCGGTGCGGGCACACTCTTCCCGAACGGGCCGTGTTTTCTTATTTATTTTCATTTTTTCTCGCGTCGCTCTCGTTCACTCGACGACGACGACGGAAAACGCTCTCAAAACAAACGAGCGCTGATCGGTCCCGCGCTCTTCTTTGGGCCCACGAAGAAGAGGAAGAAGAAGGCGACGGACGGTGTCTGTTTGGCGCGGAGCGGAAGGATCGTGCTGAGGCGGGGGCACCACTTCAGGCGCGGGGGGTTTTTCGAGGAAGAAGGTTATGTAGTGGACGAGTTCGGTGCAGCAGCGTTTCTCAATATCCATTTACAATAAAGAAGGAGGAAGAGGGAAATAGGGAAAGGAAAGGAGCTATATATAGGACGTAGAACACGACGAGATACGACGGAACGTCACATCGATCTAAACTGGTGGATCTGAAAAGGTGGAAAGTGAAAGATGTATCAACAGTCCGTGAATCGTCTTCCGGATCACGTTCTGTTTTCTATTTTTTTTTGGAAATGATCAGCTGACTCGCGGTGTTTTTAATAGTCCCGAGGCAACGTCGGGCTCGTAAGGCACCACCGTGGACGGCAACTTTGGCCACGTTAGTGGTGTGTGTGTGTGTGTGTGTGTGTGTGTGTGTGTGTGTGTGTGTGTGTGTGTGTGTGTGTGTGTGTGTGTGTGTGTGTGTGTGTGTGTTATCGGCAGCAGACAAAACGTAGTGTAGTGTCATGGTGGCAGCAGGGTCATCAGCACTTATATATACTCCCGCAGGACCACCAAACCAGCACACACGTATATCTTAAACAAAAAAAAAGAAACTACAATATACGAAAGACCACTTAGAAAAGAGATCAAACACGGGCATTAACCATTACCACACTCCGAGCTGAGGTACCAGAGAGCACGAGGTTAATATAATTATATCCCATTTTCAAAAGGAAAGCTCACTCATTTCATAACCTGAAGCGAAACGAAGAGACGGAATAGGAAGTAAAGAATCGACGCGCCAGAAGAGGACAGACTAATGGGCACTTTGCATGACGTTACACAAACACAGTAGCGCAAGAAAAAGAAAAAGAAAAACAACTGCACAAACAGCGAGTGAAGTATGGGTCAGTGTGCTGTCTGCATGCTTCTTGCGCTGTCTTCTTGCACCACTGCGTGCATGCAACACAAGAGCGCGACCCCACCTCCAAGTGTCCTGTGTTCGCCCACTCATCTCTTCGCGCCGTTTACAATAATACTGAACACGAAAACGACATCTCAACCGAAATCTCAAAACGAATGGCACTATCCTCCACCCTTTTGAATCGCAGTGGAGGATAGTGGCATCAAGCACTTTATTAGTCATTTCTGTGTTCTACTCTTATACTCACAAACTGTCAATTCCGACCTTCCGTTCCATAGTTTTTCTGTCACCAGTCTCCCAGACTTCTTTTCCACCTGTCTCTCCAGGGCAGATCTATTTACGTTCCCAGAACAGTCCTCGAAACTATAGCATCTCGAATAGACTCACTCTTTTTTTTTTTTTTTTTGGTTATAGGATGGATAGCGCTGTGGTTTGTGTCCCTTCCTTCTTCTGTCCTCGTGTTTCGCGCTGACCATCAATAATAAGCTTGACATTCATTTAGAATGTGCCTCCCACAGTTTCTGCGCGCATCCTATCACATGGCGGCTGCTTATAGGCGCCGGCAGTTGGCCGCAAGAGGGAGAACGTTCGTTCTTGGCGTCACCAGTCAGCGACCAGGACAACCATCTAACGAGGCAGTGAATCTAGGAGACGTGATGGCATAGGCTAGGAAGACTATAGCGGACGTTCCCTGTTCTTCGAGGCGAGGTCAAGGGGCTCGAGAAGAGGAAGTTATAGAAGAACACTTCTCCGACGGGAACGAAAGATGCTTGATGTGTGGGGAGGGTGCAGATACCTAGGGAGCATATTCTAATTCAACGTAAGGGTGTCCAACCAACAATCAAGGAAGGCACGTGACTGGGTTTTAAGCACGCTTATAGTAACACATACACACACTATATGTGTATATGTGTTCTAGTAACATACATACATTATAACCAGCGTCGAGACAAGTATGGGAAGGCTGCGAGTTGGTGGCGGAAAACTATGCAAGAGAACGGTGGAAGTCGGCAATTTATCAGCCAAAGCAGCAGATCAGAGGGAGGACGAATAGAGAGCTTGGTAACGGTTCCCGATGCTCATCACAACCACCCGTCCATCGCACCCATTTCGTTTGTTGTCAACTGCCGGCGCTCCCAAGGAACCACCGCAGAGCGCGGGGTCACACTTTCGCCCGTTCCATTTCATACAAACGAAGGCTGTATAGTGCACGCACTGTACGCAATTAAGTTTCGCCCGGCGGACGGACCCCAAAAACGCTCGCAACCGCCGCACTATGAATACACGCACAAACAAGCAAGAAGGGGCGACGGTCAAAGGCGAAACCGTGCGAGGCCAATAAACGAAGCTTTCAACGGCCCCAGCCGACGAGGGGTGTTGCTCGAACGCTTCGTGCAAAGCCACGTGCGTGAGCTCCGAACAGACCGCGCTAAAAAAGCCGCGAAAGCCGGGAACAGACACCCTTCTGTCTTCTCGAGGAGTTCAGTCGAACTTTATTTTTTTCGCGCGCCCCTCGCCTTGTTGGCGGGGGCCTCTCGTGAGTGGTGTGTGTATATAAACTGCGAACCACGTGGCGCTGTTGCGCGAGAAGTTGCGAAGCGAGCCGTTTTCTCACCAATATGCCTGAAGCTCGTCCGCTCGAGGAGACCGAACCACGTTTATTTTTACATTTTTTTTTCCTCCGAAAGAACGGACAATACAGCCCCATTTTTCACGCAAAGAGGCTATAGCGGAAAGCTTTACATCGGGGTATGCAAGCTGTTTCCCTAAAACAAGCGGGCAAAAGCCAGCTTGGCCCGAACTGATAGCGTAGGCACAACACAAGCGGAAGGGACGCCGCCTCCTACAGTCTAAACTCATCTGCTCTAGCGTTCTCAAAACACACATCGCCGTGAATCAAGCTCTGTGAGATATAATACCCAGACTAAATACACGTGGCAGGGCCGGCGGGCCACTTAGTGAGAAGGACGAGTAACAGATGGTCAGCTAGATAACGATAGAATGGATACCAAGAGAGATAAAGCTCGGCCGTGAACGACAGGAAGTGAGATAGGTGAATGTAAATACAAGAGTTGGCCGCCATAAAACGGAATCAGTTCGCGTAGAACCGACTGTGAGTATTTCTAATTTTCTTGCGCTTTCTTCTTCCAGACAAATACAGTACCTGTCACCGCCCCCTCCCCCCGCCTCCTCTCCGCTTTTCCGCGACAAGATCGACTGCCACGGCTTTTGACAAATATTTCTCGCTTTAAAACACTGCAAAAGTTGAAAGGTCGTGATGATGCTCAACGTGAATGTGCTAAAGAATTAAGTTCACGGCCTCTACCTACGAGACAAGGCCACATTATCAAATCAAACGCAACCTTTTATTTTGATTGATTTGATTTGATATTTTTATTTGATTTGATTCACTTTATTTAATCATATTTAATATGATTATTAGCAGCGGCATATAGCGAGAGACAATCGTCAATTCAAACCACCTGCGGATCCTTGACGTGAACCCGTCGATCTAACAACACAGCCGTTTCCTTTACTTTCTCTCTCTCTCTCTCTCTCTCTTTTTTTTTTTTTTTGTGGTACCACAGTGTGACAGCCGCAGGAGGGATTCGAAGCCGCACCTTCTTCCTAAGCGGCGCAACGCCGACGCCAACGGTACGCCCACCGACACGTACGACGAACGAATTCCAACTCGTACAGGTCTGCGTTTCCAAACGCCGTCATCTATATACTTCCCGAGCCCCAGTCAAAAAGAAAAGAAAAAGAAGAACAGAATCACTGCGCTAGAACACAAGAACATCAAAAGGAACATGTCCCGCCCCCCGTGTGCTATTTTCCGAACGTTTAACCTCGCGGTGTCACCAGTTTCCCGAACTCTATATAGAATAAATCCCGTTCGCGCACGACGGCAGGGAACGGGTTAAACGAAGCAGGGCGTGGTCGGGCAGGAAAGAAAGGGGGGTAGAAACGAGTAGGGAAGCGAGAAAGGAAAGGGAGGGGGAGGGGGCTGCGATGCGTCGCTAGACACGAAGAGGTCCGTGTCGTCGGTGCTGTCAACGCACCGACGCGGTCGCACACACTCCTCCCCTTCCGCTTGGACGGCGAAGTGCAGCGGCCGCGGCCCCGCGACGCGTCCGAGCGGAGCGCGCGCTGACCGCTGAAGCGCGGCCCAGATGTCCGTGCGCCCGCCGGACACTTGACCTCTTATCCCTCCCCCTTCAACCAACCAGCACCGGCCGGAAAAGGCGGCGACCCCGAAAGGCCCGTCACCTCGCCGCACTCTCGCCGACAGAGAGGGCTCCTTTCAGCACTCTGCGCGCTACTCCGGCGTTTCCTCCTCACGAATGTGACCGAGCGGGAGAGAGAGAAGAATTTTCTTCGTCTGACAGGCTATATTGCCCCACCGAGGGATGGGAAACGCAGCCTACGCAGGCAGAGTTAGATGCGGCGACGACATTGTTAATAATAATAATAATAATAATAATAATAATAATAATAATAATAATAATAATAATAATAATAATAATAATAATAATAATAATAATTATAGTGTTTCACGCGCCAAAACCACGACGTGGTTGTGAGGCGAAGGGCTCCGCAGTAATTTCGACCACCCGGAGTTACTTAACATGCACGTGGATTTAAGCGGGCGGGCGCTATCCTCTTTGCATTTCGCACTCATCGAAATGCGGCCGCCGTGGCAGGGATTCGATCCCGCGACCTCGCGTTTAGCGAGCCAACAACCCAGCCGCTAAGTTACCTCGGTGGGCGAAATCGCTAGGTTAAGAAAGACAGAACGCTGAGTTAGTTGGTATAGATTTTTTAGTGGAATTACAACGCCAGGCGCGCAAGCATGTTACCGTTGTCTACTTCTCTTTTGTTCGTGACTGCACAGCTTAATTCATTTCGTGTGACGTTCACAGACTCGCGCAGGCCAGGATTTCTTAGGTATGATGTTAGCCTCCTCTATCCCTGCTTCCCCTGTTTCCCTCTTATCGGATGAACGAGATAAAATTAACGATTTCAGTGTTGCTGGTCGGTGCTAACTAACTAACTAACTAACTAACTAACTAACTAACTAACTAACTAACTAACATGAACAAATACAACGAGTTGCTCAACCAAACATCGTTTTAGAAAGCGCGACCTTACCCCTGTAAAGGGTGCATCCCGCCGGGCAGCGCTGCTGAGTGGGGAAGCCGCAACACTAAGATCGCTTTCTTCGTATCTGTGTTTCACAACCAGAAAGAGAGAGGAGAGGTACGTCCGAACACCTTCGTTACATCCACTACGGTAATTAAGCTAGTAGCGAGAGTACGCAACAGGATCCCGCATACGTTAAAAGTACAACGCTGGTAAAGCTAGGTCCGCGCGTACTTCGATGGAACCTTATCACACCTCATAAGCATTTGTAACCGTTCATACTCTGTAACTGGGTCCTTTGGGAAGCTCATGATTTCATGTGTCTGACCCACCTATGTTGCACATTTGCACCCATAAGGAGAGAAACTGGAGCGTTTTCATTGCCCTAACGTCGCGATGACTGGTCAAACAGCTCTGCTGGTGGCATCCCCCTGCTTATCGGTCGCTTAACTAGCGGAGAGGAGTGCATTGCCGATACACGGCACGGCGAGCGTTGCAGTGTATTATCATTATGATGATGATGATGATGATGATCCTTCGTATACGACGCACACCCACATCGGGGGATCGCCATGTGTCATGTCTCGGAACTCGTCTTCTTCGCACTCTAGCTGCATGATCACATCACTCATGATCCCACTGTCGTGTAGTTCTATCATTATCATCTATCACTGGCTTGAGGGCAACGAAGTGGGTACTGAGTCGACGGCAAGCACAGGCCCATTCTGCGCAACCCACGACTGGTCTCTCTCTCGCTCTCTCTCTCGCTGTCATTTTGTCTTTCCATAGCCCACGGGAAATCGTGCTGCAATCGCCGGTACAATCCAATCATATGGTTCCCATAAACGTGTGCTCTGTAAGTGGGGATGTACAGCCCAGTGGTTGTGACACTCGCGATCGGACCGTGGGTGGCACGGGTTCGAACTCCGTGTCGCCAAGAAAACGGCTCTTATTTCATTTATTTCTTTATGCCCGAAGCTGCGCACGTCGACATCGACTATCTACGGACCAACCTCGTCCTTTAAGCAGGTCAGCTGTTAAAAAGGGGCGTACATATTTGGGACGCCTTTTGTGTCGCAAAAGAATCATCACAATCTCGGCCGCTCGCATTTCCTTTCTTGGAAGGCTCGGCGCCCGCCATTTTCGTATTTCAAAGAAAGAAAGAAAATGTGATATCACGCTGACGACGCGCGCCGCTCTTGACCTGGGCGCTTTACCGTAAGCGCGTCAATTAGGGTAACAAAAGACACGCCAGAAATGGACGACGATTGAATCTGCGCGGCCGAAAGACGTCCCTAGTGCGCCCTTCCTTTATTTAGAACGCTTGTCTTCTTTTTCTCGTTCACGAGATGTCAAAAGTAGGCGTGTAACGGTCGCGGTAATTACCATTATCCGAAAGCTCCTGTTACCAGAGCAGCACTGATTATTTCTCCCATGAGTCAGCACTAGGAAGAACAACACGGTACAAGTGAACGAGTTCGTTTAAGTCATATACGGTAAACGCCTTCGCAAGACCAGTTCGCAATTGTTCGCTATCAAGATTACGGTAATAAGTTGGCAATCACAGAAACAATGTAATATAATTAAGCGTAATCCTTAACGGGATATTTTTCAGTTTTACTGTTACCAAGTCGTTACGCCTCTTTTCTTTCTCGTTCGTATGATAGTAAATCTAGACGCGTAACACTAGAGGAAGTTACCGCTATCAAAGGCTCCTGCTGCCACAGGATAACCCACTCTTCAATGGGCAAGCACTAGGAAAAAAACTACGATAAAGGTGTTCGAGTTTGTCTAACGCTATACGGTAAATACGTTCTAAACACGAACTGGCAAATGTTGGCTACAGTTGGCTAACATTAGGTATCAGGATTGTAAGTCGTTAATCGCAACAACAACAACAACAACAACAACAACAACAACAACAACAACAACAACAACAACAACAACAACAACAACAACAACAACAACAACAACAATAATAATAATAATAATAATAATAATAATAATAATAATAATTGAAGGCATTTAAAGGTAATCTTAACGCAACTTGGCCATGAATACCGTTAAATCAGCGCCACCCATCCCGTCTTTCTCGTTCGTAAGATACAGCAAAGCCAGACGCGTAACACTCGCGATGTAGCTTATTATCATAAAAAAAAAAAAATGTCCCCGCTACAGGCGCATGCAGACGGGGACATTTCAGCTCTTAAAACAGTGTACAGGCCCTGTTATCTTACGCCGGAAGTGTGTAATCCCTTCGGGTTGACGAGTTTTATAAGCGCACCACGTCAAAACAAGCGCACTATATAACGGCGGCTAATTTACGCCGATTGCGCAACCAGAAACGTTGGACGTCGTCAACGGAAGCGGAACCATCGAAGGCAACGATAAGGCCCGCAAACCGAGCGTTTATTGCTTTCTTTCTTTCTTTCTTTCTTTCTTTCTTTCTTTCAGTATTATCCTGGCGTCAGTGGCGAGGCGGAAGACGAAGGGGTCAAAACAAGCGCGCGGCGAGATTTAAAGTGACAGCTGTCGGGCAAAGCCGGTTAAGAGGCTTTTTTCTTTCTTTTTTTAAAGAGTAGAAGAGAGAAAATGAACGCAGGAAAAGAGAGAGAGAGAGGAAAGCAAAACAAACACAAAAACGACAAGGACTGCGACAACGAAACGAACGGTCGGAGGAATGCCGCTTCGCGGTCGGCTACAGAGACGGTATGAAAGCGGAGAACCCTGGCAAACGTGTAAATGAGAAAGAAAAAAAAGAAAGAAAAGAAAGAAGCAAAGCACCGGAAGGATTAAGCGACGAAGTGGTGCGCGTGCGGACGTGAAAACGTTGACGCGAGAGCACGGCGCAATAACAGAGATAGAGAGAGAGAGAGAAGTTGAAAAGCAGAGGACAATCGCGGCCAGCGTCGGCGGCGCACTCGTTTTACGAGCCGGCGACGCGGCCGGCGGGCGGGCAGCCCCAATTTACGTCCGCGCAGCAGGTGATTGGGAGAGAAAAGCAGCCGGCGACGTTCGGACGACCCACCCGCACAGCCGCAAACACGCGCGCTAGCGAGCTCCGCGATTACCAAAACTATTTGTGTTCACTACAAAGTCATGCTTCTTCTTGCTTTATTTTCTCGCATTCAACTGACTCACCTTAGTAGTCACACATTATTTCTTGCATGGTGATATGTAATTTCATTTTTTACTCTTCACTTTTTTGCAATTATTACAGTTTCCATTATGTATATTTCAATATGGGACACGCACAAGCCTTTGGCTATGGGACCACTCAGTTTGTGCGTACTTTGTACAAGATATGTGTGCAATAAAGTTCATTCATTCATTCATTCATTCATTCATTCATTCATTCATTCATTCATTCATTCATTCATTCATTCATATACGCTGCACCGAGACCGACGACGACTGGGGAGTGCAATCCCAGCCGCTGGACACTGTCGAAATTTCCGCCCATCTTGTCGAATTCGCCGTCTCGGCAGCTATAATCGGACCGGAGCTATGCTTATACGGGACTCCATGATGGGCTCAAAAATTAATCTATTGAATTACTGGTATTTAACATCCCAAAACCACGGTCTCATTATGGGAGACGCTGTAGTGAAGGGCTCCGGAAATGTCGACCACATCGGGTTTTTTTAACGTGCACTGACATCGCACAGTACACGGGCCTCAACATTTCTCTTCCATCGAAATGCAGCCGCCGTGGCCGGGATTCGATCCCGCGACCTTCGGATCAGCAGCCGAGTACCATAGCCACTAGACCACCGTGGCGGGGCAATTGGCTCAAAAATGCCATAGGTTATACAAAATCTGCCAAGATGGCGGAATTTCGAATGTGTCCAGGATTATATATAGCACATTCGGGTTTCGAAGAGCGACAGTTACCGATCTGCGAACACGCCGGAAGCATGGGAGTGAGAACAATCGGTTATAAAAGACATGGAGTAAGAGAGGGGGGGGGGGGGGGGCATGGAAGGAAAAAAAAAGAGGTAGGAAGTATAGGTCGTCACGTGGCAATGTTGACGCCCGGCCAGAAAATATCTAAAGGGAACAATCATGGGAGATGGGCCCCGCTGTTACGAGATAGGCAAGCGGTATATTTATGCACACGGTGAAGCGCCACTGAAAGTTACCGCATCTCCAAAGTACCTCGAGCGCTTCGGCAACTATGTGGGCCTATAATCCTACCCGAGAGGCACGGCGAACAAGGCCTCGCGGGAAAGTTGGCTCGCCGAGGATAGCGGAACCACGTGACGTTGCCTCCTAGTCTGTTTTTCTTTGTCTCCATGATAAAAAAAAACAAAACAGAAAGCACCGCCGTACTATCTTAAACAAAGCTTTCCACTAGGTTGACAGTCAGGGAAGGGTCGCTAGGTTGACATAGAGTTACCGTATAGCCTCCCGAGCATAGCATATACGGTAACTCTAGGTTGACATTTACAGTATAGAGCCCCTGGTGGACTGTCCATTCCGGCCACTGCTAGAGCTCAACAACATTGCGGTGACGAAGAGGGGTGCGAAGGTTCCTTGTTTATCCGGCCACGTCATTTTGACGTCACTCTTCCATGCAACTCCACAGAAATGCGCGGAAAGGAATACGAACTTCAACGTGGCGGAGAGCGGGCTCCCCAGACCCGCTGTACTCGTCACGCGAATCTCCTAGACCCGTTCACTGTATGCAAGTGGACAGCTATTCATGTCACGTACACCTACGTGTTTTCACTGACATGTATTGTAATGTAGAAGGTACATTAAGATTTTAAGGGAAAATAGCCCCCCCTCCCCTGCTCTACGCGAACTTCGCGACAGCCCAGATGTTCGATCGGGTACAAGGTGATGCAGTAACGGTTCTCGTAGGCGTATCGGCAATCAAAACTTGCCTTCGGAGCTCCCATGACGGGCGTGCAGTCATGCACGGTCTTTCTGTAGAGTGCGAAGTGGCAGCCAAAGTATGCTTACCTGCAAAGGGAGAAGAGTGGCAGAGTGAGTGCACAGCAACGACAAAAAACTTCAAAGGTACACTAAAGAGACAACAACAAATCAGTTTAGGATGACAGACTATGACGTGAGAACTCTACTGTCGTTAATTTCGTCACCGTAGGTTCAATATCAGCAGAGAAAACGAAGGTTAAAGTTTCATTTACGAATTTCGCACGCAAACCTAAGCACCCGAACGTGTGTATGTTCTGTCTTGTCGGTGTCCCGTCGATTTAGCGCCATACCTATTCCTTCAAGAAATGAACCAAGTAGCTCAGCAACATGTCCTTTTGGACGTACGTACATATCAGCCTCGCTGGTACGTACACCATCTGTGTACGAGGAGCGTGGGCGGTGATTTTTTTTCTTTTTTCTCCTTCACCTTATTCGTTGCGTTTTTGCTTGAGGAAAGTAAGTTACGAGTCTCGAGAAGCCGGCTCCCATGTAGTCTACGTCCGCACCTTCCAACAACAACAGCAGCTTCCAACAACAGCGTCAGCAACAACAACAACAACAACAACAACAACAACAACAAACAACAACGTTCGCGTGCGGGCAATACGCCGACATTTGCGGTGCTTCCCAAAGCAACCACGCTATCGGCGAAAAACAGAGGCAAGTCGTAAGCCACGGGCGAACAATCAGGAGCGCGCGAATTGAAACGCCGTACACACAACTCAACTCTCCAGAATACAGCCTAAAAGACCGCAAGCGAACGTCAACAGAGCCGAGGCCCGTCAGGTCACGAGGATCGCGCCCAGATGTGTGTGGGAGGGTGAGAGGGGGGGGGGGTGGTAAGGTGGCTGTCTTTTGGAACGACAGCACCTCTTAACAACTCGGCTGTGCCTGCAGCCGCGAGGCCGTCAGGGCCGGCAGCAGCAAATCCGCACGATTCCATCACGAAATGCCATCAACCAGCGCACGACTTGGACCTCGAGACCAAAAGGAAGCATTCCGAAAAGAACAAGCCGAAACGAGACCAGCAATGAGGAAGGGAAAAAAATTAAAGAAGAAAGCTTGGGGCGACATTTTTACAGCCCGAAGGCAGAGAAGCGCGGGGCGGCGACTTTCGCGGCAAAGCCGACAAATGACGTCATAGGCTGACATGCACAAATCATACCGCCAGGGGACCTCCCCCCACGGGCACCATCGGCTCACACCGGAGCTCAACGCCGGGTGGATCTCTTTTTTGTCTTTTTCTTCTTTTTTTTTTCCTACCGAGCTTCGTCACCCCACCTCCCTCCTTCTACTGGACGTCAGCTTTACGACGGCCAGAGCGGCTAGTCTCTCTCATACTTTATAAAAAGAAACGAGCGATACAACGGTTTATAAATAAAAAAAAGTCAAAGACAAGGAGAGAGAGAGAGAGCAAATAAAGGAACACCCGCTAACAGTGAGTAATAAAACAGGGAGGCCAGCAGGCGGGCACGAGTTTTAAAGGCAGCGTAATGGCTTCCTTGGAAAACCAGGGAGGGGGAGTGGGATCTGGAGGGACACGGGAGAGATGTGCAGGGAAAGGGGAGGATTTCGCTTCATCCATTCCACCTCTCTCTCCTCTCTCTGCACGCTGTCCGCAAATTCTGTCACATCCCTTCCCGAAAGAAACAAGCAAGCAAACAAACAAACAAGGATGGGAGAAGAAAATAAACAAAGAGTATGATGCCAGGTCCTAAAGAACTCCAGAGAGAACCGCGTGCCCTGTGTGTGCCCCCAGACAAAAAATAAAAAAAAAAAAGAAAACATGCCGCGGCCTCGGAGCTCCCAAGTGTCGCCGTGAGAGCTGCGAGTTGCTTTTCAGCGACGCGACGCCGTTCCTGCTCACCTCCCGCCAAGTACGTAGTATTCCCCGCCTAGCGTCAACAGCGAGTCAACCTACGGTACAGTGCCAGGAACCTCACTCTCGCTAGCCGCGTGCTGGGAGCGCGCGCGCGTTCTCTCAGCTCTCGTGCATTCACCTCTCGTGTCTCGCAGGTGACACCACCTTGCAATATCATTTGTTGGCTGTAGCGGGTGGTGCTGCCGCGGCCTCCATCCCCCCCCCTCCCTTTAGTTTTTTTCATCTAGCTGTCCACTCACCCCAACAACCATAAGCGTACTTTCCCCGTCCCCTCACCTTACTCTTTCTATCTCGCTTGCTTTGGAACGCGCGGCTAAATAAACGACGCGGCACGGGCAAGGTGTCCATCTTAACGTTCTTCTTCGTCTTTTGCCTCGGAGAGCTATTTCTCCTCGCTGTTTCTCTTTTGATGTTCGCGGCGTTTCGCCGGGCCGTGTGTGTGTACGGTGGCGTTGTTTTCTATAGCGCGTACATACGAGCAACATCAGGCGGTGGCATTTCGCTCTCTCTAATTTCGCGCGAAGTGAGCCCTGTCACAACACGTCTTCGCAGCTCGCGCCCCTCTCACCTGAGAAGCAGCAGGACGTGCCTAAAGAAATAAAGCAATGTCGAGTTGCCCCTTGCTGACTCTTTTTTCGTTCTTTTCTATTATTCCAGCTCTCTGTTTCTCGAGCCACGAGATGACCTAGCGGCTTCAGCGCGGACGCGGGCAGCAAGGAGATGAGAGAACTTTGTAGCGTGTCCGGTAAACCGCTATACGCTAAGCACTTTGAGTATAGCGGAATACCGGGATGGAAACAGCGCATGAGCAAACATGGCCGACCAACCGGAGCGTCCGCTTCGAATCTTCCCAAGTCGTCATCGCGCGCTCTGTAGCACTGAAGTTACTAACTGACGGTTGTATTTGGCAGAGCTTTATGACGAAGCTTCGACAGTAAGGTACCCGTGACAATTCGACACAGTTTCCGAAAGTCAACACTCAAATTATCCAGAATCTCGGAGGACATAGATTGCGCGAGTTTACTTGCCCAGTCTGTCACGTATATAGCTGGCGCCAAACAACGCTATACGGTATCCGGATTACCGGACGCGCTAAAATTGCCCATTCGCAACTTTCACCGCTTATAAGGGAGCTAAAATGCTATACAGCTGTTGATCATAGTATCACCTGTGTGCAGTGGTATCGTCGTGCGTAGGGGGAACTGACCTATTGGTGGTCGGTCAGGAATGGTCAGCTCTGCCTGTCAAGGCAGAACTGACGATGCAATCAGGGGTGACCAATGTGGACTGGTATTCTGTATTACGCTTGAGGTATGAGCCACTTTGACTTCTCGCAATCATGCAGCACACTCAAGCTACGGCAACACTGCGGAAACGTTGGCCGGACGCTATATCTAACGAAACAAAATATCCCAGCCGACTTTGTTTCCTCGTCAATCTCTCCGCAAGCCCTTGCCTCTCATAGACGTATGAAGGTGACTCGAATTCCCAGATACAACGAACACACACCGTCAATGCATCGCGACGTGAACCTCAACACAAAAAAGACGGGCATCGCAATGCCGCGAAACATTCACGCCAAATCACACGCGCACACACAAACGGCACGCATTCGGAAGGGACGGGCGTCGACACGAATTGCAAAGTAAACACCACCACCGTCCCTCCCACACCCCCCCTCTGACGCCGTTCGCTAAGCGACGCCGGCACCGCTAACGCACACGCCGCCGTTAGCGCACCAGCGCGACCCTGTCCGTCCGGTCAGCCCTCGATCGACGCCGCCGACTCGGCGAGGGCGATGCGTCCTGCGGATCGCCTACAGGGGCGCGTGCCGAAGCACACAGTGAAGCCGTGCGGAGAGACGAGACACAAACAGGCCGAAGAAGAGATGGAAATAATAATAACAAAAGGTAACGATAAAGAACGACCAGAAAGGGGGGGGGGGAACAAGGCCCGGCAGCGTAATGAAGAGAGTCAAGCGGGGTGGGTGCTTGGCAGCGCGCGGCGGCGTTCCCATAACGACGCCGTACAACAGGACGCGTCTCCAACCCGGCGATTTCGATCGGCGACGCGGGAAATGGCCCGCGCGCGTTCGGCACACCGACCTGCTGGTTGGTAGGTTGGTATAGTGGTGTTCACGTAGGTATAAGACTACGCAGCCGCCAGGTGTAGGGCCTGATTCACCAGGCATTGTTACCGACGCTATTAGACCCAAGAACCAACAGTAGGGGGCACTTGGCGGCAGGGAAGCGTTGAGTGCTCTATATACATTGCTATGTAGGGAACAAGATATTACGAAAGTGCGACGCTGTTGACTCTTTCTCGACGCACTGAACAGGAACGTTCCGAGCTTCTTCCGCGCTATAACATATTATCATCATCTGCGCGACCGCTTCGCTCGTTATGTATATAGTTAACAACCATGTCTGTTCGTCGACACGCATTCCCGCGCTCGTATTGAATTTACAGGTCTTCATACAGTGGTACCAAAAGCGGGAGCATTCTAGGAAGCAGGGGACACAAAGCATTCCCGCGCTCTCCTTGGATCTACAGGTCTCCAGAAAATGGTGCCCGAAGTGGGAGGTGTCTAGGGACCAGGGACCACTTACCATCATCGTTATCATCACTACCATCACCGCTAATAACCATACTTCCCATCTCATCTGCGCACCTAACTTTCTGCCGCCCCATGCCACGCTTGCCTTCTCTACAAGTGTTTCTCTTAACCCACCTAAATTATTTTGTACAGTATTCTGCCCAGTACACGTGAAGTTAACATTTATGAGAAATTTGTATACCGACTTCCTCGAACCTTTGCGCTGTAAACATGTGGACGCCGATTTTTCCTCTTCATATTGAAAAATGGTGCATCTGGAGTTCTTTTAAATCTCTTTCTTTTACATTTCTTTCTTTTTCTCTTGCGTTAGCATAACGCTGGGGTTTTCCCGGCTCACCTTTAGGAAGGTGTACCAAGAATTCGCGCAGAACACAGGCGCGGCTTGATACAGCGTCCTCGAAACGCAAGACCAACAGGAGGACAAGTAAAGAGCAACGCTGCTCTATCCTGGGAGGCCATTCCGCATCGCATTGAAGGGCGACGCGGAAGACAGTGCGCAGGAATGGCACACGACACAACGCAGCACTCCCATTTCCGGCCGCCGCCGCAGACGTCATCAGTGCCTCTATAGACACACATACACGCACACCCTCGCGATGCGGCCGTGAGGAAGGTGCACACACCCGTACAGACCAGACACATCACGGCCGGCCGTAACAAAAGGAGGCGCGCCTACACGCTAACAATGGACCGCGCACACGATACATCCTGCGCGCCTGTCCGACAGAACAGTGCACCACTGTTGGAATCCATACAGGGGCCTCCGATGAACAAAGGGTGGACGACTTCGGCAAACGTCGCTGTCTTTACAGGAGTAATGCGCGATATATCGAAACGGCTACTTAAAGGGCAACTCTGGCAATTTTCCGAAGTCCACTGATCTCTGCGAAATTTTCAGTATATGTTCTCCTCGGCACTGTAATAACATATGCCGAGCCGCGTGTTGCAGGCCATTTAGCTTCTTCTGAAAATGAAGTTTTAAAAATTTTTAGCGGATCCGTGTGCCTTCGAGTGCGAGCCCCTCTTGTTTCTGACGTCATTACCTACATCGCTGCCTTTACCACGGAGCGCACGACGACCACTTGAAAGATTCGAAGCGGACGACATACGCTTTAGGTGCTCGGGCAATGTTTGTTTCGCGCATGCGCTCTTTGCACCCGATAATCCTGCTACACACAAAGTGCTTTGCGTATAGCGGTTTACTGGGCACGCTAAATGTCCCTATTTTTCGAAAATAGCGTGCGTATCCCAAGCCGTACGGCAAAGCTCCTCTGCGTTGATCACGTAGAGATCCGAGTGCTATTGGTTTACGTCAGCGTTGACGGAGACAAGGCACCTTTACGCTATAACCTAACCAATCAAACGAACGCAAAGTCAGCGTACCCTGTTTAAAAACTACACTTGGGGCGATAAGGAGCCAACAGAAACACAGGAGAGACGAGTAATTCACAGATTCTCGTTACAGCTACAAGGGAGTCGGACGGTCTTATCATAGACGTGCATAACTAGATGCCTACGTTATCGGGTTAATTAACGATAATTGAACTACAAACAAAATGACGCAGTATGCTTAACCCGAGACGTTTCTTCGCTGTGTCGAAACACGACATTCGTGGCGTTAAATCACACACACACACACACACACACACACACACACACACACACACACACACACACACACACACACACACACACACACCACACACGGTGCACTATATAAAACCATGCACATGGACAGAAAAGAGACGCTCTATAATAACTCTGTCTTTCTTTGTCCATAAGTAGCAATGTGTGCTACGCGACGTCTGCGATGACGTCACACCGAGGTCTCGACGGCCGACAGACGCTAATCATTAGGTGATCGTTTATGACGAGAAACAACAGTTTTCGACATGGGCACGGATCAATGCTTAAAAAAATAAATAAATAAAGGAAATCGGCTGATGAATTCGCTTCGTATTTGCCGATTTTGCTGCTCATTTTCAAAATTCGCCGTTGGTGATCAAACATCCCACGTTTCTTCTTCTTTTTCGTTTAATCTCTCAATCTCGATCTAACAAAGAAAGAAAGAAAGAAAGAAAGAAAGAAAGAAAGAAAGAAAGAAAGAAAGAAAGAAAGAAAGAAAGAAAGAAAGAAAGCTATCGGGACACGGCTATAATAACCCACGCGTATGAACTCTCCTGTACTGCGCGCGTCTGAATTCCTCGTACTAATGAATTCTGTTGTTACCGTCGAAGGGGGAAAAAAATTATAAATTCTGTTGAAATCCACGCGGCGTCGAGTCAGGTCCAGCTTGCTTCTCGTTGTCGTCTGCAGCTCCGAGTATGCTTAAGCGATATAATTAAAGAATGTCTCCATCCTTAATGAGTTCTCCGTTTTCGGCGAGGTACATAACGATTCCAGCTATGCACGCTTCTTGTCTCCGCCTATTACAGAGTTCCGCTTAGCGATAGAGCTTTTAAAATGTCTCCATCCTTCTGTACATTATACACGCACGAACGCGTATATATACGTTAAGAATGTCTTGATCCCAGATTAAGCTTCATCCTATATGCGGAATAAATTCGCTTTCACCGCGTAATTGGCCCGGCGCCGTCTTCAGGTACAACGGTGCTGCACGCTTATTGCGAAAGGACAGCTGTATATAGAAAACGCCGCCGCTCGTTACGGCTACAGACAAAGCGAGTGGTGCGCAAGCCTAGATCCCCGCACGCTGCATTGTGGTAGTGCCCCTCGTTACAGAGAGAGAAAAGAAAGAGAGAAAGAAGAAAGAAAGAAAGAAAGAAAGAAAGAAAGAAAGAAAGGGATAGATAGATAGATAGATAGATAGATAGATAGATAGATAGATAGATAGATAGATAGATAGATAGATAGATAGATAGATAGATAGATAGATAGATAGATCATCGGCCTTCCTGGGTAACAAGGAGCGTAATAACATAGATTCTTGGCTAACGTCCCGTTGTGGGTATGCGTCACAGTGTGGCTATCTTTGTCTTTAGCATCATCGCCATCATCACCACCGAGGTACCAGAAAAGGATTCCTATAAGATGGCCGACGTGCAGGCATTTCCCCCGGACGGCCTCGACGACGTCTTCCAGGGCCAGCGGTACCGGTCGACCGACGGTCCGGCACGACCGACCACGGGGAGGCCTCCGGACGTCGGCAAGGGAGCCGCTTACCCGAGGAGTGGAGGTCAGTCAGACACCTTCGAGGTTGTTCAGCAATGGGTATACACGTACCCGCGGTACACTTCCGAAGTGTTAGTACAGTCATGGACAGACAAAGCGTGAACAAGAAATTGCAGAATAGAGCAGGCCTTGCGAGTGATAACTCGAGACGCCGATCTCATATAATAGCAACGATCCCAGAGGTGTCATACGTCCCAAAACCACGATATGATTGCAAGACACCACAGTGGAAGGCTCTGGTAATCTCGACTGCTTGGGGTACTTTAATGTGCTCTGTTATCGCATCGTACGTGGGCGGGTCTCTTCCAATTTCGCCTCCATCGAAACGCGGCCGCCGCGGACGGGACTCGATCCCGCGACCTTCGAGTCAGCAGCCAAGTGACAGTCACTAGACTACCGCACGTCGGGGATTCCTATCTGGGGTCACAAATTATGTGGTTGCCAAAAATGGTATAGGCTTCGAGCTATGTGCGACAACCGAAAATATGTTGATATTAAGCCCTCCGGTGAAAAACAAAAAAAAAAAGAACGAAAAGAAACACACGAAAGAACGCGTGCTTGAAGATGGACGTACGAGCATGTCCTGCCATTTCACTTCGTTTATTTGACGTGAAGGCATACAAAACTGAGCAATCCGTTGTATAAAAGCCCGACATGGCGACACCCATGAATGGAAAATGAAACCTTTTATCCCCAGGCTGCTGCATAGAACACACCATGTATGTCCTTGTAGCCTTAGAAGACACCGTTTGTGCCCTGGTTGGTTCATACGCTTGAAGATGGACGTACACGTCCATCTTCAAGCGTATGAGTCCACTGAAGTACCATGGCCGCTATACGTAAAACACGCACGGTGTGTTTCATGTCGGCCGTGGACACAAGCAGTGAGTTCTACTTTCATCCTGCCAAAACAGAGCTCGACATCGGCGGTGGACCACGGACCGGTGGAAGCGACCCGGGGTCCGCCGAGGAAGGCGGCGACAGTCAACAGCCACCCCCTCGCCGCCAGAGGCCGCCACCGTGGGGCTTCTACGCGCTGGTGGCAGTGCTGGCGCTGGGCGCCATCTTGGCCGGGGCGCTGCTGGGCAACTCGCTCAACGACGTGGCCAGCGCGCAGGCCCTTGCCCGGAGGGGCCCAGCCGCCGACGAGGAAGGCTCCACCGTGGCAGCGAACGATGAGACGACCCTAGCGGCCAGGTACCAGCGGGTCACGACCACCAAAACGACTAGGTATACCTATCTTCATTATTTGAAGCCGGCACAACAGGGATCGCGAGGGAAAGCGAACGTGACAGGAGTTCAGAGGGAAAGTACGAAGACGTCTAGATACCGTAACAGAGACCTGATGTTATTTAACCCTTTAAACGCAGTAATTTCAGCCAGTAAACAATTTCGTCAAAGTGGATATTTTGGCTTTGGCGTGCCAGACCTACTTTTCTTTCTTCCCCTTCTTTCCTAACATTCTTGTTTCGTAGCTCTTCGAAAGTCCTAAGCACGCTGGTAGCATATCCAAGGAATTCTCAATGTGCAATGCATTCACATCTCGGAAGCGCGGGCGCGTAGTCTAGTGGCCAAGACACCTACCTTCCGAGGGCGGGGGTGTTCGCGGTTTGAGGGCCCAGGAACAATTTCATTTTTCCCCACTGAAGTGCGTTAGCTTCTTCCGCCACTTCATAAACAGAGGGCACCGGGGGTTCCACTTTCCTGGTAGGAACTGGTTCTGGTCTGGCGTGAGCAAGTACCGTCGCGAGAGGCGCAAAGCAGTGCGCGCGCAATTCTTTCATGATGATGATAGTTTGGGCGTGACGTCCACGCGGACTACGCAATACAAACTTCGCTAGAAAAAAAAAACATTAACAACGAAAGCACCTCTCTCGTCCTCGTTTTGTACCGCATGCCTTGTTTGTCAAAACCGCGAAGGGTGCAGATCCTGCGAGGCCTGGTTAATGGTTTTTTGTCCGCATCAACAGTGTCATGATCATTGATCGTCAACTGATGTCGAATAAACTGATTGATTGATTGATTGATTGATTGATTGATTGATTGATTTATCGCGCAGGCTCACGACGAGCAGCACCACTCATGTGGCGCCGGCCGAGACGGTAGAGGGAAGCGCCGACGAGGAGACCGAGGAGACGACGACCACGCGAAGGAAGTCCAAGAAGACGACGAAGAAGAAGAAGGTCACCACACGCGCAGCCAGGGTGTCCAGCAGCACCCGCCGGCGCCGGCGAAAGACGACGGTCAAAGATGACGACGACGACTGACACCACCCTCTATGTCACTGGTCCGCTTGCTGTTTAGCGCATGTGAGCAAAATAAAAGCGCACATCCGTTCTTCAATCGGCGTTCGGTTACAAGGTTCAGCGTGATTACTGACCATTTGGCGTACGTGACTGAAAGCTCGTCGTTCACACGTTTGTAGCTCGAAGCACAAGAGTGAAGCGAAGTTCTCAGAAAGAGACAGTTGGGCAAAGGAAAAGTACGCAGTTTCCGTTAGATCGCGCAAGACCAGATCACAGCAAAGCTCGCCGATAATTTACGGAAACAGGTCGTCAAGTGATAGCCGTGTGATATTTTGGCGGGAACGGGAACATGTCACGTGACATCATCGCCATCTCCTCCATCATCATCTTCATCTCCGGTCACGTGTCGTTGTGACGCCATTTTACATGACGTAGCATGACGTCGAGGCTATACGGGGTTATGCTGGTAGATGTAGCCTCGCTTTGTTGATATATAGGCAAGGTCATTTCAACGTCACATTTCATGGCTAATGCTTTTCTGGCTTCAACAGCTTACGCTGTTAAATAAATCAAACCTGGTTAAGGATTCGAACACGGGACCAAGGTCATTATGAGGCGCGATCACTCTGCAGCTTCTAAAATACATACAACCAGCGTATAAGGACTCATGATTTTTGGATACCGCGGCCGCGCCGACGGTCAGATTTCGCAGAGCACGAGGCACTTATGGATTTTGCCTTTAAAAAGAAAAAAAAAAAGAAGGAAGGGTGGGGGAATAAAAAAGAAAACGAAGCCGTAGCGGCGGCCGCAGCAGCAGCAGCAGTCCCATAAATCGAGGCCGATACATTATTCAGTGGGCCGCTGGCCTCGCGAGGCTTCAGAACCGTAAGAAACGGGAGGGCTCCGAGCTACAAACCGCCGTCACAGCGGGCGGCTTTTTTCTCTATTTTCTTTTACCGTGCCACCGCCGCCGCCGCAGCGTCCGTGGACCCTGTTCTACATAATGCCAACGATAACGCGCCACCACGGCCCGAGTGAAGAAGCAGCAGCAGCCGTCGTCTCACTTGCTTTCTCATTCGCAACTGCTTGCCGCCTCCGCGCCAGCCAGCCGCTCGACGGCGATCTCCAGCGCGCGCGCGACTTTATCATATTCCGCCGCGCGGTCAATTTTTCCTCTTGTCTTAGGTTTAGGACACGGCACACGCTGCTATGCAGTCACTCTAGAGACGGCAACTACGTTTTTTTTTTTTTTATTGGCTTCATTTTCGTTTTTCAGCGGTACGCGACGTACCCGTCCACTATATATACTTTGAAGAGGAAGAAGAGAATCTCATCTGACTCGCGCGCTTCCAGCTGAAGTCTCCTTCGTTCATCCTTTGTGAAGGACCGCTTAGGTGCTGTACCCCTCCCCCCCCCCCCCCTCCCTCCTTCCGCCACCGCCACCCTTTCCCGGCGAAAAAGATTTATGTTTTCACACACCGCTGGGAATGGTAGCTGCGCGACGTCAGCTGTGCGCGCGCTTCTGATGTCGTTGATTGTGCTGATGTCATTCTAACGTTCCTTTTGAGTAACTGCCTTTCTTTCGCCTTTGTCTCTGCAATTTCCTCCTCTTCTACTTCCCGCTTACATCACGCTCTTGATGAATACGAAAGAGAGTGGGACTGTGCCAGTGAGAGAGAGAGAGAGAGGAGTTATTCATTGCAAGAAAATAGCACATGCATATTTTCCTTCTTTTTTTCTTTTTCAGGACTGTAGAAAATAGCGCGGTTCCTTCTCCCCAATCGCCTGACCCCTTCTCTCCCTCTCTTTTTCTCGTTTTTCACGAGGGAACGCGAGAGCCGCCGTTTAGATGGCCATGTTTTCTCAAGCATAAAGGAAGAAAGACTATACACATAGCGGACGCCTGGACATGCAGGCGCAAGCAAATGAACACACACACACACACACACACACACACACACACACACACACACACACACACACACACACACACACACACACACACACACACATATATTCAGGCACGTCGGCGGTAGCCAATGCCGAAGTCATCGGTCAAACTGGAAAGTGGCTGCGCGCGACGCTGGCGGAAAACTGCGACAACAGAAAGAGAGAGCCTTGACCATCGGCCAGCGGCGCCACTCAGTCAACAAGGCCGCGGCGACGAGGACAGCCGGAAACGAGGGAGGCGGAGGCAACAGTCGTTGCAACGCTGCCTCGCGACTCCTCGGCACATGACGTCCGAGAAATGCACGCCTTTCCGCGACATGTGCTGCGTGCGTTTCGCTCGTCCTCTTTCGTTTTGTTTCTTGGTTTGTTTTGAAGCGACACTTTCCTTGTCATTGTGTCTTTCAACTCTTCAATCACTCACGCACGCTCGCTAATTTCGCTCGACTCAACAGTCGTCACTCGGCCGCACACGTTGTAGATCAATCTATTGAATGAGCGACTGCTGCTTCAGATACATTACGCTTATACTCGTTTTGGGGAAAAACTTATTGCTACGCAAGCGATGAGGCGAGAGAGAGAGAAAGAGAAGAGGAGGAGGAAGGCGCAGTCGTGCTGTGTTGTACGTTGCCTAAATCAGGGTCCCTGCCTAAATGCTGCAACCGTCCAGTTTCCGGTGAGAACATTACCTTTGCTGGGCTGCAGACACCGTGAAGCTTGTCTTTATTTTTCGTCTGTAGTGCATCTTTCTGTCCTGCAGTCATGTAAACTTTTGACTGTCAGGTCGAGGACCGGGAGGATAAAATGCGACATATACTGCCAGATATGCATCGTTCATTTCTCAAATTTAGTTTTTGACCTTTGGAGAAAAGTTGTGTAATTAATCTTCGAAGAATGCGCACTCGCATCTTCATCGAGCATAAGGTCCCATGTGCCCAACAGGGGGAGTGTGGATCGTTTCGATAAGACACTAAACAGTACTACGCGCTTATTGCATCAACCAATCGCACGTGGTACGATTGAAAAAAAGAAGGAAAAAAAGAAAGAAACGGACATAGACAAGCCAGCAGATATCAAGCTAAGTCAAGACACAACGAATTAGAGTGCCACTAGAACAATGCAGTCAGGAGATGAACCTGCCCACTCCCTAATTCCCGTTGAAACAAACCGAACTACGAAGATTCCGGATCAGGAAGCCAATGGACCCAGCTCAACGAAAGAACCGTTCCCCTTGTCAGATTGTCTTTCAAAATGCGAAACTTCGTTTTCATCGGGCACGTTCTCGACACACTCCCAAATCGCTCTCACTGTCAACAGGAAGACAGCAGCCCCGTCTCACAGCTGGTGATAGCAGCAAAGAAACGTGTGCCATTTAAGCCCCTCGCTTTTCCAAAGCACCCCCCCCCCCCCCTCTTATTTTCCCCCATCGCAAGGAATCGAAACTTCGAAAGCGAACGGAGCATATGTTCACAATGGCATTCCTCTTCCTCGCCTCTCATTTTCCACAATGCGCTATACCCTCGCCTCGCCTATATCCCTCAACGACGGGCTGAAGTGCATGGCGCCGGGCGGCAGCCAGCCCCATTATGTGCACCACAGATGCATCGCGAGCGAGCTGTATGCACGAGGAGCATACGGATGAACAGAGCTCGCACGTGCAAATCTCGTCACCCCCGGCGTCTAAGGGACGATTCAAACGGACATTGTCAGCCGCGTCCGCTCCTCCCCTTCACCCCCCCCCCCCCCTCCTTTTCACAAACCCCACCAGGCTACAATATAACGTCGCCAACAGACGCTACACTCACAGTGCCTACGTTCCTTTGCCAGGTGTTTCCGCACCAGTGACACGGCAGGCAAACCCCGCACGCTTCCCTTTCTTCAAACAACGCCGCCCCCGCATGTCACCAGCGAAGGGAAAGAAAGGAAGAAACCCCGAAACAACAATAAAATAAGGATAAGACGAAGCAACCATCCCCATCTACATTCTCTGGATCCAACCATTTCGGAGGAAGTACTCTCCCGCGGCCGCCCGCGCGAATATATATGTATGTATATGGCTTGGAAAAAAAGACAAACAGAAAGTTCGTGCCGTGTTTGAAACGTGCTGGAACAACGTCGTCTTCGCGATGAAACGCATTCGAATGAACCAGACGGATGTGTAAAAA
The DNA here is from genome assembly GCA_013339685.2 of Hyalomma asiaticum. Classification (NCBI taxonomy): domain Eukaryota; kingdom Metazoa; phylum Arthropoda; class Arachnida; order Ixodida; family Ixodidae; genus Hyalomma; species Hyalomma asiaticum. The sequence continues at coordinate 12,866,903 of CM023487.1, forward strand.
AAAAAGAACAGAAAGAAGATCGTCGCGGAAGGAATGGAACTGATCGACGACGGTGGGTGTTGTTCCCTCCTGAAGAGAGGGAAAGATCCTTTGTTCTCGAAGCCATTCAGCGTTAATTTGCGATAGCAGGGGCCGCGTGCGAGCTTGAGGGCCGCATTCGATCGGGAAGGGACACACTCTGGAGCGCTCGAAATGCTTTCAGCGTGAGAGAGTGAGTAGAGGGAAAGAACGAGACAGAGAGGCGGAAAAGAAAAGGAAGAAATAAAAGAACTTGCACAGAGTTCGCGGCGAAAGGAAACACAGGGACAATCCTACAAGAGGACGTGTCTCAATGCGACCCCATTAACCCGTCGTGTTCTGCTTCACATTCGCGTTTCTTTTTTTCTTTCCGTGTATAAGTGTAAGAACAAATGCAGGCAAGTGGAAAACGCTCGCTGAGAGCTGAGCGATGCGGGGACTCGATACAAATGAACAGTGTTCTTTCGTGCGCCCATATGAGGGAGTAATAATGTGCGTGGCGGTGTTAACAAATCCTTTAAAGGGACCCTGAAACGGTTTTGACGATTTTGTGCAAACATGGTGATCCGGTAGAGCGGGTCACTAGGATCATTACAGGACAGATTTTAGCGCTGTGCGTAAAGTGTGTAATTTACAATAAGGTTTTGAACACGCGTATCGCAAAAGGTCGCAGCGGCTCGCCAAAAAGCGTTTTCAAACGCCCCCGCCATCGAGCGATCGAATGGGAGGTCGCTGATTGGCCCCGACCCAAGTGACGTGCGCGTAATTTTCAAAACCTAGCTGCGAACAACGTGCTTCTACAACGTACTCCTTCGTTTCAGCCAACGGTATCATCGCGGCATCTGGCGGCGTCACACGAGTCGCCGGCGCTCTATTACAGAGGGCTAGCACTGCCGAGGCGGGCGACCTCAGTGAGGATATCGGGGCGCTATGTCACTACGGGAGGCTCGGCAGAGCGGCTGACGCGGGAGGCGCTGTCGTCGCTAGCGCGCACTACGCAGCAGATCGAGTTGAGGAGGAACAGCAGTGGTAAGGAGGAAGGCGACAGAAATAAGCCCATAGCTGCCTTAGCGCATTGTGCTTCGCTTTATTTATGGTGTGAATGATTTCGCAATTGTGTTGCCTAATCAGTGACGCAATGTCAAAAAAACGTTTCAGGGACCCTTTAAGACGCCGTGGCAGGTACACAATATGTAGTAACACCTTTACGGGTTCATAAGGTGTGTTTGGTAAAGGTGGTGGTGTTTTCAAATGCAGCAATGCGACACCTCTAACACCCTTAAGGATGTAAGACATTTCTCTCGGGGGAAAGAAAGAGATAGAGAGAGAGAGAGACGCAGTTCGGGCGCAGAGTCTGCGACAATATAATCGCCATCGGTTTAGCGTGTGTCTTTCCAGGCGCTATCAGACTTTTTTTTTTTTCTGTGCCCCTATTTTCGCAGTGACAACATACTGGATTGTCTGCAGCGAAAATAAAATTTTACTGATTGATTGGTTAATAATGATTCCGAATCGAAATGAAACGATCATGCCCGCTTCCAAGTCACTGTGAGTCAAGACTGTGAATATGCTTCGCCCTTTGCTGCCACTCGCAGAAACAAAAATAATTAGTGAAACACACACACACACACACGGAAGAAGGCAGAGAGGGGAAAGGATCTCGGGTTACACGTTGACAAGCGAAGGCCCCCACGGCCTGACAACCCCGTCAGTGACACCGCAGGGGTGACGCGCTAATGATGAGCGCAGCGCTGCGGCTCCTCGCCCAAAACAGCTGCGACGCAGAGCCACGAACCTCATCTGCGAGGATAAAGAGAAGACGGCAACACATGTGGCGAAGATGCGCCGCGCGGGGAGGCTTTTTGTACCGTAGGCGCACCGACGTCAGACGACTCTTGGCAGGGACATAAACCGCGGACACGTTCCAGCGTCACCGGTCGACGTCCTCCTCAAGTTATTGTTAAAGAGTCTGGCGTAAAGCACCTTGCGTTGAAGGTGCTTTAACAAGCACTGCGCGCTTCGGCGCCAAGTGCTCTTTCGAATACACTCCCCTTGAAAGAGAACAGGTGCTTTTAAAGGCACACACTTGCTCAAATGCAGAAAAAGATAAAGAAAGAAAGAAAGAAAGAAAGAAAGAAAGAAAGAAAAGAAAGAAAGAAAGAAAGAAAGAAGAGCCATTACACGCAGACACAAAAATGGAATCGGCTCGCTCAGGAGAGCGGCGAATTGGACATCACTATGTGACAGGCCTCCGGCCTGCAGTGGGCACTTGAAGGGCTGATGATAATGATGGTGATGATGATGGTACCACACTGCCAAGGTGGACTGATCAGCGAAGCTGCAGAACGAAGTTTTGCTCCAAATACCATGCAATGACTCTGTTTGCTGAAACTTCCCGGGATATGCTTGTCATCAACCGGAGCTCATTGCTTCACGCTGAAACGTCCTCGCATCACGTCAAGAGTGGCGGCTCCGTTGCGACGTTACTATGACGTCATGCAATGACGAAACCATTTCGTCAAATCTGGAGTGCGGGGAGGGAGGGGGCACGGCCCGTCAAAACATTCACGCCTAAGTTACCGCCAACTTGCAGAAGGAGTACAGACAACGACAGAATTACTGGCCAGTTGCAAAACGGGTGGACAGATGAGATCAAGAAATTTGCGGGGATAATAAACTGGGCACAGTTAGCTGACAGGACCGGGATAATTGGAGATCTATGGGAGAGGCCTTTGCACTGCAGTGGGCGTAGACATGATGATGATGCAAAGCGGGACAGAACACCGAAGCAGCGGCTTGCTGCGCGGCAAGCCGCTGCCACCTACGAAAGCAATTTAGAATTCGGCAGCTGGCGCTTGTTTGTACGCGATTATAACTGCACACCCCCTACAGTTGGGCCGACCGCATCCTGCAGGCGGGTCTGCACAGGGTCAACAAAAACTGACCGGTCCGCTTACGAGCCCGCACGCGAGCCGGCGGCTCGCTCAACCCGACCCACTATATAATATAGTGGGCACGGTCGAAAAGCAACGGGAGAAATTTCCTGCGAGGAATCGCGTCGTAGCTCGGCGGGCCAGTTGGCGAAGGGGGGGTCCTATATGAAAACGCGGAGAAAGAAAATGAAAAAAAAAAAAAGACGAGGAAATGCCATAATGTGAAAGAGCCACAACATATATAGCGATGGGGGCGGACCTCTTCTTATAAGAGAGCCATGCGCGAGGGGGCAGCGATCGAAAGAACGTGCCCGAGTCCGATCGTGGCACGAAGCGTGATCGGATACCGACGGGCGAGAGTTTGGGGCCGAACACGATGCACCGTGCACTCACGACGTGCACGACGTCGTGTATAGGACCACGTCGCGTGCACTTTCGTTCAAACACGCACCTATAGAGCGCCCTGGGAGAAGAGGTTTCAGGCGCGCGTATCGGTTTTCCTGCTTAAGAATAAAAGTGTTCTTAAAAGACATTACAGTGAAAAAAAAAATTTTTTTTCTAGTATTAGTAGGTTAGCTTTTCATGATACCAAAATCACCAAATTCGCGAGGAGAACACCCTCGGTAAGCTGGCAAGCGTGCAAAAAGAAGAAAAAAAAAAAGTACTTGCGGTGATGCCGCTTTGACGTTCGAGCACTAAAACGTGTGACGTGACAGATATTTGATGGTGTAGTTTAAGGCCTACATGACTATTTGTCTGTAAAAGAAGGCCTAGACTGTGTTACAAAGAAGCCAGATACTTAACACGGGGAGTTTCAAAACATTTGATGGGGTGAATTCGGCGAGAATACGAAAGAAAGAAAGAAAGAAAGAAAGAAAGAAAGAAAGAAAAAGGGAATGTCGTTCTGACGTCATTATAGATTCCGAAGTTCCAGCACGAGTTGGAAAGCTAAAACTTATTCATTTTCTCTTTTAATTTAGAACATAAAAATGTTGACTTGAGGACATTCGAGTTGTCTAAATACAAGTTACCATTCTAAACCACTTCGCCTTTTTACTTTAATGTACCTTCAAATAAAGTGTGTATGTGTAGATGCCCATACACGCACAAGAATATAAAGGACGTTCCCATAATAATTTAATACAGTAATAACATTACGGCTACGCTCCTAGCAAAATGTGCTACCAAGGCGCCTAGGCGCCGAATGGACTGCAAAGCGTGATGTCGGCTAGTGCGAGTATTGAAGTCGACCGTGGAAAAGCACGTTTCCCAGACCACGCGGTACCGAGACCGCCCGAGCCGACCATGGCACGCTATGCAAGCGAGCAAGCCGCTGCGAATCGCGGCCGCGCACTCCTATTCCCACGCCGGTCAAGCCGACACCGCGGGAAGAGAGCGAGCCGTCGCTGACTTGACTACCACCGACGTCAACAAACAACGTCGTCATCCTTCGGTCGCCCTCGAGAAGGAACGAAAATTGAGACGCGCGTTCGACGACCATGCACAGCTGTTGCATATATCTGTACGACACGCTCGGTTGCCGGTGGGGATGCCCTTCGATGCGTGCATTGCGACTCCACGTTCAGGCTGCTGCCGAAAGCCCAGTGCCGGCAGAAAATGGAGGACGAAACAGAAGAATATACTTTCAACAAACAAACAAACAAACAAACCAACAAACAAACAAACAAACAAACAAACAAACAAACAAACAAACAAACAACTGCTGTGTGGCTAAGTCATCTACATCCATGAAATAAGCGAATGCAACTCGATGTAGCATGTATCTATATTCAGGTTTTCCTAAGTTCGGATGGCGATGGTTGTAGGCGGAGCTTATGTTTGCTCTTGTGTCGAGCAAACAAATGAGCTTTAAAAAATAATAATAAATCTCAGCACTAATATAATAACAATAAATTTATCTTTGCCATTTATATCCATGTGGCATGTGCAATACCGGCTTCCGAATCACGAACGCTGCACAAACTCCCGTTACTTGCTGAGCCTACGTTGTCCGAAGGCCGTATATGGCCTTTACGGCCTTTACTGACGACGGGTGTTTTTCTTGCCCACTTTAATTACTTCTCATTTATGTCACAATTATTACACCACAGCTAAAAAATAAAAAACAAGTAATTTTTACTATGCATTCCTTGGTCTCGTTTCCTGTGGGACTCATTAGACTATTAGACCACATATTTAGTGCAAACGAAATTCAGCGCGCAGTTAAAATTCGGGAACCTCAGAGCGGCGTCGCCACCTGTAATTTATTTTTTCCACCAAGCACGAAAGAAAGATTTCTTTCCGGAGCGTGGGTTCGAACCAGGACCATCACTCATCGAAGCCAAGTGTCTCAACCGCTACGCTAGGCGCCTACGCTTGCAACTCAGGAGACGAATGTGTTCGTTTCTCTGGCGCAGTTCTGTGATTATATTAGTACTTACTGCATGCGTATGGTACTTTCGTTATTTTTTGTATAAAACTGCTAATTATTACATCAATTACTTTTCTTTTTTCTACTGGACCCATCACTAGCCTCTTAAGGCTATGGTACCAAATATCCTTGCACGCATTTTTCGTAATATTGTGTTATAAAATTCTCTTTTGATTTGGTACGAAAACTGCGGCAGCTTTGCTGTCCTGACGGATTTCACGAAGTGGGAGTGGCATTACTTCTTTCCTTTCTTTATTTCTCTCTCACATTCGCGTCCATTTAATGCTTCCACCGGCGCTCCAGCCCACAAGAGCGCCTTGGTTTCTCTGCATAGCTCGCAGACAGCTCCGTGCGATCAACGACCGTTGCGGACTACGCGTGTACAGTATATGTAAACGGGGCGGGAGCGGCCCTGTTTGCTGCAGCCAGATTCCTTTCCGAGACTGTACGCTGAGAAGCTGTGTAAACACCGCGGGGGCACCAGACGAGACAGCCGTCGTCCGCGGGACGTGTGTGAGCACAGCTCCGAAGTGCACGCGCACACACACTCGCACGCTGCAGAACAGCCGTCCCGGCCAGCGGCGGCGGCCGGGGTCAAAGGTCGCTCGCCCTCAAGCAAGTACGCGAACGTATACGTGCTCCGGCAGTGAGGTGCACTGAGCCGAGAAGGGCACAAAGATGTCCGGGGGCCAGCCGGTCAAAAAACCGCCCCGTATGTGTACGCTGCTTCCAAAAGAAAAAGAAAGGAGGGAGGGGGATGGGGAGAAAATAAAGAAAGGAATAACGCTTCAAGATGTAGGAACGACAGCTGCGTTGCAGAAGACTGCTTACTGCGCCTTAACATGCAAAGGTTAAAGTCGGCGTACATGGTTAATAGCATGCATATAGCACACAAGCCTCGCGGAGCTTGCTTCGTGACAAGAATACGCTCGATTAAATGCAGGCAATCGCGATTCAAGGGTCGTCATCACCATCTCCCTCATACTGCGCCCGAGACAGGGCAAGAGACCTGTTCCATGCTTCATCAAACTGTAACCCCTTCCTGTGCAAACTACGTCCACGTTACTCACGCAGACAATTTCATCTTCCATATGCCCGCGTAACTCCCTGCCACTCCTTCACACGTTGCCCTTCCTCAGAAATCAGTTTTTTTTTTTTTAACCCTTGAATGACCATCGGGACCATCTTGGCTTCTCAATACAAGTGAAGCCCGCGCCCATTTCTTCGTCTTGTTCCTTCGACACAGAACAAATAAATTCGAGTCCTGTGATTTTCAGGGATGGGCTGTAAGTCCCGCCTCGGCCGAAGCCTAGGCGGGCTCACAGCCCATCCCTGAAAATCACAGGACATCAATAAAGTATATTCTCTCTTCCTCTCCACTTCAGAACGCCCGCCTAAACAATACAAGTTCTACTGGCATTGTACAGTTGATATAGTGGAAATGAACAGGAACGGTGCGGTTTGCGACTCCCTGAAGCAGGTAATTCGGGTATACAATGTACACGACTTGGTCTATCCGAGTGCTGTGGGACAGAGCATGTCTATCCCACCGCATGGCTGTGGGATACACCAAAGGGGCCCACTGCTGCATGGTTCTTCGGGAGAGATGCGTGCAACCTCGCGAGATCTCGAGTGATGCTCAACGCGACAGGGAACGGATACATTCGTCAACGACGTGTAAAAGACTTCCGCGGGTGGCGCGGACATGTGGTGTCGCGGAGACGAGGTGGCATTGATTGATGGAACAGCATGCTGCCAGCCCGCGATTCCGTCTCCTCCGCTTCATTTGCCGCTGTCGTTGGGGCTCAGTTAGCACACACATCTAACTACTGAACGCATAAGAACGAACAAACACGTGGAATTAGAGTTCCACGAAGCGAGGCTTAAGTGTGGCCAAGGAGCGGCATGCCGACGAATTGTCCATTAATAATGCTTTGTTATGGGCAGACGCAAAATACCGACTATTAAAATGCTGAAACGCGTACGTGTATATTCTTTTTGTTTCTTATTTCTTTAGTGGTCCTCTTGTATCGGCTAGAGACGTTACGGAATTGTCGCTCGGCGCTCTTCTATGCATTCGAATTTTCTCGAAACATGATGTTCTCTTCGGACTGCACGCGCTATGAAAACGTCACTCACTCACTCACTCACTCACTCACTCACTCACTCACTCACTCACTCACTCACTCACTCACTCACTCACTCACTCACTCACTCACTCACTCACTCACTCACTCACTCACTCAGATCGGCTGATGGAGGCAAAATTAGCTAGAGGCCCGTGTACTGTGAGATGACGGTGCACGTTTAAGTACCCCAGATGGTCAAAATTTCGGGAGCGCTACACTACGCGCCCTCCCTCTCTCATTCACCCCCCAACGCGCACTGAGCCGTGCTCGAGGGTTGCAAAAAATAGCCTCCTTTCTTTTAACCAAACCCCAATTATTATTTTATCCATTCGGCCGAGCTTCTTGCCATCTGAAGCCGTTCGAAGCCGTCCCTTGAAGAAGTACGGCGGCTTCACGAAGCGATGAATGGTTATTGTTGTGGGGTGTTTCTACAGCTGCGGGAGCGTTGGACCATCCGGACTGAGCCGAAGTGCGTACACACACTTCCGCTTTGCCCATCACGTCCACCATAGCGGAAACCGCGAAACCCAAACAAGACGCAGAGACCGAAACGTTCCCGTGAAGCTGCGAGAGCTTCGTGCATTATTTTCCCATCTGCAGATGGAGGCCGTCGTTCCGTCCATGCGGTCCGTTCCCCGTGAGGGCAGCCGCTGCGAGAGCGTATGTATGTACAGCCATGAACAATGTAAGAGGGAACGCCGAGTTCGTTTTGAGCGATGAGTACCCGTGACATGCGGTTACGAATAGGTTACACTGGTTTTTGAGTCCATCACGGTGGTACATTGGTCATGACGCTTGACTCTTGATCCGAAGGAACGCCGATACGATCACGGCTGCTGCGGTTGCATTTTCGATGGAAGCGAAAATGCTATAAAGGTCCGTGTATAATGCTCGTTTTCAGTGCACGTTAAAAGAACACACTAAAGGGAATTATGATTTTTCTCGTAGAAGTAAGTTACCTTTTCACCTTAACAAATTCACCACTTTCGAGAGGAGAAGACGCTTGGTATATAAGCTACAAAATGCGCAAATAATTGAAGTGGCGACGCCTGCACTGTTGTTCTACCGCAACAATATGCGTGGCGTCGCGCATTTTTGACGGCGCCTACTTAGTCCTACATAACTATCTATGGGTAAAATAGATATACATGGCATTGCAAAGCAGCCGGAAACTTAACACGGCGTGTTTCAGACAATTTTGCTGAGCCAATGGAGGAATGAGGTTTGCGACGTCATCTCAAAATTTTGGCGCGGGATTCGAAGGTGAAACTAAGACGAAAGTTTGATCTTGGTTTTCTCTTCCGATATTGGGCATAGGCTGGCGAAATTAACGACAGTGGAGTTGCCCGATGATAACGTGTCAGTTTAAATCACTTCAGCGTTTCACCTTCAGTGTCCCATTAAGAACTTCAGGTGGTCAAAGTTATACCGCAGCCCTCCGCTACACGGAAGCGTGCCTGGTAACCATATCGCGACTTTGGCAGGTTAATTTATCAGCAATTTTTTTTTCCTTATAGTTGCGCTGGTTTGCGAGAGGTACGCTTGAACGTTCGTTTACTGTTACATTAACATGCGTTCAGCCGCGGACTGAGGCACTGTTGAATGTAATCTCATTGTTCCTTTTCGTAAAACCTCACGACTCTGTGCATATACTTGCAGCGCAAATCCTCGGCGCGAGGAATTCAATGATCCCTTATACCAGGGCGTTGACCCTTGTGCATGCAGCACTCTCGGTTCATCTCCACTCTGAGGAGTATAATTCCTTCCGAGCGGCAGTGTATATGCACACGCAGCGCACGGCGCTGCCCTTTGGAGCACGCCGCGTTCACGCGAGACGCAACGCGCCGACAGAACATCTGGAAAAACCGAGACTCGATCCGTCACGATCGTGCGTGGAATTTACATGTATCGCGCACGATCGGACTCCATCGCGCTGCGGCTGAAAACCTCGAGAGAACATTATGAAAGACCGACATCACACGACTTACGGATAAGGAAATACACCACACGCATAGACGTTTAAAGAGAAACAAATAGATTGAAGAGCACTGAATGTAATCGAATGACTCGAGCTCTTACTGAAAATGGTTGTGTAATATATGTCAGTGATGGATCTCTCCACAAGGCAATATGAAGACATGTCCTTTATGTTTCCGAAATCTTCAAATCGGGCCACTGGCTTTCATGTGTATTCTGTGTGTCCTTCCATTACGTGTCCAATGTGCCATTGTGTGTCCAATCTCCATGTTCCCGAAATGAAGTGTGGCTGCCGCTCTGAACTGACACTCTGTGTGTCCTAGTACCAGATATGATCAGTCGATTTCTGGCGTCTTTATATACCCCCCAAAACCACGATATGATCGTGAGAGACGCCGTCAGTGGAGGGCTCCAAAATTTCGACAACCTGAGGGGTTCTTTAACGTGCAACTGACATCGCACAGCACGCAGGCCTCAACATATCGCCTCCATTGAAATGCAGCCGGCGCGGCCGTGATTCGATCCCGCGACCCTGGGATCAACAGCCGAGAGACAGAATATAGAATACTTTATTAATGAATCTGGAGATGTTAGCCTGATTTGTGGCCTGGCTTGCTGCTCCAGCTGTTGCTCGAGTTGCTACTCCAGCAATACCGAGTGTCATAGACATTATATATGACCACCGTGGCGGAGCGTACTCCATATGTAACTACCTCTTACATCTTCAGTTACGCTTATTCCGCATCATCAACAAATCACTCGTTGCGACGCGATAATCGGGCGCTTGAACGTCAATCCGAAACGACCAAATCGCTTCGCCAGGATTGAGACGTGTCCTATATAGCAGCCACTGGCAACAAAAGCAAATACTTCACGAAGATCGCCGCTCGCATTCATTCTATCCACGTCAAACTCACGGTTTCGCGCGTATCGCTCTTTTATTCAAAGCACGCAGTAGGACCAGCGATCACGAGTGCATATACACCCCCGAGGAAGGAGGGTGGGGCCCACGTTTCATCGTGTACAGCTCCGGGCGGTGATGACGCGAGCCGAGTGAGAGAGTCATGCCCGCGGGCCCGTTCACGCGGACACACAAGCCAGACCTCGTCAGCGCTCTCTCTTCTTTATGTACAGAGAGCGCCGCAGGTCGAGAGCCATGGCACGTCCGGCTGGGCGCCCACAGCCAGTCCGTTTATCCTCGGCGTCAACCGCGCACTGACGTTGCCTCTCCGTCTTGGTCAAACCGCGGCTCCCGAAGGAGAGGAAGAACAGCTAGCACACGCCGCGCCACGCCGTCCTCCATGCTGTATCGCGAATAAAAGCATGCAGTGTGTGTGTATGTAAAGAGGCGTGGCAGCGACATCATCGTCTGCTGGACCAGTTCGCGCCAACGAGAGCAGACGACACTGCGTTGCTTTGAGTATCTTGTGGTTGCGATACGGACGTGCACTTGAGGGGATTTACGATTATGATGATTGTGGTTCGGTTAAGGAAAGGGCGCTAATTTCTGACGCCCATGTCGGGAGCACGGCTAAGCGCCCGTGGGGGTAGAGGAAAGGGACTGAAAGATATAGAAAGGAGAGAAAGGCCGTAGTGGAGGGCTCTGGAAATTTTGACCACCTGAGTTATGGGCCATCCACCAAGCCCGTGAGGCGGCGAGAAGGCAGCGTCTCCGGACCTCCTCAGGGGCGGCCTATAGGCCCAGACCACGAATTCGCCGGACTTGCCGAATAAAGTTGCTTCTGCCTGGGGTTTTTTATACCGTGCACTGACAACGCACAGTACACGGGCCTCTGGCATTTTCGCCTCCATCGAAAATGCGACCGCCGCAGCCGGGATTCGATCCCGCGTTTTTTTTTTGTTTTTTTTTGTTTGTTTTTTTGTGGCAGCCGCGCACCGTAACCACTACACCAGCGCGGCGGACAGGAGACTTCCTCAACTCTATTTGAACTTGGTCGAAAAGAAAGAAGGAAAGAAAGAATAAGGAAAAGAAAGAAAGCCCGCTGCCGATCGGTCGTGAAGGCTCCAGTGAACATGTAAGCCAGATATTACTGCAACTGAACGCGCCAGGAAATCTGAAATTTCGTTTTGAAATACGGCGGTAAATCGCCTGGTAAAATTCATCATTCACCTTACTGAGATCACAGACTTCCGTCGCTTAATTTTTTTAATTCTTTTTTTTCTTTTTTGTGCCCCGCCACGGTGGTCTAGTGGCTCACCGTTAGGAAATCCTTGTCCTTATAGGACTGTCTCGTCCTTCGAAATGCCCTGTCCATTGGACTACCTTGTTTGTTGAAGCGCCTCGTCTTATCGTCCAGTTTCATGCTTTCTTCTTTTTTTATAACAGCGAAGCTGCTTGAGCGTTTCGTTCCGCCGTGTACATCGACAGGAAACTATCACCATCATCGGTCAAGCGTGCAGACATTGGCACGTGCACTTCAATGCAATGCCCAACGCGCAGCATTATGCGGCACAGAAAACGGGTATGTGCCGAGCAGCTCCTAACAGCAGGCATAGTATGGTACATCAAGATGGCGGAAAAGGAAGTGAGGGTGCGTAGGAAGGAGAGGAGGAGGAGGGAGACAGTACAGCACGGCACAGCGCAGTCCAGCTGTGCTCGTGCTCGCGCGCATATATTAGCCACCTGACATATAGCCACGATCGCTTAGTATACCTCAGTTATAGCTACTGTGACGGCGTAACATGACGTTACGTGACCTGAGTCACGTAACGTCATGTTACGCTACATATGACGCTACATCTAGTCACGTCACCTAGCAACTTAGCACAGCCACGCTTGCACAGCCTAGCACAGTCACAGGTAGCGTGACCACGAAAGACGACGTAACATGCAGTCACGTGGCCCACATTACGTAACATGACGTCACAATTAACTAGCCACGTGACATGTCCCCTCGAAAAACCATGTAACAGCTATACTCGTCAAGAAGGGACAGTCGTCAAGACCACAGCGTATAAGGTTTCGCGTGCTGCGAAACCGTTATCTTAGCTCCAAGGTTCTATACTTTCTACAAAGCATTAGTGAGCGCTTCGGCGCGTCTCGGGAAGTACGGCAACGCTGCATGGTTCTGCAGCGTGGCGGCGCCGTGACCATCTGGGAACGGGGGAGAAGAGGGACCTCTTCCGTGTGCTATCCAGAAGCGTGCGCGCGCGCGCTTCAGCCATGTTTGTTTGCACGTCTCCACCCCGGCCCTTTCGTGCTTATCGCTGCCGCTGCCGGAGGGCGTTGGTCCCAGGACGGTGTACGGCATGTTCGGGGCTGCCAGCACGAGAGCAGCATAGCTATACGGTACGCTTCCGACCGCGGGTTTCCCCACCCTATGACGCACTCCATGGGGCACCGTTGCCTGCACCTTTTCAAGTCGATGATGCGATCCCGTCAATGTCGCTTTCCTTTCTTTTTTTTTTTTTTTTGCGGATCATGCGGTCGATGTGCTATGCATACAGGAGAAAATAGCTTCAGGCACTCGCCACGGCTGACCATTTGCTGCTGGTGAAGACTTGTGCTGTTATTATGATACGTTAATACGTTGCCACGAACTGTCGCAGACGGCATATTCCAGTGCAGATGCCCTGACGTCGCAGCAACCTACACACCTTGCCGCATTACGGATGTTTATTTCACACACATCGACATCCATTATAACACGGAAAAATGCCATCCACCAGATCTGTATACACAAAGCTACAAAGAAATCCATGCAGACGTCTCTGAAATACAGAAAAATCCGCAGCTTTGTGCTGCAGACGGGTAGATGCTGATTTTTCCATTTCACGATCATTACTCCACCTTACGGAATTCCAAAGAACTCATTTGCCATATCTGGATGCATACCTTGTTTTAACTCTCCGCTACCAAACCGCCTGTTCTCTGCCCCGCCATGGTGGTCTAGTGGCTATGGTACTCGGCTGCTGATCCGAGGGTCGCGGGATCGAATCGCGGCCGCATACAAAATTAAAAGGGGAAAAAGATAAATAAATAACTAGCGCGATTCAGAAAAAAAAGTACTGACAAGGGCAACAAAGAAAGCAGGGATTGCACCCGTACTAATGGCGCGAAGTTAGTTTGAGGCCAAAAGATAAGCGGCAGCATAGATATCGCGTGGCACGAGCATGTCCTCGGTGCATACGCAGCTACATATAAGCTGACTGCGTCGCACAAGGTCCCCGGGTCTGCGTATAGTTCGTGGAGACGGAAGAATGTTGGTGAGATGCGTGCGTCCCGAGCAATACACTTTTCGGACAAATGCGGTAAACATTTCACTCGCCAAAACAAAACAGCAGCATCTAGTGTCCAGGCTGATATTGTGTACAGCTGAAATAAACGGGGACACGAAAAAGCAGAGATGGCAAAGTTACTTGTAAAATGTAATCAAGTTACATGACTAGTTAATTTGATGGAATGTTCTTAAGTGGAATTAAATTACGTTACAAACTACAGCTGGCCGGAAGAAATGACATTACATTACCCGAACTTTTTAAAAAGCGATGAAACTGTTTTGAAAATACTTTAACGAATGATCGTTAGTCTATTAGTTCGTATACACTTCGTTTACAGCACACGAACATTTACACAGCGCATAAATATAACTTTTCCGTGGACCTGCCTTGCCCTGCGACTTGACGTTTGGCGCTTAGATTAACTTGTTATTTCTCTTTCGTTCTTTTTGGTGAATTTTTTACGCTACAATGGAAACGAACATGCCACATCGTAGCCGTGAAAATGCGACAGGTAAATGTGAAAGTAACGAGTAATTTCCTCGGCTGAAGTAATTCACTGCGCTACTTAACTACCATCCCTCAGAAGTAATTCATTACAGTACTGACTACAGGAAATTAAAGTTATTTAATTACTATAATTTCCTTAGTACAATGATCTCACTACTTCCAACTTTGCAAGGTATAGTTGACGAAGAACAGACTGTTGGACGAGTTGGTATTCCATTATGTGGAAGATCTCGCTCTGTACATTTTGTGCTTTCCTTAAATAAAAATTTCAGTAGTTATTATGCACTTTTGCTGTTCTCTCCTCCCTCTGCCCACGTTATTCGCACAGTTTTCTATATAAAGCCGAAGGGCACACACACACACACACACACACACACACACACACACACACACACACACACACACACACACGGCTCGTCACCACGGTGGAACACACTTCTTGTTGCTCAGCCTCCGCAAGAACACCATCTGGCAAGGGTGCTCCGGAGGAAATAGCTATGAAAAGACGACGACCGCATTGACGGCCTCGCACAACGCAGGCGGACACCTCAGCCGCGGTTTGGGGGAAAACGTAAAATATAAAAGAGCACCCAACACAGCCGGGAGACGACGGAAGCTTCGCAGGAGGCGCGATGCAACAACGCGACCGCGCTTCTTTCCGCGAAGCGGCGTTGCTCTGCCGACGAAGTGGAACGGCGATTTCGGCGCCAGCAGGCGCTCTGGGAGAGGACGCATGCCAAACGCGAGGCTACAAGAGTCTTATACACTCCCACGCGAAATTCGGGTGACTACATGCATGCTTGCCACCGGACGGGTGCGCAGCAGAGAGATGACGCGGCCCCGGGTCGGTTGTCGAGGGAGTCCCACACGGCATCGTTAAAAATTTGGCAAGCGAAGTCGAAGGACGACCCCTTCCTAAGAGGGAGCATAACTATTTTTCTCGCGCCAGTCCACTATTCTTTCATAATAGAGAGTACTACTTCGTCCGCAGACTTGTTTGCTTATGTTATGAATGCCGCTCCTTCATAACCGAGAATTTTAGTTCGTCCGCCGAGTTGACTTAATTATGAATGTAAACTTATCCTAAAAAGATAAGACAGTAAATCAGATAGCATTAGGCCTAGATACAATGAGCGTTCATTGGCTCAATAGTCACCATCCTGTCATAAAAGGGACGCTCGTAATGTACGTACGTTATGAGCGTCCCTCATGAGCGAGAGTACATACATACATACATACATACATACATACATACATACATACATACATACATACATACATACATACATACATACATACATACATACATACATACATACATAGGATCCATGTTGGCGCACATCCATTTATACACGTGTCACAGTCATTTATGCCCGCCGTGGTATAGGTTAGCGGTTAGGGTGCTGGCTTGCTAAGCTAGGGGTTGCGGAATCAAATCCCGATTACGGCGATCGCATTTACATGAGGGCGAAATGCAAAAAAAAGAAAAGAAAAAAGAAGAGGAAACCGCTTGCGTGCTTATAATTAGGTGCACATGGAAAATAAACTCCAGGTGGCCGAAATTACATCGTAACCATCTATTACGACGCGCGCCAGATAATATATTGACAGTTTTGGCACGTAAAACCCCGATCAATTATTATCACCATTTACATGCCGGCTAAAATAACACCCCTCAAGCACTGAAGCCAGAGTTCCCGCCATGGTCCGGTTCTCGCAGGAAACCCTACGCGCCGTCCATTACGGGCCCTTTATTGCGAATCGCATTGCGCAGGCATATAACGACATCGGCCGACGCATGCGCAGTATGCGAGAAGTGCGGAAAGCCATGGCGCGGCTTCGGCCGCGGTGCACACTTTCTCAGAAGCCGAGCTACACAAAACGCGGCCGAAACCGGAGACGGGCGTTGACATAGCCGTAGGAAAGACGACGACGACGTCGAGCAATAGCCGCAGCCGTAGCCGAGTCAAGCCCCACAAGGGATGACAGCACGGGCCGCGACGCTGCCCCATCCCCGGCTCCGCGCGCGCGAGGGTCGAGTTTCGTTCCTCGCCCCAAAACCTACCGGGCACCACAAATTGTGCCACGTGAAAGCAATCTGTGTCAGGGAGTGTCTGATCATATATATATATATACTATCATAGTCACAGTGACAACATAGGATTTATTCTGACGTTTCGGCTGGGCTCCAGCCGAAACGTCAGAATAAATCCTATGTTTGTCACTGTGTCTTTCTGATAGTATATTTATCCCGATAGCCAGGAAGAACTTTTCTGATATATATATATATATATATATATATATATATATATATATATATATATATATATATATATATATATATATATATATATGTGTGTGTGTGTGTGTGTGTGTGTGTGTGTGTGTGTGTGTGTGTGTGTGTGTACGTCTTAGTAGTCTCTGCATACGGTTGCGCGCCTTCAAAACGAAGCATCGGGTACGTTAGGAATAGTTATATAGGTCGTTTTGTTGTAGACGTGGCGCACCATATAACGCTCGCAAATTAGCCGGGGCGCGAAGACTACTTCGATATACACGGAATTTCGCTGCACGAAAATTCGTTGTGCAGTCGTTCGTCTCTGCATGCTTCGCGACTCATAAAGTCAAACGCCATTACAAAGAAGTACTCGGGGCCTTCAAAATTTCGTCTCCGTCGAAATGCAGCCGCCGGGGCCGGGATTTGACCCCGCGACTTTCGTACCAGCAGCCGAGTGCCATAACCACCGTAGCGGGGCATAACGCTCGGTCAAAATAGCCAAGGCGTAAAGGATCATTTCATCTCGCAGATTTCATCTCGCATCTCGCAGATTGGACATTTCATCTCGCAGATGCGTTTTACTGCACCGTACTTGATAAGCGCCGTCACCAGGAGGTCATTCTCGATGGCTCTTGCAAATCTACAGGTCCGCCCGACGCACCAGCAACGTCACCCTTTCCTACATCGTTCCCATCCTTCGCGAAAAACGTAAGCAGCCACCGGTTTCCTCGACCAACATTGCGTCGAGAAGGCACATACACCGCCATTAACAATACGCGTGACCCAGCTTTTGCAGTGCATATATACTGCACTCGGCCAGCAAGCGAACCGGCCTCAACCGCCAACCCCCCCCCCCCCCCCCCCCTTTCCTTTCCCAATTTATGTCGGTCAGCATAATATAAGCAAGACACCGATTTTATCTGCCTGAAGGACCGAGGAGTTCACAGTCGTCATGGTTGTCCCTCCCCGACTTCGCATCGGCCTTTATTATCGTTCAAAAAAAAAAAAAATACTAAACGGCCCATGCCTTAGGCGGCCGAAGCGGCTGCGGGGCTCTAGAGCGGGCGAAGTTTAATGTGAGGGCGAAATTTAGTCATACAGGGAACTCTTGACCTGAGAGCGCGGAGCCATCTAGTATAGCGCGGCCCTGGAGCCGCTCCGGACGGCTAAGCCTTGACGCGTTTACCTTTCTGGTACATGCGCACTTTCGTGAACAGTCTTTGTCCCAGAACACGTACGCAAAGTAGACGCTGGAATGCACTCCAAGAAGAAGAGGAAGAAAGGGGGCGGAGAGGTTACAAGTTCAGAGGAGCAAGTTATCTCCCACTCCCATCGCTCTCTTTCGAGGGGGGTAACTGCTATAGGGGACGAACTGTTACTACCCGCGTTTACTCCTCACATGGGACTAACAGTTGCTCCTCCTAGCTTCTCCCCAAGGTGCTCTTTATTGACGCCCCGCAAGAGCAAACCGTGGCTCCTTCCCCGTGTTCCGAAAGAGAGTAACGGTTCATCTAAGGTGCGAACGATGGCTCCGGCATATGTATGATGTCTATAAGGGGAAGATTCCTTCGCCTCCCCCCTCCCCCCTCCCCCAAGAAAAAAAAATATCGGGTGAGGTCAAAGGGAAGGGAAATTGAGGGCCAACAGAATGTATCGAGCAAGAGTTGCGAGCACTGTAGTCCGCAAGGTCGTCATTGTGGTGCTGCCCCCGTGACTGCTACCCAACGGACAGCGACGTTAAAAAGACATGTTCAGTCAACAATCCACTACAGTAAATACGCGCCGAATTTTCTTTTGGTTCTTTTGGCTCAGCGTCAGGAAGAGCAATGCAAGCAAACAATGAGTTTAAGCTTGCTGTGTGAAACCCGCCGTATGTGTGTCGTGTGACACCAGCAGTGGCTAAAGTTGGCTGACTGCTGCCTCTAATAACTGCAGCTTGTGATAGTTATCGTGGCAAACTAAGGCAATTAAAGATGACGTTACGCCACTGCACTAGCAACAGCCGCTAAATCGCCTCGAAATTTCTCACCCCTTGTCTACGCTGCCTGCATGCGCAGATACTGTTTTCAGATGCGCAAAAGCCTCATATTAAAATAAATAAGAAATAGGCACGGCGGAAGCGATCACATCGCCTCCATCGCGACAACAAAGGCGACGAGGAAAATTGTCAGGAAAACGAGCAGTGACACGGACGCAAAGGTCACACACACTAAACGCGTCGAGAGACCTTCGCAGCCATTTTCCTCAAACGGCTGCGGCCGCGTTCGGGCGTCGTTGCATGCTGCAAAGCGCGGCAAGCCCATTTCCGTCGTGCGGGCCTTCAAATCGCACAACAGCCGTTCTCCGCAAGCGTGCGTGGTTGACACCGCCGCTTCTATACACCTTTTCAGAGAAAGCTCCCTGGGCGCCGCCATCACCCCCGTTGGGCTGTGCATAATATGCGTGGCTACCCCCAAAAAAGCACTGCCAAGGGTTTCGATGAACAGATCGCAAAATACGATTTAGAACAGGGAATGTCGCAGGAGCCAACGTTTCGACAAGTGGACTTGTCTTCGTCAGGGCGGCGAATGCCCTGCAGTCGACGAAGACAAGTCCACTTGTCGAGACGTTGCCTCCTGCGACATTCCCTGTCCTAAATCGTATTTTGCGACCTGTTCATCGATTCAAGCATCCATCTTCCCCTGAGCTTCTCTTCTAGTTTGGCTGTCAAGGGTTTGTAGCAGCAATTTTGGAGAGCTGGAGGCTCTTCATTATCAAACAGCGCACATACGCGAAGACAAACGGAATGAAACAGGCCATATAGTTTTTTTTACTGCCGCGCACAGCCCAATATGGAGGCATGGAGCACCGGCTCCATGCCTCCTGTGAAAAGGTATATAGGGGATATTCACGTGAAGTCAGCGTGCGCCATTTTGTAGTACGTACACTTCGCAGCTTCCACTGTGCTGATGGAGAGATAACCGGTTCCAGAAAAAAGCGCAGCCTTTCACTGTGCTGTCTGTACAGCAAAATGGCGGCCTCAGTGACGTCACTGCATACCCCCCTAGCGCACAGCGCTGAGTGAGCGTGCCTCATGGAAGTCGACCTTCATCAAAGGGGCCTTGCCTGCGGCACTTTTCGAATATTTAGTAAGAAAACAGCTGGTGATCAATCGTGGATCATACGAGCCAAGTATTATTGCGCTGCACACGCACCATGCATCTTATGAATGCAGCTGAAAATCGCCTGTAAATTACGTTACAAGATTGATTTCTGGTGTATGACGTCCCAGAACGACGACTACGTCCAGCATACGTTAAGAAACACCAGCGGCTGATTAAGTGATAGCGGAATCATCCTGATTATTATTTAGTTGTTCGTTTTGAGTTCACCAAATAAGGAAAATACATGTATCTATAATTTACAGGGAAACCGAAAAAGAGTCAAGCTACGTATACAGTCGCTTACGACGTCATTTGCTGAAAGAAGAGAAGGCGACCTCCAGCTGTATTGGAAAGCTTAAGTAATATTTCCTCTCCTTATGTAAACAGTGTAGGCACGTAGTTAGGCAAAGCTCCGTCGTTCTTGCGAAAATTTTTAGCTGAGCAATGATGACAGAATCTTATAGGCGAAATTTGCAGGACGTATCACATCCTTAGTCTCTTATACTCCTATACTGCAGCAAATTATGACAGGAACACCTTTCGAGAGGACAGACAGGTGTTCCTGTCACGTTGGACAAACATATGCATGGCTATAACAGAGATTTGTGCACGGCCGAGATATCGGCTGATATTCAAGTCCGCGGCACAAAAATACACCACTAGGGGTGTCTTTTTGGTCCCACAACCGTAACTGTCATAAATCGTGCGAGGCGCTTTCCTTGTCCGAGAGGGCACCCGACCCATCTCTCTAAGCCGCACGCACGCATCTCCCGGCAAGACGACGCGCCGCAAAGCTTCCGTTTAATCGGGCATTCCAAGTCGCCAAATTTCCACCGCTTACAGTCGTTAAGCCGTACGAGAAGCCGGCGCCAAACGCTTTACAAAAGGGCTTCGGCCGTCTTGTATATACGCACGCAGCGTCACCTACGCCGTGCGCCGGACGGGTTCACACGCATCGCGCTCTGCAGCCAAACTACGTACAGTGAACTACATAAGCCAAACAGACGGGGCTACAGCTGCGTCGGGCGCTGCGTCGATTGTTCGCCTAACGAAGCCTTTGTGATGCAAAAGAGCGCGAGCCGACGGTCTGATGGCCGGACGGCCGGCCGACCGGCTGGCCGTGGCGGCGGACCCCAGGAATTCGCTAATTAGCGAGAAGCCAACGCCGACTGCAATTCCGAGCCCGCGCCGCCGCCGCGTTATATTCCATTCCCCCCCTCCCCATGCAAAAGTGCTCACCGCTTCACACAGCCCGATTTGTGTGAGCATGCGGTACCATACATCCATGGCGTGTAGGGGACCCATCTGGACGACGTTTTAGCTCTGTTCATATACATATAACGATTATTGTCATATAATGGTTATCCTCTGGAAATGTTAACTTTGGCTTCATTCCAATGACCCAACGAGTAATGTAACCCCTATATATTCAGCAGTGTTCTTTGTTGTTCTCACGTGTTTCAGATTATGTCTAATTACTTGTGTTCTGTGTGTTTGTTTCGCACAGATTTTCATATGAACTATTCTAATCACATGTGCACACGCTTCCTATGTGAAAGTCGGCACGGAACTCTGACCCATGCACTGTCGAACAGTATAGAGCGCCGATTCTTTTAGTGTTACTATGTGTAGGTCTTGTGAAACTCTTTTTGTTCTTGCGGTTCTTTTTTACTTCTTTATTGAACTCTTGGTCGGATTGCTAAGCGAGAAGGAGTAGCCGGTGCCATACTGAAGGCACCAACCTCTCCTAATCACCACTTCAATAAAAATAAATAAATAAAAAAATAAAGCGCTCATATTGCCTGTTTATGCATGAAGCGGGGAAAAAATAATCATAACTAGGAGGTGGCGCATCACGTGATTCCACTATACAGCCTCGACAATTCAACATCCTCTGACGTTTTGTGCGCGGTGCCTCCTGGGTAAAATTAGGCACACACGGTTGCCGGACAGCTTGAGGTTGTTGGTACGCGGTGACATTTAAAGTGACGCTTGACCCTATATACGTAAATCGATACCCCTTGCCTCTCAAGTGACTAGCGCCCGTTTCCCATGATTCTTCCCCTTACATTCTTTTTCTTTTCTTTTAATGATTATAGACTTCATGGTTGTCATGCGACGTCCCCTTCTATAGATTTTACCTTCACTTCATTTTCCTTAAAGACCCCTCGAGGGGGTATTACATAAGGGGCGGGTTAACATGTAAATTTCAGTTTATTGCCACAAGGTTTCATCTTGTGGCAACCTTCCTCCGTGGTTTTGCGGTGCTAGCACCTAGTGATATTACGTTTCTTGCGCAGCACAGTGGAAGTCGACCGGAAGTGAGGGGTGCTACGGTGCGCCGAGAACCGTTATAAAAATTAAAATCGTATAAATAAAGTAGGTAGTGGTTCAATTTAACAGTTGTACAGTATACATATGTAGGGGCATTCCTTTCATTAAGTTAAGGGCCGACTAACCGCAAGTGTAATTCATGAAAACTACCTGATTGGTGGTATACAGGTGCACACGCATCGAAGTGACAGAGATGGCCAGATTGTAAGTGAACAGAGGAAACTGACGTTTGGTAGGCAGTACCCAAGTGTCTAGAGCTATAGGAACGGAATGTGCAATAGGTAATTAACGTAATTAGCCCAGCCTCGGTGGTCTAGCGGCTATATGGCACTCGGCTGCTGATCCGAAG
This sequence comes from Hyalomma asiaticum, assembly GCA_013339685.2. Classification (NCBI taxonomy): domain Eukaryota; kingdom Metazoa; phylum Arthropoda; class Arachnida; order Ixodida; family Ixodidae; genus Hyalomma; species Hyalomma asiaticum. The sequence continues at coordinate 12,889,244 of CM023487.1, forward strand.
GTCACGGGATCGAATTCCGGCCGCGGCGGTTACATTTCAATGGAGGCGAAATGTTGAGGCCCGTGTACTGTGCGATGTCAGTGAACGTTGAAGAACCCCAGATGGGCGAAATTTCCGGAGACCTCCACTATACGGCGTCTCTCACAATCATATCGTGATTTTGGGACTTAAAACACCAGAAATTATTATTATTATTATTATTATTATTATTATTATTATTATTATTATTATTATTATTATTATTATTATTATTACTGCGGCTGCACGTGATGTTAGTGCGTTGACGTGATCGCTGCACACGGCTCAGACGCGCAAACACGCCGGAGGCACACCTTGATCGATACCTGAGACTGCGGAAGATCAGACACAGCAACACCACGTGAGTGCAAGCGCAAAACCGCTGGCGTGACAGGGTGTCAAGCGACGTGCAGGTGTCGATCTTTCGCTCGGTCGTATTCACGTACAGGTTTACACTGCAAATACCGCAAGGTGTGTTTGGGTTTAGTAGAGGACAGACCGTCGATCTCTCCCCTTCCCCTCCGAGCACGAGAGCACGCGCTCGAGACATATGCCTTACAAAAATGCCAAATGTGGCCACTTCAGGAATTAGGCTCATCGGGCTACATACGTATCAATCAATCAATCAATCAATCAATCAATCAATCAATCAATCAATCAATCAATCAATCAATCAACTGTTTATTAATTCACAAAAAGCTCTTAAAGGTAGAGGTATACAGAAGGAGGTCCCATAGTAAAAACTGAATTGGAACCACCTGTTCATGGTTAACATAAAAGTTACAATGGCAAGAACGGTAGCTGAATGAGTACAATTGAAAAAAAAAAGATAAATAATGATACACAATAATGATACGGCATGAGTCCACGAATGGCCACATTTGTCCAATTCGCCACAGAGCCATACACGGCAATTCATTGTATAGGTCTTGTATTGCCGCGCACTGGCTGTTTGCATCCCACAAGCGCGCATTCATCTTCCTTAGACAAAATCAAAAAGAGAAGCGCAGGAGAAGACGGAGGCTTGAATCGATGAACAGATCGCTAAAAACGATGTAGCCGGAGCCAACAGGGAATGTAGCCGGAGCCAACGTTTCGACAAGTGAACTTGTCTTCGTCAGGACTTGTCTTCGTCAGGTTGCCGTCCTGACGAAGACAAGTCCACTTGTCGAAACGTTGGTTCCCGCGACATCCCCTGCTCTACTACATCGTTGTTAGCGATCTGTCCATCAACACAAAGTTTGGACTTCGGGCTTTAGAAAAAACACCAGGTGGTCGACATCTTGGAGCACTCCACTACGGCGTAGCCTCAATAAGGTTTTGGCGCGTAAACCAAAAAAGATTAACGAAATCTCTTGTAGCAAACACTGCCACAGCCGGCGCAGTATCACTACACGTCATAACGCCTTCTGATGACGTCAAAAAGAAACAAAGCGTACACGTTCCATGCGGACAACCAACCAACCCACACGCACGGCGGGCGGCGAGCAAACGCTCGACACCGCTGTGAAGACGTGCCTTCTTGCGCTGAGCGAGGTAGCTTGGCAGCACTATGCTGCTCTATACGCCCCGAAGAAAACGTCAACGGAGCAGCTAGCAGCGCAACCCCGCGTAGTACATATCTACGTCCCAAGACTGCTTTCCGAGTGCCGCTTTACACGCTGACGGATCACCTCAGCGAGACGAGAGACGGACCAGTCAGGTGTGTCCGCTGGCCGACTTGACGGATTGCTCTTCTGCTCGCCTAGCACAAGGGAAAACGGACGAGGGAGGGGGCCGGACGCTATACAGCGTCATGTATAGGCTCTCGTAACCGACGAAGCGTGCAAGTTGCAAGAAACGCGGCTGCTACTGAGCTGCTGCTACTCCCTTTCGCAAACCTCTCACTGCTAGACAATAGGAAGAAGGACGACAACCTGGCCTCCACCTGTCCTCTCTTCGACTCATGGCCCTCCCTGTGTACGCATCCACTTGCCTTGGGGTGTCGCTGTGTGGAACACCCTAGAGGATAAGGCGTTTCACAGTCGTCCCCAGCGCTGTGTATGGGCGTATACGAAGTGGTACGGTGTCTCGACTAGGCGTTATTGTGTGGCGCTGCACCACGCCACGAGGCAGCAGAAAGTGTCAAAGTGGTTGCCGTTCAATTAGTACTTATGTTAATGAGGGGCTCGGGTAAAAGGTGTGAACATTAAGACGCCAATACATATATTCTCTTGAATTTTTTTTTTTTCCTGAAAGGAAAGGTTTGAAAGGCTTGGATACAGGTGTAGTGACTGACGTATAATGGTCTCCCAGGAACCAAGCTCAAAGATGCGGCGAATGATGGTACGCATAGTACGGTGGGCGACGTCACTGCGGACCATGACACGTGACACTGGATGAGAGCACGCGCCGACCTGTACGCGAACCAATCAGGAGGCGGCGCGCCCGCCGGCTGCCTTCCACGGAGGGGACGACAATACTGCGTGCACCACAGCTATAGTTAACTAGAACATTTATAGTTCTAGTTCTTCTACTTCACTATAACCGTAGCGCGCGCTACGCCTCGCGCATCATCAGCAAGTGGCGAGGTGCCATACAGGCAGTGGCTCTGTGTGGCACCTCGCTACTTGCTGACGATGCGCGGGGCAGTGACTCCTAAAATCGCGGCTTCACGGAGCTTCAAACATCTTTATCGCTGCTAATAATGAACCGATTTGAAAAATTCTTAGGGTAGGACACTCCAATTGGGAACTGAAGAACCTCCAGCGCGTACCGAAATTTGTCACGCGGCCTGGTGAGAGGTCTTTAAAAATATATATATATATATATATATATATATATATATATATATATATATATATATATATATATATATATATATATATATATAGAGAGAGAGAGAGAGAGAGAGAGAGAGGGAGAGGGAAAAGTATGGAAAACGATGGCAAAGATGCCACTTCTACATGTACACGTTTGTGCACAAGAAGTGCCAGCTCACAGACTCTGTTAATGAGAGAAAAAAAAAAAAACATGCCTAATAAACACTCGACGGTTCGACCAGCTGACACACAACCGCAGTACCTCCTTTCAACAAGCCTCTACGTATAATTCAAAGAAAATAAGGAGCAGGAATAAGGAATGAGTGATAGGCCGCTGCTACCTCCTCTCCGCGAAATTCTCTCTCTACTGCGTAATTTCCACAATTTTAAAAGAACTCTGACTTATCGATCTCCGATAAGACCAAAGAAAAAAAATTATGAGCACCAGACCTACATAGGCCAAAGGCCCTGCCCGGGAAGTTGCCTCCGCTCCAGCGCAAATACAGCAGGTGTTCTCCGCGGGAACCGGGAGTATTAAAGCGCCTTAATAATTTCACAACTGCACAGTTCGATAAGGGTGTGCACCATATATACCACTCGAAGCGTCCTGGGAAATTTCATCCAAAAGTTTGGGCTCGAACCGACGAGAGAGATCTTGAAATATATATAGAATACAGATGTATAGTGCGAAGCAAGACAAACAAAAAAATGAACAAAAGCCAGAGAGAGAGAGAGAGAGAGAGGCGAGAGAAGAACGTGCCACGCGTTCGATATCGCGATCTCTGTCGGCGCGCCAGGATCAGAGAGGCGCCTCTGCCGTGTAATTGATTCCCACCGCGAATTGGCCGCGCTCACCGTAGTCGCAGCTCGGGTTCCATCCGGTCCGCGGGTATGCATGCACCGTGCTTGGCCTGCTGGCTCCCACATACCGTATTTACTCGATTCTATGCATCACTCCCCCTTCCCTTATTTTTAGAGATCATCATCATCAAAATCATCATTATCAGCCTCTTTTGTATGCACTGCATGACGAAGGCCTCTCCCAGCAATTTTCAATTTGCCCTATACTATGAGCGAGTTGGTTCCACTTTATGCCTGCGAATTTCTTGATTTCATCGCTCCATCTAACCTTCTGTATGTATAGAAGGATGGTGATGTGGGAAAGTTGAACTGGTTATGCATTATGACAGTCCGCGCAACAAAAAACGAGGACAATACGCAAGGAAGGACACAAACCACAGCGCTCTGGTCTGTGTCCTTCCTTGCGTATTGTCCTCGGGTTCTTTTTTTCTTCTTTCTTTTTCTTTTTTTTTCGCGCTGAGTGTCAAAATGCATAGCCTTTTACCTGCCTCTGTTGCGTTTTCAATCTCTTGGCATCCATTCGTTCGCTCTTACTGTCCATCTGTCACCTGTCCTCCGCATGACACGTCCGTGCCCAGGTCCATTCTTTCTTTTAAAAAAATCGTGGTATACGCAAAGTGAGGGGACGCGAGAAAGCTATAGAATGACTCCACACCCCATCCCATTTTCGGGGCAATATTTCGAAGAGGTGGACGCAATGAATCCCATTTTACTTTGCAAATACTAAAAAAAAAGAGCAAAATACAAAGCGAACCCGCCACTTCTGTCTGATAGTCGGCCGGTTACTCTGACGGCCACTCGAACTAGTGTTCGTTGCACCATATCGAGCCGCTGATCTCGGTGTACCATACAGCAGACACCTAACGACGCGGCCATGATCTCGGGACACAAAACATGGCCTGGGAGACTGGCGTTGAGAGAGCCCGCTTGGCATCGACTACATGCTCTTCATCGAAATAAGGAGGAGTGCTTAGACTTGCAGACAAGCTGTCCCTCGCAGTTGATGTTTCGTAAATAGAGGGGGCGGCGCTTATAATCGCGTAAATACGGTACACGCACACACGCCCCCACCGCGCTGGACAGCGACGGGTCGATGGCAGCGCAACGCACCCGCAATTAGGTCACCACGGGTGAGCGAGCGCGCAAAGCACGAGTGATGCATCACCACACCGTAAGCGGCACGCGCCCGCAGGCCTTCCGACCACCGTGCCACGCTGCGCGCTGTCCCCTCCTCAGCGCCACGCACGGCCACGTATGGACAGCCACGGCACGCCGCATGGTCCATGCAAGAGGTAGGCATACACAGTGGACAGAAACGCGAAATTGATTGGCTTCAACGGCCACGATACACAACCCCTGAGCTGCCGGCCACATGCGAGGCAAGCCGCACGGTCGAAGGTCTATACGCGTACGAGATTGTCTTTTTTTTTTTTTTCGGACCAACTAACCCGGAATGCTCGTTAATGTCCCCCCTTCCCCCCCTCCCACCTCCTTCCTTCTCAACCGTACGCCAACCGTACCCTGTCTTCTTTTTTTTTTTTTTTTCCTTTCGTTATAGTAGCAGTGAAAGTCTCGCAGCATGACCGCGCTTGTGGTATTTCTAGGCGCTGTACTTGTGGGATTCCGCCAACATCGGAATGCAACCGCTGAACCTAAGTTTGCGAGCGGTGTCAGGACCCGACGTCTCGGCCAGTGAAGTACATCTCAATGTGCAGAAGTACTTTATTGGAAATCGACCAGATTTAGGGAAAAGAAATATGATACGCCCGCAACTGATCTATATTTTAAGTACTTCTCCTCCTCCTGCAACTACTACTACTACTACTACTACTACTACTACTAAAAATGGACGCTTCAAGTGATGAAAAGATTGTTGAAAACGATGTAAAAACGGGAAATGTCGCTGCCGCCAACGTTTCGACAAGATGGACCTGACTCCAACAGGACAACGCTGACGAAAACATGGGTGCTCTTACCTGTAGTAGTAGTAGTAGTAGTAGTATAGTACAAAACGCCCCTTTAGAAAAGAACGAGCCTCGTAAACCCCGTCGTGATTTTTACTTGACATAGAAAACGTCACGGAGTGACCTCAAAGTTCATAAGGTTCCCCTTATTGAGACAATTTCGAAGATGTACCCGCACGCGCAACAAAGCTAATCTAAGTGCCGTTGACATCCCAACCCTTCCCCGCCTTCCTTCGGTCCTCTCCGTCCTTGCGCTCAAAGAGCTCTGCCTGCGAGAGTGAAACGGGGCCATATTGTGCGTGAAGGCCGCGCACCCAGCAACCCGTTCCTTTCGCCGTGCGATGCTTCGCCGCCTGCGCCAACGTCTTCTGCTTGTCCAACCTGGTATATGGCCTGGAAGGTCTCAGTTACCACTACGGCGACACAGCGACAGCAACGTCCTAAAGGACAATGGCCTCTGAGACAGAGCTCCAGTTCTGGACAGTATCACAGTCTACGTCTACAGCGTACAGGCCGTGATGCAGAGCACGGTACATACAGCGAAATGTGCACTGCTCGTGCACAGTTCCACTGTTTTGACTGCTGGTGCACGGTGTGAAGCCGCTTCGCGTCGGCGAGAGAAAGTTAGGACCGTACAATTGACATGTTTTCGTCTATCGGGTTCAAGGTACGTGAAAGAGTCAATGAAATTTGAGCTAACCGCACAAGGAACCGCAGCTACGGGTTCCTTATCTGGACAGCAGTGTAGCCAGCATAATTTTTTACTTGGATGCCGTCTGTCTTCGCGAGGTTGTCTATCCAACGTAGCTAACGTACAAACGACCCCGTTTGCACGCTGGCTAGACCAAATTCGCATCCAGAACTGGCCCATACACTCTTTTTTCAGTCCCGGTTCTCGGTTCGTTTTGTTGCTTTACTGTCACGCTCTTCCCGATTTCGACCCCATTGACACAAATATATCCTCCCCGTTAGTGTCTCTTCACGTATATCCATTCATTTTACTCAGTAATTTAGGACTGACCAAAGACAGAGTGAATAAGTAAGTGTCTGCCGTACATGGCAGGGCAGAAACCTTCTCCTTGACCAAGGACCTGTTTCCCTTGCCCTGCGCAGCATGCAATAGCCAACATACATACCAACAGCAGACATCACCAATCATGCTCATGGGTCGATGAAATCGTATCCATTCACGATAACCGAGGGTTTCGAGCGTCTTTAGCCAACATTGTATAATCGAAGCATTTTTCCTACTAAATGTTTGTAACCTATAAGCGGCATTTTGTATTTTCTATTTACGATTTTACTGTCGTACTTTGATACCAATTTCTTACGACGATTAAACCCTAGCTAAAACTGTATAATTGAGAAGCCTTTGTACTTGACCGTTCTGTTTTTTTTTATTGTTTTTATGTTCATTTGCTGTAACCCACTCCCCTCTTTAAGGCCTCTGGCCCTGAGGGTAATAAATAAATAAATAAATAAATAAATAAATAAATAAATAAATAAATAAATAAATAAGTGCGCCATTATACGTTTCCTAAATAACGACATCGTAGGTTTAACAGAGTAACATGCAATGCGACACAGTAAGTTACGAGGCCTTCTCGCGTCGATGGTAAGATGCCTGCGACGGCGTTAATTAGGCGCGCGCGGAAGCGGGCAATTCGGAGCGCTGGATGTTTTTCTGAAAAGAAAGAAGAAACGGCGGCCTCCACGGGTGCGAGAGCGCAGGCGCCGTCTTACTGAAAGGAACGTCGTGCCGAGCGACGAGAGTCCAAGGGCGTTAACAGGCGCTTCCTCCTTTCTGTGCGCCAAGTAGCGCACGAAGACGCTGCAAGTGAACGTTCGGGGCGCGCGGTTCGACGCGCCGCTCCGTTCGTTCGCCCCGGAACACTGCAACGGAGATACCTTTACACGAGAGTTCAATGCGATATCATTGCTTGGTTCACCAGTAGAAAAAAAAAAAAAATCTGGCGACCGCCGTGAGCGAAAATGGTACCAAAAGTCATATGACCAAGCGGTGACGTCACAACATAAGACGCTTCCACCGTCTGGTGCGGGCAAAAAAAAAAGTACCAAAAGCCAGCAGGGATTTCGAAATTTCCGAAGCCCTGCACTACGGCGTCTCACATAATCGAATCGTGCTTTTGGGACGTTAAACCCCCCAGAAATCAAAGAATCAAACAATCAATCAAGCCTCGCAGTCCAAGAGCGCATATAGCTGCGCATACAAGTAGCGAGATCCTTTCCACTTGTTGAGTCAGCCGGCGAAACCAATAAGATCCCGGCAGCGAGCCACTGATAGCATCTGCAATGCGCTGCCACGTAAAGAATCGGGAACTCGACTTTTCATCGCGACTCAGTCGTCCGGATTCGCCGCACACAAAACAGCTCTATTCGCTGTCACAATACAAGCCCACATCGAGCCATATCGACGACGAGCTTTTTTCCCTGCCTTGAGTGACTCGTGGAATCCTTCCGCGACGATGTATTCGAAATCGAAGAACAACGCCGCTGCCTCGATACAACGCAGAAGACGCGCGGCACCACACACACACACACACACACACACACACACACACACACACACACACACACACACACACACACAAAGAGGCGTGCGCGCCACACAGTCGATTGAAGGGGGTTCCGACGTTTTTCCGCCACAATAAATTCGGCGCACCAAACATGGGAGTGTGTTCGCTTCCGAACGGAGGAGTTGCAGCACGCACAGGGTATGTTCGGCGCGCGATACGCAGTGCGCGAACAGTCCCACAGTGCGAGAGCTGGGCGGACCGGACATAGCGACGACGATTCGCGGAGGCTACTACTTCCTCCTAGCGCGTCTCCCCCGCTGGAATTCGATAACGGAATTACCGACGAAACAGAGGGGAGACGACGACGACGCGACGCCCCGATCGGAAGAGACACACACACCACGCACTCTCTCTCCTTCTTCCTCAAAACGACCGATCCGGCGAGAGGCTCGGGCGCGGGGTCGTCGGCGCTGCGCTAACGCACAGGTAATTTGCAACGCCGAGAACCGGGCTGGGCGTTAATGAACCGACGAGCCTCTTCGACCCCCGGTCGGCAACGCTTTCGCCCTTCTGCGCACTGTATATACCGGAGTCCCTTCTTTTGCACCGCCGCATTTGTGTGCAGTGCGAGCTGTCTGTGTGATCGTGCCTCGCACTGCGTGTATAAATGCTGATTGATTTGATTGATTTATGGGGTTTAACGTCCCAAAACCAGCTCTGATTATGAGAGACGCCGTAGTGGAGGTCTCCGGAAATTTCGACCACCTGGGGTTCTTTAACGTGCACTGACATCGCACAGAACACGGGCCTCAACATTTCGCCTCCATCGAAATGCAGCCGCCGCGGCCGGGATTCGATCCCGCGACCTTCGGATAACCCGAAAGTAAGGATCAAGTAGACATGCGACGCGCACTTTATTGAGGCGAAAGCAGTACGTGTCTCAAAGGCGACCTCGAAGAAACTGCGGCAGAAAAAAAAAAAATACAGTTAAGAGATATTGCAAGAAAAATCGGGAACACGTGTCTATATAGTTTACCTGGCATGCAGGAAAACTCGCAAATGACCGATCAGTCATGACATCAATAGCATGACATGCTTGTACAGTTACGTCACGATTACAGGGTAGGCGGGTAATAATAAATTTCTCAAGACAACTTCAATGATGCCAAAACGCCCAAAGAAATGTTTTTACGAGCCACACGTGATTGAATGTTAACCTTTACAGCGTTCACGTGACGTTCGAGTGTCAAATGTTCCAGGGTTCGAAATCCCAAGTCGCGTGTTCGACTGCCAAGGTCTTCGCTCTCGCCTTCACGTCTCACTGCATAGGCGACAGTTAAGGTCTCCTGTGCATTTCTTTCTTCCTTCTTTTCTTTTTTCGTAATTACGTCACATCGGCTCAACCAGCGTGTGGCAGTTCTAAGTTTATTTATTTATTTATTTATTTATTTATTTATTTATTTATTTATTTATTTATTTATTTATTTTTACCTTAGCTATTTACTGCTGACCCTTGGGTACGAACAGGTGGGAAGTTTCAGATAGTACAGCCTGCGGAAATACATCAAATAGCGAGCAGCGATACGACGCTACGGCGCAGGCATCGCTGTTCACAATTTGACGCCATGGGCCGGATGAGAAGGAGAAGTATCAGTGAATGCGATTCGGTTAATGAAAGGTGTTCGCCGCGGTGGTGTAATGGTAGATGGTGCTCGGCTGCTAACCCGAAAAAACGCGGGTCCGATCCCGGTCGCGCCGGTCGCATTTTCGATGGAGGCGAAAATGCCAGAGGCCCGTGCTACTGTGCGTTGTCAGTGCACGTTGAAAAACCCCACGTGGTCAAAATTTACGAAGACCTCCACTACGGCTTCACTCTCCTCTCTATCTCTTTCAGTCCCACTCCACTACCCCCACGGACGCTAAGCCGTGCTCTCGACATGGGCTGCAGAAATCAGCGTCCTTTCCTTAACCGAACCAGAATCCACAAACCTACTTTATCCTTCTCACTTGTGTTCCTTATCACCCCTGCGACATTAAGACGCGTTTAGGGGCTAAAATGGCAATGAGAGCGAAATACCATCACAAGGCTTGTTTGTAGATACCGGACTAACCTGTTCATGAAACGTGATATGGGCACAGGGAATATAAGGCAATAAGGATAAGAAAGGTAGGTTTTATGAATACGGGCCACAATCATGGCGTTCCAGAAGCACGCTGAGTACGATTTAACCACCTGGGGTCCTTTTAACATGTGAGCCCAAATCAAAGCACATGGGCGTTTTCTGCGTATCACCCCCACCCAAAATGATGCTGCATTGCTTCATTTCTCTAAATAATCACTTTTACACTTAAGCGGTTGTCGTATCCGGTCAGGAGCTTCACAATTCCCATATCGATGAACAGATCCCTAAAAACGACGGAGAACAGAGAATGTTCGCTGGAGCCAACGTTTCGACAAGTGGACCTGTCTTCGTCAGGACGGCAACCTCAAGAAGTTTGCGGGGATGACGTAGCCGCAGTTAGGACGTGGTCGTGTTAATTGGAGAAATATGGGAGAGCCACAACTGCCCTGAATTCGGCGTAGACAGGTCGTTGTTGTTGATGATGATGATGAAGAAGATCGAAGAAGGCGACTTATTTCACAATAAACGTTATTTTTTATGTTTTTTTTTGTAACTAAACGGTCTTCATTATCTGGATGAACGCTCGTACAACGGTATACACACGTCGTGGTCACGTGAAATAAATTATGCGAGCCAATTAGATTAGTAGCCCAGCGTTGGCGTGTAACTCTGTCGTACAACGTACTTTCTTTTCGCCAAACGTCAATGGCAAGACGTATCAAATATTGACCCACCGGGCAGTTTTCCCGAATAAATTGCGCATGCAGGCTCGTCCCTTTGCGTTGCTTTCGCGTGGACCTGCACACTATACTGCACACAACTAAGCGACTACTACGACGGGGGCCGGCCAAATCGCACGCGCCATATCTAACCGACTGGACGACGACGATGGAACGACCATCAAGAGGACTCGTCGCGTATCGTCCGTGGAATTATTCATCCGCACGACTGAGAAAGAAGAAAAGAACAAGAAAGAAAGAAAGAAAGAAAGAAAGAGAAAGAAAGAAAGAAAAGAAAGAAAGAAAGAAAGAAAGAAAGAAAGAAAGAAAGAAAGAAAGAAAGAAAGAAAAAGAAAGCGAGACACAAGCGGTGCCCAGCAAAACGATTACGACCCAATGAAGGCGAGCTCCGGCTTCCAATTCCTTAGGGAAATGGAGACAGCGCGCGATGACAGTATACGGCCAATGGAAGTCCTCGGCAGGGCCGCGCATAAAACACATACAAGCGCGAGCCGTACAAAACGAAGGACAACCAAAAAGCCATTCCACCGTGTGATGATGACGACGATCGTGATGATTATGATCATTGGTGCTTTGTGGCGTAAGGACGAAGTGTGGCAAAAGAACGCCACGACGTATGCTGGAATGTTTGCGCTGACCAAGAAGTTACGGTTATAGGAAGGTATGTGGCATTATAAATTTACATACATGTAGAGAAGCGTAAAACAACATATTACATAAAATAATTACAGTGACACGTGAGATGCTCTACATATTTCGAACGTATGACAGGATGACAGGTGATCACGATACTAAAACAAGGGAAAGTGTGATAACAGTGTTGACAATGCCTACACCGAAGGTCCTTCTGCCCAAAGGCCAGGAATGATGCACGTATACTTTCTCTCAAGAAATACGAAAGGGTATTCATATTCTAAAATAGGTTCACTGCCCGCAAAGGTAGAAGGATGCCGCGGAAGATGCAGCGGGAATGGCAATGGAAAAAAAAAAAAAAAAACTTGCTGTCACTCTGTGATCGTGGGTGCAGGGGAGCACACCACACGTGGTTAAACAATTGGGTACAGGCATTATTTTCATTATTGAGTAATAGTATTGGTAAACTTGGTATTGCTATCAAAGTCTCTTTCTCTTTCTTTATATGCATGTACCCACTTCGTTTTTCTACGCTTCCTTCTTTTTTTACGGCAGATTTTATATAAAACTGGACTGCGTTATTTCTGTTAAGCGCGTCCATTCTAAGGCTGGCGAACGGGCCGTCGAAGCAGCGGCGCGGCTTCAAGCATAAAGCTTCAATCGCGCAAACAGCTATAGCTACAAAGGAAGAAGATATTAATAGAACACAAAAGAACACGAAAGGGGGGGGGGGGGGGATTCCAGGAAGCGCGATACGGGCTTGTTCCCTTGCCATGAGAATCGGGAAACAGACGCCCTGGTGTGCATTGTCATCGCCCCGTTGCCTAACGAAGTGGATGAGTCTGCGCGCGCCACGGTGATCGAATTACAATCAATCACGCGCCACCGGACGACCCGGACTCTTCTTTTTTTTTTTTTCAATGGGAAGCGAAACGATTGTTAGGGGCCGCCGTCGCTCTTTGCGCAGATTGCGCATGCAGTGTATATACAGGGACCCCTTATATAGTTTCATTGCCGTGTGTGTATATACAATGCGTTACGAAGCTATGTATACAGCGCTTCACTTGCGAAGGCGCCGACTGTCGGCGCTGGTTTCTTATAGCCTTACGGGTGAAACGGTGATGACGCAAGGATAGAAGAGCTAGACGCCGCGGATGTTCGCCGTGTCTAACCATTTCCGGTGTCTTATATAGTCGCACTTATAAGCGAGCCACAAAAGAAAAGGAAGAAAGTCAGAGGTATGTACGTTAAAGAGGCACTAAAGCGAAAAAAAATTACACCATCTCCCGCTAAAGGGAACCATGTGTGGATGCGAAGCAGCGGGGAGATGGTTAGCTTGGGCGGGAGATGGTGTAATTTTTCGCGGCAGCGGCCCGAGCGCTCATCGTGGCGCTGCACAGGAGAGAAAATGAGGCGCGCGCGCTCCGTCATTTTCATGCCGTGGAACTACCGTGGCGCCCCCAATGGAGTATGCAGCTGTCGCACCACCTGTCGATGGCGCCACTCCGCAGAGTAGAGGATTCTTAGAGGAGAGAAAGGGGCGGGATCGTAGGAGAGGAGAGAGAGGGGGAGGGGACGCGCATGCGCTGTGAGGGTGTGGAACGCGGGCGCCGCTCCGTAGAGGATTCCTACATGAGAGAAAAGGGGGGAGCTAGCAGACGCTGCCTGCGTCATTGTTGTCTCTAACGGGCGAGGGTGCGTTCTCGTTCCTTGCAAGCTTGGACCAGCTGTTGCGCGCATGCGTAGTGGGGGTGTGGACGGCGCAGGGACGGAACAGGCTCGACCATAAGCTGCTTCGCATCTAAAAGTCATTTTCTCGTGACACTCCGGTCGCAGAAGCTTAGGTTGACGCATGAAATTTCAGAAGCTTGCGGGTACATATATAACGTGGCCTCAGCTATAGTACGACTTTTTACAAATTAACGACAATCGTAACCGTTTCTCCTTTTCACTTCAGCGTTCCTTTAAGTGTCGCCCAACATCTTTCTTCTTCTTCACTTGACAATGTAGTATGACTCACACCCACTGTGGGAGATTGGCCAAGAACTGGGTGCTAAAAAAATTAACATTTAGGAATGCGGTAATCTACACAGAGAAATGACGAAGAGGTATTGAGGATCGTGATGATAACGGAGTTTCGCGTGGCAGTCACGGTTTATGCTTATTGGCGTCGAGAACCACAGCTGAGACCAGTCAATTTCAGCGGTATATTTCTTTTTTTTTTCTCATTACGTCACTATAATGTCATTTGGACAAGCCACATAGTGAAGACTTCCAAGTGTACACTGGATTTGCGTTGGAAGGAGAAACTAGCGAAACTATCGAGGCTGATTATTTCGACATCAAACGGAGAGAATGAGACCGCCATCCACACACACGAAGCCCTTCTTCTCGTGAGAGGGCGCGCGCCCCGGGTTAGACAAAAGACCCCAATATTTCCAGCCAGGGAACCCAAACACGCCCGCGGGCATCGAGTTTCCCTTTGGCCGACGACATAAGAGGGTGACAGAAGGAAGCCAACGGGCCGTATGTACAGAACGTCGTGAGAGACAAAGAAAGAAAGAAAGAAAGAAAGAAAGAAAGAAAGAAAGAAAGAAAGAAAGAAAGAAAGAAAGAAAGAAAGAAAGAAAGAAAGAAAGAAAGAAAGAAAGAAAGAAAGAAAGAAAGTGTTCCTTCACTCGCGCTCTTTTCCACGAACCTGATTAACAAACGCGCGGCTGAGCGCTGAGGAATTACCGATTCTCTTTCTTGGCGGAGGCCAAGAGAAGAAGCTCTCGTCTCGCCAATGAAGAGAAGCGCTTCCGGTGAGAGTAAACACTCGCCAGGGGAAGACGAGTAGGCGAAGAGAATTTTTTTTAACTACTGCTTTTTTTCCCCTTTTTTTTTCTTTATTAGGCCCTCTGGCTAGCGAAGCATGCACTGCAGTCTAAGTTCGCCTTTGGGACAATAAATGCTATTTAACTTTATCTATCTATCTATCTATCTATCTATCTATCTATCTATCTATCTATCTATCTATCTATCTATCTATCTATCTATCCTATCTATACAAACATATGTACCGACATACATGTGTAGAATATTCTATGTATGTATGTATGTATGTATGTATGTATGTATGTATGTATGTATGTATGTATGTATGTATGTATGTATGTATGTATGTATGTGTCCTTTCCCTCTTTGCCCTGACATGGTGGTCTAGTGGCTATGGTACTCGGCTGTTGATCCGAAGGTCGCGGAATCGAATCTCGGCCGCGGCTCCTGCATTTCGACGGAGGCGAAATGTTGAGGCCCGTGTGCTGTGCGATGTCAGTGCACGTTGAAGATACCGCGGATGCTCGAGATTTCCGGACCCTCTACTATATGGCGTCTTTCGTAATCATGTCGTGGTTTTGGGATGTAAAACCCCATAAATCAATCAATCATTTCCCTCGTTCTTCGTACGCCCTACAAAAAATAATATTAACTGCAGGGACCCTTCCAGGCTGCATACTATACGAAAGAGCGCACATAAAAACGCGCTGACAGGGGGAAAAAATACCAAGAAGGAAGTGGCTAACTCCGAAAGCAGTTGAGCCAGCTCGCCAGCCATAGAAATACACCGCGGCAGGCGCACGCGCAGACCGACATGGTACTTACTGCACGCGTGGCACAGACTGCACCACCCCTGCACGCTACGGTGGGGAAGGCGTAGAAAAAAAAAAGGTAACGAATTCTGACATATATTAAATTAAGGCAGCCAAATTAAGGAAGGACCCTCCCCGGTGGGGCTGGCATCGCCTCCCCAGCATGCAACGCTGGCCTGCGCGCGCATGCGCATACACCGGCAATGTGCGCTAAGGTTTATACTTCAGCAATACTGCGCGCGGGGTGATGGCGAATTTAGACGCCAGTTTAAAAAAGAAAGAATGACAGTTTAAACAATAAAAGAGGATCTCGAGGTAGGAGTAAGGCTATGTAGCGGCGCGTAAATTAGCAAGCGCAAGCGTGAAATGCCCGCGAACAGGCGCGACGTCCACGAGGTTCCCTTGTTGGAGCGCACACGGTTGTGCACACGCCGCCGCAACAAGGCGAAGTCGAGTGCCCGCCTTGCTGGCGCACTCTCTCTCTCGACAGCATTTTTCTTCTTTTTTCTTTTCAAGCACGCTTAACTTCCTCCGATAATTGGGCTGCAAACAAGACGCGTCCACGCCGAAGAAGAGCCACGTGACGAAGTCAATACTGGGGACAGGAAAAGAAAAAAAAAAAGGAATCAAGAGTAACTAGGGATGAATAAAAATTAAATAAACTCGCGCCACTGCGACGTGGGACCGGAACTATGCAGTTCCCAAGCACTCACGCAGGTGCAATATCCGCGCACCAAAACGAAGAGAAACGACGGATCGATGATGATCAGTGCCCACATGACGTGTGTAACCAATTTTCAGCTTGACCATCGTCTTCTATTTAGTAAGTGTATACGCTTCGCAGGGGCCGTTCGTTGAGTTGTTCTGAAGCCTTCTTTTCAGACGTTGTGGTTGCACTGGGAGTGTTGTGGTACAGCAGTTGCACGCCTCCTAACTCCTTGTCTAACTTCCATACATACATGTGTATGTATGGAACATACGTAAGACATCCAAAATCCATACATATCCAAGACATCCAAAACACGCCGAAAGGGTAGCCGCGTGCCCCCGTTACACCCCCTGCCCTCCCTCCCTCCTCTCTCTCTCTCTCCCCTTTCTGCCGCGTTACCTGGGACTGCTAAGGGCGTACGCTACGCGCGAAAGACACATCTGTCCGCAGCCATGCACACGCAAGAGCCGCGGGAGAGGTGATTGTCCACTATATGCATGGTTCAGCAGGCCGACCAGCAATCGCTCATCGACCACGCCTGCTAGTGCCAGTGGGCTTCTCAATCGCAGCTGGCGCTTTCTGGTCACATTTGACCCTCTCACCAGCAACCACCACCACCGCCACCATAATATATAGTAACTGATGCAGTACTCAAATGCTCAGCTGACAAGCACAATCCTTGAGGACCTGCTCTGAGGTATAGTGAACAGGGTGCACTGTCTGTCTCTTAAAAAAAAAAACGTTTATATTCCTCTTACTGGGACACTTAAGTAGCCTCACATGCGTCGAATGGGAAAACACGGCGTGCATGTGCACTTCTACGGCCGTGTCACGTGACATTGCCACGCGAACGTCTCGTGGGCACGTTGCAGGTGACGTAATCTCGCGCGGGCACACGTCATGCGATATGACGTCTTCGCTTAGTCACGTGAAGTCGTTTGGTATATCCGCCGTGATGGACGACGCCCGTTGTTTCGTTCCATGAGGCAACACAATTATTGCTTTACGCATTCATAAACATTTTGGGTTCTATTCTGTAGTACGGCGAGCTTGCCCAAGCACCTAGACGGGACAACAAGCGCAATGTCTGTGTCTGCGCGTTTTTGCCTGTAGCGCCGAAGAGGCCCGTCTTCGATCGCCGGACGCAACAGGCAAGTGCGGCAACAGGCCGGCAGCTCGCGGGCGCCACTTTGCTGAGCCCGCTCCAGTTCGCTAACGTTATCGCGAGTGCGAAAGCATTCACGTAAGGCGAATAGGGATATACCGAGTCTGAAGGGGCTTACAAGAAAGTTTGACGGATAAAGGTAATTCGATATACCAGATAAAGGTTTTATTCAGAAATTTTCAAGGCGATTTTACAGCTGTTTCGTATATACGCGATGGTTCGTTATATGCGGGTTCGATATATCCGTGTTCCAAGAACGCATACACGTCGTTCCCTTTAGCCTCCATACCTGCGCTGCGCGTCTTCCGATCTTCATGGTAGGACATATATTTTACTGTTTTTGTACACTGTCTCCTGCGAACTGCGTGTTTGAATTTCTGCACTAAACGCTGCAATAAGCAAATAAATAAATAAATAAATAAATAAATAAATAAATAAATAAATAAATATAAAAAATATTTTAAGAAAAGGTGTCACGCCAACACTAATTTTTCAGCCCAAATGAAACACGAACTTGCATAGTGCCATTACCGAATCGAATCGAATCGAACGCGTTTCGAATGTTAATTTTATCAGACGCCGCCGCCTCTCTCTCTCTCTCTCTCTCTTTCTAACTGACATGTACCTGAACGCTGTGCGCGCAGCCGCGCGCATCTATCAGTCGCACCGCTCGGCGGTAAACGAGTTCAATTAGCCGCCGATCCTCGCGGCACCGCACCACTTTCCTTTAAAAGAAAAAGAAAAAAAAAGTCGACAAACGAACTCCACCCCTCGAAGAACTGAACCGTGTACAGACACAAAGAGCCGCTCTACCCTACCCAATGCGACTCCCAACCCTCGTCAAGCCTTGCCAAACAGTGCATCGATGCGAGTCGGCGCGCTTGTAAAATAAAAAGCGCCGCCCCCACGACGCTTGACGACGCTTGCCGATGCGTGCAAGCGCCGACGACGACGGATCCTGGCGTTGCACGCCGAACGCCGCAGCGCTAAGCGTAGTAGCTTAGCGCAGTCAACCACCGAAGCCGCGCATTGATTTTCGGTATACATTCGCTGTCGAACGGCCCGGCGTCGTTCTTCAATAGAGGGCGCGAGAGGGCGCTTTTGTTTTCCCACATGCCATTAGCCGGCGCGCCGTCACCTCGGCAAAAGCGCCGCAGTTAGCCGTCACGAAAACGGCGGCGCCCGGCAATTAATTTTCGCCTCTCATTGGTTCGGGCAGAATTCGTTCGCCTGAATCCTCGTCGCGTGCAAAATGCACCTGAAATGTTTTCCTCGCGGCGTGTGAGGAAGGGCCGTT
The DNA here is from genome assembly GCA_013339685.2 of Hyalomma asiaticum. NCBI lineage: Eukaryota > Metazoa > Arthropoda > Arachnida > Ixodida > Ixodidae > Hyalomma > Hyalomma asiaticum. The sequence goes on from CM023487.1 coordinate 12,907,721, forward strand.
CCACACGACAGACAGCGCAGGTGCGCAAATACGATATCGACTGTGTACTTTGGAACTATCGATTGCACTTGGGTGTCCGTATATAGTGCAGACAATTAAGTGTTGGTGTCGCTACATAGTATGGACACTTATAAATACAATATATGGAAGGTTGAGATAAAAAGAAGAAGTCAGGGCTGCATGGAAACCACAGCCGACATAAAACGGTTCACAGTGTATGGGTATACGACGTCATAACGTAACCACACCTACCTTATGCGTGCATCCGCCGTGGCAGCTTGGCGCGTCGCTAACGTCAATGAGACGGCATCAGGTAAGTCTATAAGCCAGCATTAGCCGACAAGCCAAAGGAACGAAATGTCCATCTGACGTTGTCATTTTGAACGAAGGTATTTCCCAACGTGGCATACCGGTCATTTACGAAGGATATTTTGGCGCAAAAGATTCCAGAAACATATCGATCTCCAGAATGACTGAATTCATGGACGCCGATTCCGAAACGTACGCCTCGTTCCACGGATATGTTTCAACGCATAATGACCACGTGGGGTGCCTCTCGAAAAGAACATGCTCGAGACAAGTCACTCCTGCGTATTTTGGCCATGTGCGGGCCGGGTTGCTAGCCAAAGGTGCGCTGGTCGCGTGCTCAAGGCGTACCCCTGCTCTACGTGATAAGCAACGGTCACGGATAAAAGAAGGAAGTAGTCTAGGCCTGAGTTCCAATTCTGGACAGTATCGTAGACAGCCTCTAAAGACAGCTTCGCGTCCTTGTCGTCCGGGTAATGGAATGCGCCCGGATGACGCTTACGCGACGAGACGCCATCTCCCGTCGACAAAAGAAAGTTGAAGAAAACGCTCTCAATTTTCGTTAATTTTGCTTATTTCGTGTTAAGAGTCCCGATGCAGCTCACATAAAGCGGGTAAGAAAGCGCCTATTTGCGAGCAGACGACCACTCCGGCGAGGTCCGTGGATATTCAAGCAATCCTCTCAGCCACCATCTTGTTTGGACAGCAAGGTAGCCTGCATCGTTTTTGTCTTCGTATGCGGTCTTCGCGAAGCTATTTTGCCGTCTACGTGAGAAATGGAATGGGACTTAAGATGGCCGCTGTTACGTAGCTGTCTATTCAGCCGTCTACCGTGACTATTGGAACACACCTTAAGGCGACGTGGGACGCGTCGCGGCACGCGGGAAGGGGCCACTGCGCGCACCGCACCTGGCGCGCACATGCACGCACGCTCGAAGATCCAGTTGGAGGGCAGGGTGCCAAGGTGCCACCTGCCGAAGGCAAGCGTCGTGTGCGGACGAAAACGCGACGCCAGTAATCCACGGCTACAGGAGCGCTTTCTGCTGAACTGCTTCAGAAGTATCAAGCGGTCTCAGAAGGGATAGCCTGGCTTTAAATGGGGATCACTTGGCTTCAAGGGGGTATCACTTCTGCAAGGGGTGACGATGGGTGAGCCGAAAGGGAAGGAGGGTTGCAGTTAAACAGACCCTCCAACACTTTTCTTTCAACACACAAAGCGGTACCGATCAGTCGTGAAGGCTCCAATCAACATGTACTCCAAATACCGTTGCATTGCACGCACCAGGGTACTTGCGCTTCGGTTTCAAATACACGTAGAGATCGCCTACTCTTCCAAAAAAATGACGCCACAAGGACAGGCCCGTAGCCAGGAGGGGTGCCCCAGGGGCCCAGGCCACTCCCGAAATTTCGGTTGGGAGGTAGTGTTCATAACATAGCGGAGTCTTTAATTATAACATAAAATTTAACGTTGCATTTAAGATGTCCCGCCATGTACGTACGCCAATTTTTACCGAAAGTAAATAATGAAAATAGATATTTTCCTCAAATAGGCAAGTCCTTCAGCAACTGGGCCCCTCCCGAAAAAAGGATCACAGCCTACACGAGCCCTCAAGCACAGCTCATTTTCTTGGTTGCGTCAGATGCACCACCGGTCAACGAATGACTCACGAAGGCACTGACCTTCCTTTTTTTTTTTTACTTCAATTAAATGTTATAGGCGGGGGGTAAGGAACTTCGATGGAGTGCAAGTTTATTACAAACCTAATGCTGAAGTTACACGGCAAGAGTAATGCAGCAAGATGTCCCAAAATTCCGGAAAGGAAAAAAAAAAAAAAAAAAAAAGAACTGCCAAAGGGCACTTTCTGCGATTACATGTATGATTACAGAACTCGAAGCGCGCCCATAAGTGTGGGGGGTGGCTGTCTTTCCCTGATCATCAAACGTGTGGGAGCACAAGATACGCCCCGCACATCTGCACTGAGGTGCGTTCTGACCATAAAGGTCCCAGCGGGAGGCGGTCAGGAGGAGGGGGCGGCATTGCAGTGAAACTTCGCTCCATGTAACGGAGAACCCTTCGTACCCCTTTAAATCCCTTCCCTCGCCTCAACGCAAGAAAGTCGCGGCGAATAAAAACCCATTCCCTTTCTGGCGAAACATACGCGCATTCAATCTGACACGAAACAACAGGGCAGGGAAAATGACACCAAACCGCGCCACCGAGGCGTCAACGAGACAAAGCGACGGCGTCCATGCAGGCAGGCAGGCGCCGCTTCGTCCCATCATCAAAATCTAGCACTGAGCGAGTGGGTGGGGGGGATGTGACGAGCAGCCCGCAGGCGCCGACGACCCCCCAGCGCGGAGAGAGAACAGAACCGGGGCCCCTGCCGGCTCGCCCGCGGGGTGTCCTATTAGTGGAGGGGGGCCCCTATTGATAGGCAGTGCATCGCGGCCCGTTTCTCTGTATGTAACCCGCTGCGGGCACACAGCAGCAGCAGCAGGGCCGACCGACCTAATGGGCAGAGCAAACAGCCCGCCGGGGTGAGCGAACTTCCCTTTTCCGAGCAGCAGCGCAGCATAGCAGCAGCAGCAGCCGGCAAGCAGCCACTCTCCTATAAGATACTGCTACGTGTGCCTCCATCGTGGTGACGTACGCCTCTCTCGTCCGCACCAATTTCCTCTTCTCTCGGAGGAGGAATCTCTTCTCCGAGGCTGCTTCTTCTCGCGTTTCAAATTGGACAAAAGGGAGGACGAGGCAAGGACGGGTAACGCGACACCACGGCAGCAGCCAGCGGCCATCGCATCGTCCAACGGACACTGCAATCACAACGGACAAGCACTGCCACGCGGCATCAGCGTGTGTGTGTGTCGCGGGGAAGGAAGGCGAAGAGAAACCGCCCTTTTCATTCCCGTATGCGACATGAGATCGACGTGTGATACGGTCGGCTGCTTTCTCGTTTGCTAGCTGAGAGACTGCTTGCGCCGCCGACGAGTCCGACCAGTTTCGTAATGTATACGCGGTGTATAAAACCGGCATACGAAATGTGGCATATACGCGAACGAAGGAACGCGAACATTGCGCTAAAAAAAAAAAAAAAATTGCACGAGCTGTACCATGCCGCCGACCGGCGAAGCCCAGCGATGCCTTGGGCTACCAGCTTCACCTGGTAGTCAGATTACATGACGCGGCAAGCACGTGCATCATGTAAAAAGTAAGCACATAAAAATGCGAAATGTTAACAAAATCACACTAAACAAATAAATAACTAAAAATAAATAAATAAATTGTAAGGCGGTTTATTGCCGAAGCAGCGAAGCGACCGTCTCAGCCGAGCGTCGGACACCAAGAGCGCGAGCTCCTCTTCGTCGGTGAGCTGATGATGATTGAGCGTTCCATTTACGGCCATCAGGAAGGTAATTGCGGCGATAGAGAACGCCGTCCCGCAATTCGAAGTGAGACGCTTGGCGGCGAATAGCGCGTGAAGGTGGATTTGTTGGAGCGTCCGAAAGACAGTCCATGATTGCTGCGATCCACGGATCCTTGCGCTGCTCCACGGCCATGTTGACGGGCACTGGCGACGAAAACACCGGTTCGAGGACTGAGATGGAAGTCGTGTCAATTGGTGTAGGCGAACGAGAGAGGGCATCCGCGTCTGTGTGTTTACGACCAGAGCGGTAAATGACGCGTATGTCGAAGTCTTGTAATCGTAGAGCCCAACGAGCAAGGCGGCCAGATGGATCTTTCAATGTCGATAACCAACATAGGGCGTGGTGGTCGGTAACGACGTCGAAGGGACGGCCGTAGAGGTAGGGTCGAAATTTCCCAAGTGCCCATATAATAGCTAAACATTCCTTTTCAGTGACGGAGTAGTTGGATTCCGCTTTCGTTAGTGTACGGCTCGCATAGGCTACTACGTATTCATCATACCCATTTTTCCGCTGTGCAAGCACTGCGCCAAGTCCCACGCCACTGGCGTCGGTGTGAACTTCTGTTGGGGCCGTAGGGTCGAAATGACGCAGTACAGGAGGCGATGTGAGCAAACGCCGCAATGTTGTAAAGGCATCGTCGCAAGGTGCGGACCAAGTGGAAAGGCTTGTGTCACCTCGGAGTAGCTGAGTCAGCGGAGCGATGATAGAAGCAAAATTTCGAATAAAACGGCGAAAGTAGGAACAGAGCCCGATAAAGCTTCGGAGCTCTTTCAGAGTCTTGGGTTTGGGAAACTCGGCGACGGCACGGAGTTTGGAAGCGTCGGGTAGTATGCCATCTTTCGACACCACGTGTCCGAGTATTGTAAGCTGCTTAGCTCCAAAGCGACATTTCTTCAAATTAAGCTGGAGGCCTGCGTCGGTAATGCACTGCAGGACTTGTTCTAGACGGTACAGATGAGTGGGAAAATCTGGAGAAAAAACGACGATGTCGTCAAGGTAACATAAGCATGTCTTCCATTTGAGCCCCCGAAGCAAATTGTCCATCATTCGTTCGAAAGTAGCAGGGGCATTGCAGAGCCCGAACGGCATAACGTTAAATTCATACAGGCCGTCGGGCGTAACGAAAGCTGTCTTCTGGCGATCGGTGGGAGCCATGGGCACTTGCCAGTAGCCTGAGCGTAAGTCGAGTGAGGAAAAATATTCAGCGCCTTGTAAACAATCTAGAGCATCGTCGATCCGTGGTAGCGGGTAGACGTCCCTGCGCGTTATTTTATTAAGGCGGCGGTAGTCCACGCAAAATCGGATGGAACCATCTTTTTTCTTTACGAGGACTACTGGTGACGCCCATGGACTATTAGACGCTTGAACCACACCACGATCAATCATCTCGCTCACTTGGTCTTCAATAACACGGCGCTCTGCAAGGGATACACGATAAGGCCTCTGGCGCAGTGGTGCATGAGTGCCGGTGTCTATCTCGTGATGTACAGTCGATGTGCGGCCTAGTGACGCTTGGTGACAATCGAACGTGGACTGGTATTTCTGTAGCAAGCTAAAGAGCTGTGAACGCTGCGTAGGGCTCAGGAGGGCGTCTACTGTGCTATCGAAGACGTCTTGCGTGGACTGGGAAGAAGGCGAGCTATAAGCCAACGTGCTTATATCGGAACAGGTATTGTCAAGTGGCGCGTCGAAGATGGTCACAGAGTCGGCATGCTGGAGACGCCCAAGGCACTCACCACGACGTAAGGTGAGGGACGTGTCCATGGCGTTGGAGATGAACAGTTGAGTGCAACCACCGCTCACATTTAGGACAGCGAAGGGAAGTGAACATCGTCGGCGAACGAAAATGTGTGATGGTACAAACAGTGCAGTAGCATCGTGGACGTAATTGGAGCAGGCGGTCGCAATGACTGAAGAGTACGCAGGGATCGTGGTTTCTGCACTAAGGACCAGTTTGTCGCCACATTCGTCAAGCTCGTATAAGCAGGTTTCGAGATGCGGAGATAATGCAACTTCAGCGCGAGAACAATCAATAATGGCTTGGTGATCGGAAAGGAAGTCCCACCCCAAGATGACGTCGTATGAGCAACATGAGAGAACGATGAACTCGACTGTGTACGTGTATCCTTCAATCACGATACGGGCAGTGCATGAAGCAACAGGGGTAATGCAGTGTGAACTTGCTGTCCGGAGTGACAGCGTAGATAAGGGCGTCGTTACTTTTCGAAGCTTGCGGCAAAGTTCTTCCGTGATTACTGAGACAGCAGCGCCTGTGTCCACTAATGCGAGTACGATTATTCCTTCCACAGATACTTCAATTACGTTCGTCGGAGGAGAGCGAGGTCTTGTGTTGTTCGACTGGAGCGCAGTTCTTGCCTCTTGAACTGCGGTGGTTAGTTTTCCGGATCCGAAGGGGCAGGACGGCGACGCATGGGCGAAAGCGAGCGGCGGCGGGGAGATGGTGAGCGACGATCACGGGAAGGGTGGTCGACGTCGCGTGTAGGACGCAAGTGTGTGGCATTTGGTGGCGAGTAGGGCGAAGTTGGGGAAGCGTAGGAACGAACAGACTGGTTATTACCGTGAAGGCCTAATCGACGGTAACAGAACCGTGCGACGTGCCCAGGGATGCCGCAGAAGTAGCACACAGGGCGATTGTCGGGCGTACGCCAGGAACCCGTGGTAGCTGCTGGTCTGGTGGTGTACACAGGTGGTATCGGACGTGGTGGTGCAGAAAACGGTGGAGGTGAAAAGGTCGATGGAGATGGCCGAGCTGCAACCTCGGCATAGCTTAGGGGTGAAGGCGCAGGTGGTGGCGCTGCGATGGGAGACTGTATAGCTTCAGAAACCTGGTCCTGGAGCATCTGGCGGAATGTAGGAGTCAAGGATGACGTGGGCGGAGCCAAAGAAGGCGCGGCCCTTGGAACAGCCGCGAGCAGGGACAACTGACGAGCAACTTCAGCGCGTATGAATTCTTTGATTTCGCCAAGATGATCGCCGTTAGTTGCTGCAGCTAAACTTGCAACGGATGTATCGTGCACAGGACGTCGCGTGAGGAGACGTTGCCTCCGAAGTTCGTCATAACTCTGACAAAGTTCGGCGACTTCGACAACCGTCCGCGGGCTTTTTGAGAGGAGCATTTGAAAGGCGTCATCTTCAATACCCTTCATGACGTGGCGGATCTTGTCAGACTCTGCCATAGACGGATCAATGCGCTTGCAAAGGTCCACGATATCTTCAATATAATTCGTGAAGCTTTCGCCAGGTTGCTGCGAACGGCTGCGCAAGCGCTTCTTCGCACGGAGCTTCCGCACGGCAGGGCGACCGAAGACTTGCGTAATGCGCGCCTTGAAATCTGACCAGGTGCGAAGCTCAGATTCGTGGTTGTTATACCACACGCTAGCGACACCCGTGAGGTAGAAGTTCACGTAGCTGAGCTTCTGAGGATCGTCCCACTTATTGTGCGCACTCACCGCTCGTACAATGAGAGCCAATCTTCCACGTCGTATTCGTCGGAGCCTGAAGATGAGATTCGCGCTGACAAACGTGTGGGGGCGCAAGATACGCCCCGCACATCTGCACTGAGGTGCGTTCTGACCATAAAGGTCCCAGCGGGAGGCGGTCAGGAGGAGGGGGTGGCATTGCACTGAAACTTCGCTCCATGTAACGGAGAACCCTTCGTACCCCTTTAAATCCCTTCCCTCGCCTCAACGCAAGAAAGTCGCGGCGAATAAAAGCCCATTCCCTTTCGGGCGAAACATACGCGCATTCAATCTGACACGAAACAACAGGGCAGGGAAAATGACACCAAACCGCGCCACCGAGGCGTCAACGAGACAAAGCGACAGCGTCCATGCAGGCAGGCAGGCGCCGCTTCGTCCCATCATCAAAATCTAGCACTGAGCGAGTGGGTGGGTGGGATGTGACGAGCAGCCCGCAGGCGCCGACGACCCCCCAGCGCGGAGCGAGAACAGAACCGGGGCCCCTGCCGGCTCGCCCGCGGGGTGTCCTATTAGTGGAGGGGGCCCCTATTGATAGGCAGTGCATCGCGGCACGTTTCTCTGTATGTAACCCGCTGCGGGCACACAGCAGCGGCAGTAGGGCCGACCGACCTAATGGGCAGAGCAAACAGCCCGCCGGGGTGAGCGAACTTCCCTTTTCCGAGCAGCAGCGCAGCATAGCAGCAGCAGCAGCCGGCAAGCAGCCACTCTCCTATAAGATACTGCTACGTGTGCCTCCATCGTGGTGACGTACGCCTCTCTCGTCCGCACCAATTTCCTCTTCTCTCGGAGGAGGAATCTCTTCTGCGACGCTTCTTCTTCTCGTGTTTCAAATTGGACAAAAGGGAGGACGAGGCAAGGACGGGTAACGCGACACCACGGCAGCAGCCAGCGGCCATCGCATCGTCCAACGGACACTGCAATCACAACGGACAAGCACTGCCACGCGGCATCACCGTGTGTGTGTGTGTGTGTGTGTGTGTGTGTGTGTGTGTGTGTGTGTGTGTGTGTGTGTCGCGTGGTGGAAGGAAGGCGAGGAGAAACCGCCCTTTCCATTCCCGTATGCGAAATGAGATCGACGTGTGATACGGTCGGCTGCTTTCTCGTTTGCTATAGCTGAGAGACTGCTTGCGCCGCCGACGAGTCCGACCAGTTTCGTAATGTATACGCGGTGTATAAAACCGGCATACGAAATGTGGTATATACGCGAACGAAGGAACGCGAACATTGCGCTAAAAAAAAAAAAAAAATTGCACGAGCTGTACCATGCCGCCGACCGGCGAAGCCCAGCGATGCCTTGGGCTACCAGCTTCAGCTGGTAGTCAGATTACATGACGCGGCAAGCACGTGCATCATGTAAAAAGTAAGCACATAAAAATGCGAAATGTTAACAAAATCACACTAAACAAATAAATAACTAAAAATAAATAAATAAATATGGTTTGTGACTCCTGTCAGGCAAAAGGTTAGATGGAGCGATGAAATTGTGAAGTTCGCGGGCATAAAGTGGGACCAACTCGCTTCAGGATAGGGCAAATTGGAAATCGTTGGGAGAGGCCTTCGTCCTGCAGTGGACCTAAAATAGGCCGATGATGATGATTATTATGACTATGATGATGATGTGACTTGTGGACCAGTAATTTCTAACAGGATGGACTTGCACGCTAGCTGGTTGAGCATCTCTGAATAGGAAACAGCGCGAATAGAGGGGCAACGAAGAAACACACGTCGTGAGGCGTGTGTTTCTTCGTTGTGGCCGTGGTGCGGTGTGTGTTTCTTCGTCGCCCATGTGCTTGCGCTGTTTCTTCTGCAACGACCTTCTAACGCTTCGTTTGATAGCTCGATCCATTCTCCGTAAACGCTCGTTATTTTGCTCCGTTATAACGTCAACAGCGTCTTCACTCAATCGTATTCCAACGACTGAGTTGTCGACGTTTGCTGTTTTTGCCGCCTTTTCATATCATACATGCAAGCACGAATATATTCAAATTCGTATACTGCAGACGTGGGGACAGGAGGGGAGAGGGGCAGAAGTGATGAAACAAGAAAGCTCGCGTATGCTTTTATTTGTAGTTTTCTAGAGACGCAACAACATCATAGAGTTCGCAACGATTACTAGTAGAGTTTGTACTCGTAGTTTTGCTGCGCACTTGTAATCAAGGGTACAAGACGCGCTGGGTCCCGTGAAAATCGCTCGCCCCTTCCAACGTTTAATACACTTCACCGCATGACAATGTTGCATTGCTGCGAAGTAACAACGCGGTCATTCCGAGAATTTAAGCATTCCTTTCTGACATTTTTTTTTTTCCCGCGACTACAACGAACTTTGCGTTATAAAATCGAGCAAAAGTTCACGCACTCACAAGAGAGGTCCGTATACATGTTACGGAAAATTCGGCAAGTGTTGGCAAATTAGCTATTACGCCGACCGAAAAACATCCACAGTCCAAATAAATCGCCGTTTACTAACTATATTAATAGTTTCACGTTGGATATAACGCAGTCGTCGCAGTAAGCGCGCACGCACTATGCACACCACGCAATCATGCCGCCCAGCCTCGCAAAAACAGGCAGCGTATAGAGGCACACTGCCGCAGCTGTGTTCTTTGGCCACAAGCCGCGCCGGTCGCAATAAAGAAATGAAAGGCAAACGGGACCTTCGTCCTTTGAGCCTCCGGACCGGTAAAATATCCGCGATAACCAGAATGTCCTTCGGCGTCGACGCAGCTTTAAAAAAAAAAACACCGGCGACGCGGAAGACCTCGGAACACTGCCATAATACGCTTCCCCCCCTCCCCTTTCCTCGCTGACCTTCTCCCCTAATGTGGACGCAACCCGTCGCACATACATACGCGTACACTGGCCATGCAGAAACGCTGCCGCATGCCTAGCACGCGCTACAGCCAAGTTAATGCATTTCCTTTTCCCCTCCTTCCTGACTGCGCAAGTTAAACGCCTCGCCTAATCTTTAGTGCGACACTATGCATGCAGAGCTTGGGAGGTCTCTGTATACGCAATCTAACCAGGGACGCAGAAAAGGAGCGCTACATGCACTCAAGCCTCGCCGCAGCGGAGCCAACGAACAAGAGACTACGGCCGAGCGCTGTACAGCGACTGAAGGTTATATGTGTATATATACATGAAGGGAACGCAGTGATACCATCGTGGTGCCAGGAGGCCGCCACGTTGAATAAATGTACAGGCACGTGACACATACGAACAAGTATGTATTCAGAACAAGTATTCAGAAAGCGAACATAAGTACCACCGCAAAGAAAAACTGCGTACTAGTTGCAGGTGATGATGCATCGAGGCATACGAAGAATTCTCATTTGTTAGAGCAGCAAATATAGTAGAGTATACTAGATACTACACACTAAATTCTCACTCTGAGCTCGGAACACAAATTAAGAAGTGCAGTCGGATTTAAGATCGCTAGTCCCATCCCCCTGCGACTCCGCATACGACGCGATCTGATACGACACGTTCATTCCCAACTGTCCATACTCCTATGGTCGCAAGACTCGTAAGCACTTGACCAGCACAACAAACTCACAAGCGAAAAACAACTAAGCACACACGGGTAACGCTGTCCCGAGTGTGCTTCTGTGTTACCTTCCGCTAGCGGCCCGACACGCAAATCGCTGCCTTCATTTTCGTAAGGACCGGCGTCCAGGTTATAGACATTCCGGAGATCAGCTTCGACATGTTCCTCGGATCCTGATGCCCGAATCCCTACAAGAAATTACCAATGTGTGAGGTGTACGAAATGTCATCTTTCCAATGAAACCATAGCATTTTGTTCAACCCTCCCCCTTCTCCTCCTCCTATATACAATCTTCACTTTCACGGCCCCTTGAGAGACTCAGTTTCGCGAAGGAGGCCCGCTTGCTGAGTGGTCCTTGATGTACCCCGAGTGTATACGGTCTCTTGTGCTGCGTGAGGTGTTGTTAGATGAACCAAGGCCAGCGGAAGCCTGACTTTCAGTCTGTTTACGGCACTATCGCAGGGACACAGTCCTCGACGCGACCATGGATACTCCAATCATTCTACGTCCGGCGTACTGTACATACTGGCATGATTCGCTCCCATTACGATATGCGCTTTTAAATATTTTCCTGACGTCCTCGAGTTCCGCTAGGCAATGACAGCTGCTTTTACAGCCAGTGGACCGTGATGGATCGCCCCGTGCTGATGCACCGCAGAAATAAGTTTTGAATTCGGCGGAACTGCATCCGGCCAAGGCTGTCCTTCCTTTCCCCCCCCCCCCCTTTTTTTTTTTCTTTTTCAGCGGACGGCGCTCGGCGCGATACAGCGCCAGCTGCGAAAAGCAAGCAACTGTCTCGTTCAAAATGAACGTACCGAAGGGAAAGGACGGGCAAACACTAAATACGAAGGAGGGCAAGAGAAGACACCGAAAAAGCCAAAGAGGCTATATACACGAACTTCCGAAGGTCTCCTATATTGTAAACTGAATCCGGGGTGCTATCCTTGTCAGCGTCAAATTTCCCCACCTTGTCAAATTCTGCAATGGCGGCATTTACAGCCAGCCAATCCAGGGAGCCCTCAGCAGCTGTGTGGGCCAATCAGAGCTGCTAAGATTGCGAATTCGAAAAGATGGCGGAATTTGACAGTGTTCGTTACAGTGTCCTGCGTTGCACTCCTGGACACTGCCAAATTCCGCCATCTTGTCAACTTCTGTAATGACCGCATTTTCTACCCAATCAGGGAGCCCGTAGCTGACCTCTGGACCAATCAGAGCTGCCAAGATGGCGGGATTTAACAATGTCCAGGATAGCACCCCCGAAAGCACGGCCAACGCCTCCTAAAATTAGGAGGCGCTGGCACGACATGTCTGGGTGTGCGGACTACAGCGACACCGACGCTGTTCCGACGTCCATACCACGTGACAACATGACCATGACGTAACGTGCCGACGCCATCAGGGCGTCATTAGCCTTTCAAGAAAGGACGGCGTGATAAGTGTCACGTGAGTGCATCGACGCCGATACTGACGTCCGTGTCAAAGGAGCATGACGCAGTCACTGACGTCATAAGGTGCCTTTAGGCGGTGACGTTTGGTGCCCCTCACCTCCTGTGGGCGACGCATGTCTTTTTTTTTTTCTCCGATGGGGCAAATATGATGCTTGCGCATTAAGAAAACATAAAAGGCCGTTTCGAAACCAGCTGGTACCTGCATGACTGATCTCTCCCTATAAGGTCGAAATTAGTCATAAATGCCTCTCCCAGTGGTCCAGATCAGTGGCCCATAATTTTCCACAAGCTCGGCACAGTTGCGCTACAACACTGCGTTTCGAAGCCAGGACCTAGACGCTGGGTACGACCCCGCGTCTCGCATCCACTGCCCCGCTGATACGTCGAGCGCGCCTTCGGTAGGAGAAAGCGGCAGCGCGCAGCAGCAGTGGCTGCCACGGGTCGCCGAGCTGCTGCACCCCGGACGTCAGCGATCATCGTAACTCATCTCCGTGCAATGCATCGCGTTCAGCTCCGACACCGTCACCGCTGCAGCGTTTCCAATGGCTGCCGGTAGGGGGAGAAGCGGCGCGGCACTCCCGCAAACGACAGGGGCTTTGATGGACGAAAAGAAAGAAACGCCGCGAGTGACGTCCCTCACGGCGGCAGCGCCGCAGACTCCAGCGACCGTGACCGAGTGCTTATCGCGTCCCGTGTAAATGTGCAGGGTGCACCACGCACACACGCGCCGAACACATAACCGTGTTCGCGCCGCTTGCGCGGCTGCCTCGCCGTGCGATAAGCACGCGGTGTGCGCAAGAGGCGTAACAGGCTTTTATCTCTGCAGTTACAGGGCGGCTTTCGAGTGTGTGTGTGTGTGTGTGTGTGTGTGTGTGTGTGTGTGTGTGTGTGTGTGTGTGTGTGTGTGTGTGTGTGTGTGTGTGTGTGTGTGTGTGTGTGTGTGTGTGTGTGTGTTTAAGGGGGGCTGGCAAGAGGGGCAACAGAATGTTCTTCCATGTAGTACGCCCTTGAAAGCGCCGAAAGTACCGTCCGCAGACCATCAGACGGCTCCGAGAAAATTGTGCCGGGTGAGGCTGATCGAACGGGGCATCACCACGGGAGCGCGCTGCCAATCAAGAGAAACGCCTCGCTGAAGTCCTCGATAGCGGCACACCCGCCGCGAGCTCAATCTACCGTGAATTTTTCCCCGCCAGTACTAATAAAAAAAAGACAACAAAAAGAAACTAGGGAAATAGGAGAAGCGTTACCGGAACAGAAGCTCCGATTTTCGGTACGAGCGGCTAATCGTTTCAGAAGAGACCACCTGCTTCACTCTTCCTTGAAAGGTCGAAATTAGGTCACACTGTCTGAGACAGCTGCAAAACGTTAAGAGACGAAAGCCGCGTAGCGAAGGCGCACCCACGGATGTTCGCCACAGACGCATGGACAAGACCACAGGACATCGCGTCGCCGAAACAGACATGCGCTAACGCCTTCCTTCGACAAGGTTCACCCTGCCCAAACGCCCGAACGGCCGAAATGACGAGGTACAAGAGCACGTACGCACGCGCACACGAAGCCTGAGCGTCGTTTTCTCCTAGCGCATTTATTATGTTATGCTATACGTGGTGGTTCACTTACGTGACCATGTGCCATCCACGGACTATGGACGTTCCTTGTGCGCCGACATTGGTACTTTCTTTTCTTTTTAGAAGACTTTCCTCAAGAGGATCCCTATATGTTCTCGGAATTGTATGCACGTAAATATCCATGTGTATTTCTTTATGTTGCTGTTGTGGTGGAACTACGCTCGTCGTGATTATGCCGGAATGCTTCGCATATACTGCTTCGCAACTATGCATGTTGAAGGCTGTTCGAAAAAGAAATAAGTTTGCGGTGCTGAAGTTTGCGGGACTGCCGGCGGAAATGTCGGATGAGCACATTGCCGTCATCCTCGAGAACGGACTGATGTATACCAAGATGGCTAAAGATTCCTATAGGGGGTCCCCCGAGCGGTTGCCCGAGGAGACGCAAAAGCGAAGTCGTTTGACAGAGCCTGTAAAAGGGCGTTTTCACATATCTGCTTTCGATGCGCGTTTATTGCAGGATCGTAGACTTGTACACTATAATTAAGTAATGCTTAACTCCGATCGCATTTGGCGCGCACCACTTGAAGCGAAGACGCTGAAGTTAACAACAAAAACAATAAATATTCCAATGTTTAGTGCGCCAGCGTCCAGAGAGACGTGGCACAAGGCAAGAACGTTCCCGCCAAAAAAACAGGTGGACCTTGGAGCGGCCGCCAAGTGTAGGCTGCTCTGTGCGCGGTCCTTTAGCTAAATGTCGCCAGTGTCACGAAGCCAAAGATAAGCTTTTCTTTTCTTTTTTTCCTTCATAAGATAAGCGATAAGAAAGCGAACAGCGACCGTAGTTTCCCGAAAGTGAGGGAGTGAGAATGTTTGTCTCCACGTATACAGGTCAGGAGATATGCCGCGCTAACGGTGCCTTCTCGATAATAGTTCTCGAAAGGAGAACCGCGCGAAAACGTCTGACTGTCGTTCCTCGGCCAGTCAGAGAGAGCTCATACCTGATATCGCGCACACTCGTGTTGTGTTCCGAGTCTTGCCTTGTCCTCGCTTCTGAGTTCGCCGTTTGCATATATTTGCGACGAATAGCCCTTGAGAAGAAATTCGCGGTAAACACGTTGCAGGCAGCTGCGCCTTTCCTCGCAGTTCATCTGTCAAGTATTCCTTCCTTCTATTTAGCTCTTATTTACGATCAACATTGATTGATTTTGATGGGGTTTAACGTCCCAAAACCAGCTCTGATTATGAGAGACGCCGTAGTGGAGGGCTCCGGAAATTTCGACCACCCGGGGTTCTTTAACGTGCACTGACATCGCACAGCACACGGGCCTCAACATTTCGCCTCCATCGGAAATGCAGCCGCCGCAGCCGGGATTCGAACACGCGACCCTCGGATCAGCAGCCGAGTACCATAGCCACTAGACCACCGTGGCGGGGCATTTTTACGATCAAGACACTGTATACATATGAACGCACCCAAGCGGCCTCGTATCGTCTTGCTATTGCGGAGAGTTGCACGCTTCTAATCCCAAAGAATCCTATTTCCGTTCTACATTAAGCACAAGGCTCCAAGACCAGCGAAGACTGGTGAGCAGGAGGGCCAAGCTATCAGCCCAGGCTTACGGCGTTCTGGACTAGGGACGCCACCTTGGACGAGTCTGCCGTCGGCTCTTTCATTCAAATAAAGTTTATTCCTCCGTTCTACATTTGAGCTCACGCAGTCGACGCTATTGACGACTCACGGCTTTCACGCCGCGCGACAAATGCGCGCTCGCAGGTAAAAGGTAGGGGCTCCATGCGATCGCCGCGGTCAACCTGGCACTACTGAGGCACCCTATAGTCAACCACCTGTCAGTCCAGCGCTCCGCTGCAGTGCGGCGTCTTTTGTGTCTGCGGATGAACTTGGGGCAGCACGTTTGATGGAAAAGGCCGTTCGACGGTCCGTACACACCTTTGCCGTGTAAACACGGTCGGCAGCAAACGCGGTGCCCGCACCGCACCACGACGCGGGCGTCAGACAGCCGCGGCCATGCAGCAGAAAAGTATGGCGAACCACGCCGACCACGAAACCGGTATGGGGGCCACCGTGTCGGGGTAAAAAGGTGCGGCCCGCACGTCCTCGATCTTATCGAGAGAGTACAAATTGGGAAGTGCTCTCTGAATATATATATATATATATATATATATATATATATATATATATATATATATATATATATATATATAGCGTGCAGCAAAGCGAAGGTTACGCTACCGTGAAGCGCCGATTTTCGAGATGCAGTGCGAGTGCTTGGTGAAGTTCCTTCATTCTGCACGGCAGCAACACTACTAGCTTGTCGTGTACTACCTGCAGTTGCTACCTAATTGATTGATTTCTGCGGTTTTACGTCCCAAAACCAGCTCTGATTATGAGAGACACCGTAGTGGAGGGCTCCGGAAATTTCGACCACCCGGGGTTCTTTAACGTTGCACTGACATCGCACAGCACACGGGCCTCAACATTTCGCCTCCATCAAAATGCAGCCGCCGCGGCCGGGATGCGATCCCGGGACCGTCGGATCAGCAGCCGAGCACCATAACCACTAGACCACCGTGGGGGGCTAGTTGCTGCCTAGGAAGTGAACGTTGCGACCGGCATTTAGTACCTCGAAGTAAATGAGTAGTACTACCTTTTTCTCTTCTTAATAGTGCACATTTTGGCATGTACCGTAACTATAGCAGCAGACAAACGTGCCCGAAAGGAGACAATTAACACGAGTTCACCTCCCCCTGATTGGTCAGAGGGACCGGTAACTTCAGCAGTGCTGCACGGAACTTCTGAAACAAAGTGCGTACGAAATCATCGTGGCTCTTTGCGTATAGGGACCCCACTTCATCGTTTACATCAACGCCCTACGTGTTACGTAACACTATATAATGTGTTACAGAAATGCGTGGCTGGGGGCCGTTGTTGAGAGCCTCACCTCATTATTTACACCGACACGCCCACTTGTTATGTAACACTGCCCACGTGTTATGTAACACCGCCCTACGAAGACAAGTCCACTTGTCGAAACGTTGGCTCCTGCGACATTCCCTGTTCGAAATCGTATTCTGCGATCTGTTCATCGTAACAATGGAATGCGTTGTAGCAACTAGAAATCGCCAAATATTGGAATTCCGCTTGATCCAACGTTTGTTCAGGCAAGACGAGTGGTCGGTCGTCAGATAAACAACTGGCTTCCTTACACAGCGCTATTAAGGAACGCAGTTATGTGACAGGCGTTTTATATGTAACACCGGTGTGTGCTGCCAACGTGTATGTCGCGGCGGCTTACGAGCTTTGTAATACTAGTGAAACATGACAGATTAGCCATGCAACTCGACGAACATGCATGGATAACACTAATACATGTTGCGTAACATTACACCAATGCGTTATTGGATAACACATCCGGGCGTGCACGAGAGCTTTTTGGCCAGCCGCCTGGCTTTAAGGTTCATGTACGCTACGCGATGCTATCAGTCTATTTATAGCCTTCGAGATCAGGCGCGTCAGCGGGTTACCTTCCGCAGCACGCAAATCTAGGAGGCCACAGTAGGTCGAAACGACGTTCCACATCCGCCGCAAGCGCCATGAGTGGCGCTGGTCGGCGTACACATTCCACGAACGTTACCTCGCAAGCAAGCATCAATATACCCAACAATCTGGACGTGGGAGCAGCCGTCGCAGCCACATTGGTTTATTGTTCATTGAAGGGAACAGTCCTGCATATGCGGTTATCATTTGCACCGCCCTGTATAGTTTTAGAAAAATGTGCTGGCATGTATACTCTATACCGACTAAGTAAGCTAGATGACTGTTGCTGGCACTACCGACCTCGACTTATCTGTTGTCCAACTGGCCGGCTGTACACACTGTTGTCAGAGATGAAGACAGCCACATGCCCAAAGTCGTCTTTGAACTGCACTGCATGCAAACAAACATTCACAAGCATCCCAGGGCATGCGCCTGAACCCCTATTGGACCCGTTTTTCGATGCACACGAAAGCGAAAGAGCGTTTAGAGCGATAAGCATGGGCGTCGGCAGGGGGTGCAAAAGGGGGCACTTGTCCATTTCAAGCCCCACCAGCGTGCACCCCCCCCCCCCTCCGCTCCCCTCAATGCGCTATCGGGAAGGCACGAAGGTGGTGGTGGAAAAAAATCCTGTCAGAGCCCATCGTGGTAAATGAGGGAGAGAGAGAGAGAGAAATAAGGAAGGGAAGGCAGGGATGTTAACCAGCCAGGACTCCGGTTGGCTACCCTACACTGGCGGATGGGAGAAGGGGAAGAAAAGAAAAGGAGGGGGGGAATGCCTACACTCCTATATAATGTCACATATGCGCTCGGTAAGGCCACATGTTTTCAGAAAGCCACAAGCGTTTGCATGGCCTTCTGAGCCGTTGATCGTGGTAAATCAACGTTTCAATATTCGACTGTCGCTGATTTTGAAATCACGTTGTTCATTATTAGAAGACAAAGCGAACGTCGAAGGTCATTTCTGAACTTCGACGTTATGTTATGTTATGTGGGGTTTAACGTCCCAAAACCAGCTCTGATTATGAGAGACGCCGTAGTGGAGGGCTCCGGAAATTTTGACCACCTGGGGTTCTTTAACGTGCACTGACATCGCACAGCACACGGGCCTCAACATTTCGCCTCCATCGAAATGCAGCCGCCGCGGCCGGGATTCGATCCCGCGACCTTCGGATCTGCAGCCGAGTGCCATAACCACTAGACCACCGTGGCGGGGCGAACTTCGACGTTCGCTTTGGTAGACATGGTAGACAGACTTGTAGCATAGCGCGCGGAAACAGAGAACGGCGAAGAAAAAGCGTACGTCTGTCACTTCATCGTCCTTGATTGATTGATTGATTGACTGATTGATTGATTTGTAGAGTTAAACGTCCCAAAACCAGCTCTCATTATGGGAGACGCCGTATTGGAGGTCTCCGGAAATTTCGACCACCTGGGCTTCTTTAACGTGCACTGACATCGCACAGCACTCGGGCCTCAACACTTCGCCTCCGTTCGAAATGCAGCCGCCGCGGCCGGGATTCGATCCCGCGAACCTCGGATCAGCAGCCGAGCACCATAGCCACTAGACCACCGTGGCGGGGCACACACAGCACAAGTTTAACCGTGCTATGAGAACTACATCTGGAGCCTGTGCCTACATATGCACCGCATCTGAAGCCGCGTATTGGAAGCCCATATAAACACCGAAGGATGACACTCCGAGAGCGTGCGCGACGGCGAAGCCATCAGCAAACATACAGTGCCGGGTTGATCCCCGGGCATGATCGGGGGGAGGATTTAGTGCGGCTTTGCGGTGGCAGCGCCGTCGGCACGCACACACAACGACCGGAACGGTCTTGAACGAAGCTTTCCGGAGTCGATCACGGAGAACTGTTACACGAGCGCGAAAAAAAAAAGTAATAAGGAAAGGAAGAAGAAGAAGAAGAGATAGAAAGAAAACATTGCAAAAAATGACAGCGACTGCAGAGCTCAGTGAGGTACTTTAATCAGTGGCTTCCCTGAGGCCGACTATAAGAAAGAAAGAAAGAAAGAAAGAAAGAAAGAAAGAAAGAAAGAAAGAAAGAAAGAAAGAAAGAGTCGGAACCATCAGACTCCGTGAGGCTGGATGACGAGAAAATTTGCAGTATCACCTGACCCTAGGATTACTGTATATGCCAACTCGCCCAGCACAAATACTACATATGTAGCCTTGCCGTAAAAGAGAGCGTGAGAGGGTGTTAACCTCAAAATAAGCACCGCTTCATTCCTCAAGCAGTACGGTCTCGCGAGCCGGCCGCCCTGCGTGACGTAACCGCGCCGGCGTACGGGTCAGTGTGAGGAAACGCTTTCGAGGAAGTCACACCACAACTGAACTGTATACGAGAGATCGTGTACTTCTCAGCACGCATACATATATATGGTCCCTCAAGTATTCTGTCATTCTACTTCATACTATACATTCGCCTCGCGCACGGATGCCTGCAGCCTGAACCAGACATCAGCTGCTCACGTGCTATGGACAGTTACGATGCGGTATAGGAAACTTGACTGACAAGCTCCGATTGTTGGCTGAATTTATTCTAGACGCGTTTTGCATAGTGTGATGCTAGAATTAACGGCGTACTTAAAGGAGTACTGACACGAATTTCTGACATTCTCGTATTATTGCTGTAAATAAAAGCACTGGCGTGGAGAACCCCAAAAAGAGTATCATGGTGCCTAGCAATTCAATGAATATATTTTTAATACGGCTTCCTTAAACGCCGACTTTCGGTTTCGATTTCGAGGGGGCGGTTTCCTAGTGACGTGTCGACACAGTCGGACGTACGTCTAAGCCACTTAGCGACAGCAGTTCGTGATAGCGTCGCTGCAACTCTGTCGTCTGTGGTCAGTTACACGTGGGGCACGTCAACAACGACAATTTCACGGTTGTCCAGCGACTCTGACAGCGATTTCGGCGATTTTTAAGAGGCTGTGTTTACACGTCATCGTAGTGTCCATTGCGCTGGGGCTGGCTTGCAGTGCTGGGCGACGAAAACTTTAAAACAAAACTAAAATATTTCGTACGTGTTTCCTGGCTTCCGTGTGCGGAGGACGTTAATCATACATGGCTAGAAAACGAAAAATGTACATTTTGAGCCGTTGCAAAATCGTGTCAGTACTCCTTTAAACCCACGTACTTCAACATCACGCACTTAAACTGCATTGTCTCATGCGTTTTCTTGTTTAATGTGTTCGAATCGCAGCGTATTCGAATAGCAATGTTTCACGCATTTATTCACGTTTACTATTGTATAACCTCTTGTTGCTGCGCTTTTGCAATGTACCTTCTTTGTGTGTCCGCTCCTGCTTGTGGAGTCAAGTGAATCCGCAGTATTTCTAAATAAATAAATATACCGTAACGCCCCCTTTCCCTCTCATCTCTCTCTCCCCACCGACCCCGGAGTCACGGCAGTGCTGCACCTTGCGGCTTCCCACCGACGCGCCGGCCCCGGGCTCGGAGTAAAAATAGGCTCATATCGCGGCTGCGCTGGCGACGTCTCCCTCAGTGGAAATGCCCGGCGGCAACGCTGGCAGTGCGCGCCAGGAACGCCGCAGTGCACGCATGCACAGCCAGCACGGACCGCTGGCCTTATAACGGAGGCGTCACGTGGAACGGCGGCTCCTCTGCAATACGGCGTAGCGGGGAGGAGGGGGGCGGGTCCCACGTTTAGGAAAACACGCCTCATTAGTCAGCTTTTCGGTCACGCGAGGTCTCCACGCTCTTAAAAATAGTTTTGCACCTTTTAGGAAGTCCTTTTTATTTATTTCGCAACAACCTGGCTCCAAAACAGCCCACGCGCACCTGAGCGGTCAAAAAAAAAAAAAAAAAAAGCGAGAGAATTTTATTTATCCGTGACTAGCGTCTTCTGGGTTGTCTGGGTTACGAAAACTAAACCACGAAATGCTGGAACTGTAGCGACTACTACTACTACTACTACTACTACTACTACTACTACTACTACTAGCCCCGCCACGGTGGTCTAGTGGCTATGGTACTCGGGCGCTGATCCGAAGGTCGCGGGATCGAATCCCGGCCGTGGCGGCTGCACTTCGATGAAGGCGGAATGTTTAGGCCCGTGCATACTGTGCTATGTCAGTGCACGTTAAAGAAAACCGGAGCCCTCTACTACGTCGTCTCTGACAGCATGGTTTTGGGACGTAAAACCCCGGAAATCAATCAATTATACCACGCGTCCGGTGCAGCGCCTGCGAACTGTCCGGTGGGACAACGCCAGACGGTCACGTTCCACAGCACAGGAGCCTGATAAGGAGGCAGTGGCACAGACAAAAAGGAAGGGAGGTAACTAAGGCGAGGAGGGGGAGGGAGAGAGAGAGAGAGAGAATAGGAGGAGTCCAAGGAAATGTCCATCCCCGTCCTTGGTCAGGTTGCCAAGCAGAAGCAGGGAGTATTTCTCAACCACCATGCATGGCCAAAACCACCTAGAACAGTGGCATGGTTCGCAGCCCCGTTTCTGAGAAATGAAACCTTCTTAGTCGACGACAAATTCGTCCGAGCCCGGGGTTCGAACCCTGGACCAACGCCCGTACGGGGACGGCCGCTCTATCAAGTGAACTGACCAGAAGAGACCATAGCAATTGGCAGCGCGAGGGCGAATCAATCGACAACTCCAGGTACGTGGGAATGAAACGTGGCAAAATGAAATCAATACGGATTTCAGAGAAAATCCTTGTGGAAATTTTCTTCTGGCTTTGTGCGACAATCACTAGTGGATGCTATAATTTCTTTCTCTTTCGTAATCGTTACTTAACCTTGCCAAACTCCGCAGAACTAATCTGTCAAGTTGACGCTACGTGACAAGCTACAGATAAGGCCGAGAATCGAACCGGCGACCTCCTGCACAGCTGCGTAACGGCCACAGGTCGATCAATCACTGCCGCACAGGATGCTGCTGTTTGCCTCCAAATTGATGCCTTCACCGCTGGGATTTACAGCCCCCCTCCCGCGCTCCCCTATAACAAAATTCTGCATAAAACGCATATTAAAGAACAGTAGTAGTGCATGTTAAAGAACAAACAGGTGGTCAAAATTTCCGGAGCCCTCCACTACGGCCTTTCTCTCTTTTCTATCTCTTTCGGTCCCTTTCCCCTACCCCCATGGACGCTTAGCCGTGCTCCCTACAAGGGCTGCAGAAATTAGCGTCCTTTCCTCACCTCACTCACAATCATCCGCGAAGGCGCACTGCGGTCAAGTCCCGAAACATGCGGAGCGGAGTGTTGATGTCATTACGGGCGCTTTTACGTAACGCTAGCCTTCTTACGCGCACCACGTAGTGCGCCTTGTCCAATGCCCGAGAGACCGGCCGCCGCCTTCGGCTCTTGCTCGGCCCGGCCGTTTAAAGAACGCGTTTCTGATGCGGAAGGAGCGCTAAGTTTAGCGCGCGCGCTAGACGCCGCCCCAATCTTCCTCCTCTTCTTCTTCCTCGGAAATTCCCACTTGCGCTTCGCTCTCGGAGGCGCATCCCTTTGTTTACCTTCGCACGAACCCACGTGAGAGCACTCGAAAACAAAGCGAGGTGAATATTGATTATCAGGAACGGCACCTCGGAGATGATCGTGAAAGGAAAATGTAGCCCGATTCTCGCAAGGCTGCGCTGAGGAGCTGATTCCTGAACTCCCCCCCCCCCCCCCCCCGCGTTTTTTAAACGTGCCCTCAACAACGACAATGTATGCATTCAATCTGAGTGCGGCTCGCAATTAAACTTGGCACACTGCGAATGCATGCAGACTTCCGAAGAACACGCAAACACTTCGACTGCGTTCAGTCGCTCACCACGAAGGTCAGCCAACACAGCCCGCCAACGCATTTCAGCAACTCAATTCAGCGTTTGAGTTTCCTGCCAACTTTGTCTTTTTTGTATTTGCTCATTAGGCACAAAAGTGCTCTTACAAAAAGAAGAAAAAATGCAAAGAAAAGCGCAACGTCTTTAGCGCATTTGTGTGACCGGCCGTTACACGTTCTACAGCGCGTTTTATAAGACCTCATTAACGAGTTGTCCTTTCCGCGATAATGCGTGGGCCGAGTTTTATGTTCCAGGGTGTTTAAGCGTGATCTTCCGTTTACGATATAGTTGCCCTTATAAGGCATTTACTGGACGTAACTTCAGGCCCGACCATTTTCTATTATACATTGCTTTTCGCTCAGTGCTTGCTAGGCCATTTTACGAATGTTCCTATACGAGAAAATTAAGAACCCGTCGCCACCGTTTCAAATGAGCGCTGACATCTTTTCAAGCATGACGTAACCACAGGCATAACAGAAACTACGAACGCACATTATTTCAGTGTTTAAAAGAGTGCGTAAAAGCAAACGTCCTACGAATATGAACGCAACGAATGTTAAAAATGTCCGTTTCAACGAAAACTCGGCGTCACGTCAAGACTTACATTCAACTCTTCAGATATTCACACCGTGTTCCTGCTTTGGAAATGGCGTACATAATTCACCGATTCCTTCGTACCCCCGTAAGTACTACGTCGACAACTTCCATTAGCGACATTCCCTTGTCGATTGGCCATAGGTCTCAAAAGATCTCCGGCACTGAAGCATAAAAGGCCTGTCAGCGAGCTGTGTTGGAAATAACATCGTTTTGATGAGGCCTGGCTTTTGAGAAGACAGCAGCGTCCCTCCCACCACGCAGCCACTTTTTTCTGTATGTGTGTGTGTTACTATTTCGCAAGAAGATACGTGAAACAAGCTTTTTATACGCAATAGCTATGGTCGCCGCCGCGAAGCGCGAAACACACATCTCACAGGTCACCGTGCACAACAAAAGCGTCCGCAAATGAGACGCGTTCGAAGCTACAGAAAACAAAAACGAATGGGATTATGAACATTTAAGCCACAGAGAATGCCGGTACGCCTGAAATTCACTTTTGAGGATCAGAATACTCTACGCGGCCTACGCATTTGACCGATATGCGATTATGAATTCGGCTACAACATGAACATTTTCCCGAAAGCTACGGAACCCACTGGGTAACAAGGTTAAAAATGTCCGGATATATCGTGAATACATAGACAGAGCAAGCTTCCCGGTCAAAAAACCTCTTCATGGTAATCTGAAAAGCAATTCTAAAGCATACGACCCACAAATACCGAAGGGAAATGCAAGTAGAAACTTACACAGTTACATAATTGCTTTGAGATTTTTATGTCTTTGAGTACTCTTATCTAACCGCAGTTGCACAAAGGCAGCACTAAACAGCCGAAAAAAAGGCTCCCATCACACGGAGCGCTTCCTACAGCGACCTAGCCCAATCGCAATCGAATTTCTCGATAGCGACCGCCGCTTCCCGGCGCAGCCGGAGCAAACTGAACCAGTCGACGCGAAGAAATGCGATCCCCCATCTTGCTCGATTGCAATCGAACATACTTCAAGTGACTGACCGTTTCGCTGAACAAAGAAACCTCTCACCGCGGCAAGCTATCCACTTGTTGCACGGTTCCTATCTAACCGCTGACGTAATAGCCGATCTACGTGCAGCGGCAAGTACAGGCGGCGACAATTTATATAAGAGCGCTCTACATGGTTTAGAGGGGTTTTGATCGCACGCGGCATTTTGCAGCCTGAACCTGCGACGCAGGCACGGCTGAATGAACAAAAGCGTGAAAGAGGGGTCGTGACACACGCCAAGCAGCTGCCGCATCGTCTTTGCTACGCCGGGAGCGCGCACAGCCAAAAACATCTGCCGAGGGAGGGGGGGCCATCACCCTCCCAGCCAGCCACCGTGTGCGCTGCCTTGCAACACCAACGATGCAGAACGCCCCGCACACCAGACCAAACAAGCCCGTCGGCAAAAAGGGATAGCAGCAGATGCGACACCGTCCGGTTTGCCATCTGAAGTGGCCGCACTGTTTACAGGCGTTCCGTGTGGCCTTCGCGTGAGATCTTGGCAGTGATCAGTGCGCCAAATAATGTGAAGGCCCTTGGCGACGCGGCCAAAAGACGTGTGTAAGCGCTTTCGGCAAATGAACGTCGTGTGTAGTAAGTACTTAAGCCACGCAACAAGCGCAGCTGGGGCGGGCTGTCATGACAGCCGCGGCTATGGACAGTTTAAAGGGACCCAAGGTCAATTTCCGCATCCGCGTGCGGACGGAGATGACGCGGCAAGAACCGACAGCGCGAAGAAAGTGCCGTCGCAGGCGCCGTCATCGTGGGAACGGAATAAAATAAAAGTTTCCCGAGGCGCCGGTCCGGCACGAAATGTCGCTCAACCGGTTGGAGCCGACGGCGTAGCAGCAGCAAAGAAAGCGCCCGCATATGATAGTGTTACGCTGCCGCGGTCTCCGAACCATCGCCGCGGAAACTGACGGAGATGCCACAAGGAAAAAAATCTTATGTCAACGGCCGACTCGCATAACGGAGTCGCCGAGCGAATGACAGGCGCGCTCGTGACCGTTGTGACTAGCGAAGACACCGCTTGCTTGGTGTCTGCCACGGTTGTCTCCCGATGAGCTGTCAAAACTCAGGAGGTCGGATAGTTCGGTGCGTCTGAAAGCGCGCTCTCCGGACGAGACCTTCTTGGTGACACGTAAAAAAAAACGGTGTAAAACGACGCACCTTTTGCGCCTTGCACATGGATCCCAGGGCTTGAACGTCGTGGCTGGCATGCCGTCCATCCTGAAGGCAGAGCACGCAGGCGGCTACCTTGCACACCATGCAGTACATGCTGAGCGCCTCTTCGGTGTGATCGGTGCACTTGGAATCCCGACCCCCCTGAGAACGGGCGCGCAGGATCTTCTTGCCCTGCTGGGGTTCGAGCAGCGTGTGCTTGGCCAGCGGTCCGCGAGCGGGGTGACAGTTTTCACGACACGACTCGCAGTAGAACACCTCACACTGGTCGCACATCACCGACGCCTCCCGCGGTCTATCGGCCTCGCACAACTGACAGGCCACGGGCAGGCGCCGCGTCTCGCCGTACTTATCCACGATGTTCTGGAGAGCCCGGTTGCGGGACAAGTTGTGCGCACCATTTTCGTCGAAGTACACGAGCTTGTGGCACTCGGGGCAAGCGAGGGACAGGAGCGCGACGCCGCTGTGAAGCAGTGGCGGGAACAGGACACCCTGAAGGTTCGGAGTTCCCACGTAAGAACTCGGTCGGCTGGTGCACACGACGCCGCTGTCCGTCTCGCTGAGCAGGCTCAGCTTGTCGCCATCGGGGTAATCCGCTGTGGTCCCGATCTCAGACGGGCCGACCAGGCCGCTGTTGCTGCTGTTGCCGCTGTCCTCCGAAGACGATGTGGAGTTTGCGACGTGGGCAGCTGTCGGCGCGTTTGCCGGCTGCTGCGCGTTCAACGCACAGTTCAGACACAGCGAGTGCGCGCACGGAAGCAACACCGGATTCGAGTAGAAGTGCTTGCACGCGGGACATTTGAGTTCCTCCTCCATGGCGCCAGCGGCAGAGGCCCATCACAAACGCATACCGAAAGCGCGGTCGGAGAGAACTGAAGGGAGCGGGCGGGAACGCACGCTCTCGCAAGCGGATCGCACGCGGCGCGCCGGGAGAGCGGAAGCTCTGCGCACGCGCGAGCGTCATCACGTGACAAGTGCGTACACGTGACCAAAGTTGAGTGCGTTCGATTGCGCCGCAAACGTGCGTCGCAAGTGCGATGCCCTCAACAATAAGATGTCTTCTACGAAGGCTACGCAGTCGTCATGTATCGCGTTTGAGAAAGAGCCGTTCGGAGTGTGTGACGGCAACGCACACCGGCATGGCCGCGCCCACTTTGCGTTACTTGAAGCGCGAAGTGTTTTACAAGTCGTGTGTGCCACACTTTTACTCGCTACGTCCGTGGAATTCATTACTATCAGAATGCATAGCTCAAACACCGAGATGCATGTGTTCACACAGGTGGGGAATTGAACAAAACATAGCCGCTGTAGAGCGTGCGATAAGTCGCATTTAGGTGCTTGGCCCGCACCTGTGCGCCAATGAAGTTATTGTGTGCGCTGATAATCATTCGCCAGATAAGTGGAGGTGAAAGGTATATATAAAAAGAGACTGAGAAATCGCGCACCTGCTTTGGCTGTGGACGCGTGAGCGGATGAACATGGCCTTTATTACGTGCGGTGTTCGAAGTTCTCGGCTTCTCTGTTCGCGCAATTTGTGCATCAGCGCGGCGTTAAATAGAGATGTTCGTTTCTGTTCTCATCTTTCTAGCGATTCGGCGAAGCCGCAAAAAGAGTACGACGTAGTCATCGTCGGCGGCGGCATCGTCGGAGTGGCGACTGCGAGAGAACTCTCGCTGCGGCATCCAAAACTCAAGCTGGCCGTTGTAGAAAAGGAGAACAGACTCGGTAAGCACTGTCTGGTTTGGTACGATGTCTCCTCTGCGACGTTTCAACGCCAAATCCGTTATTTGTACTTTCGAAACGATGATCAAGATTTCAAGGTGTCAAAGAGCTCCAAGATGTGGTATATGTATCGCTTTTATCGCTCTAGGTCACCCCTGGTGCACGTGCATTATCTTAGCTGCGGCTCCTTTGCCATTTGTTCTGTTAAGCAAACGAAAACCCGTATCTGCTGATTATATTTTATCAGGGAGGTTGTTTCCATAAGTCAGTGTTTTATCAGGGAAATTGTTTCCTCAAGTCATCCCGATACGGTCAGCTTATCCTATCGGAATATCAATAATGGCACTGCGCTTGTTTCGTGTGTGTGTGTGTGTGTGTGTGTGTGTGTGTGTGTGTGTGTGTGTGTGTGTGTGCGTGCGTGCGTGCGCTGCCATGCAAGAAAGTCAGTTGTTGCCCTACCATCTCAGAATTGCATCAAGAAGGAAAATACGGAGCGCTAAAAATACGACACACAAAGAAGGAGGCAACACCTTCTTGAAGCATGAACCAACTCGCCCAAAGACATGTTCTACTCAGCATTGCAGCCTGTTCTCTGTTTAATGCACAGTGCAAAATTTTACAAAGGTTAAGCTGATATCTCACACTGTTTACCTTTGCAACCTAACCTAACCTAAAAGGAACATGTAGGTATACTTGGTGTAACTCAATATGATGCAAGTTCTTTATACATGCCTGCAGCTAAGTATGACATAATTATTACATGGAGAACATTATACGTCGGAACATTTCTTGCAGCTTAGCAGGTGGGACGCACATTTCTGCAACCCCTTCTGCTTACATACTGGCAGCAATTAATACTGCACGGTTTGATATTACCACATGTCCCGAAGCTCTGGTTGTAATACATGAAGTAGCCACTTGCTAACTCATCGCAGTTCAGAACCAACCGCCCTGCGAAATGGGCAGTGTGGATCCTTTTTGATTGCACAACTTTCATAGGTTTGTAAATACAATGAACAAGAACAGTGCACACTACACAATGACAAAGAAAGAAGGTGGGACAACACACATATACTGATAAATATGATGATGAACCAAGTAGCTCAAAATCGGTTAATTACGTAAATACAAAGTGGAGCGATGAGGACGACATAGCAGGTTTAGTGGCTCAGTGGTCAGGTATGTCGAAGGTTAGCGGGACATGATACTGAAACACAAGAGTGGTTTCAACTAGCAGATTACTCCTTGGGAGCTCTGTTGCAGCTATTTTTGCTATTGTATATTAAATCTACAATATAAAAGGAAAATCAAAGTTTCGTTTTTGAATTTCACTCTGAAATTCAGAGCATGTAACTTCACAAATTCCTGCCTTCCTTTTTTTTTTTTTTTTTATTCTCGCTACATTGGCTCAATAACATTTTTTAAAACTGCTATCTTGAGCCTCTAGCTTTCTTAGAACACAATTAATGTCATTTTTATTGATGAATAACTCTGTAAGCCTTAGCAGATGCCGTTAAAACCTATGAGATCACCTATATTAGTCCAGAAAACTCAGAGCGGTGTCAGCACCTGTACTTTCTTCTTTCACTCTTCCTCCTCTCCTTGCAAGGGTGGTGTTCTTGATATTGTGAAAAGGTAATGTACTAATGCGAGGAAAATCTTTTTTTCACTTTATTTTTCCTTAAAGTCAAATCCCAGTTTATGTAGCATGTGGTTACATACGATTCGACGGGTGCCACTGCGGCACTGCCTGTAATGTTGTAAGTGACACACCACGCTTTCTACAGTTATGGCTGTCAGCAAAAAAAAAGAACATTACCTTTATTCCTTTGCAAGTACAGGGCATCACTAACACAGTTGATCAGGTGCTTAACTAATGCTTTTTCTTTTACTTGCTGCAGCTGCTCATCAGAGTGGCCACAACAGTGGGGTCATCCATGCTGGCATTTATTATGCTCCTGGATCACTAAAAGCAAAGCTCTGCGTGCGAGGGCTGGACATGGCGTACAAGTATTTCGATGAGCACAACATACCTTACAAGAAATGCGGGAAGGTATGAAAATTTCTTTCTTTGTCCTTCTTGCTTAAATTATGTATTTGCACTATATAAAGCATCAGAACTACTGACTTCTGGACATTGTTGTAGTGTATTCTGCTTCTCAGCTTCTTTTCTCATAGGTGCCACATAGATGAATGTGAGGTTGACCATGTTCCCTCTTTCTTTCTTCCTTGCAAGAAGTTATGAATTAAAAAACATATTTTTGCAGTGTGAGATTGCCCCTAAAGTATGTTCAAAACACATGTAGGCCTCTGGATACATTGTAGAATATAAAACATTAAGTCATTAATTTTTAAGAACATGATTAGCCCACTTCACTCCTTTAAATTTCATGAAAAAGTTTGTTTGAATTGTAGTGTTTGTCCACCAACTCTATGCCAACTGCTGCAGTCCATGATTTCAACTTAGCGGCGATGATGCCACATGCAGGAGGTACAACTCCCAACAGCAGTGGCTACTTTTCACTTGATGCACAATACAAAATCATCAAGGCACTAAAATTTACATGCCCATTAAATGGCCACAGGTTGTTCAAACTGATTCGAAGTCTTCCTACTGCAGCATGTTTCACAATCGTACCTGGTTTCGGAACTCAATACACAACACTCAACACTTTGTGGCAGTGCGTACACAACATCTTAGCAAGTGCTGTTCCCTTTCATAGTCACATAGCCGAGCATTCCTCATTTTCATCTAGGGTGAAATAGCTTTTATTATATTTCCGTGGTGGAACATATGTGATAGCATTTTATTTAGTGCAACGTGGGAAAAAATAAACTGAGGAAGAGAAAGCAAAAGGTCGAGTGTTAACCTTCTGCTCGCTCTTCCTTTTTATCTAATAGTGAATTCGACCAATGAATCACCAGCAAGTCTTTCTTTTTTGCTCCACAGCCGAGAATTCGGGTTCCACTGGCAGATTTGGAGCAAGTTCATATTTTCCGTTAGCCGATTTGGCAGCCTGCTCCTCGTTGATATATCTCGTAGAGTCTGATTCCACCTGAAATCTAACGACACGGTGTCACCGTTTCCTTATCAGTGGGGCACGGCGTTCTTTTTTTTTCTCTCTTTTTCTTTTTTTTTTTGCGCTTTTCAAGGCGCTGTCTGATAATCCTGGGCAGTTGTTAACATTTTTCAAATGTTAACCCTGCAGGATTGCTCCTTGCTCTGTGCAATTGCAACAGTTCTACTGCAGAAAGTAGCAGCAGTAACGAACTAGGCTGGGGCACTTGTGGCTCTACCCCAACCACATCGCCGGATCTATTTGTTTAACAAAGTTTTTTTCTCGCTTTGTCTCTATGAAGCCTCCAAAGAGCGGCTAGGACCTCTAGAATACACATGTCCAACGATGTCCAGGGCAAGGCTCGTAACATGGGGCACTGGATTCATGCAACAACTTATGCTGCAGTCCATGCTGGACTCAAGTTTGTTTTTCTCTGGTCAATCCAGATCCGATCGAGCCACAGTGGATGTTGTTGATCTTATGTGGATTCGGTGTACCACTTGAGATCCACCAGCGTCTTTTTTTTTTCTTTTTTATGTTGCAATCAAAAAAATATGTGTTCTCAATTCTCTATTACATGCTACAGCTTACATGCTACTTCTCAAATGTTCTATTACATGCTAAAGCGGCATGTAATAAACATTTATAAGATAAATATTACACAGCTTTGCAGATTGACCACCTTGACTGAGTGGAAGGGCCAAAAGTTAAGAAAAAATTCCCATCTCGTTGACCTCAGGGGCAGAAAGGTGATGGTAAAACAATGTTAAAGGGTCACTGACACCAAAATTTCGTTGCTAAGATAGCCTGCGGGATCGATTTTCGTGGACATACCCATGTCATCTACCAAATCTCAATGCCAAACACAGCTCCGAAGGTAATTTAAATGAATATTGAAGTTCGCATGCACAATCGAGCGGTAGACGCCGTACATCGCGACATCGACAACAGCAAAGGCGACCTGAAGGGGACCCCCAACTTCCACGACGTCACCACAGCAGCCGAGCTCCGACAGTGCAGCTAGCAATGATGACGTCATAGCCGCCATTGCTTATTCGCTGCGGCTGCGTTAGTAGACTGCCGGCGACGCCAGACTTCAAGAAAAATAGTTTCCACCCAACAGCGATGACAGCAACCGCGACAACAACATGCAGGACGTGCGACAGGCGAAAGAAAACGAGCACGCGGTGGTTGTCGTGCGGAAGGGCGTCACAGTTATGTGTTCTCACGTGGTCGAACTCGTTTACTCCATTGCGAGCGCTAGATGGCGCCAGTTGCACCGGGCGCCTTGTCGTTTTTTGAGCTCTCCAAAACCAAAACTGAAACTAGTGGGTAATAAACAGGTCGTAAATAATTATCTCACGCGCGCTGGAGCAAATGATGTGCCGTGTTATGGCTAACAGATCCTCAACTACATATTGCAGCAAAAAAACATCGGACGAAAATTTTCGTGTCAATGCCCCTTTAAGGTTAATGGTAAAGGAATGGTGCGGTACATATATGGACATTAAGTTTTCATCTTCACGTGAATAAAAGGGTAGGCAAGTCCTTTTTTTTTTCTTTTTGTCTCAGCTACAGACATCATACGTATTTGTCACTCTTTCTGACTATAGTGCCAACATGCTTGTAATTGACACTTTAGCAATGCCTTACTTATACTGTATTCATAGAAATAAAAGCTGTTTTCAGCCTTCTCAAGATACAGTGTATGGAATGAAACATGCTTCAGGACATTGGCCACAGTATGAACACTGTTGAACCACATTCTTGAACTTTCCATGCAACTTCATTGGACATCTTCGGGTGAAACATTCTTTTCTTTCACTTCGCATCGAAATTCGTTTAACATGCACAAGTGAAACGTTATTCTTTGCAGCTTATTGTCGCTGTGGAGCCTGAGGAGGTGCCACGCTTGGACGTCTTGGAAGAGAGAGCCATCAAGAATGGTGTGAGAGATCTGAAGAGGCTGGACTCCCAAGAAATAAAGAGTGTGGAACCAAATTGCACAGTATGTTGACATATAGGTTGTGTTCTATTATTACTCGCAGTAGACAGCTATGCAGACAGCGGCCATTTTAAGTCCCATTCCAATTCTCACTTGTAGATTGCAAAATGGGCAGCTTTGTGAGGACAGCGTCTAATGACAAAAATAATGCAGGCTACCTTGCTGTCCAAAAAATATGGCAGCTGAACGTATTTCTTGGATATACTGGGCAGTCTGCCAGCAAGTAGGCACTTTCTTATGTGTTTAGGGTGAGCTATGCTGAGTTTTTTGTAGGCTGGAACACCGAAATAATTACAAGAAAGAAATGACAATTCTGTGCGGTTTCCTTAGCTTTCTCTTGTCGACGCAAGGTGGCATCATGTTGTGCAGACATCATCCAAACGCATTCCATGACTTGGACGACAAAAGCGCGAAGCTGTCTTATAAGCTGTCAACGTGGCCCATCTACGATGCTGTCCAGAAATGAAACACGACCATAACAGCTGCATGTGACTTGCGGGTCAAACTCTGACTCGTGTCGTTTTGTTGCTGTGTGGACCTGTTGTGCTTTGTTCTGAAGTGGTAATTCGAAATTCGCCGTATTTCTCAAATTAGGTTGCAGTGTGTAAATAAAGCAGAAGCAAGAAAGAGCAATGCACGCACTCTTGTCATTTCATTCACTGGTACTCTCAAGGCCGAGTGGCATCACAGAAGGGGATTGAGGAATCAAGCAACAAATAAATACTAGCAAGAAGCACAGCAAGAGAAAAAAAAATCAAGTAGTTAAGCTCCTAGTCATACAGAGTGAGCTATCGCTGTAAAATGGGCAGCTTTGTGAGGACAGCGTCTAAAGACAAAAATAATGCAGGCTACCTTGCTGTCCAAAAAATATGGCAGCTGAACGTATTTCTTGGATATACTAGGCAGTCTGCCAGCAAGTAGGCACTTTCTTATGTGTTTAGGGTGAGCTATGCTGAGTTTTTTGTAGGCTGGAACACCGAAATAATTACAAGAAAGAAATGACAATTCTGTGCGGTTTCCTTAGCTTTCTCTTGTCGACGCAAGGTGGCATCATGTTGTGCAGACATCATCCAAACGCATTCCATGACTTGGACGACAAAAGCGCGAAGCTGTCTTATAAGCTGTCAACGTGGCCCATCTACGATGCTGTCCAGAAATGAAACACGACCATAACAGCTGCATGTGACTTGCGGGTCAAACTCTGACTCGTGTCGTTTTGTTGCTGTGTGGACCTGTTGTGCTTTGTTCTGAAGTGGTAATTCGAAATTCGCCATATTTCTCAAATTAGGTTGCAGTGTGTAAATAAAGCAGAAGCAAGAAAGAGCAATGCACGCACTCTTGTCATTTCATTCACTGGTACTCTCAAGGCCGAGTGGCATCACAGAAGGGGATTGAGGAATCAAGCAACAAATAAATACTAGCAAGAAGCACAGCAATAGAAAAAAAAAATCAAGTAGTTAAGCTCCTAGTCATACAGAGTGAGCTATCGCTGTTTTAAAAAGCTGATGCTTTTCAATGATGCTGATCCTTCTGGAAAGGCGGTATGCACAGGGAACTTTTGTTCTCTGTTTCAAGCCATAGTTAAGCAGCTTTTTTCTTTCTTTTTTTAAAAAATATCCCCAGTCGTGTATTCTGTTTTGTATATGCATCTCTGAAAAAAAGACCCAGACTGAATCCAGTGATGTACGTGGGGTAAAACTGTGGACGCAATAATAGCTACAGCAAGAAGCAACTCCAGATTTATGAGAATGATAAATGGGATTGGAATGGTGAGATGTATTAGAGATTAGTTTGTTGCACAGATGCCTGTTAAGGAAGTGAATTTTGTGGAAAAGGCAGAGGCAAGAGAACAGCAAGAAGCAAGTGGCAACAGATTTAGGGTTTTTTTTTTTTCATGGTGGAAATACTGGAGGCTCAGTAGTATTTGTGGAGAATGTGGGAGGTGGAGTTGATTCTAAATAAGTTCGAGTGAATTAGTTAGCCTAGCGTAGCCGGGGACCCATGCAGAGGGACATTTAGAGCACACTGTTGTTTTCTAGAGAAGCAGTTACAGTGATACGGGGGTAGAAGAAAATTTACATCACAGGACTTTATTTTCTTGCTCATCCTATATTTTTTCTTCTGCACTTTGACCTATTTTAAGGTGGGAATAACGTACCCAGGCATTTCGTTTTCCTGTCTATGGTTGTTTTAGCATGATTATGTCCATTAGCTAGCACTAGTGAATGTGGTATGGTATATTCCAGTGATGGAGATTGAGTTATCCGTGAAAAATGCAATTTTAAGTAGAGCATCGCTTTCTTGCTACTAATAAGTAAACTTTCTTTCTTCAAGATTTCATTATGTATAGCTTGGAAAAGTTGTGTCGTTAGTTATGCTCTCAAGAAAAAATGTAGATCGGATTCTACCATCCTAATAGTTGTTCACACACCCGTTATTTCTTATTCGAGCAGAATACACTGGCCCACCAAGCAGGACAGACAAGTCTAGGCCCTTAACGCAGCATCCTTCATCAGGGGGTGCAACTGCACTAGGTTCACAACAAATAAATTTTCTTTTTCTCATTTTCTATCTCATTCTTCTTTCCCTTTAACAATACAAAAGCTTCCCAGCAAGCTAGTATGTTTTTGCTAGAACAACCAGTGGAAAGCAGAGGGTATGTGTATTGATGGAATGGCAAAACCCTGTCCATGTCCACTTTTCCTTCAGTAGCATTGCTCCAGACATGGCTTTGTGCATTGCAGATGACATTGTAGGTGTTTTGTGCAGGTTTTGGTACCACGCAATCAAATTCAAGCCTTGTTTCTTCGCCATATGCAGGGCTTGCAGGCACTCTGGTCTCCACACACAGGTATCGTTGACTGGGGTGGAGTGACGCAGTCATATGGTCGTGACTTCACGAGCCAAGGTGGCGATATCCTCCTGAATTTCCCTGTCCGTGCAATAGAGACCGTGACCGAGAGCAAGTCCAGGACAGGGGGCCTCACACATCCCGTCAGGGTGGTCAGTGACAAAAAGGTGCTGTAGAAGGATACTACATAGAGTGAGATATTGACCCGCATACTTGTTTTGTTTTCTTTCATTGTGACCGCCTTTTTCATTGTGATATGCCTGTTATCATTCACTGCAGGCCGTGCTTGAACTTACATGAGCCACTTGAATGTTGCCGCTTGTTTGCTAACTTTGCATTCGCAGTTAATGGAACAATCTAGATCTACCTCATTTCGCATTTTGTCCGTGCATCGATTAGCGTCCAGACACACTTACTAGCGAAAGCACGCATGGACCTATGGATTCTGTCAGTGAAAAACACCATAACGATGTTCAAAACTCAAGGAAAGCAGCTTTTGTCAATCTAGAGTGTGCTGCCTTTCTGGCAAACACAACAGACTTTTCATGGCGCTCTACACGCAGTCTTTGCTGTTCGTTCTTTCTCTCATTTGCTTTCTTTTTATTTTGCTTGCTGTTACAGCTGTGCATTGTGTTGCACCAACTTGTCCTGTAGGATGCGGTAGTTGCCAGCTGCGTGCTAACACGTGCCTTGCAAGACTTCAGTAAAGTTTTTCAGCCAATCAACCAATCAAACTTGCCCAATGTGCAGACCCCATGACCTTTACAAGAATTTTTCTATAGTAAGAGTATACAAGGTGTCACAGTTAAATGTAACCAAGTACAAGGTGTCACAGTTAAATGTAACCAAGGGGCGCTGACACAAAATTTTTCATATGGTGTTTTTCTTTTGCTACAATACGTAGCTGCAGATCTGTTAGCCATAACACGGCACATCAGTTGCTCCAGCGTGCGACAGATAATTATTTGTGGCCTGTTTATTACCCACTAGTTTCAGTTTTGGTTTGGGGGAGCTCCAACAACGACAAGGCGCATGGTGCAACTGGCACCATCTAGTGCTCGCAATAAGGTAAACAAGTTCGACCACGTGAGCACACATAACTGTGACGCACTTCCTCACGACGTGTGATGCGTACTCGTTCTCTTTGCCTGTCGCACGTCCTGTGCATTGTTGACGCTGTTGTTATGATCATCGTTAGGTGGCAACTATTTTCTTGAGGCCTGGCGTTGCCAGGAGTTTACTAACGTGGGCATGGCGAACAGGCAATGGTGGCCATGACCGTTATCATTGCTAGCTGCACTGCTCGGAGCTCGGCTGCCATGGTGACATTGCAGAAGTTGGGGGTCCCCTTCGGGTCACCTTTGCTATTGTCAATGTTGCGAGGTACGGCGCCTAGCACTCGGTTGCGCATGCAAACTTCAACATTCATTTGAATTACCTTCGGAGCTGTGTTCGCCGTTGAGATTTGGTGGGCGACATGTGCGTGCACACGAAAATTGGTCCTGCAGGCTGTCTCAGCCGTGAAACTTTTGGTATCAGTGCCCCTTTAAAAAGTTGCGTTATTGACCTTGCACATAGTGTATGTTGAGCTGAAACATCTTTAATTGGCATATTCATGGGAGGTTGTAGTCGTTAGTGCACCAACGTGGCTCATCCTGCTCTGGTGAGGGAGTGCGTTGCTGGCTATGGTCACCGGGATCAGGCCGCTCCCCAAGCCTCCTCCTGTGATTCCATCAACACGTGGATATTTTATTATTATTTTTTTATCCAGTGGGGAATAATCCAGCTCCAGGATTCGAACCAAGGTCTTTTGGCATGCGAGGTGGATGCCCCACCTCCAAGCCACCATTATATTTAATGCGAAGGCACATGATAACAATTTGTCGTTGAGGGTAAGAGAGTGGTTCCCTAGAAAAGGTAAACGTGACATGGAGCGGCAGAAAGTTAGGTGGGCAGATGAGATCAAGAAGTTTGCAGGGATAAATTGGTTTCGGTTAGCACAGGACCGAGGTAATTAAAGATCGATTGGAGAAGCCTTTGCCCTGCCGCAGGCATAGACAGACTGGTGATGATGATGATGAAACATCTTTTGTTTGAGTTACAAAAGTGCTTATGTTATGAATCGTTGCACATTTACAGGCAGTGTGCTGTCGCTACATTGTTACCTGTGGCGGTCTCTACTCGGACAAACTGGCAGCACTCTTGGGATGCAATCCAGAGCCGAAGATAGTTCCATTTCGTGGGGAGTACCTTCTCCTCAAGCCAGAGAAAGCAGATCTGGTACGAGGAAACATCTACCCAGTGAGTTTGCTTTCATCTCTTTTGATGCGTTTTTCAGTTGGTCTACATGTATGGCAATGTTGCTCTGTTGGCTGTGCTTGAATGTTGTTGTTGTGGTGCTTCATAAAGTTTCAGAACTACACCTCTTATGGTGGTAACGGAGTTGAGCTCTTGTTGGCTGCAGTTTAAGCCCTATCTTCATGCACTCATCTTTAGGGCTGAAAGATGGCCGGGAGCAGCATTCCTGTACATTTTTAAATTAATGCAGCCAACGTTACGGTTATAAATGAGAAATGGTCATTACTGTCAATGTGAGATTGCTTTGGTTCGGTCACTGGCTGCCCAATGTTTCACTCGCGCTACTGCAGTCACAAGGGCCGTGGAACGAGTCATGTGCACAGAACAAGATGTGGTTAATGAGGTGATAACGGTGCAAGCAGGTGTGAACGACATCGACATAAATTGCAAGGCATGTAGAGGTAGCAACTAGTTGGTTGCACTAGCTGTCATGAACATCAGTCACTGGTGGTCACTTTTTAGCGGCCTACTTAGTTACAAGCAGTCACGCAATTGTCGTGTGTCACCATTGGGAACACTTATTCACACCTGTGACACAGTGTGGTTGTGCAATGAGTTTTTCTTGCTTTTGCAAAAACAAAAACAGCACAAATGGTTGCTTTTGTTATAAAATGTCTGCTTTAGGTCACTCGCTGTCTGGTTGATTTATCAGTCACAAGCATGTGAACTAATAAGATGCACTTGAAAATGATGTCAGCTCATATTGCGATGCAATGGCTGGTAAAGCTCACAGTTGTAAATAACGTCAGCATTGGGGCTTTTCAGTGTGACTGTGCATAAGTCGTGCCAGCCAGTGCGAATGTCAGTCGATCTTGGTTGCTATTTGATATTACGTGACATGATTTCTCTCAATCGCCAGGTGATTGAGCCCATACGGCTGAACTGAGTGGCTTAAAAGAAAGTGTGTGCTTTGTTTTACTTGTAGCCAGCTTGCACTACCAATGCAGTCGCGTAGTAAATTAGAAAATAAATGTCAAATCCAGCACTTTTTGAAAATCCTGCGCAGCGAAGCAAGGCGCTGGCCACAGTGAGCGTGACGTCACATGGTACCGTGCCCCCTGTGCCAGGCGGTCGTGGACTCGTGGTTTTCGTGCCATGCGCCGTCGTACATAGAGTCGCACAATTCGAACCACTTTTTCTTTTTTCCCCTTCTTTTCTAGCTCTATAACTTGGTTGATTGCGTAACGCTGTTAATGTGGAAGGGTCGACTCTTCTCAAGTTTCCCTGCTACAAGAGCCCACAGGCCGTGTGGGTTGCCGCCGTTTGTCACGTCAACTGGTTTCCGAACTCTCAACGCTCAGTGCACTTTACATGCGTGTGCTGGGAGTTGACCACGTCCTCTTGTAAAGTTTTGACGTAGCTTAGTGGAAGGGCCGCACGAATAATGTGAACCACACACATAGGTTTGCTGCCTTCCTCGGTCACGCTGTAATTAAAGCGTCAGATCTCTTGATTTTCTTGTGCTCAGAGCATTTCTCTGGCTGAAGCATGTGGTGGAGAGAAAAGACGATGTATCTGAAGCAGGCCTCTAGCCAGGAATTTTTTTCGGGTAGGGCCCACTTGTTGAAGACCTTGACTATTTGAGGAAAAAAATCTGTTTCCATTATTTATTTTTCGTAAAAATCGCAGTATGCACACTAGGTGACTTTTTCAATGCAACGTTATTAATTGGCTGAAACGTTATGTTAATGGCATTACACCGAGTTATTAACACCACACCCCAACCAAAATTTCGGGAGGGGTCCGGGCCTCTAGCCCACCCCCCTCCCCGGCTACGGGCCTGATCGGGGGGTGAGCACAGGTGCGGAGTAGCACCAGCTATAGTTCTTCAAAGCGCGTCTTCAAAGGGCGTTGTTTAGGTTCAACTGGCGATTGCGACCTCAAGTAAGTTACCATTTGTGTGTCACCATTGGGAACACTTATTCACACCAGTGACACAGTGTGGTTGTGCAATGACTTTTTCTTGCTTTTGTTATAAAATGTCTGCTTTAGGTCACTCGTTGTCTGGTTGATTTATCAATCACAAGCTTGTGAACTAATAAGATGCACTTGAAAATGATGTCAGCTCACATTGCGATTCAATGGCTGGTAAAGCTCACAGTTGTAAATAACGTCAGAATTGGGGCATTTCAGTGCGACTGTACATAGGTCGTGCCAGCCAGTGCGAATGTCAGCCGATCTTGGTTGCTATTGGATATTACGTGACATGATTTCTATCGATCGCAAGTGTGATTGAGCCCATACGGCTGAACTGCATGCTTTCTGAAGATCTTAAGCTGCAGATTGAAACTTTGCAAGCAGATCTTTGTATAATAGTATTGCAGGTGTTTGCTGTGTCGTTATTCATTTTTCGTTAACAGTTGATGCTTGTTTATTTTCACAGAATGGTGTACTACGCTCAGTGATGGTATGTTAATGGGTCCTGTTAACTTTTATCACAAAGTTGTCCAGTGTGGCCTCTACTTGTTTTGAAAAGTACATTTTCTGCTCCAACCTTGTTTTAAAAGTTCAATTTTTCTTCCTTCGACAGCAGATCTAATTGACACTTATCGGTTCCACCCCTGGTTAGGAAATTTTAAAGCAATGCCATGCTTACCATTCCTTTCACAGCTTCTCAGAAATGGCGACCATCAGGGCTTAACCTTAATACCCGTATGTATCCCTCTGGCAGTTGCATGCCAAAAGCATGCCTACTGCCAGAAAAAATACCCCTGTCACATGAGGCAACTTAAGTGGCCGCAAGCTGCCCGAGCGTGAGAATAGCGAAGATGTTTTGTTGAAATATGATTAATTTTAATATATAGCAGTATTTCTAATAACGAAAACAATGCTTTAAAAATACTAAGAGCGCCACGTTATGCATTGTGTAGTATTTGTTTGCAAGCCACTGCTACCGAGGCTACACACTCCGTCACCGCGAAGTGAGTTCCGCGAACTCACTCGCCTGCCAGTGCGCTTTGCAGCGAGTGTCGCTGAACATTCTCGTGTGACAGCGTGCGACTGACACTAGCGGCGAAGTGCACTCTCTCAAAGTAGACTTGCCTCGTGTGACAGGGGTATAAGCTGCTCTTGTGCAGTGCCCGAGTTCCATAAAAGTTTCTTATGGGAACCCTTCGGTTTATGTAACGTTTCGTTTTTTAATAGACTTTGTCAGGGATCCAACATCTCATACAAGAAGTGCACGCAAGCTTACACGTACCACTTTGAATTCCATTCCGCCCTCGCTGAACGAGTCATGCATAAAGACTAAGTGTTGTTACTCCCTGCAATCATACTTCAATTGTAAGTGCACATGCAAGAAAATAAAGTGTCCCACAGAGTTGGTAAAACAGCCACTCCTCTCCGATTGTGCAGCCCAAGTGCGTAATATCAAGTGTGACCTCTCGGAATCCGAAAGTGAGTGTTCTGTAGCACATTAAGTATAGTTTACATCCTTAATCAATACGCCTGTATTGTGAGCGCTGTGTAGTTCGTCTTCGTCTTATATACCCAACCTCATGAGCCCCATCATCGTTTGTGTGGCTGGTGTTCGTTTGCTTGCTCGCGCTGTTACATTGAAATACAAGAGCTCTGCCATTGCAATGGATGTCGCGATGTCCATCACACTGGACAGCACTTTTAATTAATTTCTTGTGTAGGCATTGTCTAATTTCCAAATATACCCACTTTTAGGTGTGGAAATAGTCCTAAGCCGTCTTGACGAGAGGTCTTTGTGTCTGCCTGTCACATAAAACGAATCACTCTAATGAAGCAAATGTATAAAATAAATTAAAATGTTGTTGGCAGTTCAGCCTATGGAACCAATATTCGAAGCTGAGTGTCTTTCCCGCTAGGATGTACACCCACATCTGTGGAATGGAAACATATCTTCACTGATAATTGCCTTTGACAAATTAAAAAAGGGTTATGATTTCTATGAAAGTTTTGTCAAAAGATTTTGCAATGGCAGAACAAAAAAGTAAACCCAGTGCCACGTGATGTGAAATCTGCTGATGCAGAGTAGCTGTGCCTTTCTTGTGCTTCTGATCGAGTGATTTTCTGTGACCTTGTGTGATTTTCTGTGAGTCTTGGTAATTTTCTGTGTGTGTGTGTGTGTGTGTGTGTGTGTGTGTGTGTGTGTGTGTGTGTGTGTGTGTGTGTGTGTGTGTGTGTGTGTGTGTGTGTTTTATGGCACGAGTATAATGTTTAGCTCTTGCATGTTATGAAACAGTTATTTCCTGTGTTTTACTGTGACAGTGGGTGTCTTGTGATGATTTTTGTCACTACACTGTCGGTCCCTGGTACGAAACGATGAATTTCTGCCTTTGCTGTGAATGTCCGGGTTAACTTTTTGCTGCTGGCATTGCCTTTTCCTGGAAATTGGGGTTCGCTTGTCTCCACTGGTGCTTGCCTTGCATTTCATTCAAAGGGTGGGGTTCACCTGCCTTGTTGTCGCTTGACCTGTGGTTCTATGTGAGGAGTGTTATGTTTATGGCTTCCCTGCACTCGCAACTGCCTTGTGCTTCTCAGCTGCATAACGCAAGATTGGTCACCTGACTCTGTCGTTTCACTGCCAATATCCAAGCACGGAACACAGAATCGTCGTGGTGCCAAGGCCGCCATTCTCAAGCATGCTTCCGTGGCCGCGCGTTACACCACCATACGGACGGCGCATGCTTGACCCTAAACAGCTCCACTATTAAAGCGTTTTCGAGGGCAACGTGTGAAACATACAAGGCCTGTTAGAAAAGTATCCGACCTTATTTTTTTTTGCGAACACCTGACGGATATGAAGCAAGTGCGCTTGCACCAGCTGACCTTGAACCGTCGTGCGCATGCGCGAATTTTTTTCATGCCTGCCAGTGGTGTCCGTCGCTGGTACGCAGCGTTTGAGTGAGGTAGTACGCAGTGCTCTCGTCGGTTTTTTTGTGCTCAACAGGAAATTGGCGCATTCATCACGACAATGCTACTGCACATTCCTCGCACTTGATTCAGACATTTTTGGTGAAAAACCAGACCCCTGTCAGCCTCCTGCGACTTCTGGCTGTTTCCCAAAATCAAGAGGCCATTGAAAGTAGCGCGATTTCAGACAAGAGAGGGCATTATGGCTGCAACGACAGCTGTGCTAAACTCCATTCCGAAAGAGGCCTTTTGGGAATGCCTCCAGCAATGGCAGCACCTCTGGGAGAGAGAGAGAGAGAGATGATGGGCGGAAGGCAGGGAGGTTAACCGGAAGAGAAAATATCCAGTTTGCTACCCTGCACTGGGGAAGGGGTGAAGGGAGACAGAAAGAGATGGAAAAAGAATAAAGAAAGAGAGAGGTCAAATCGCGCACACACACAAGCACGGCATGTGTCACAGACGGTTCACGAGGCCCGTTGCGCGCAAAAACTTGAGCACAGCCTTCGTGGCTTTCTGCTGCGAGACACTGTCTGTCCGGCATTCCAATATGGTTTGCTCGGACAGCGGTCGATCATCAAGGCGTGACAATTCTGTGGCGAGAGTCTGTCGCTGGGAGCAGTACCCAGGGCAATCGCAGAGGACGTGCACAATTGTTTCCTCGCTGCCGCAGTGAATACAGGCAGCACTGTCTTCCAGTCCAATGCGACAGCTGAAACTTCTTGTGAATGCCGTGCCTAGCCACAGGCGGCAAAGTACGGTAGTTTCACAGCGGGTAAGCCCACGCGGAACTCGAAGTTGTAGTGATGGGTCGAGGCAGTGCAGACGGGTATGTAGAAGACCAGGAGTGTTCCACAGCGCTATAGTCATATCACGCGCAAGCGAGCGAAGTTTTCTTACTGCATCCGTTCTTGACAGTGGGATGGCTTGCAGCACTCCAATTTCGTGGGCACGTTTCGCAGCATTATCTGCGTGCTCGTTGCCGATTATTCCAGAGTGGCCTGGTAGCCACTGAAACGTGATGTCATGGCCTTTGTCGGTTAATTCGTGATAGAGCTGTCGTGTTTGAAGCACTAATTGGTCTTGCGGCCCGCTACGTAAGGCCGATAAAAGGCACTGAAGGGCTGACTTGGAATCTGTAAAGATGGCCCATTTCTGTGGTGGCTCTCCATCGATCACGCAAAGTGCGGTGCGTAGTGCCTCAAGCTCCACGGCTGTCGATGTTGTGCCATGAGACGTCCTGAACAGCACATCTACTGCTTTGGCAGGGAAGGTCACAGCTCCTGCAGATCTGCCTGCTGCTGTTGAGCCATCAGTGTAAAGCTGAAGATGATTCCTGTAGTCCTCATGTAGCATTAGTAGAGACAGCTGTTTTAAAGCCGGCGGTGAGAGCTCCGCTTTCGTCCGAATCCCTGGCACTGTCAGCCGTACCTTTGGACGGGCCAAACACCAAGGAGGCGTCGGAAGTCTCTCAGCAGGAGTATAATTCTTTG
Organism: Hyalomma asiaticum; assembly: GCA_013339685.2. Taxonomy (NCBI): domain Eukaryota; kingdom Metazoa; phylum Arthropoda; class Arachnida; order Ixodida; family Ixodidae; genus Hyalomma; species Hyalomma asiaticum. The sequence continues at coordinate 12,952,050 of CM023487.1, forward strand.
GGAGGCACTCGCGGAATGCCGATATCCTCTTACAAAAAGAGGCACCGGGCCGGTCTTCTGGAAGCGAGGCAAGGTGGTGAGCAGGAGCACGAGCTAGGTGTCGAATGTGTGTCCTAAGCACCTCCAAAGTGGTGTGAGTGGTGGCAGGAAGGTCTTTGGCCATTGCTATAGTATCCGCTGTTGAGGTGCAGCGTGGCAATCCAAGGCAGATCTTAAGTGCCTGGCCCTGAACGCTCTCGAGTGCACGTAGGTTACCCTTACAGGTGTCAGTCAGCACCGGCAAGCTGTATCTCAAGTACCCGAGAAAGAGCGTCCGGTATAGGTGCAACATGGCGTTCACTGACGTACCCCACGTTTTCCCTCCGAGGAAGTGGAAAACTTGTGAGGTGGCCGTTAGGCGCTTCTTGAGACCGGCCACATGAGGACTCCAGCACAGGTCCCGATCGATGGTTACTCCCAGGAACCTGTGCGTCCTAGCGTAACAAATTTTTTTCCCCTTGATGGAGAAGTGTGTGGCTTCCCAAGGAGACTACTTTGATGGTGATTAAGTTTCCAACGCTCCAGTTATGCCAGTTTTTTTTCTTCGGCCAAAGGTCGGATACTTTTCTAACAGCCCTCGTATGTGGTCCCTTGCAAATATCAGCAAAGTTCCGACCTGGTGAAAATTTGCTGTCATGCACACCATATACCAAATGTGTCTTGGCAGTTTTAGGTTGCATTACCCATAGAACTGTTGCATGAGCTGGCAAACACTGAAAGAAACGAAAAAAAAGGAGAGAAAGGCATCGGTTTATGTCACCCAACAACAATGTTGCAGGGAAACAAGTGCAGGAAATAGTCACAGGATTCTAGATGTCGTTGAGGACAAAGAGCACACTGCTTGCCTGAACAGAGCATCTTACAACAAAGCAACAACTAATTAGTAGCAACCGGCCATGCATCAGTGATACTACTCCCAGAGGGTGTTCTGCATGTTTTGCTGTTGTTGTTGTTTAGACTTGAATACATCTAAACTCTTTTCGGGTAAGAAATAATGTGCTTTAATTCAACGTACTGGGAAACATCATCAATTCAATCAAAGTTTCTTTTTTTTCTTTGTAGGTTCCTGACCCACGTTTTCCTTTCCTCGGAGTACACTACACACCTAGGATCGACGGCAGTGTTCTTCTGGGCCCAAATGCTGTGCTCGCTTTCCGGAGAGAAGGCTACGGCTACTTTGACATCAACTTGCCAGAGCTTATGGATGCACTGACCTTCCGGTTAGTGTCAGACACATCATTGAATTATCAATCTACAATCCATTCACATTGGGATGGCATTGCGATTACACCTCTTTGGCTTCCGGGACGCCTGCTTTCAAGCGAGATAACTTACAGTTCAAGTAATGCTTAATCAACACTGAGCCTCTCGCTCGAATTTGTGAAGCCAAGCAAGAAAGTGTTATGTATGTACAAAAGAGATCAATGAATGCACGCAAGACCTTGTGTCAATGGAATGCGCAGGTCTTGAGGACACTTCTGAATTGATACAAACTCAATGTGATGTCATTTGTTGAGAACTGGATCCTCTCCTTGTGTGCTACCTTACATAAAGTTTGATAGCGTGACTTTTTGGGCAAGTTGGTTACGTGCATGAAATGGTAACATAGGGCTAGCTGAAACAAGCAGAAGAGAGGCGCAGTGGGACAAGAGCTAACTTTCAGCTGAACATCTACAGCAAAACCTCGTTATAACGAAGTTGAAGGGGGAGCCATAATTACTTTGTTATAGCCAATATCCATGTCATCTATAGGAATTTCAAGGGGAATTGCGATTTCTTCGTTATATCCAGTTTCATTATAATGAGGTTCTACTGTATTGCTAGAAACAACAGTATTTGTACATCCATAGACAGACAAGGCAAATTCAATGCGCATGAGAGCGTGCAGCTTCCTGAAAAGCAAATACATTTGCATTCAGTGCAGCAATGTGGCAGCCGACACAGCTATCACCAGCCGTCACTCTCGGGCTGGCCTCAACAATCCCTTGAATATTTTTGTCTGCTGTTTTATGCAGAACAGTGCACTCTTCAAACAAAGGTTTACCTCCATAATCGTTGCAGTGTACAGAAACATGACCATCCCGATATTGGCCCAATTTGTGCTCGTGCTCTATTAACCTGACATTTAGGCCTCTCCCAGGGCGCCAATTGTAAACTTTCCTACGTGAAAACAAGAAGTGATACACCACATTCATTACACACAAGACAGAAAGAGACAGCTTTCTTTGTACGACCAACATGTATCTTAACTAATGGCAGGCTGGTCGCTCACATACGACCGGCCTGCCACATCCATCAGTACAAAAAGCTGGTAGCACCTGTGCTCCTGCCTCACTTCTGCGTTTAAAACCTTATTTATGCAAGAGACTCCAAATCTACGGGCAGTGCTTGTAGGACAGCATACTGAGGCTCATAAGAAGCTCCACATTATGAAGCAACATAAACTAGCCGTCGATCACGAACTTATGACAATACTATCATATTCTCTGCGCTTCGTTCCGATAAGCACAGTAGTATTCCATTACACCCACCATCATTTCTTAGGCAGTAACTGTTGTTTGAAGTTTTTCACAGTAACTTTACAGTAACTGTGAAGTTTTTCTACTGACGTGCACTCACTGCTTGTTGTTGCCCCGACAGCAAGTAGCAAAGCTTCTCATCAGAGGCTACTGGAACAGTGGCCTACTTGTGTTGCACTCGTCTTCGGACCCCTTGTTTTCAGGAGCTGCATGTTGCTGTTGTGCTACACTAAGCTAGCAGTGCCGCTATTTTTAACAGTCTTGGTTGTCACTTGACATTCTGCGGTAACCTTGGTCGACCCTGCAGTGTTTTTGAGCTGCTTCGTGTCGCGCAAGAAGGAAAAGCTGACCCATCTCTTGGCCTCGGCCCTATAATACACGATGGTGCTTTAGCGAAGCCCATTGTACGGCGTTCGCGTGTGCACTTCTCTCATCTCTTGTGCTCAATTCACTCTTTCCCTCAGCCAACTGCTACATGATGGTGATTATGTGAAGCTCAGTGGATGGTGAAGTGTAGGAAGGGTTTGGCTCAAAGATGCAGCTTAAATTTCTGCATTCCCAAGTGCGAAATTCAAAGGAAGAAAGAAAGAAGTGCACGAGTGTATGATGAAGGATTGGATATCGTCAGCACATAATGATGAAAGGCGGTGTATCGAGGTACTGCCAGTTCATAAAGGACACAACGTCTTGGCAGGGGTACAACGTATGATTAGCATGACTGATAGGCCATAACATGAATAACTTGACACCTTTGCCCCAGTTATGTTATGATGAGCGATAAAAGAACAGTGTCGCTGTTTCGATGGTGTTTACGAGGTGGAATTGGCTTCATTATTTCTTTTCATTGCAGTGTGTCTACTGTATCTTCTCAGCTCATATCACACCTAATAATAGTCATTACCATAACGTTAACCATAACTTTGCCATTTGTATGTTTATAGGTATTAGGCCTCTCTACCAGACCCGGTACACGCACATTCATCATAATCTGTCATTCACTTACAGGGTTATGTTTTTTCCACTTTGTGTATACAGTAAAAGCTCATCAATTCGGATTTCATGGGACTGGAAAAATGTGTTCAAATTAACCGAATGTCCGAATTATTGAGACCACCAAGAAAACAATTAAAGAATGTATGCTACATTTCTGCACTTTCAGTTTATGAATGAATGAGCAAATCCTGTTCTTATTTTACATAATAAATTAGGTAGTGTTCATGCAGCTACTGAAACACGTGCAGCCTGCACACAGAGTCAGATCGAAACTACCGAGCACTGAATCCGTTGCATACATGGTCACTGGTGACATGATCATAGGTAATGTCCACGCATTTCTGAAGTCCTGCATGCAGCCTGAGCGCACTGTTAAAATAAAACTGCAGAACACTTCATTTGCTCCAGACGAACCGCATCTAAACCATGGCTGCTAGCAATGGGATTTTAGGTAGCCTTCTAGATAGCAGCTCTGAAGTCATGCATGCTCCATGCGTGCCGATTCGAAACTGCTGCTTGCCGCAGCCGCTGTTAAAAAAAGTGAGGCTAGGCTGTTGCACAACCTTGGATGGCAGCTACACAATTCTGAAGGCTTCCAGCAAACATGAATGCGCTGTTTGCCACAGGTGCTGCTGAACAAAGTGTAGCGCCAAGTTAAAATCAACCAAGTTTGCTGCAGCCGCCGTGAGTGAACCCTTTATCACTGAAACGCGATCACATATGCCGACCGTGCTTTTTTGCAAAGCACATGACCAACTCTGTGTCACAGGAGGTGGTGGTAAACATAAACTCAGTGAAGCGTGCTAGCTTTTCTGCCATTTGTGCATGGTTCATGACGATGGCGATGATGATTTGGACTGCGTTGCCTCATTTTGGTTGGACGCTGGTGTTGTTTTCGTGTTTTTGTATAGAATTTAGTGGCGGATTTGACTTGGCACACAACGACGATTGTCTGAATTAAGCAAGGTGTGGCCGAATATAGCCGAATCACAGAGCATTTCGTGCCACTGAATAACGTGCATTTTTGTCGGGACCAGAGAACAAGTCTGAATTATCCAATTTTCCAAATTATCGAACGTTGAGTTAATGAAGTTTTACTGTATATATTATTTCGGCTTCCTGTACAGCGACAGTGCACACAAACCCAATGCAACACATGGCTCACTGATATTATCAACAAAGCTTGAGGTCGCGTGCTCAAGCCTCGGCCACAGCGGCCACATTTCGACGGGGGGAATTGGGAGGGAAAAAAAAAAGAATGTTGTGCTTCAACTTTAGGTGCATGTCATAGAACACCAGGTGGTAAAGATTAATCTGGAATCCTCCTCTACGGCATGTGTCATAATCATATCGTGGCTATGTAGCACAAAAACCCCAGCAATTATTATTTACAACATTATCAACATGGGGTTCCTTGGCTGCATTTTACCTCCATTTGCGCCACAATACAGTACTGCATCTCACTACATTTCATTGTGATATGATTGCTAAGCATGCATTCACCAGTGTAACCTCTCTTTCCTTCTTCCAAAAGGGGTTTTCGAAAACTGGTCGGTCGCAACATCCCCTACGCCTGGCAGGAGTTCTATCGGGGTGTGTACATCAGAGCTCAGGTGAAGCAGCTGCAAAAGTATGTCCCACAGCTCCAGTTCTCGGACGTCTCAAGGTAAGTTGTTTCCATTTGCTGTAAGCGTACAGACATACACAACAGCAATGTTGTATTGTTTCAGTTTTGTATTTTTTGATTCAGTACACACCACAAAACCATGCATGCCATTTTACATTTGTTTTCTCTGTCTAAAAAAGTGGCAGCCCTGCTTTGTAGTATAGTAGTAGACTTCTATTAATTCAACTCCGTTTAATTTGATGTCTGATATCATTGAGGCCGATTTTCTGGTGCAAATTTCAAGACTAACACTTTGACATTCATCTTCTCTTTTAATATTGAACATAAAATGGTGAAATTAACAAGAATAGAGTTCTTGGAACATAAGTTACCATTCTAAACCACTTCACCTTTTCACTTTGGTGTCCCTTTAAGAACAGTTGAAGCCAACTGAGCCTGGATCTTACAGTATTTTGGTAGTGTTGTTTTACTTTATTATTTGCCTGTATATGGCTATGGAAATCCTTGTTTGCATTGCTTTTATATAGGAATACCTTGCTGTGGTCTCATTGACTGTACTTGATGTTTTCAAAGGAACACTCTATGACGAGGAAGAGCCACCACTAAATTAGATACAGGTATTTTGGCTGATTTCCTTCTGCCTGGCATTCATCCTAATCCTTGTGTCATGTGCATTGTGTAAAATTTGTCAAAAATTCAGTGAGATTAATAACTGGAAAGTGGTTCATCATGAAAGAAAGTAACGTGCACAGTCAAGGACACAACAGAAGAGACCCAGAAGTGACGAACACCTACTGCGAACATAAAGGAATGCAAAGTGAAGCAGTAAACCAGTTCACTCTAACAGACTGTCCTTTGAGAACTCTGTTGTGGTTTGATTTCACAGTGATGGATTTGAAGTTGCAGGGGAATATGAAGGTGAAAGCTTCATTCTTTTGAATTTCGCGCTGAAGCCTCTGCACTTCAGTGCAAGCGTGATGTCGTGGATTTCAAAGTCTTCTTTAGTTATTTTTCCACCATTTCTGTAATGGAATTTCCTGAAAATTGCTACATTGACTCTCTGGCCTCCTAAGAACACTATGAGAATTGTTTTTACCTGTGAATAATTACGTGGCCCTAGCAGGCACATTATACATCTGCGTGTGTTATCACGGCAAGTTGATATGGGAACTCCAAGGCAGCAAAGCCACCTTTATTTATTTTTATTTTTTTTCACATGTTTTCACCCAACCAAGTGCCTCTCCATGTTGAGAGTGGTGCTGTTGATATTGTGACAGAGCGATTTACTGATACAAGAAATATTGTTTTGCTTCTTAATGTCGTTTAGGTAGTTATAGCTTGTTCCTCTGTGTGTGCCCTTATACAGTGTACAGCAGTAATGTCTGATAGTTTGCACAAACATACAAAAAAATGTTTATACCTTTACAGGGGTCCCTCTGGTGTGAGAGCTCAGGCCTTGGACCGGGATGGAAATCTAGTCGATGACTTTGTCTTTGATAGTGGTGAAGGTGAACTAGCGAAACGTACTTTACATGTTCGCAACGCCCCTTCACCAGCGGCTACCTCATCTCTCGCCATTGCTGAAATGATTGCTGACAAAGTACAAGAAACATTCGAACTGTGATCAGCAAGTGAAGTCATCGTGACCAGTTCCTAGGCAGTCTGTGATGCCGTGGGCATCAGCACAGGGCTGCCAAAAGGCCACTTGCATCCTCCAAGCGACACAAGCAACCCCTCCCTTATCCCTTTGTTATCTTCAACAGAAGTTTTAAATTGGATGGAGGCACTGCTTAGGTTTTTAAAATAAGGAGATTCGGACTAGAGAATGTGAAAGTGATCTGGCATATTACGCTAGAGTGACAGATTGTGACTGACGCTGTCTTTCTATCTTTCCTGTCTAACTTTCAATCCCCCACCCTTTCCCCATCTGTAAGGTAGCCTACCGGTTGTACTAAACTGGTTAACCTTGCTGCCTTTTCTTCTCACGTCGTCTTTCCCTCCCCTCATTCCCGATCCTCCTTCACTCATGCTTCCTCACTTTCCCATCTTTTAAAACTGCGTAGCCTGACTGTTCTTATTGTCCCCCCTGTTGCGACGCAACCATTTTGCCCCCTCGAAGGCAAAATCCTGCCGACGCCTTTGTGTGACACTACAGCTCCTCTGCTGTCAACTGAATGCTTAGGCAGCATTCATTCTCTGGCATTAGACGAAGGTCATGCATTCAAGTGGGTTGAAAAGCTGGTAAGCATAAGTACAGTGCTGAGCATAAGTATGCACACAGGAAGAGAGATGGGAAGCCCCACCCACCCTGCACCACCTCTTCCTAAATTGCCTGAAGAAAGCTGTCCCCTACCTTTACATCACTCTGCCGAAATCGCCTCAGTGAGATGGGGTTGGGAAGAAGAGGGTCCCGCTGAAGTGAACCTTCGCACCATCCCTCCCGATAATGGGGAATCCTGCACACACCTATGCTGCTGAGTAAACTGTCAGAGTACGATAAGGAGCTAACGAATTCAACAGAGAACTTTACAAAGCCATAGATGGGAAAAGCAGATGTGGACATCAGTAATCGCGAGGCATTCTTTTACGGTAACAGAAAATCCTGCTCGCCGGTGTGGACATCAGTCACTACAAGCAGCTCCTTGGCATACATCAACAGCCTGTCATGCGGTTCCTGCCACTTTCTCTTGTGATTGCCGTTTTGAGGTCATGCTCAGAAGCAGTAAAGTGGAGAAGAGTGGATAACTGGTCTAGTTGGTATAGATTCATGGTATTTTCGGAAGCACAAACACAGATGGTAAAAACAAGATGTGGTGAACAGCTCTGTTGCTGATAACTATTCTTCCAGTGCTGCATTTTTGTCATTTTCACAGAAATGCACCAACTGCTGGAAGATACAGTGCAGGTCGACATTTCCTTTTTTTTTTAATTTTGCATCAAAATCTCAATGTCTTGCATGTGGGTTTCAGCAGGATTTTATCTTGAAGGGGACAAGCATCTGGCATCGTAGCAAGGTGGATAAAGGAGGTGTGTTGTAGAGCTGAGGTGGCTCTGGTAAAGCTGGTTGCTGGTGTGTTTGAGGGTGCCAAGTGCCCTCCTCGCACTTCCTGGCCGATGCCCATTGTTTAGCTTGATGTCTCATGGATTTTAATGTATTTTCTCGTACGTAGGCTCTCGTGACGCAGCAACACTTCTGAAAGTTTGCCAAGTTCCGTAGCACATGATTTTACATAAGTACAGTGAAGTATAGTTTTACTAATGAACAGCCTGGTTTTAGCAGGTGCCGTGAAAATTGACATCGCAGTGAGTTTATGTGGGCACATTCAGCTCACTTACTAGGTCTGGCCATTTTCAGGTGACAAGACCAGTGCATACATTGTGCACTCACAATCGTGCCCACCAAAACTTGCATCGCCATGCACTGTGGAAGGAGCATGTGTGCCTCCGAGCATGCATGCTTACATCCTCGGTGCGTTGCTTGTCTTCAGTCTTGCACGCACGTCAGCGTGCAAGACTTGAAGCGTGCAAGTGGGTTAAGAGTGATGAGGGTGGATTACAAGGAATTAAATCAATTAAATGTTGGGGCCCGTGTGCTGTGCGATGTCAGTGCACGTTGAAGAACCCCAGGTGGTTGAAATTTCCGGAGCCCTCCACTACGGCGTCTCTCATAATCAGAGTTGGTTTTGGGACGTTAAGCCCCACAAATCAATCAACAAATCAATCAATTAAATATGGATCAAGATAGATTAGAGCAAATTGGAAGATTATAATATAGATTAAGTTGAAAATAAAATGGATAGTGGTGGAGTAAGATGTATTAAGGTGCGTAGAGGTGAATTAGGGTGGATTAACATGAACTAGGATGGACTGACATAGATTAAGATGGAATGAAACTTATAAGCATTAAGGTAGACTAAAATTTATTAAAGGTACACTAAAGCCAGGTGTTGAGTTTAGCAAGATTGAAAGATTAGGTTTATGTGATAATCATTTCACCATCCTGGCAAGAAAAGAGCAGTTGTGACTTATGAGAAAAAATATTGAAATTGAGAAATTGAAGTGGTGCCTCCTGTACCACCTTGTGGGTACCACTGTGCAATGATCTCAGGCCATTTATATTGAATACCAGACTGTACTGCTCCAGGTTGTAATTGAAAAATGAATTGAATAAACCTTTACAACAAATTCATGTGGAGTAGTCACATTTGTTGCTACATATTACGGTTGTGGAGCTCACTGCACCGTAGTGTCAGCAGCCGAGGTTAATGTCAAGTCCTCTTTTTAACGCAGATGATTCAGCTTGAGTGGCGACACCGGAGGCTTTCAGCAGTAGTTTTGAATGCAAAAACTCGTTTATTGGCACGCAAAAAGTGGTGATAGAATCCAACACCGGTAAAAAATTAGCAAAACTATTAGGATTAGAGGATTAAAGTGAATTAGGCTAGAGTAAGATGGATAAGTTGGAAATAAAGTAGATTTAGGTGGATGCAGTGGACCAAAATGCATTAAGGTAAATTAACATAGGTCGGAGTACATTTGAAGTGGATTCAGATCCACTGAGGCGGAATATAAGGTGGACCAAGATGGATCAAAGCTCATTAATGTGGATTCAGGTAGATTAAAATAGGTTCACGTGGATGAAAGTGTGTTCAGATCCTTTGAGGTGGATTTTAATATGCATTGGTAAAATATCAGGTGTGCGTCAACCTTAATTCTTCTTAATCTACCTTAACCATTTTAAGCCAGATTACTCCACGTTAGCCTTACGCAGTCATAGCACGCCTCACTCCGCCTCGGTACATTTGAGTCCATCTTAGTCCATCTAAATTTCCGCAGCAGAATATGTCAAGAACCGGGCCTACTTTTGTTTTGTTTTTCTGCTCTCAGTAACGCCCAGTAGTCGCGGACGACATCGCGGTAACGGGACACATCGTCTTCAGAAAAAGTTGACTCTGATTTGACGTAACAATTAAGAACAAAATGTACAGGCCTTTCGCCACTTAGGCAGGTGGCACCTCTACTATACATAACGACTGCATACATTATGGCCAGATACAACTCAAGTCTGCAGTCAAGCCCTTCCCGCGGCTTATAACAGCCAGCCACTATACCTCCGCAAAGCTCAAAATAGTTCCATCTGTGAACTTTCCATGTAACACAAATAAAACGAGGGTGGCAACAATAATAGATAGGTGCATAAATTTTTGTCCTCGTTCGTTTGTTAGAGTGGAACATGGAGAGGATAATTTTAGTGAGCTGAAATCAAGAGCCTGCAATGCAAAAGCCGCCACCCGAGTTCTTCAACTCAGTTCATTCATCACTCGTAAAACGCGCTTGGAAGCGAAATTAACTGTACCGCGGCCTTTTGCACATAGAAAACGCGGAGACTCCACACACTTTTGTCCGTGCTTTTTGAGCACCTCACGGCTTCTACCGATGAAAGGATTCAAGAACAGCGGACGCTCAGCAGGTATCGAAGGCATGAACACAGCGCCATTTTAAAAAGGTGCAAATAGCGCATGCGCAAACATTGCCGACTACACAAAGCGTATGCCGTCCGCTTCGAATCTTGCAAGTGGTCGTCGCGCGCTGTGTAGCCTCCATGTCACTGGCGGTTCTATTTAAATAGCCTCAGCTTTTTATCATGAAGCTTCGACACTAAAATATCAGTGATAATTCGACGCCGTTTCTGAGAGTAGTCTTAGCGCTCGCCAACCGGAATCTCAGAGGACATATGTTACGCGGTTTTTTCTTGTTCTGTTTATAACCCATAGCTGGCGCCACTTGGCTGCAACGTTCTCTCTCGCATTACTTCTTCAGTGTGCGTTTTTTTTTTTTTTTTCTGCACTTTGTGTAACGGCTAGGATGCAAAATTTCAACGACCCGATGCAAAGGGGAAAGCCACAATATCATCAAACAACGCCAACCCGTCGCGCGCCCTTTGAACGTGGGAGACGACCAAAACCGTGGCGCGCGCGCTTTGACAATGATCCCGCGCACGCGCGGACTACCCAACCGGCAAAGGTCCATTGCAATCGAGAAAGGGCTTAGGCAAGGAGACACCATCCTTTTAATGATTCTTCATGACAGAAGGTCAGCGACACGAGAGAAGAGGGCGGGACAACGTTGTACACGACTGCGTCTGCGCGCACTATCCTGTGTCGGTTCGAGGCAGTCCTACACTACCCTTCGGACTCTGGCCTGGACAGCCGACTAGTAATGCCGGCTAGTAAGGACAGCCGACTAGCAGTGCAAGTCCTGGCGGAATAACAGTAGCTCGCAGCGGCTCTCGTGTTTTCCGTTTCGTTATAAGAACAATGCAGGTTACTTAAATGAAGGATCAACCAGTGTTCTTACTTAGTTCGCTATAACCACAAATTCGCTATATCAGTGCTTCTTATAACGATATGCAGTTGTACGTCACTCGCTCAACCTTATCACCCTTGCAAGGGGCGTCACCCCACTATAAATATGGCTAAACCCCCCTCCCCTTCCCACGACTTACGACCCAAGCAATTGACCATTTGCAAAATAGTGCGCGCCCTCTACCAAGCGACGCCCGGAACACTTCTTGGTTATGGAAAGTGGTGCCGGAGATGCCAATGGGCATGCGTTGCCCGGCGTTGCTTCTTGCTGTTTATGATCACTTTTCAGTGGCGTTTCTTGTTGCATCCCTTTGTCGACATCATAGCGGAAGACGGAATCCCATTGACTTTTTCGAGGTGGATAGACAGGAGACTTTTCGCCGTCGTGACCATCGATCAACGGCGTTTCGCGAAAGCTGTATTCCAGCACGCATATCGTTCGTCAGATTTAACAGATTTAACTGTGCTGCGTGCAAGTGTCGTGTGGCTGGGCCTTGAAGGAGGAAGGCTGTATTTTCAATAATTTACGACAGGGCGCATCTGGCAACAGATTCATTATTGTGTGGTGGCTAATCGCGGCCCCTCGCTTTTCGTGGCTGCGGTCCCTGCATAAGCGGCCCGTACGACACATTCAGACTTTTGTGGCATGACCTCAGTAAGGCGTTAAAGTTTGTGAAAGAAGCATTGTCGGCCTATAGTCATCGTGCCACACAAGCACTTGGCGCGGTCGATTTCTATATCGCGACCTTGGTATATATATCCATGCAGGTCGGTGCTCAACAAAGGCTGTCAGGATATTGTTGAGATATAGAGCGGCATAATCTTGTATATCGACTGGAACTGTTAAATAGGCTGGGATTCTGTCGCGATCGAAAGTGTCTACGTGGCACCGGTACACAAGACAGACTCGCTGTGCAAACAAGTTATATGTCGACCTGGAGCTCTCCAAGTAGTGAGTGTGCACATGTAGAGAGCTTGCTTTCATAAGTAATATAATCTGGTAAAGCAGGAGGTCACCGGTCGCATGAGAAAAAGAAAATGAAAAGAAATGCCTTTAATAAAATTCACCGTTCTGCTTTCTGTTCCCACGGCGACCTGCCGCTTCATGCGCCTGCTACCGCTCTGAACCGCGCTCCTCTGTTCGTCAACTACTTCTCGCTCACAAATCTAAAAAAAGGATAACCTCGTTGTCTCTAAAAAATAATAATAATAATTTACATAGCCGTAAGCAACGCATTGCTGAAAGCGCAGCAGCAACGTCAGACGCCTCGTTGAATTTCACAACTTGCCCAGCCACCTGGTATGGCCTCCGAAATCCGGGAAGCGGGTGGATCTAACCAACGAGAGGGCGCACCCATCGAGCGGCTTCTCGCGCATGCGCAGAGGTATTTTTACCGCGTAGCATCCGCGTTTTGAATAACTTTCTTGAGACCAAGTTCCTGGAAACTTCAGAAAAGAAGGACCGACGACTTCTCTACGTTTTGGCGACAGTTCTACCCTCCAGCAACAGAATTCATAATTTGAAACGCGTAACTACAGCCAAGAAAGGGGGCTATATTTTGGACAAGACGACGACAGTTTCTGTCATCCGAGGCCCCCCCGCCACCTAACCATTCTTTAATCAGGCAGAGACGGAAAAGTCGCCGCGACGAAGTGATGTTCACGAAAATTAGTGCATCAACGATGAACTTTTACTGAAGTAATTTCGAAGTAATTTCATTACATTTCAAAAGTGGGAGTAACGTAGTCGCTTTACCTCCTCCCGGCGGTAATTTCTAATGCAACTTAATTCCAATCAGTTAAGAATTTAGGAAATCAATTCGTAATATAATTTAATTACTTGCTAGAAATAATCTTACCATATCTGGGCGACCACACGCTTCCATGGTTACCTTGCGGATATTTACAAGGAGCATCACGTCACAGCACGAACACGTCTGTTGTACGTTAATTAGTTGATCTAGTGCCTCCCCTACGATTTCGAATAGAGGCAGCAGCATGAATACCCTCGCAAAATTTAAGCGAAGACAATTAACGGACGGGAGTGGAAAACATTAATTAATAATCATTTGTCACATCTGTCACTGGAAAGGCTCGCCTGGCACGGAACATTCTTTTGCGAGAGTAGAGAAAAGCCAGACAGAATCGTCGCCTCGGCTTCTTCTAGCTGGTCCCAGTAGTTTAGTAGTGGTTCGTGAGAAAGAGGAAAAAAGGCGCTGTCTGTCTCCCATGCTGGTGACACGGCTAAGCGCTTACTGGCCCCAGGGGTGCAGGGGTGCCTCTCCTTCCAAAAACCGGGCAGAAGGCGTCCCACTCGCGTCTGGTTTTTCGTGGGGTCATTCATAGGTCAAGGAAATGGAGTCATGGTTCACTTTTGTAGGGGTGGCAAAGTATTTTTGTGGGGGCGGCAGTGGTTCACAACAGTAGAAATAGAAAAGGCAACTAGAAAAAGGAATTACACGTGGTGATGTTGTGCGAAGCCACACTTAATTGCTTTGAATCTAGGTTTTGCCGGGCTTCCCGCTTCCACTGCGCTCCATGGTGTCATCTTTAGCTGCCAGGGCGAAACCTGACCATGACCAAACGATGATCCCAGCGAGTTTGTAACAGCCTGGTTGTAAAAAAAGAATGCGAAGAATGTGGAGCCTTTACTCCGGAGGCCCCAGTGGCTTGAGCGGCTCGCTTGTCTTGCTGCTTGCATGCTGGGCTTCTACGCAGATGCGTGGTAAACCGTAAAGCGGTGCACAGCGACCCAACCTTTCCTTGCTGGTGCAAATGAACTTGCAATGCTTACGCGCAGCGATCCTTGTGACGTGTCCGACAACAACGAGCTTTCGTTTTTGTAGAGACGCAACGTCCAGGAGAAAAAGTGGAAAGATCACAATATTAAATCACGCTTTTTGCGTTATTTCGGCACTACGACAGCGACCAAATTTTAAAAAAAAAACGATATTCCCCTGTGAACCCTTAGAATGTGTAAACGAATACGTATACCTGGGACAGTTACTAACAGGAGCACCTACACATGAAAAGGAAATTCTCCGTAGAATAAGGATGGGCTGGAGCGCATTCGGAAAGAATTACGAAATTATGACTGGGAACTTGTCGCTCTCACTAAAGCGAAAAATATTCAATCACTGCATTTTCCCAATACTAACGTACGGCGCAGAAACGTGGAAGATAACGAAAAAACTAGAGATGACACTAAGGAGCACGCAACGTGCAATGGAAAGGAAAATGATAGGGGTAACGCTAAGAGATAAAAAAACGAGCGGAATGGATCAGAGGACAGGAGTATGTTGTTGTTTTGTGGGGTTTTACGTCCCAAAACCAGTTCTGATTATGAGAGACGCCGTAGTGGAGGGCTCCGGAAATTTCGACCACCTGGGGTTCTTTAACGTGCACTGACATCGCACAGCACACGGGCCTCAACATTTCGCCTCCATCGAAATGCAGCCGCCGCGGCCGGGATTCGATCCCGCGACCCTCGGATCAGCAGCCGAGTACCTTAGCCACTAGACCACCGTGGCGGGGCAGAGGACAGGAGTAGCCGATATTATCTTATCAATTAAAAGAAAGAAGTGGACCTGGGCATGACATGTCATGAGGAGGAAGGATAATAGGTGGACAGTAAGAGCGACGGAATGGATACCACGAGAGGGAAAACGCAACAGAGGTAGCAAAAGGTTAGATGGAGCGATGAAATTAAAAAGTTTGCGGGCATAAAGTGGAACCAACTCGCTCAGGATAAGATGGAGTGGAAATCGTTGGGAGAGGCCTTCGTCCTGCAGTGGACCTAAATAGGCTGATGATGATGATGATGAACGTCCAGGAGAAAAATTGGAAGGATCACAACATTAAATCACACTTTTTGTGTTCTTTCGGCACTACGACAGCGACCAAAAATTAAAAAAAAACAAAATTCCTCTATGTTTTGTATAGTGAGGGATATTGCGAAATTCTAAGGTTTTCGACGCAGCGACTCGTATCTGCTAGTCGTTCTCCTTGTTTCTTTGCTTATTGCTTCCCGTTGCCTTTCTTTACAGTGTGACTTTTTTTTTTCCCCCGATATGTTTCACTAACATGCCCTAAGGAATAAACAGTGCAAAAAGACAACGACAAGAGAGGATACACACAGATATAGCGCTGATACAGCTACATCAATGAACGAAACGAGCAGACACGGTGCAACGGAATAGTTAAAAGAGCCCTGTGTACTAGAAATAAGATTTACTAAAGCGGAAGCTTGGGGCGATTCACACATCGCTGTATCTGTGTGTCCTTTTGTGTCGTTGTCTTTTTGTGCTGTTTATTCTTTAAGCCTATGAACCAAACTGTCCCGAGCCACCGCTTTGACACAGATGCCCTACTTGCGATGTCGCAGTGGACTTCCTCTTTCTGTACACTGTTAGCGTAATAGTCTCTCTGCAAGTCCCCTCCTGTAACATGAATAAGCGCTGCGCGTAAATAAATAAATAAATAAATAAATAAATAAATAAATAAATAAATAAATAAATAAATAAACGGCGTAGCAGAGACTGGAACATTGGGCTGCAATATTCGGTTTTCCTGCAGCCTACTCCCTCCCCTCTCTCCCTTCTCTATGGTCAAAGATCCAGAACACCCCCCCCCCCCCCCCGCCCTGAACAGAAATTCCTGGTTAAAAACACGTGCAAGCATCTAAATGGCGATCTCTCTAGAAGATAGGCCATCGAATTAATAATGGCTGTTATAGCTATATCAACCGCCACCAAGGACAGCTGCGGTCACTAAAACGGATGAACGAAAATGCTGGCTGTTGGCCACGGAGGGCCGGCTATCAATGATCATTCGCTAACACATGAGCGACTACAAGTCCGCCGCGGTGGTGCCGTGGTCATCACGATCGGCTGCTGACACAAAGCACGTGGGTTCGATCCCGGCTGTGGCAATCGCGTTTTCGATAGAAGCGAAAATGGCAGAGGTCCACATACTGTGCGATGTTAGTGCACGTAATGAACTCTAGGTGACAGAAATTTCCCTGTCCGTCCTTTTCGGCGTCCCACATAATGACACGGTTGCTCTGGCACGTAAGATCTTATCAGCTGTTTTAATCAATGAATCAGTAGAATATACGCCATAGCCAAGGTCAGTCGTCAACGATAAGCACTTAAGCGACTAAGCCGCGTAAGAAATCTCTGCCCGCTAATATCAGCAACGTGAAAACACGCTGCCGATTATACATGCAAACAGCGAGCGATACCACTGCAGTTCAGAAACTGTTCTGTTCGTAATCGCTCATTCGTAATTGCACAGTAAGTGTATGTACATCTATATAAAAGATACAATCCTGAGTGTCTGCAAATAAAAATGATCTACATACATACATACATACATACATACATACATACATACATACATACATACATACATACATACATACATACATACATACATACATACATACATACATACATACAGACAGACAGACAGACAGACAGACAGACAGACAGAACTTTGCTGAGGTCCTGTGAAGCGCGGCCCTTAGAGCAGCACTATCCTCGAAAATGTCAGTGCTTACACCAGTGGAAGAGAGTAAACCGTGACCAGTGTGACGGAGTACGTGTAATATGATGGGGTAAAAAAAAATAGAAAGAGAAGTAACAGATCCCGGCCCGAGCCACACCGTCAGAGCTACCGGAATAGTGCCTAAAATACAGTATATTCTAGGCACTACAACCGAGCTATGCTTTGTGAAACGGCCGATAACGAGTCTACTTGTACACATTTTCTTTGCCGATGGATCATGAAAAAAAACAAAAAAAACAGGCTATGACGAGGCACCACACGCTTTGCCTCGGTACATTGAAAGAATGGTACCACTTTTGTTGTCCTTTTCTTTTTTGCTTAGTGATCTTCAATTCAATTCAATTTATTTCTTTCAATACAGCGTAACATTGTTAGGGATATGTATTACATTCGGAGGTCCCATAGTTACGAGAATCTGACGGGGGGGACCTCCTAGTACTAAAACAGATGTATGTTAAGTACCAAGTGCAGCATGAGAAAAGAATAATACATTTATAAAAACTTACAGGAAAGCTATAGGAAGAACGCAAGATTAAAAAGAATGAAAGCAAGAATGAATGAAAACTGAAAGCGACAAACAGAAAAAAGAACAGGCAGGTTATGTAAATCTACGATTATACAATAATTTGTAGAAACTGTGAAAAACCTTCATGATGCAGGCGTCATTAATTCATCAGAACAAAGTGTTCTGTGATCTGTTAGAAGAAAGACATGCAAGGATATAAGCGCGAAAGTGCAGCACTCTAGTTGTATCTCACGACGAACTCGCATCCAGGGGTAGGAGTTACAGTGGGGGGGAGAAGTTAGCACGCGGGAATCTACCTGATACATACACCAGATCGTTGCGCTATCTACTACATATATAAAGGTATAGGACCCAACCTTTCTCGCTTTTATGTGAGCAGGAAACCCGTACTGGTCTCAAAACGTCATAAAACGCGCAGACTGTCTACGCGCAGACGAATCGCACGCTTGAAGTTTCTATACCAACTGTATAACAAGACATTAAATATAGATCCAACTTTGCACTTGTGCCCTCTAGCCCGTGTGCCACCGCGTATCAATAATCCGTATGTTATTTTACCTTATGCCACGAGAATCGATTTGTTCAAGTTTTCTTTCTTGCCTCCTATAATTATTGACTGGAACAAGCTTGATTCCAGTGTGTTTGTTGATTGCAAGTCAACTCAAAATTTTCAGCATCGTTTGGAACTGATTTTGACATAATATTGTAATAATATTATATATTGTGTTTTCCCTTGTAACAGCCCGCTAGGGCTTACAGTATTGAAAATAATAAATAAAAATAAAACATCCCCCCCTTTTTTTTTTCGTCGCGACTTCGGTGGAAGGAAAGCCAGTACATGCCTTTGCAAAACTGGCACCCAGGCAGCGTTTGTTGAGCCCTGCTCCTGCTGAGGTAGAACAAAAAAAAAAAAAAAAGTTGAACCATTTTTCTTTTCTTCCCAAGACGTGCATGTGACAAGGCCTGTCATCTGCTGTCACGATTAGGAAAGCGAATGCCTTGTGGGGTGTTCGCCAGCACCAAACCGTGTAGCCTGTCGGGAAACCAGAGCCATGCAGGTGCGGGGCGTTGCACCAAACCATTGTCCTCAGGAATTCAGAGGCAAACCTGGCAAAATGGCTCATCGCAGGGAGTCAATTCGCAACGTGTTCAGCTTGGGGTGCTTGCGTTCCTACGGTCAGTGCCTTCGTTCACTTCTAACGCTGCTGAGGGGGCCCACCTTTCCCGACCTCAACCCAGTTCGCCTTGAACGCTGACAAGCGCGAAGTAAACATCCATTGTAAATTGAAACAAACTCGCCCAGCTTTCAATTCTTTTGCGCCACCGGCTGACACGGCAGCCGTAGCTTGATTTTTTCTTTCTTTTCAGACAGTGAAGCTGCAGCCGTAATTTGCGAGGCATGCCAGTTTTAACAGGGAAGCCGTTTCAGCTAGCCGTCATATGCCGGGACGTGGCATTGCGTTACGTGATTTTGGCGGAAACCTGTCACGTGACATTTAATTACGTCATTTTGGCGGGAACATGTTTATTTATTTATTTATTTATTTATTTATTTATTTATTTATTTATTGAAAATACCTTACAGGCCCGAAGGCATTGAGTAAGGGGGGTTACAGTGAAAATCGCATGTAAATTTCCAAACAACAACGGTACAATGTCGGTTAGTAATAACAACAACAACAAAAAAATGCGGTGCCGCACGTAATGTCACGTAACATTTCGTTTCGTGACTGTGGGGAACATGTCGCGGGACATTACGTTACGTGAGTTTGGGTGACCACGTGGCATGCTCTCGCCAGGATCACTTAACGCAAGTACATATTCCCGCCAAAATATTGCATTGCCACTAGGTGACCTGTTCCAGTAAACTGTTCAATAAAGAAGGAGATACACGTACGTGCTGTGGAAAAGCTAGGGAAACGACGGAAACGACAGATCATATTTTGATTGAATGTACGGATATCCACCCAGGTGTCCACCCTGCAGGAGGCCATGGGTGTCAGGGATAGCACGGAAAAGCTGAACATGTCGGCGATAGAGATAAGTAAAAGACGCCTAGAGTATTGGTGGCGCAAGGGTATGGAGCAAACAGAAACGCAAGGTAGTCCGGCCAAGGTTGTTACTTCGCAGCAGAACGATGATAGACAGTAGGCGAGAAGGAAAATTAGTCGTGAAAATATGTGTCACAAGTTCGGGAAAACAAACGTTTGTAGAGAAAAAAATAAAGATAGAGCTTGGTGGCCCGCGGGCTACAGATCCGTTATAAAGGGGTCCTAACATCCATCCATCCATCCATCCATCCATCCATCCATCCATCCATCCATCAATCCATCGGCCAGATTCGCTGTGATCTGGCCTTGTGCGACGTAGCGGAAGCTGCGTACATTTCTGCTGTTGTGTGCGCGTGCTTTCTTTTTTTCTCCTTCACGCACACACATCTCTCTCTCTCTCTCCTTTAGACCTTTGATGTTCATTTACAGAGTCCAGTCGAGTAAGTTAAGGGCGAGTGAGGACGTGGGTGTGTTCGGCCCGCCCCTGAACACCGTCCGCGGCGAACGTGCTTCACCTCCCAATGCCCCTCTCCCCTTCTCTCTACCCCCAGATTACATACCTTAGCATCCATAATTAGCGGGCTACCGCTTGTTCAAGACAAATCGTCATAAGTGCTAGAACGAATACTGCTTAATCAGACTGCCAAATTTCAATCGCAACAATGACAAACTTATTTTTATCTCCCCCACACGCACTCAATGCACACTTGGTCTAGAAACACACTGCTCCTTTTCCCCTTTCCCCCCTCGTATCGTGGGCCCCCTCAACCATGCACACAAACAGGCAAGTGGGAAATTAGCCTTCTTTACACAGTGTTTTTTTTCTTTTCTCCAAGGACTTCTGTCTCTCCCTCTCTCCCTCTCTGTGAATCTTGGCTCCTCCCCCATACGACGGCAGTATTTGAAGCCCATCGCACCCCTGCACGCGTTGCACTCAGTTGCTTCTGGTCTAACAGATAACATCCAAGGTAAGCTCTATCGCCTGCAGTACTACAGCTTGCTCAACAAAGCTCGAGACGTCATAATGGAGTCTTTTTTTTTTTTTTTTGTGCAGTCAGGCCGTGCCTCATGGACCAAGCCACATTGCTAGTGAACGTACACGTCTTGTACTCGTGCAGTTACCCTGAGCTAGGCTTATTTGCGCGTATTTCGCTCTTTATTGTCTTTCCCGGTTTTCTCTGGAGATCGGTGATAACTTACTCGTGGCTTAGCTCTCCCCGTTTATTTCGGCAGGGCGAACGATTTGAAGTGGTTTGTCATTGATCATTCCCTCTTTTTACAATCTTCGCGCTAGAAAAAAGAAAAAAAAAAGGAACGGCCCTCGCCATTTCTACACAATACTGGGTTCTCCCAATTGTCATGTTCGTTAGGATATGTTTTGCTAAGATTAGTGGCGCTGGCGTTCTTCATTTCACATTTCTTGTTGCAAGCTCACTGAACATTCACGTTTCCTCCTGCATGTTGTTGTTCGCTTGTAATGCATTCCTTTCATCTCTCACTAATGCTTTATTCATTAGTGCACGTGGCATTTTTTGTGCTGCCCTCTCAGGGGCATGCACGAAATCATGCAAGTCTCGAGAGCCTAAGCATTTAATCGTGACCAATTTTGCAGATGTTCCGAGTTCCACTCTTCCTCGTGGTCCTGTCCGTGGCCCTGATAGCCGCCGGCGGCCTACCTTCGCCCTTCGGCTACATTTCGTCGGGCTTCCGAAGCCTGGCCGAATACAAACTGGCCACCACCGCCAGGCTGGCGTCGTACCTCGTGGGAGACCGTGCCGTCAAGGCCACTGTTGACCTAAAGGCATGACCTTTTCATTTGGCCCCCGTACGCCATCTATAACCATTGCCGCAGTCATACTGGACTGTGCTGGCGCTAACGGTTGACATTTTTTTTAATCTTTTACATGATTATCTGCTGTTACAGGTGGCCGGCGAACCAGATGACGGCGCCGAACACTTTACGACCGAGGAACCGGCTGCGCCGGCAGAAGTTTTGCAGGGGGAGGTCCCGGCCCAGCCGCAGTTGACCATCGCGTCAGCGTCGGACGAAGAAATCAACAACTTCAAGAAGCATTTCGCCACCGGCTACGCAGCTCTGGACTTCGCCAACCAAGTCGAGAAGAAGCGGCTGGCCGGAGCGGCCTCGACGAAGCCGCACTACTACGACGCCCCGGTCCTGACCCTGCCCCTGGAACACTACAAGGACTACGTCACTGGTGGCGAAACCGGCGGGTCCTTGATGCGCGTCGCCGTGGTGGCGCAGGACATGCCCAAGCAATTCTACCAGCAGCAGGAGCAACAGCCGGCGCTAGACTCCAAGACGTCCGCGGCACCTACGAACTCGGAGGACCAGCGCCAAGGCCACGTCTTCCCCTACAGCAGCTGGCAGGTTGCGCAGCCTTCCGGCTACTCCGCGTACCCGCAGTCTACGTACCAGCTTCCGGACGCCGCTTCCGGTGTTGCTGCCGAAACACTGAGCAGTGAT
The DNA here is from genome assembly GCA_013339685.2 of Hyalomma asiaticum. NCBI lineage: Eukaryota > Metazoa > Arthropoda > Arachnida > Ixodida > Ixodidae > Hyalomma > Hyalomma asiaticum. The sequence continues at coordinate 12,974,223 of CM023487.1, forward strand.
GACGATGTGACCGTTGAGACTGTCTCCCCTACATCGGTGGACCAGGTTAACATCGTCATCCCCGGAAGCCAGTTCCCGGAGCTGTCCGAAGGTACGTCCAAGGCAGAGTCCGTTCCAGACACCACCGACGCCACGCCGGAGACTGACGTCACCGGTCAACAGGCGGAACCCAGGCAACGTCGTGAGGCTGCCGTTGCGGAGGAGGAGGAGGAGGACACGACGAGCTTTCACGTGCCGGGAACGAACCTCACCATCGTCGGTAAGGACGTCGAGGCGTACTTTCGGTACCTGAAGAAGCACGACGTCTCGGAGTGCTTGGCCAAGATCTTCTGCCTCATGGCGGCCCGTCCGGCCGCGTTCGGTCCGAGCGGCACCAGCATGACAGAGTTCTTCAGGTAAGTTTATCTGCGTTTTTGCACGCACGGACATGGCCTTTATCTTTCAAGGTCACAACAATTGGTCCCTTATTTATTCACATTATTGAACTCTCTGGAACATTCATTTTTCGCGATTCTCGCTTTGATGGTTTATTTCTAGCTTTCCGAAGGACATGTCCTGCTTGGACATGAAAAGGGACGAAGGCATGTTTGCTTTCCTTAAAAGTAGACCCTGTCAAGCAGCTGAAAGCTATTTGCTGCAAGGAACTAAGTGTTTTGGGGGGGCTGGGAAAGCTGGAGTACAGTGACCGATTGTGGTGACAATGTGCTTGTGCTTAGCTCTTGTGCTGTTATCTTCAAGCATCCCTGTACGCTGCCATTCAGTGTAGGGTAGCATTCCTTTATGTTGTTGCCTTTTCGCCCTCTGATTTTTACATGTCATCCGTGACTCCCGTCTCGGTGATTAATATCGCTCATCGTTGCGTTAATTTATGCAGGACTTACAAGCCCCTGCCCAGTCACACGTCAATCTTCTTCTACAAGGAAGCGTCTGCTGCGGGCAGCGAACATGGGGACTGCCACGTCCGGTACGAGATGTGCACGATGACCTTGGACGAGATGAAGGCAGCCTTCAACCACGATGTGGGCTTATAAATCACGCCCTTCACGTCATTTGTAAATAGCTGCACCATCTTTCCTCGTTACCACCTCCCCCTTAATTTATCTGTAGATGCTACCTACTATTCAGATAGACATATGATATAGACATGCGAGTTGTATATGAGAGCCTGTTTTTTTATGTATCGCTTTCAACTGTCCAATAAAAGGTGTTGCATTGGCTTCTTGATATTGTCGTGCTGACTTTCGATTGAACTTCGCCAAGAAGGCGTCTTGCATGGGATGTCTTTAGTAGCACGCGTCCGTTTGAGCATACTGTACACTGGAATCTCTCCGCCAGCTTGGATAGGCATACGCTAGTTAGTTCGTTGCGTTAATTGAGGTCACAGTGCTGGAAAAGACTGGAGACAGTGCGTCCTATAGTCTTCCTTGTCTGTGTACATTAAGCGCTCTGGTCTCGGTTGATAATCGAAACTGACAGACCGATAAGCGCGCGACCTTAAAATGCCGTAACTGTGTTTGCGCAAATAATCGTACGGATATGGCGTGTTCGATAAGACGTGAATGCGAAATCGCGGGAATTCAGATATCCGGGTATAAGGAGTACACTTATTCTGCAGGCAACCCACCTACAAAGGTTTTTTCACTGTAGCACGGATCTGTGTGCTGTGAAACAGTCTTTGCATGATAATCGGCGCATTGCTGCGAAACCACCACAGCATTTTATTTGCTCACAGTTCGAGATATTAAAGTTTGCGCAGACCACGGCTTGTAACTTGTGATCTGCTGTTCAAAGCCTACTAATAGGAGTTATAATATTGATTTCAAATTGTATCGATGCTAATAACTCGCGGCGCCTTTACTTCGAAGCACAGAAAATGGATACGTTTAAGCTGTCACGTATTGCTGTTCAAATACCTGGCGACTATTCCAACTGTTTTCTTCAAAATTGCCTAACCGTAATGACTATGCGCTTCGAATTTGTTTTGCACTAAATTAATATAATTCCTTAATTTCTTAACTTTTTATCAAGGCGGATGAAGTCACCCTTTTGGCTGCAACCCATGCCTATACAGCTGCTTATAGTCAGGTTCTGACCGAAAGTGCTTGCGTCGACAAAAAATGTGTACTGATCCTTATAAACATTCAGCACCGTAAAGGTTTTATAGTGTAGGCACTGTGAGGGGACCTTTTATAATGTTAGAAACACCAATGCTACTTAACGGCAAAATAAGCAGCAGAAAATAATATGCGCAGTACAAAATAAAAGCAAATTAAAAATGGGCGGTTCACATATTAAGCCGAAAAAAGAATACAGTGGTGAACATGAAGCAAATCTTCAAAGAACAATCTTCAAAGAACAATCTTCAAAATGACAAAGTTGACGATATAGAAAATAGAAAAGGAGACGCTAAATGGTGAGGCAAAGAATTCCAAACCTTGGTTACACAAGTGCTACTCTTTGAGAACCGTAGTATGTTCATAAATTGGGAAGTACAAAATCGTAGGAAAAGCGCGTAATATTTGAATTAATAACGTGTTGGATAAGAACAAATTTTAGAATGCAGTGAAATTTCACTGCTTGATAAGCGAATGCGCAGAAATTAAGCTTGATGAGATTGTCAATATGTAGTATGTACAGTTGCCAGTACAGACCAGTAACAAGTGACCGCCGGCGATCGCTCCTAGTAAGAATGCGAACGGCTTGGCTCTGCACACGCAGGATGGAAGAAAGATGGCGACGATACGTTTGACCCCAAGAAGCAATACAATAATTCAGGCGGCTGAGAATAAATGCATAATATAATGCGATCAGAACAGCCCTGTCACTGTAACGTATAGCTTTTAGTTATACTCCTATACCCAAGGAAGTATGCCACCGCAGTTCATCAGTATGGAAATTAACTTTCAAGCGGAGGATCTGATAGATGAATAGGATGCGTAACTTGCGCATTATTTCTTTTACCTTGAATTAAATAATAAAAAAAATAATTTTTCAGTGATTTGCAAAAAAACTTATATTTAGCACACCATGAACTAACGTTAACAAGTTGTGCATTAAGGGTCGTCGTAAGCTTGCTTAGAGAATTACTCGAACCTGAGAAAGTGGTGTCGTTAGCATATAAAATGCATCAATGTGGTTAGACACTGTGGTTAGACACATGTGATCTTTTTCTGTTTTAGTGGATTGGATGGTGGACAGACAGACAGACAGACAGACAGACAGACAGACAGACAGACAGACAGACAGACAAAAAACTTTTAATTAGGTCCTGAGAAGCGCCGCCCTTAGAGCAGCACAGCGGGCTCGGAACTCTTGATGACAGAATTCCACTCCTCCTCGGCGACTTGATTGGGCCCATGTAACGAGGGCACCGCCAGAGCATGAATGGAGGATGAATGGTGGAGATAAATAATAATTGCTCCCGATCGAATTAGTTACTACGGCAAACTTTGAGAGTTTCGACCAATGCCATAAGGTGCAAGTTAAAAAAAAAAGAATGTCAGTAAATGTTCACGCGCGTATGGTTCGCTGGTGGCAATCGCCACGTGTGTTTCCCGATAAAGATTATACAGCTGTCACACGGCTTACGTCTCCGACGTCAGAATCAAGGTGAATAAAAGGTGTATTAAAGGAAGTAAAGGCTAACTGCTACTACTTAAATGTTCAAATCGTTCAAATAGGTCGGTGCTTTACAAAGCTTTACAAACTGGAATGGCTCTGAATTTTCTTATACGAATCCTTTATTATATTCGCCTCTAACCGTCTTTGTATGCGTAGTGAGCGTTGAAAGCTTTCTTTTCCCCAAGCAGTTCTTCCATTTATTGGTTGGCGTGGCTACTACCACAGCAACAACAAAATACGTAGACGCTGTTCATACTAACACACATAATTCAGGGCACACAAGGTGACATCGAATAGTGCTGCTACTCTGTTGCTGCTCTGTTGCTGTTCTGCCGTTGTCAGAGGCAACGTGCGACGCGGGGTACATCGTCTACCGACTCAGGAGTCCTTCCAGGACTCTTTTTGGACAATCTGCAAAACAAGGAGACGAGACGTGCGTTTTTTTTATTTGTTTAGATGCCAAAAGCACGTGCGGCCTTGTCATAAAGTCAGCGTCGCGTAGAAGGCTCCGCAGAGGATGAAAAGGCATTTATGACGAACAGAAAAAAAAAAAGGGGGGGGGGGAGGGAAGGGGACGAACCACGATCCAGTGTGCAATGGTCACCGTGACCAGCTCAGCTCGATCCATGTTGCCCTTCTGGGCGTCCGGGCGGTGGGCGTGTTTTGTAGTTCCTGTCAAAAACGTAACACACAGCAGGCTAATACAGATAATCGCGTTCACCACACCTAACCTAAGAGAGGGACGGAGGAATGTGTGGATTCTTTCCTTCTTTTTTTTTCGTTTCTCTGTTCCTCTTGCTGTGGCCTGGCACCTTTCGCGGGAACTGCCCTAAGAGTCTGCCGCACCCACAACACCGCCTGCAGCCTGCTACGGACAGCGACGTTTCAAATATAGAGAAATAGTTTCGCTGAAGTCACTAACGAGAGCGATGAGAAAGCTTTTTTTTTCTACATTGTTCGGACGGCGCGTGGCTCTGGTATTTTTCGCGCATATTTCCGTTGTAGGCGGTGTCACTTTTGAGCCATACTGACGCTCCCTTTCCGCTAGCTGCCTGCAGTGGATAGTTGGCTGGAATAGTGTACGGTCGCTTCAGTGACGAGCACAGGCGCATATGCGGTAAAGGTATGCTGCCCGAAGGAGCGGTCTGGTTTTGTTCTGTTGGCACTGAGCGGGGCAGGTTGAATAATGGTCTAGCCGGCCCGAGGTTCCATTCGTTTGACTTCGTACTATTATCTGTGTTTCTCCTGCCCACAGTTTGTCTGTTTGTCGTCTGTTTGTCTGTTTGTCGTCTGTTTAGGAAATTCCTGCGTCCACAGGAATTTCCTAAACAGACGACAAAGCCGGCGTCCGGCAAGTACGCCATGTGAGCTTTTTTTTTTTTTTTTTTTTTCGCTGTAATGGGAAATACCAGCCAACGTGAGGGGCGCCGACGACCTTCACAAATCACGACCTTCGCAACTCGCGAGACAACCGACCTCGGCAGTGGGCTTGCACGACTTCTGCACTGTCGCATTCGTTCCGGTATTGCGCCGCTGCTGCACTTGCTGAAACATTCTAATTCCATTCACGACGCGGCGCCCACGCGGCATCACCGTGAACCGTTTCGGGTAGGGCAGGGTGAATCGAATGGGCTTATACCGTTTCAAACAGCGCACACCAGAACATGGGTCAACACATAATGAAGGTCAACACGTATACCCATGTAAATTTCAGACTATGGCTTTTAGGCGCTTTATAGCCATTTACACGACGCCTGTATCATGGATCATGCCATTGCTTAGACACAAATTTATCACCTTGTGTCTGGCGCGTCATAGCCATTGCCGCTTTTGCGCCATAAAACCTAAAATAACTAAAAATGACTAATGTAATGAAGGAGGAGTAAGGAACAGGGAGAACCGGAGGTGACGAGATGTTTCCAAGAAAAGCATTGTCTTCGTGTTTTCCCGGCTCTGGCTTGAAAAAGCGTACGCTCTTTGTCCCAAAACAGATTTCTTCAGCATTTCGTGTATGTTATTATCTCGAGTGCCCTCACACTTTTGATGACATCCGAAACGAATGAACGCTAATCAGTGAAAAAATGATAATTGCAAGGTCTTCGCATGTGCACGGGGTGAAGTTTGAAGTTTATTTCTGTCTTATAGAGAAAAAGGAGTAAGGGGGAGCTCAAGGCTCTTACTCCTATGCACATGGAAACCGTTTCGTGCGCGGGAGACAAAATGTTTCCGGGGTTGTTACACTCCGGGGTTGCGGGGTTGTTACAACCACGCCGCAAGCTACAATCATTACGCGCAATATTTTGGGCCTCCACCAGTTTCGCCTACACCGAAAATGAAACCGCCGCGCCTATTTCGGGTCAGCAGCACAACTTTTTTTTCTTTCAACTTACGTTCTAGTTACGGTAGATCGACTCTGCGTTCATCTGGTAGCGAGCGTGACATAACCACAGTGGTTAAAAATCTTAGTTTCAAGCCCTTCACTTGAAAAGAACGACATCGATTGCCGTCCTTCGTGGACGAGATTCCAGTTTTTCACACTCACTATTTTTCCGCAGTAATCCACGATTCTCAATCACCTCAAGAAAGGCTTGAGTCCTCAAAAGAAAACGTCGTAGATTTTTTATCTCATAGTTGCTGAAAACTCCCTTTACAAGTGCTGGTAATTGTTGAATGCTTATTTTGTTAAGCTCCAATATTTGTATATTCTAGGTCCAAGTATCACGTGGCATGCAGCAAAACCTACTGTTTCGTTAATTAACCATCTCTCAAAACCATCTCTCTTCAGCCTTCTACTCTTACGAGCATAATGAAGCTTCTTTTTAAAAAGATCGTTTATGCCTCTACATATCTTAATGTGGGTACGTTTTTCCGCTCCGATATCGCTGATACACGTTTTGCGATCAATTAAATAAGTACGGAGAAGTGTACAACCGTGTCCGGAATATCTTTAAAAATTTTGATTCAATGTGTGCAGCCACCATTTGCCCAAAAAAACTCTCCTTGTCTTGTGTGGTGGTTTGCTGTAGGATTGAGCTTTTAACCTTTATTATTATTATTTTTTTAGTGTAGTACATATAGGATGGCGGGAGCAAAATATGCGCTAAACCAGCTCGACTAACTCCCACAACCTCAAAAAAGGTAACAAGAGCATAGTACTGGAGAAGCTAAGAAAGTAGTCAATACGTGAGACATTACGCAGGAGACACTTCATTTGTAACCACAATAACCCACAAATATTATAATACATAAAGTTTTACAGAGTAGGATGCGCTAACCGAAGGTCGTGGGTTCGGCTTCTACCGATAGTACGTGTGTTTGGTCGTCCACTTTATTTAATTTTCATTTATGTCGTAATTAGCACACTACCTTGGCTTCGTTTTTTTGTTGGATTCATTAGGCTGTGTCTAACAAAGGAGTGAAGCCTTCATACAATGGCCATTCCTTTAATCCACTGAAATACAGAAAATTAGACATGTATTGTCGGTACAGTTGGGTAAATCGCACATCGTATATAAGAAATAACCGATAGAGAGTGGGTTTGCAGTTGTAAAAACATTGCCCCAACATTTGCAGAGGTTCTCTCTTAGGATTATGTAACATTTTTGGATCAGTATCCCACATTATGCGTGTATAAATGCGAAACATGTACCTAGTACTAGAGGTCCGCGAAATGAGTAGAAATCTCTTCACATTTTTTTTTCTTGCTTCAGGATCTCCGAGCCTGCCGAGACAAGCTGTACTCAGACTTAAATTTACCAAAATTTTACTCACTCACTCGGTCTCAAACTCACGGGTTACAGCCTGAGTGGCCCGACTTAAGAGCGAGTACGATGACATGTGCCCAAAGCTGGCACATGGTCGACTGAATTCAACGTTTCCATGTAACAGATAAAACAAAAATACAAAGCATATTCATGTTCTTTAAATGTTTCCATCGTGCAATCTCATGTTTGCTGAACAGCATCTTGGTGTGAGGCCCTTCTTTCAACCATGCTGCTCCTATATGTTTGCGGTGCAGTAACTGATCAGATGTCCTTCACGGAAGCCTGCTTGCTTGTTATATGGCCATCTTTCTTCTATATGTTACTTTGAGGGTAGTTTACTGATGAGGAACACTAAGACAATGGTTCTATAAATCTGAACACTGTTCGTGCACCTCGTTCTTTTTTAGAAAAAAAAAAGGTTTATCTATTGCCGTCTATTAATCAATAATGCTATCGCTTATTAATTGCCCACTCTGCTGTCTCACAAATATATTGCAAATATTAAGGGCATGTGTTGACTCTGGTCGAATTCGCTTAACGATTGCCATTAGTGGCATGTTGTTTGTACCCCCTGTCTTGCATAAATACAGCTGCCCATTTTATCTGGCCTTCTTTTTAAAACTGCTGGTTCGACTTCATTACACTTAATGAAGAAACAATACTGTCAGTGTTTTCTCTTGTCCAACATGTTATCTGTTTATTCTTTCTTTATGTGTTACTAAGCGGCAAAAGGCTTTGTTTTCCTCTTATTGACAGTGAGTTCGAGTTGTAAAAGCCCTACGATATGGCATTGTTTGAAGAAGTGCTGTGATGTGATTTTAAAGCACACTTCCTTGTCTACTGTCTATTTTTTAAAGCTTGGAACTTTAGCGTGACCTTGCGTATGCTCTGTCCACACTGGCTTCGGGCGGCGTTTTCTGAGCTTTGATAATTGCTTCCGTTGATAATTTTTTTTTTCTGTTGCTCTTCTTTTTTCAGGATGTGGTTTCCGGATTTCTCGGTAATATTTTCTTGCAACTCCACCTCGTCTGGTATCCTATATGCCAACATTGCCATGGATTCCTGATACCTCATAATAGCTGAGAGAGAGAGAGAGCGAGAAAGAGAACACAGGAAGGTGAACTAGACTGTGTCCAGTTGGCTACCCTACAAGTGGAGAAGGGAGCAGAGAGGGTGAGATTGAGAGAAGTGGAAAGCATTAAGAACTTCGAATTCACATCTTCTATTTACTCGTGCTTAGCTCCTGAAATTACGCAGTATATTTAAGCTGGTGCGTTCTTTAATGGCTGGCTTAATCTACATCGGCTTAACCTCCGTAGTTGGAACGTTCTGGCGAATTAGTCACGGCCTTGTTAACCAGGAATTCAACGTCAGTGCTTTTTGTCGAACGCCGCCTAAGCGAAAAGACATTTCGTGGTTTGACATAAAGTGGTTCGTGCCGAGTTTATCGCTGCAAACAGGCTTGAAAAAGGCAGCTACAAAACCAGCTTACATAAAATTAAGGGTCATTGTTTCCTTTAAAAGTCGGATGCCCATAATAGACGGCTTGAAAAACCCACGCGGTAGCTTCTATGCACTCTAGAAACGGGCAAAAATTCATTCACAATGGCTGCGCCGCACGTGGTCGCTACGTTTGTTACGTGCAGTGCAGCGTGCAGTGCAGCGTTTCGTTCGCGTGTTCAGCTTCAGCTTCTGCGAAAGCCTTTGTTGCAAGCAACTGGCAACAGAATGTAACGGAACCTGAAAAGCGTGAAAAAGGCAGGTGGGAGGAGGGGGGGGGGGGGGGGCGGTGTGCTACATGTAGGTTTCTTCGGTAGCCAAAAACATGCTCACCGACAGACACCATAGGCTGCGCTTAACAAATACATTCCCGGCGGGTGTCTCCGCCGTTCTGCATGAATGTTTGCCGTGCAGAAAAGCTGTCTTCGGGGTTTTGCGACCCGTCTATTACCCAATGCTCTAGCTGCCTGCTGACAGACTTATTTACTTATCGTTTTTGTCTGCTTTTTAAAGTTTTAATCTTCTGAAAACCTTACGAAACCAGCCATTTTGTTCCCAGCTATCCCATTTGTCGCAGCATTTGAATCCGTAACAGAGCTATTGTTTTTAGACGGATCTCGCTGGTAAAACGAGTGGAGCGTGTCGGCGAGAGTGAAGAACTAAAGTTGCGAACGAAGTATGTCGTGGGCCACAAAGGAACTCGAATGCCCGTGTCAAACGGTAGGCAGCTGATCGTGATTGGGTCCAAGTGGGATGGGATTTCTCAGCTGTGATGGGCTCCCTAGTGCACTGCTTTCGTGAAGCCGCCGATCCAGACCAATAATTTCGACCCGAATCACGCCCGATCGCGATCGAAAGCGGCCGTTTCACACCAGTGCAAGGCATCGAAAAAAAAAACGAATAAAATATAATGTCAAATAAAGGATCTGGGATTTGGTGAGAGAGAGTGAAATAGAGAGGCAGACTCTATTTCACTGCTTGCCTCCGTTATGACCTGGCCTTCTCATCTAATTTAGCAACATTTTTGCTCATGCAGTTGTCAGATGGGAAGGGGCACCCGAAGGCACCTCGTCTCATAGTTGCATACTGTTCGTAAAATTGATGTCAGATAGATGTTGCCGTGATATTTTTCCGTACCATAATCTCCGTCTCCCTGCTTCACATAAAAGGGATTGATTGATTTCAGGGGTTTAACGTCCCAAAACCAGCTCCGATTATGAGAGACGCCGTAATGGAGGTCTCCGGAAATTTCGACCACTTGGTGTTCTTTAACGTGCACTGACATCGGTCTCAACATTTCGCCTCCACCGAAATGCAGCAGCCACGGCAGGGATTCGATCCCGCGACCTTCCGATCTGTAGCCGAGTGCCATAACCACTAGACCAGGGTGGCGGGACGACATAAAAGAGAGGTAGACGTTGAACACAAATGTAAAACAAGGTATGTTTGCACAAGGTGTACTGCAATTCAGCAAGTTCAGACTCGCCCAGCTCCCACCTACCGGTGTTTTTTTTTTTCCTTAGAGAGAGAGAGTTTAGAAATTTGAGGTTGAAGGCGAGGAACAGGCGCTGCTTCTACGTCCTTTGCGGGAACATACTTTTGCTAAAGTAAAAAAAAGAAAAATATGAAAGAAAGCAATAAAGAAAAAGAAAGAAAGAGAGAAAGAAAGCAATAAAGAAAAAAAGAAAGAAAGAAAAAAAGAAAGAAAGAAAGAAAGAAAGAAAGAAAGAAAGAAAGAAAGAAAGAAAGAAAGAAAGAAAGAAAGAAAGAAAGAAAGAACACCATTCGGTGGCTGTCCTCTATCCGAGTTTTTCCACTGCGGCTTTTCTGTTACTCGCTGCCTTGCTCCCTTTCCATCCGTGCTTCGCCCGTGCTACACGTAAGCCTGGCCACTCCCTTCCCTTTCTTCGTTGTCAGCGATCCCCTCCTTCCGTGTTTATCGTTTTAGGCATTGTCTGAAGCTTCCTTTCTCTGCTACGCAATCATCTCCTCTATCTCTCTCTCTCCCTGTCTCGTTAGAAGGCATAGACATGCCCTTTCACCACCGAATAGTTATTTAAGCACCATACGCACCCGCCCGCGCCGCATAGCAGCCTGCCCTGGTCAAGCCCACAGCATCAACTTCTCAAGGTAAATCCGACGTCCCCCCATTTCTTTTTTGTTCTTGTGTGCTTTCTTTTTTTATTTTATTTTATTTGTTTGCTGCTTCCGTACTCTCGATCACAATGTTAGTCCTCTCAGTGAGCACAGAAAACGACTAAAAACTGCTCAGTTCCATCTAAAACAATAACAAAAGCCAACTGGGGCGAGTTAAAAAAAACTTTCGTAAGTGATTTTTACCATTGGCCAGCTCGCATTAGGATTGCCTCAAATATTCTTTTACGAACATTTATGGTGAAAGTTCTGTGCGTTTGTTTGTGTACGTGTGCGTGTGTGCGTGCGTGTGTTTGTGTGTTTAACAAACCGCTGCTTTGCATAACTAAGCACACGTGAAACTAGAACGTCAGGTTATTTCGTGGCACGCTTCAGAAGCTTGCGTTGAATTGAATTAAGCTTACATTCGACAAAGTATGGCCATGCAATAACATCAGCTTCCCTATGTATTCATGCAACAATTAAGTGGCAAACTTGTGTTCTCCCTGGATATCCTTTCAGAAGCGATTACACCTTGGGAACTGTCCGGCTACAATTCGGACAACTGCAATAGAGATGACGTAATAGTGTTGTTTGAGAACAGTTACTCAGGGAATCTTCGACATAACTAAATGTCCATTAGATCGATCATAAATTTTTATGAATGCCCCCCCCCCCCCCGAACGATTTTGAAGTCGTTGCTTCCGAGAATTAACACTCGAAATTCAGAGACCTGCTATTCGTGTATTTTCAGGATTACTTCAGAGTTCGTGTATTTTCACCGCTCTGTGGCTCCATGTTTTGCTGCGTATATGTATGCAGGGTGTGTAAGCTTTTTTATTTTCCTCTTTTCTTCATGTTTGAGTTAAATATCGATTTTACGAGGGAAACACTGATAAGGCATTACCAGCAATCAACGTTTATCAACGTCTGCATCAGTTAACTCTTGTTACCAGTGGTTTTGTTCATTGTTTCCCTTGCACGTAGCGTAATCACTGGGACGTCACTGGTAAACGAATTTAGAGCGGCAAATATGACCCAAATATTTGTGTTTACGTTATCCCTGCACTCGATATATATAGCTGTTATGTGCACATTTCTTATTCTTTGTAATATTGGTTTTATTACAATGTTTTTTTTTTCATTTTTTGGTACATTACAATGAGATGACAACTCTTCGCGCGTCCCCTTGAAATTGCTGCATAAACGGCCTCTTTCTAAAGAGTTGAATATTGATTTTTCGGCAAATGTGAGACTGGTTAGTTAGAACCACGTCAAACCTATTTGCCCTTGGTTACGTGAGTTAAATATTCCCTCTCCCCATGACGCCATTTTCAATGTACGTGACGTCAAGGAGACATAACTAAGGACATGTACGACCATCGTTAAAATGCTTCCGGTTCATTACGTAACTACAGAGTTCCGTACTATGGATTCGATTTGACTTCCTGTTCACACTACCGTTCTTAACCTGTTTTGTTGACCTTTTAAGTTTATACCTTCTCGACTCACTTGCTCCCTGCATTCAACCAGAGTGCCCACAGGTCCTTGAAGCCCTTGAATACCCTTGAATTCGAAAGTTTTCCTAGGTCCTTAAGAACCTTGAATTTATCGCAAGTTTGTGAAAAAACTTGCGATAATTTGTGAAAAAAAAATTCATGGTGGGATGCATTGTTTCATTTCGTAAAGCTATATTTATTAATTTGTTGTATGCATTACAAGCAATCTTGGATTATGTTTCTTTCTGTGCAATAACCGAGACCGTCCTTTTGAGACAATTGCCTGAAGATCTTAAGCGTAGCGGAAAACAACAGTTCTCGAAGAGGGCCTTTAATATCCTCCGATGGGGGCTTGAGGCTTTGAAAACACTTGTTTGTTTTTGTTGCTTTTTTCCTTCGAAATCCCAGTACGAACCCTGAAACGTTCTTCTGGGAGGTATATTTGACTCCAATTAAAACTTTCCAATGAATCCTCGTAAGCATCCAAAGAAAAGAACCTTTGCTTAGCCATTGTTCTCCCTTAGGTTTCGTCTGAACATAAACTTCTTTGCTTCATGGTAGCTCAGCGACTACGTTAACCTCAATTGTGACGTCACTTGCAGATGCTTCGAGGTCAAATGTTCCTATTGGTGCTGTCGGTGGCCCTTGTGGCCGCCAGCGGCTTCCCGTCACCGCTCGGCTACATCTCGTCGGGCTTCCGAAACCTGGCCGATTACAAGCTGGCCACCACGGCCAGGCTGGCGTCGTACTTCACCGGAGACCGTGAGAGCAGCAGCAGCAGCAGCAGTAAGGACAACGTCGTCGTAAAGGTGCGTGCGAAGACGCAGTTAATACGCAGATCTACCTCGCCATGGCCTATAGCTCATTCTAAGGTTACGAAAGCTCGTTCGATTTGTCGCTTGCACCAGTTCACACGTCAATTGTGCGTTTTAGCAATGCTAATGTTTCGTCCTGTTGGTGGGACACAGCGAAGACGTACCGTTTTCGCTATGTCCCACCAACAGGGCCGAACATCACACGGACGACAGATGGACGACACACGGACGACAGAAAGAATACAAATTGACGACAGAAAGGACACAGCACGAGCGCTCACTTTCAACGACTCTTGGTGTGTCCTTTCTGTCGTCAGTCTGTTCAAGGGCTGTATACATCTTCGCTTAATAGACCTGTCCCTCTTTGTCAGCAATGTGACGTCACGCAGAGCATCGGCATCGCGGCGGACCAGTTTCGCAGTGGTTGGCAAAAAGCTCCGGCGGTTCCAGCAGCTAACTCGGGCTTTGCACGCAACGGTGCTGTCCCTTCCCGAGATAGCGCGCCAGCGGTCTGTCGAAAAGCTGCAACTTCGTGGAACGCCGTATCCCGGCCCCTACACCATTTCGGAATGGAAGAATGACCATAAATGTTGGCCAAACATTCGGTTTGAAGGTATCGGTGTGCACCTCGCGAGCACGCCTGGCCCGTACAATGCAGAGGCCATGAAGCACTACTGATCGCTCAAAGCGTACGGCCTAACAATAGAAGGCCACGTGCAGCTGGTGCTTGTCTCGAACTGGGGCACCCACGCCTTACGTCATACGCCTGATGTCATACGAAAATCGAAGAGAAAAAAAATACCACGATGCCGCTGCCTTTTGTCGCGCGTTTGACACATCCTATACAGCGCAAAAGCTAACCACCATGTCAAAGCGGCCCGGTAACACGCACAAAATGAGTACAAACACTATCCATCCGTACGGCAGCATGGAACCACAGTGAACGCTGCAATATCTTCCCAACCAGGCATGGAACGAATATTTTTCAAAGCAAACGTGACACCGTCACTGAGAACCACCTCCAAGAGCTGTGTCCACACTGCGCACTGTATCTGCATGGCCGGTTGAGCTGTGGCCTTCATTTAACTTTTATCCGGTCGAAAACAGGCGGGGCTGGTACTGTATCGCGTTCGAAGACAAACAAAATTTTCCTTTGGAGTGCTAGCCCCACGCAAGTTGCAGCGATGATCGCAAGATGCGAAAATCTGCACAGCGTTCAGAACCACCGCTTACTGGAGTATTTCCGTTTCAAAGTGCGTTCAAAACATTCACACTTTCGTTGTGTTTCAGGGCTAGTCCTCTTGAAAGCAAACACGTTGGCTGCCCACTCCGGGAGCTCAGAAAATCTAGACGGGGCACCCGAGTTTACAAAATTTACACGCTCACTAATGCTGCGGAAATACAAATGACAAAACGTCTAAAAGCATTAGGTGAGCCTCTACTTACCAGCGATGAAATGTAATCCACAAATCCTGCTGCTGTCTGACGGCTGCTGTTTTACACGGCGCACACTTCACACTTTCCGTCGACCGTTGTCGTTCGGAAATCGAAGAGTGAAACAAAAAAGGCGATGCCGCTGGCCTTACCTCGCGCGTTTGGCACATCCTTCAGCGCAAAAGCTAACCACCGTGTCAAAGCGACCAGGTTCACGCGCACAAAACAAAATAGTACAAACTCGAGCCATCCGTAAGGCAGTATGGAACCACGGCGAACACTGCAAGGCTTTGCCAACCAGTCGGTCATCACGTGCGCGCTAGGGTCACGTGACTGACGTCACTGCACTTTCGTGACGTACCCCAGGACAGGTCCATTGTGCAGTTCGAGTTCAGTTGTGCAGGCAGACGTGACGCTAGAAACAAATGGCATGGTGTCCACACGCTGCATGTGCCTTAAGTTACATTCTGTCCAAAAACACGGATCAATTTCCCGGCTAAAGAACGGCCTGCCTCCCAGGGGTGGCCAGAGCCGCACTCTTTAAGATGCCAGTCCCTCGAATTTTCCTCTGAACAGTGCTTGGCTTATACTTTAGAGTGAAGCAGCTTATGGTCGAACCTAGTTCTGTCCCTGAGCCGTCCGCACCCCACTGCGCATGCGCAACAGCTGGCCCAAGCTGGCAAGGAACAAGAACGAGAGACAACGCTGACGCAGGCAGCGTCTGCTAGAGAGTTTATTGATGAAAAAAAACCCGACTGCTCGCGCTCACCGGCCACTCCATATATACAGGCACTAAATCTTGACGTGCAATGTAGTGCTGGCGGGAGATATCTCTTGTGCGTAGTTGAACCATAATGATTGACAGCGTGCGCGTTAACTAAAGGTAATCCGGAACTCTGCACGATCTATACGACGTGGGAGCGCAGGAACCTCATAAAGACCAGGAGCATAAATGACAACGCGTGTGTGGCAATGTGAGCACGCGTGTGGACATGAGCGGGCAATATCACGGGTGACTTACGGTAACTCCGAACGATCCCCGGTGCTTCGCCCACTCGTCATGGTTAACTTCGCGCAACGGGCCTCGTGAACCGTCTGTGACACATGCCGTGCTTGTGTGTGTGCGCGATTTGACCTCTCTCTTTCTTTATTCTTTTTCCATCTCTTTCTGTCTCCCTTCACCCCTTCCCCAGTGCAGGGTAGCAAACTGGATATTTTCTCTTCCGGTTAACCTCCCTGCCTTCCGCCCATCATCTCTCTCTCTCTCTCTCTCTTCGTAGAGATGCATGAATTTTTATTTACGTGGTTATGGAGTGCAATTTCCTTTTAACTTTGACTTGAGAACACTTGGAAAATCTTCTGCTTCCTCCCGAATTATAAATCCTATGTATTACATATCCTTAATATCCACGCCTTCAACCTGAACTAAAATATCTGCCATCTTCGCTCGTTGTCCAGCGTACACCTGATCGTAATGACGCGCTGTCTTTATTTACGAACGAAAAGACAAGCAGGAAAGCAGGTTTAGAGCTTTGTCTCGTGCGCCCGAGAACTCTTCCTATCTTTTCGTTCCTGATTTTCAGCCAGAACCTTCCTGGAATGATAAAAAAGAAAATTAACACGCTAGCCCCACTACACGGGGCCTTCAACTCTTTTTTTGTAACTCTCTGAAAACAGCGCCAACCAATCATGGCTCCGGTGGGCATATGAGCCAAAACTAGCACTGATGATTTCATGAACGCGGAAGCATCCGCAGCAATATAGTTTATCATTAGTTCGTTTCTCTAAACAATTAAGGAAAACATGCTTATCTATCTTTCAGAACAACACAAGTTAAGCGACGTAGTCAGTACTGCTGGTGACGTCATAGTTGAAAGGAGGGCAGGCTATTTCTGGCTACATCCGGTGCGCGCAACGCACTATTTTTGGTTCAGGCGTTCACGGGAGCATGCACGACTGATTTTCACCCCTCTGAGATTTTCATCGCCCTGAAGCGTTCTGCCGGAAGGGCTGCAGAAACTGGCGACATTTTTCCTTTCCGAAGAACCACCTCTCGGTTGACAAAACGGCGACAGAGAAGTGTCTCTACAATTCTGCCGTACAAAAATAATTAGTGAAGCTTGCACTAATTGTGCGATGCTATAGCCATGCTGCTTCACTAGCCTCGCCACAAAAAAATTACTCTTACTACATAATTCCCTATTTTTATCTACATTAAGCTATTGCTATCTAGTATGGGACACCACATCGGAAAAGAACTTAGGCCGAATATATAGACTACAGAAAAAAGCTGTGCGCATAATTACAGGTGTTCCTCACGATGAACATTCCAAACCCATTTTCGAAGCCCTTCATTTACAACCAATGCCTGACATGTACAATATACAATTTTAATGAAGCGATATCGTACTTCCCGAAAGAATCACGACCCTTTTCTTACTGATTTAGCGCGTTTTGACACCTTATACCTACCTTTATAGCACACGAGCCACTGATGACTGGAAAATTCCTTACACACGTACTAACTATGGTCGCCAAATGATGAGCTACTTACTGCCACGAACATTAAACAGTCTCTTACAATAAACCATTTATACTGTTCCTTCCTTTAAATGTTTTTCTACGTGTTAATAAAATGCTAATCGGCATGACCCTGAAGTACGTGTTTTGTTATTGTATAATGATTGATGATCTCATGCTGCCGTTGCTATGTTGTCAAATGGGGCGAAAGCCTTCGTCAAGCCTTAATGGCTTTTTACTTTCGCCCCACAGCATCACTGTTGTGACTTTTGTAATGTCTCCTGTGATGTCGGAATAAACTGAATCGAACTGAATTGAACTGAATTGAATTGGCCCACTGGCCTGCACGACAAATTAGCACAGTTTTCAGCCTATGTCCAGAAAGTGTTGCATGGCCCCTTTCAATGCTTTATTGCACGAGTACTGCACTCGTGCATTTACCTAATCTACAGCGCGCTTATCACCGGATGTCACTTCGTTTTACTGTATCCTGCAGGATGTCGCCATGGATCCGGACGAAGGAGGTGCCTCCGAGCACGTCGCGCCCGACGAACCAGACGTTGACGTGTCCGTCGAAATGATGCAGCGAGCGCCGGCACCGCCGCCTTCCAAACCGCAGATGCCCGTCGAAGGTCCCGCGTCGGCCGACGAAGTGCCCAACTTCAAGAAGGAATTCGCCGCGGGATACGCAGCTCTGGACTATGCCAACCAGCTCGAGAAACAACGCCTCTCTGCCAGTAGCACCACGGTGAAGCCGAGCCAGTATGACGCCCAGGTCCTGCCCGTGCCCCTGGAGCACTACAAGGGGTACGTCACGGGTGGCGATACCGGCGGATCTCTGATGCGGGTCGCCGTGGTGGCACAGGACGTCCCTAAGCCTTTCTACTCGCCGCAGCAGGCCGGAGACGCCGCTCAGCAGTGGAACCAGCAGGGCGCGTCGCCTCCTCATCCAGAACAGTCGATGGAACAGCATCACCAGCAGAATCAGCAGCATCACCAGCAAGATCAACAGCAGTACCAGCATTACCAGCAGCAGCACCAGCAGTACCAGCAGCAGCACCAGCAGTACCAGCAGCAGCACCAGCAGCAGCCCGAAGATCCCAGGACCGAACAGGCGTCTGCGTCGTACTCCGGGAACCAGCACCAGGGACACATCTTCCCCTACGGCGGCTGGCAGGCGGCGCAACCTGCCGGCTATCCCACTTACCCGGATCCTTCGTACCACGCCGTTGAAACGGGTTCCGAAGGTGGTGCCGAGCACTCGACGGGTGACCACCACGCAACTTATCATGCTAAGCACCACGCCGACGTCGTTCCCGGCAGCCAATTTCCGCAGATGTCGGATGGTACACCCGATTCCGAGCCTGCCCAGCAGGCTGTCGAGGCCACGCCGCCCACCCATGCGATGGAGAGTGACGCTCCCGAAGGCCATCAGGGTCCCAGGTACCGTCGTGACACCGCGGTTGCGGAAGTGAAGCCCATGGAAAGCCACCCTGTTACACCCGAGGCGGACCGCGACATTCGTGGTCACGTGCTGGGGGCACCCGGTCCTTTTAGCAGCGCAACTCCCCTCGACCTCACGCATTGCCTGGCCAAGATATTCTGCACGATGGCCGCTCAACCGTCCGTGTTTGGCCCAGACAGCCACAACATAACCGAATACTTCCGGTAAGTTGTTTATGCCTCGAGTCGATCTCTGTCGTGGAAGTATCTACGAGGTTACTGACAAGGCTGCTCCCATGAGGTGGGCTGCCACACTGCGCGTGGTAGCCGTTGTCACTACCAACACGGGTGAGACAGCTGCTCATATTGCACAGTTTTGATACAATTCCGTTTTTCCAGCTCCTAGCAGCTCCAAAAGCATGAAAATAGGGAAAATTGCTTCAAACTGCTACAAAACAGCCTGAAAAGCAAGTATTTTGGTGCTCACGTCACTTCCAATTAAAAAAAAAAAAAACTTGTTGTTGTGTGGGGTTTAACGTCCCAAAACCAGCTCTGATTATGAGAGACGCCGTAGTGGAGGGCTCCGGAAATTTCGACCACCTGGGGTTCTTTAACGTGCACTGACATCGCACAGCACACGGGCCTCAACATTTCGCCTCCATCGAAATGCAGCCGCCGCGGCCGGGATTCGATTCCGCGACCCTCGGATCTGCAGCCGAGTACCTTAGCCACTAGACCACCGTGGCGGGGCTAAAAAAAAAAAAAAAACAACTTGAGTTCTGCAACGTGCATTGCATGATTGAATCTCGGATGTCCGAGACTTGCTGCAGACACTTCGATTTTTGTGTCAGCGTACACTGACACGGAAATCAATCAAGACACGTGGAAGCCATTATCTACATGCAATTATCTACATGCAAATAGAGGACAAGGCGCTGGCGAAAAGCTCAGATGAGCTTCTTCCTAATGGTGTGAAGCAGGAAAACCTTGATAAAATCCCAAGTGACCAGACTCTCCTGAAAAAAAAAAAGAACACTAATTAACCTACAGGAAGTGCTAGGAATCCTTCAGAAGCTAAATAAGAATATCTACTAAAAGTCAGAGCACTGATCGGCGAAATCTTGTAAGTGGTCTTAACTAAAAGACTATTGTGTGTCGACAATTTTGGTGCAACGAGAATGTCTTGTAATTTTGAGAAGTGTACTGACTCCTGGTTGTGGAAAAGATACTTGACTGCCTGGGTTGCTCAAAATTCGACTTTTGGAGCTCTTAAGACATCACATAATTGTTGTGAGCTGCTCCAAATAAAGGTTCTCCTGCTCCAAAATGAACATTTCGCTTCTCGAAAAACTGCTCCCAAGGCTGTTTCTGCTGTCTCACCCCTGCACCATGTGCACAGATCGTCTGCATTGGTGCTGTCTTAAAAACTCCTAGTGAACAAATTGCACAATTGTTGCATGCCCTGATGGATTTGTTAATATTAGGCTAAAAGTAATAGTAGCCATATTGCATCTTGTATGGCCTTTGATGTCGTACATCTAGTGTGTCGGTCGTTTTGAGAGTAGGAAATGTCCGTGAACATTAGATGGCCACCAACTCCAATATATGGCCCTATTATTTTGTTTTACTGCTATCCGACTCTTGCATATAAATTACCAAAAGTTTACTTCGATAGTTTTGCTCACTGATATTGCTTTTTGTGCCACTTCCTCCATACGTCACCTCGTATTAGTGTGTCTTTAAATTTTGCACTTTGCGTTATTCTTGATCCTCCGACTTTTGGATCATTTTATTGCAGTAATATATAGGTGTTTACACGCCGTGCTCATTATCGTCCTGGTGATTTTCATTTTGTATCGAAGCCTTTGCCTTTCTTGTAGTATTTCTGCAACCAAAGCTTGTTATAGCACAGTGAATCGCAGGCAGAGAACCTTTGCTAAATGCAATAATTCTTTCTAAAAGTATAATCTGAACACTGTTTATTGGCAGCATTGGCCATCACTTACTTAACAAATGATTTGTTATAATCCGATATTCGTTATATTTCATACTAATTAATATTCGTTATATCGAGGGTCGTTTCATCACTACTGTTTTGTCATTCTCGCAGAGCGCTCGAGCATGAGCACGACCACCCAGCAAACAGCTTCTTCAAGCAAGCGTCTGCGGTCGGTAGCATGAATGAAGACTGCGAAAACCTCTTTGAAAAGTGCATGATCACCACGGAACAGTTGAAGATGATATGGGATAGCGGTGTTGCCCTGTAAATGGAACCCTTTCATTTCACAGTCAAAAGGGGCCCTTCCATGGTGACCTCCATTCAATAATACGGACATCGCCCCATTGTTCAAATGTATAACTTATGACAGACCATTGTAAATAAAGACATACGCAGCCTTTCTTGTTTGTGGAGTGAACTTAATGGTAGTGCGACTACTGCCACGGGGTGCTGTGTCGCACAAGTGATCTTAGCATGGCAGACGTGTGCACTCTTCCGGGTGAATTGTTCCCTGTGCACTGTTCCGGGTGAAAGGTGAAAACCTGCACTACAAACTTACTTGAGCTTCATTGATGAAGCTCAAGTTTGCTTCCCTGATATAAAATCACGACAAAGGGTCCGCTCACATGTGACACAGAACCACTGTACAGCGATACAGATCAGGCATCGCATGCGTGATCAGGCGTCGCACGCGTGGTTTTGGGTTTGCCTTTCACCACTCTCTCAGAGTTGCCTGCGTTTGCCGCGCCTTTCTTTCGTCGTCCTGGTTTTATTGTGTGCACAATTTCTTGATGCCAAAAAGAAACTAAATTACTCACCCCTTGCTACAAGATATATACCGTGCAAAACGAACATGTTTAGCGTACCTCCTTACAGAATTATGGTTCTGTGCCTCCACAGTCTGTGGAACACCTTGTGTGTTTGCGTGGCACACTGACGTTAGAATCCACACTAAAATCTCCCCCGACAATTTTATCTTTCTTGAGAGTTATAATGGCTCAGTTCACGATTGAAAAATCTCGCCAGAAGAGCAGAAAAATCGAGGCATGTGTGTCGAGCGACGTTAGCATCACGTGGTCTGCTGAAGCGGTGGCGACATTAACTCGATGCTTTGGCTCACGGCTGGTCTGGAGGCGATCGCTCGCGACTAAAGGCGCGCCGGCCGTGGTTGGCTCACTGCCAAGGCCTCCTCAAACAGGTCAGCATTGTTGCCGTAAACGTTTCCAAGATCACCCTTCTTGTCTCTGATGAGCCCCGATACTGGAAGCACAGTTTATCGTTCGATTTTGGTGTCCATACACTCCTTTATAGTTAGAATTTTGCAGAGGGTGTGTGTGTGTGTGTGTGTGTGTGTGTGTGTGTGTGTGTGTGTGTGTGTGTGTGTGTGTGTGATAGATAGATAGATAGATAGATAGATAGATAGATAGATAGATAGATAGATAGATAGATAGATAGATAGATAGATAGATAGATAAAGCACGAGGAAAAAGCGAATCTACGCTGGCTCTCAACCCACTACACACATCCATGGTTTCAGCCCACAGCAACGTGGCAGTAATAAAGATAATGATAGTGCAACAGCACAATGATAGTGAACCAGAATCCCTTGTCCCGGATCCACTGTTTACTCATATGTCATAAGCGCGTGGAGCTGGCCTTCGTTCTTTTGGCTACGTTTTCTTGTGCTTAATGCTGTTGTACGCACGTATGGCTTGGGTTTATCACCCTGTTTATTTCAAATGATCGCATGTGGCACCTGCTATACTGAAGCTATGCACGAAGCGCACGCGACATCGACTTGTGTGGTCGGACCGCCAGCGTTTCCCTCGAATTATTGTTGTTTTGTGGGGTTTTACGTCCCAAAACCAGCTGTGATTATGAGAGACGCCGTAGCGGAGGTCTCCGGAAATGTCGACCACCTGGGGGGTTCTTTTAACGTGCACTGACATCGCACAGCACACGGGCCTCAACATTTCGCCTCCATCGATATTCAGCCGCCGCGGCCGGGATTCGATCCCGCGACCCTCGGATCAGCAGCCGAGTGCCATAACCACTAGACCACCGTGGCGGGACCATTTTCCTCGAATCTCTGGAGCATTTATTTGTGTCATGTCCGCGTTTCAGTCATGAACGTAAAAGGTTTCTGGCATACCTGCGAAAGATGGGTTTAAATTTGTCCCTTCTGGTAGGGCAAGTGTTTTGGGGATTTGGTCACAGAAACTGTTGCGAGGCCGTGTGGGGTTTTCTTCACGAAACAAATTGGATTGAAGTCTAATAAGCTCTCCTTTTGGTTTTATTTAATTTTCTATCTTGAGCGCAGCACGCGAGGAAAAAATGTCTTCAATCTTCACCTGAACGTTATCTATGCTTTTATTTGCATTCATCACTTTGCAAGGTATCCTTTCAACATCAGTTATGATTATTCATTTTATTCCGCGGACACCTATCACAAAAAAATAGAGAAAGAAAAAGAAGCTGGTCGGGGTGTTTAGGAGCAGCGTGTTCGTTGGGCATCCCGGAGGCTCGGGTACAGTATTCTCACAAAGACCAACAAATCTTGTTTTCAATATCATGAATTTACTGTTCTTTTCCAGGAACCTCCCTGAGAATTCCTGTTACAGGAAACAAGGCGTCATCATCCCTGTGACGTATCTCTAATGTATAACGTGCTTGAAAGCGCTCGTGCTAAAGCCACCGGAGTTTTCGACTCTTGAAACATACGAGGCTTCCTACTTGATAAGCAGCAGTGGTGGTACAGTGGTTATGCTGTTCGGCTGCCGTATGTTATCAGTGGACATTAAAGAATCCTGTGGTGTCAAAATTTTCCAGAAGGCCTCGCAGTCGCATCGCGGCTTTGGGGCGTAGAACCACAACGATTCTTGTAAGCAGCGTCCACATGCGTACACCGAGGCAAAGAGGATGGTACGTTCGCAGATGGAGATAAAATTGACGTAAACATAGATTCTAATGCCATGGCTCTGATCAGAAACTTTTGCCAGAAAGCGAGTCGTTCGTTCGGGTTGTATGCACGAGAGACGAGATGGTGAAAAAACGGAAGTTAACAGGAAGATAAGCGTATCCATTTTTTTTTTTTCATATCTGTGCTGGTTGGTTGGTTTGTGCGGTTTAACGTCCCAAAATCAGCTCTGATTATGAGAGACGCCGTAGTGGAGGGCTCCGGAAATTTCGACCACCCGGGGTTCTTTAACGTGCACTGACATCGCACAGCACACGGGCCTCAACATTTCGCCTCCATCGATGTACAGCCGCCGCGGCCGGGACTCGATCCCGCGACCTTCGGATCTGCAGCCGAGTGCCATAACCACTAGACCACCGTGGCGGGGTTATCTGTGCTGGGTAAGGGTAGACAAAAAGATGAAAAAGAAACGAAATGAAAAGAAAGAAATGCGCTTGCGGCCAACGGACGATCTCGGCTTCCGCGTTCAAAGATATAACACCATAACTTGCCTATCAATGCCAGCTGAATAATCTGGTTTTGGCAGGGCATGCGATTACTCTGTTTAAGAACACTGAAGTGGTAATCCCTCGACCGCTGCTTTCACGCCTCTTCCTACAGATATGACTTCCTTGTAAAGATAAGATTGCCTCGGAGCTGGAAAATGTGCGCATGTATTGGAAGAGCGTAAAGTGGGACCAAATATTAATAGCCATAAAAAAAGAAGTATTTCGCCACAAAAGCCAGCAACTATCAGAACAGGCTCTTCCTTTGGAAAACAAGCAACCTAGGCCACATCATTACGTCACCAGCGCAACATTTCACGGTTAAGCTATATGCACGGCCTCCGAGATTGGCGCGCAGGCGAGCTTAGAGGCCGTGCCATTTATATGGTTCACCGCGATGGCGCTATCTTCGGCAAGCTTGGTGAGAACGCGATTGATGGTAAGTGATAATCTTTGTCAAGCAGTTCTCTTCGTCTTTCCTACGCTTTGTTACTCATCACGTGACCTCTAGGAGGCAGCTGACTGGCCAACATTGCTTGTTCGGCGTCACCGCCGTATAGGCTTTGCCCTTACCGCAAGTTCGCCGTGACGTGGCGCTCATTTAGGCCAACATATATTTTTTTCTTTTTCGTTTGCCTTCGCTGGTGCTATGGTATGCTGACTTCGTGCTGTTGCGACCTGCAACCTCTCGCCTGTCCAGAAGCCAGGGAACTGTCGTCAAAGCTGCGACTGTGACGTCACGACGACCCGGAGGAAGTTTTTGTGAGCAAGGCTTCAGAACTTGCGTGCCTGCTCGCCGGTAAGGCGGCTGAAGAGCAGCCATGAATCTCAAGATATGCTTGGTCGTGCTCCTGTTCCTGGGTTGCGATGCCGAGGAGCGGTTCCCGGGGAGCTCGCCTTTGTCGTGGCTCCGAAATCGAGTGTTCGGATCGAGAGTCAACGAAGAACGATTCATCAATCGGTTGGCCACCGCCACACAGAGTCTCGTCACCCTGATGAACGACCCCATCATACTCGGCGAACTTAACAGGTTATCCGACTTCGCTTTATACCGTGCGCTTCTGAACTGCTCATGAACGACCTTTTTCTCTGCTATTTTTCTTTTCTGTGTGTGTGTGTGTGTGTGTGCTTCGTGCATTTGCTCACGTGAAAGCCCGTGTAGACGTTTGTTATGGAACGTACTACGGTATAGAGACGATCTTATTCCTATTCATGGGCCTCTGCCATCTTGGTTTAAGACAAAAGTGATTCCTGAGATTTCAATGCCGTGACGTAAGCGCCGTGAAATGACGAATGCGTTCCGCACGTTCATGTCCAAGCGTATAAGCCCATTGCAGTACCATTAATTTATCCGCTAGAAACACAGAATGGCCTCTTACCAGTCGAAGATGGCGGCGCCCAAATGCGTTCATAATATGTTCTGTAAATCCGAAGAATATAATGCAGGGTCTAGCATTTTATCCGTCCTTGACAGGGCAGCACCATTTACTTCGATTTTCTTATTTTTATTTTAGTGAAATGCGACAGTTACAGCACAAGTGCGTTTCAAAATAGCAGGTTTTTCTCTTTCTGGTCATAGGTACTACGGAATGCTGCTTCAGAACCCCGAAGTCTCCGAGATCGTCGATTCGGTACGACCTCCACGCAAGAAACCGTCAACGCAGCTCACCTCTTCCGAATCTGCAGACGAGCCATCTACGACGACTACGTGGACGACGTCTACTCCGAGCTCCCTGACAACGGACGAGCCGGAATCGTCGAAGACCACTACGACCACGGATAACCCGACCACTACCGTTCGTCCCGTTAGTGCCGCCGCTGGAGGTGAGGACACGTCCAAGCAGACCGATAACGGTCACGTGAACGAAGTGAACGGAGTCAAGTACCGCTTCTACTTCGACCCCAAGTTGGTGGTTCGACCACCAGAGACGGCGCGGGCCCGCGTCCGCCGCCACTTGAACCTCGTGCGGCTCAACGACGTGGACAACTGCGTGTCGTTCCTGATCTGCGAGATGTCGCGGTACCCGCTACGCTACGGACCGCTGGGCGTCAAGGTGGATCGCTTCTTCAGGTACGAGGGGCGTTTCCTTTCTCTGTAGCACAGTTGGGCAGCCGCAGTGCCTGCACGCAGTGGTGATCACACGGCCGCCTTTTGGCTGCTCACCCGAAAGACGCCGGTTTATATCCCGGCCGCGGTGGCGGCGTCTTGATGGTAGCGAGTGCTATAGCATTCGCTGCCATCAGGACGCCATTACTGCGGCCGTGATGTCACTGCGCGTTAAAGGACCTCCGGTGGTCGATATTTCCGTGGAGCCCTCGTCTATATGGCATGCCTCACAGGCATATCGCTGCTTTGGCACGTAAAACCGCATCAATTATTAATAATAATAATAATAATAATAATAATAATAATAATAATAATAATAATAATAATAATAAACAAATGAGCGTGTGGACATTGTGGATTGCCGAATTGGTGGCCGCAATATTATGGTACCAGAAAGTCGAAATATTGCTTACAAGCGTGACAGCTTTCGCCGCGACCGTATCCGATGGACAACGATTATGGACAGGAAGACCGCCAATCCCCATATGCGAGCCGATCTGTTCTTTGCATTATGACTGCTTACCAACTTGCTCGGCTTTCTGTCCTCTTGAGCGTCACTTTGCGTCACGTACCACGAGTGGACGGCCTATTTTGGCTGTTCCTGGATTGATAAGGGCTGTATGAAGCGAACATCTTTTATTCACGTGCTGCGCGCACCAGCGTATTCTGGGCTTGAGGTATGCGCCTCGCATTGTAGGGTACATATGCGTTTTCATACAATCTTTTTTTTTTCTTTTTTGCCGGCGGATAAGAAGGAAAACGGTGAAGTTACTCACATATGAAATCTTAGTAAGCAGTTGAGCTGGAGCAAGGGTGTGAAGTTCACTATCACTGTCGCTATCACTACACTAGTCACTATCACTGTCGCTATCACTGTTCACTATCGTTGGCGCTATCATGTAGCAGTGGGGTCAATGGAAAGACCGGGGCCGCTTTTCCTTTCTGCGTAACTCGAAATTTTCTTTTTCGTTCTTTCTTTCTTTCTATTTCGTCCTTCGCATTAGTTGTCGCTATCATGAAGTGTGGGTAGTGGGGTCCTGAGGGCAAGAAGTCCGCTTTTCCTCTCTGCATGACAGCTCCGTTGTTAACTTGCCAAGGCTCCGTACTGCTTTACCTCGACTTAAACTGCTGCGGTGTCAAAACGCGAGGCTCGGACGGGTCTCAGGGAACGCCTTGTTGAGTACAAAGCTCCAATAGTTCAAGGGAGCCGCGAAAGCCAAGTCGTCGCTTGTCTACAGCAAATATAAAAATGGAGCGACCAAGGAAAATGTTGCAGTTTACGGAAGGACAGGTGATAGTTTGGTGGAAAAGTGCCGAAGAGCAATCGTGGCCATGGAAAAAAAAAAAGTCCGAATGGCTCAAAGCTTGAATAGATAAGCGCTGCTTTGTTTATCCATGGTCTTGTCGCTAGTATGCCATAGAGTTTCTTGAGCAAGCACTAGGGCATCTACTCCCAGGATTTGGGGGCAAGAATTGCTATGTACTTTGGCCTCAAAGATTACGCGCCAGAGATTTTAGAGGAAATGTATCAACCAGGACGCGCATTTTTCTTCTGCACTCTCACATCGTGCGCCTGTGACCTAACTGAAACATTAAAAAAATATGCAATTCGCGATGCGTCGCTATGTAACGAACACTGCTACTCGTACAGGCATGCGCAGTTGTGTTAGCTCAAATATTAAATATTTGACACATTATCAGCTATGTTTCAAGGGTGTGCCAATAAGGATCGCTGTTGCCATCATTCATCGCGATCAGGCAACCGTGGTATCCAAAAATATGTTTGAAATGGGAGCGTCATATGATTCCGTTAGCATCGTCGGAGCATGCAGCCTGCTCTGATGCCTCTATAGTGCGCGGTGCCTCTTTGGTCGGAGGTAGTACCATGCTCTCACAGTCGTATTTCACGACACTATTTTAGGTCCACTGTAGGACAGCCTCTCCCAACGATTTCAAATGCACCCTATCCTGAGCGAGTTGGTTCCACAGATGGTCCTGTTAGTTGCCTTCGGCTAAGGGGCCGTATACTGTATATATGCACACTGATTTGTATTCACGCAGCCGGAAAATAAACTTGAAACTTGAACCTCGCAGGTACCCCATGTGGGACACAGGCTCTTCGGCAGCGCACTACGCCGCTGTGGCAAGACATGGCCGCCGGCACGGGGGCTGCCGCGGTCACGTGTCCTCCTGTCGACACCCGATTGGGCCGCGGATCCGACACCACTACAGGTTTCGCTACGGCCACTAGTGAGCTGCTGGCCCGACCATGAAATGGCACGTCAATGTGCTTCATTGCATTCGAAGAAGCACGGCAGACCTCTATACCGACAAACTCATTTATACAGCGACCCAATCACCGGACCACAAGTCAGGACGAGAGACCACGGGCCTTTCCGATTGGGAACGCAGCATTTGCTGTTTTCATTATCCTGCAAATAAAAGCCGGGAGCTCAGGTTTTCGGGTGTTGGCTTTCACTCTGAACGTACCTCATTTTAAAACAAATAATCCCTAGGAGGCCCTTAGCTATCGTTCCAGAGAGGCAGGGGCGAAAGACATGACCTTGGTAGTCGATCACGGAATCTAGGAGCTCGAACCTGGAAGTTTTTTGGCAGTCGATCATTCGTTGCGGTTAATTGAGCGTATAAGGCTTTAAAGTTTAACACTCAGTCAAACGTGCCTTATGTCCACATTGAAATGGGGGTATGAGCTACACGGTGGATCTTATCATCATTAACCGTGACGTAACTGAAGTATTGCTGTCATGACCAATCAGTCACACTAGCCGTACATTCGCGCACTCCCATGCCAATCTCGGCGTAAGCCGAGCGAACGAGGATAAAGCTGCCGGTTTTCTTTTATTTTTTTAATGTATTAGTATTTGCACCATGCTTTTTTCGGGCACCGCTTCTTCGGCGCAGCATTCGCGTGAGGCATATAGACCTTTTCTCCCTAGAGGCGTGGAGCATCGCCATATTGGGCTGTGGCATGACAGTAAAAAGCTCGTGTGTGCGTGCGTGCGTGCGCTGTTTGATAATGACCCACCAACTCGGACAAACTGCTACCTATCAGTCTCGGCAGTGCTTTTTTGGGGGTGTCACGCATATTTAGCGCAGCGGGGGATATGGCGGCGCCCGTGGAGCCTTCTGTGAAAATATGTGCAAAGATATGGCCTTTAACAAAAATTAAAGAAAAGGCAGGCACCACATGTGTTTTCAAAACACGAGGTTTCGCCAGCGGCTGCACTATTTGACAAAGAACAGGTTTAATCTCGTTATATTTACACAGCTTACCAGTTCTGTGTGCTTAAGATTGCGCGCACATTGCAATCAGGGTGTCGACTATCATAATTTTGAAATTACCTAGCATTTCTTTGTTTTCTCGGTGTTGTTCCTGGTTTTCCGTGCTCGGCAAACTGTGTAGCAGAAATGAGCCCTCAAGTCGTAAAGAAAGCAGGCAGGGAACTCGCATAAGCTGAAAGCGAAACTGGTTTGCAGTAAATAACACTATTAAAGGACGTAATGACTTCTGTGCACTTACAAACGAACAGCTGGTTTATTAAACAGCGTGAGTAAAGTTGTGTTCGAGAAGTCGTTTACGTGCTGGGTTATCTCTGGAAGCAGCAGCTGCATTTGCAGCCATACGGGCAACTTAATCGGCTTTCATCAAAGGTTATGATTAGGGGTGTGCGAGTAGTAATATTCTGGTTTAATTGAACGAGTAGCCATATGGGGTTCAATAATATTGAGATGCATAGCTTGGGTAGTTATTAGCTGTTCCAAGAATAACTTACCAGTTTAAATGTGTCCCTTCTACAGAAAAAAAATCCCTTGCAACACATTGACACGAGCAATTAGTTTCGTTTGTTTACGGAGATCGTCTTTATCACTGTCTTGTGACGTCAGCGCAGGGCGCGCTTATCTTGCATCTTGCTTCGTGAATGGTGTCGACCGTTCTACAAAGTTTGCATGTTGAGTGCCTTCCACAACATCAGTGATAATGGTAGAACGCGCTGTGACAAATGCATAAAAGCCAACGCATTTCACTGCTGGTCATTTTTTGTCGTCGACAGACGAGTGTTCACGACGCTATCGTCTTGCTCTGTGTGATTTTACTTTTCTTTGCAGAGCACAGCATCGCCCATTAAGTAGTTCGACTATCAGCGCTTTGAAGTCTGCTACGTCCTTCATCGTCATCAGCACGTGACAATACGAAGCCATACCAAGATTCATTTCCTAACATATCGTGGCTTCTCGTACAATAGAAGTTTTTTATACGCGGACTAGTTGCTCTAGGTTCAGTAAGAGGTGTTCCCTTCCCTTCTACATACGTATCCGCAAGCTACGACACACACACACACACACACACACACACACACACACACACACACACACACACACACACACACACACAACCACAGATGTAGGCTATCTGCTCCATAATCTGCAAAAAATGTCCTCTTCCCAAGAGATAGCGAACGAAACAGGAATAGGTAACAAGGCTTGAATGATTAATTTTTTTCCCCAAGTAGCAGCGAATGGTACTTATGTCGCACGATTTCAGAGAAAGCTCGAATTTGTAGTATAGTAAGATAGAAGTAGAGTGCAAGTTATAAGCGATAAAATATGACTAGCATTAAGATTTTCTGTAATCGGCCAATATAACCCGATCTAAGGCATTGCGAAATAAAAAGGAAAAAAAGATGAAATGGGGGTGCAGATGACGTGCACATTTCACCATAAAATGTGGCTTCACGGCAGTGCAGATGTCTAACAAAGCTGGTTTTACAGCACAGCGTTCTTTTGCTCCGGTGAAACCACCTTTATAGGCGAGACTCTCGATCGTGTCACTCCCTCGCCTGGGGCGTGGGACACCGTTCACCGCGCCTCAAGCCTGGAAACCAACTCCAGGCCATCAGGCGAGCAGAGGAGGTGACGGCGTGGCACCGCCTGACCGCTATACCTCCGTGAAACTTTTTTTTTCTTTTTTACTAAAATAAAGTTGTTCTGTCTCTATCGATCGTGTCGAGTACAGCAGCTAAACTTTGGAAAATTATCTTCGCGTCGAAGCGGACTCGAGTTTGCTGCTCTATTATTTCTGGAGCATTTCTTCAGATGTGTTTAGAGTGATGTCTAGCGACTACATGAAGGAGCCTGACGACGTATCACGGGAGAGGTACAAGCATAAACTACAGTGGCGAGGAGAAAATTGCCTGAATGGCAGCTACATGATGAATTGACAAACGACCTGTGTGCCTGCATGTCAGCCGATGTTGCTGAGCAAGGTTACGTTAACTGCCGAATTATTGCGAAAGGTAAGCACGATTGGTCGGTTTTATGACAAGCCTGTTAAACAGCAATAAAACGATAATAAATGGCACCAACCAGAGAGCAAGTCAAGTCTAATGGAGCATTATCATTATCATCACCATCAGCCTATTTAGGTCCACTGCAGGACGGTGGTCCCCCCAAAGATTTCCAATCCACCCTATCCTGAGTGAGTTCGTTCCACTTTATGCCCGCAAATTTTCAATTTCATCGCTCCATCTAACCTTTTGCCTGCCTCTGTTGCGTTTTCCCTCTCTGATGGAGCAATCAATGGCAACTTTACTGTGACAACACCATTTAAAGCGGTCGTAGCAATGAAGTTCTGTTTTTCACATAAGGGGTGGAGTTGTGTACGGAACGCCACGTAGCATAAACACGCTAACCTACGTTTCATCACACACGTATTCTAAGCTGCCTAAAACGGGCTACTTGACACTCAAAACGTTGGTTAAGGACACATCACGACAGAACGCTTATTGCTGCGCTTGTGTCAGACCGAGTACTTTTTGAGATATCGGCGCCGATGGGAATCGATCGCTATCTGAAGTGTTCGGTGTGACTGAAATATGAAACGTGCTCATTACGTGTGACGTCAGACGCGGCTGAGTCACGCGAACAACTATGGTTTACTCACGAGTACACTATTCATGACTCAAACCTTCTCAAGTTAACCCGCCTACACCTACAGTCCGCGCTCACACCAAAAAATAAATTAGCTATGGACAGTTTCAGAAGTTCCGTGCAGCACTGCGGAAGCTACAGCCCTCTTCGGCATCCGGAGGGCGAACACATGTTAAAGGTGTCCTTCAGCGGCTTGTCATCTGCCAATGGTGGGCGCTGAAGTGCCAGCTGCTGCCCTGGGAGGAGGAAGACGAAGTGGGGGGTGCGTGTCCGAACAATGGTATTTCCTCTCGCTTCGGAAGAATTCTGCGCCCTGTGGCCTCGTAGCCTTGCCCGTGCTGCACGGAACTGCTGAAACAGAATATAGGGTGCGACGATGTCCAGTGGGGGCAATACGACAGGCAATGAGTCAGTTGCTATCACCGAAACCACTCGCAGGCGTCGCTCTCAAAAAGCAAACGCACGGCGTCACTGTAATTGACAACAAAACGTGGGCACCGGAACGTACACTGTGCGGCGATTCATGTTGAGTGTGTCTGCTTTGGTGTCTCGAGTGTTGCTTCTAACAGTATGATAAGGCTCCAACTACAAGAAACACCTTCTCGTTGAGTTTTCGGCCGTAGCCAGCTTTCACGTTTTGCTAGCCACTTCAGTCATCGGCGCGGTTGGCTGTCATGGGTTAAACACGACGGCGTCCGTGGTGCACCTTGTAATTGGGGACCTTAAACTAACATCTGCGCATCTCCTCTGTGCCATTACAGTACACATTGAGCATTGTTTACCTTTGATGAAGTGGGCAGGACAGATCTGCGCGCTCTTCGAGCGAATCCAGTTTTCTCGCCTGGTCGCGGGGATCCAAACGCTCTTTCCGCTTCATCTGTCGGGAACTTAACGTTTTGACTTGCGATAGCAAATTAGTTCCGGACCGCAGACTGCATTCTGACACCACACAGCAGTGTCCGAGTCGTGAGCGCTTCAGTGTAATAATTCTATCAGCGGAAAATATCGGAACACAAGGAGCCTCGGCTACCAACGCACGCTGAAACCACGCGAAAGCAAGTTAAACAGGAAGTTTTCTAGGGCACGTTTCCG
The DNA here is from genome assembly GCA_013339685.2 of Hyalomma asiaticum. Lineage (NCBI taxonomy): Eukaryota > Metazoa > Arthropoda > Arachnida > Ixodida > Ixodidae > Hyalomma > Hyalomma asiaticum. Next base: position 13,007,561 of record CM023487.1, read on the forward strand.
GTGAACGCACAATGTTGCCGGAGTACGGCAAGTGCTGGTTAGCAACCCTACACATGGCGACAACTTTCTGTGGCAGCGCAGCCAAGGGTACGTGGGCGGAGCTTCTGCACATGTGTTATTACGCCAAATAGTCCGTTCGCGCGAAATTTTGATTTCGGTTTTGCGAGCGCATCCATCACGCGTTTTTGAGGGTGCCAGTTTCAAGTGAACCCCGCCCCCCACCCTCCGGCATATATGAACAGTTTTATAGAGGTATGGAAGATCTATAACCGGTTGGTTATTTATAACTTTAACTCGAAGTAACCCCAATTTAGTATACGCTGATGTCCGCCATTCACTCAAGCACGCATACAAACGCGCACCTTGTACACAACGATTTGTAATGCGCTTGTTTTTTTTTCTTTTATTGCTTTTTTTTAGGGTAGTGTGCTGCTAGGAACCGTAGGAAGGCTATAGGATGTTTCGTTCGACCGAGCAGTTTTACTTTTCAAATTCTATCGAAGCCGCAAAGGAGCTGTGCAATTATACACCTCACATGCAGCAACAAGCTATTTCATTAATTCCGTTGCATGCAGAGTAGTTATTCTCATTTCTATGACGCAATAAATTCAGTAGCGTTCGTGGCGCCTGTTTGGCAGGATTGTGGGCCCACATGGTTTTCGGACCCAACGAGGCTGTCAGCGTAGGTGGTAAGTTGTAACTTAAGTGGCGGAAGCCGTGCGGTGGTTGGGCGCCTGACCATACACGTAACTGTAGCTTCCGCATCTCGTGATGAAGACCTATTTCCGATGATTCCCGACTTATATGTTTGTATGTGACTACGTTCCGAGCCATTTCGCACCCACCGGAGAAGAGTAAAAGCAAGGGCTGCCACACCGCTCCAGCTTCGCACGGTGAAAGCGGCGTGCACTCAATTCCACACGCAATAGGAAAGTTTATATATACACTTTATACAAGCTATGTACGTGATGAGCGTGTAAATGCAAGGAGAGCCGTATGGCCCACGCGAAAATTAGACACTGACAAATGTAATACAAGGTAAACATTAAAATTGAAAAGAAGCTCATGGGCACATCGTAGGTCGTTATATTGTCTACAACGGAACCTCATAAGACCAATATTTCTCACATTTTTTACAAAATACGGCAAAAAGCAATCTAAAAAAAACGCCTACTATATAATTAGCGATTCGCAAAGTGCAGTACGCAATTTTGCAAATGGCAGAATCTCCCCTGAGGCGCTGCATATTCTCAGAACCGACCAAAGAACCCGCGATGAAAGGTGCGTCCAAATTCTCTGGATTCCAGCCCACATCACCGACCCTACTGGAGAGAACAATCCTAATGAGGCAGCCCACAACGTAGCTCGAGGACTCACTTTCCGAGCTACGGCAGATGCCGGTCCCTCGTCAGAGTGTCTCGACGTGTGGGAGTGGGAAGATAGATTAACCCGCTTCAATGACATAACTAAACATTATAAACTGCAGAGGTGTGTCTCCACCACCCCGCAGTCTGTCCAATGGCGACAGTTGCAAACTAGTTCATACGAGAGTCCAGCACTACTACATGTTATGTACCCAGATATATATATGACCGATAAATGCAAAGACTGTGATGCAAGAACTACTTTAGAACATATGTTATGGGAATGCCAGGGATTAATAATCCACGGAAATGAGAATGAAGCATCCAATGACAGCCTCCGCGCGCGTTGGAAGGCCGCGCTACTCAGCTCAGCCTGGCAATGTCCTGCGTTACGTGACACAGAGTTCAGCAAAGAAGAGGACTGGGAGGAAGCCCTGAGAAGCGGCGACCTTTCGGTTCAACTTCGGGCTGTCCAGAGAGCCTGCGAGAGGGCGGAGGGCCACGGTCTTCCTGTCCCTAGCTGCGTGGGAGCGGCCCGCAACTGCTACAGGATACCCCTAGAAGGGGACGTCCAACTGCAGTTTCTCAGGACCAAAATAAAGTTCTGTGCCTGCCTACTCAGCTCAGCCCCCCACTGAACAACTCTGGGCAATCCAGCGGGCCGAGGAAGCCGCTAGGAGGCGAGACCTCCTGGCCGATACCTAGGCGGAAGCCCATTCCACAAACACGCCGGATACGCAATAAAGTTTTTCTGTCTGTCTATCTGTCATGCACATTTGTTGTTTTTTTTCTGGGTGTGATGGTTAAAAAACGGGAAGGAGGAAGGGAGGGTGAAGAAACGGGGGAAAATCAGACAGGTAAGGACGGTAGAATTCGAAATAAACACACTACATCTATAAAGGTTGGAAGCGAAGAGAAGGTAGCTTTATTTCGCACAAAATCTGAGGCCTTACAAAGCGAAGTACTACAGGAGCACACGGCACAACTTAGCACATCAAATAAAAAAAGTTCAAAGAAGATCTGCACGGGCATTTTTTCTTCTATAAAAACCTGACACAGGCCTAGGAGTACTGTTTTGCTTTTGACCGTTATTTTTCGCAACACAGCCATAACAAGTTCCTGCGAGGAAACAAACAAAAAACGCTGCACTGGCAAAGTTGATTTTTTTTTTTTTTCAGGATTTGGCCGAGGCAGGGTTGGGGAAAAGAGGATGGCAGAGAAAAAGACTGGAAGGAGTGTAGTATGTAGCAAACATATCGTGGCTATAGAAGTTGTTTTACGGAAAATGAGAATAACGGCTAAAGGGTGGTATGTGGCAAGTAGTTCGACAGGGGGAGGGGGAATAAAAATAGGTGGGAGAGGGGCAAGGGATAGTAAGGACAGTAGCATGGGGTAAATATATTCTCGCATAAAAGTCGGTTATGGATGAAACCAGAACGTGGAGGAAGGAAAGAGGGGAGGGAGGGTAGCATGGGGCAAACATTTCCTTGCTATGAAAGTCTTCTTGGTGGGAAAATGAGAATAGGGAAGGGATGGCAAGGAGGAAATTATATGGGAAACTGGATATATATAGCCATCTATAGTAGCTATCTATAGTTGCTATCTATAGTTTCTATCTATAGTTGCTATAGGTTCTATATCTATAGGTTCCATAGTGACTATGTATAGTAATTTATGTGGCAAACACATTGTGGCTATAAGTTTGGGGGAAACAAAATGTGGGGAAGAAGGGGTGCGGAGGGTCATAGTATGTGGCGAACGTATTCTGGTTATTTAATTACCTTTGGGGGAAAATGAGCACGGGGCAAAGATATTCTGCCGGCCATTAATGCCGGTCCCAGTAATTCCTACAGAGCAGTTGAACTTACACAAACAGAATGAGACCACCGTTTGCTACACGAAATAAGGCGGAAGTGCGCAGGCTGTAGGACTAGTAAGGTTGGGAGACCGGGAAAGAGAAGAGAGAAATGAAATAGGGTGGGGATTCAGAGGGGCTAACATGAGACACATTTTACTCTGCATGCTGGATGATGAAGACAAAATGACCCGAGCATATCGTTAGAGGCTACTCAAATAAAACAACACTTCTGCATGCTACGCTGAACAACATTTCGAATGAACGAAGTAAGCTCAGAAAGAAAGGAAATAACACTAAAATCAGCAATAACACACATGTGCATGCTACACTAAACAACATTTCGAATAAACGAAGTAAGTTCAAAAAGAAAAGAAATAACGCAGTTCCTTCTGCGAAAGAAAAGGTGTACAGCTAGCAATATTCATCTAGCTTTGCATTTATTCTGGTTCTTGGCATTTGAGCAGTTTCTAACACGTGACACAAACACACTCAGGTTCCGTGGTTTGGCCATAAGGACCGGTACAGCGGACCGATCGGTAGACACTACACAAATACAACACCTAGCATATGCAACACAAAATACATGTACATGGTTTGGCCATAAGGACCGGTACAGCGTACCGATCGGTAGACACTACACAAATACAACACCTAGCATATGCAACACAAAATACATGCACATGATTTGGCCATAAGGACCGGTACAGCGGACCGATCGGTAGACACTACACAAATACAACGCCTAGCATATGCAACACAAAATACATGCACATCCTCAACAAGTAGAATGTTCAAAGTGAAATCGTACCCGAGTTACCTTTCACAGAAAACATCTACAGCGTACGAGCATTGATGCGTATTATTTTTCTTTCTTTGTCTTCTTCGCTTTGGTTCTTTGTCTTTCGACTTATTCATTTCGTTTCATTTCTTTTTTTTTTTTTTTGCACACACGCCTGGTCTATGGCAAAATTCTCCCATAAACCATGCGTATGTACGGGGTTTTCTCTTTTTTTTTCGTATCGGAGCAGCCAGTGAACGCTCAAGAGTCCCAAGAGAGCTCTCAAGCCCCAAGAACCACTCCGACTATTGCACTCGGTCTTCCCGACCGTTTCAACGCTGCGGAAGACGGCGCCTCCGACCTGACCCTAGGAACCGGTCCAGACCGCTCCTCGAGTCGCCGGAGTTGTCTGCGCCGCGTCACTCCCGGCCGGGGTCCTTCAGCCAAGGTTGGCCGACAGACTGACCAGGTCGATGACGGTCATGGGGCAAGTGTTGTACTTGATGCGGCAACCTTCGCCTCCGTGGGTTCGCCCCACTTCGTATGCGCGGTTGTAGTCGGCCACCGCTTCGCTGGAGGTCATAATGTTGTCCATGTACCTGAAAAGATTGCGTTAGCGAGGTTTCTCCAAGTCTCTTCTACAAGACGGTATGAGGAGGAAAGGAATGGAAAGGGGGAGGCAGGGGGGTGTGAGAGGCTTAATAAGGTCACGTGGTTGCTGCCTGGAAAGTAACACACAGAACACATGGATGGATGGATATATTAGACTGTACCGTTAATATCGGGCGGCGGCTCCCGCCACCTAGTCGTAATGTCTCGTAACACACACACACACACACACACACACACACACACACACACACACACACACACACACTCCACCCTGTAGTCCAAGGCAGTAAGGCAGAATTTTTTAAAGCACTGGGGTTCAGGGTAGGGAAGGCAGAAGATATATATTATAAAGTATCTCCGGACACATAGACCCCGCGGTAACGTCATGAATTTCAATGCCTTGTTCAAACATTCCCGGTACCATGATACTTCTCCAAACCTGTATTGATTTACGACAGAGTAATTCAATTGCGCCAATTGCTATGTGGACCATTAGACAGTCTGCAAAACTGATGACGTCACAGCCCGGGATGGGGAAGAAACAATTCAGTGCGGAGTCAAATTTCTTTTACGTTCATTTTCCTCCGGTTTATAAGATCTAATGTTCATTGGCCGGCACATTTACGAATATGCCCTAACTTACTGCAGTCGATCCTCGATATAACAAACACGAATGCAACGAGTTTTCGGATGTCACGAAGATTATGAAATGTCATCATCATCAGAAGCAGCCTGTCTACGCCCACTGCAGGGCAAAGGCCTCTCTCATAGATCTCCAAGTATCCGTGTCCTGCGCTAACTGGGCCCAATTCATCCGCGCAAACTTCCTGATCTCACCTGCCCACCTAACTTTCTGCCGCTTCCCACGCTTGCCTTCTCTAGAAATCCACTCTGTTACCCGGCCAACGGTTGTCTTCTTCGCATTACATGGCCCGCCCACGCCCATTTCTTCGTAATTTCTATTACAATGTCCCTAACACGCGTTTGTTCCCTAACCCACTGCGCTCTCTTTTGTCCCTTAAGGCTATACCTACCAATCGCCGTTCCATAGCTCGATGCGTCGTCCACAATTTAAGCTGATCCCTCTTTGTTAGCCTCCAAGTTTCTGCCCCATAAGTGAGCACTGGTAAGATGCAGCTGTTATACACTTTTCTCTTCAGAGACAATGGAAAGCTACCATTCACCATTACCGCCGTTTAAAAGTAAAAGAAAAAATACATTTGTGAGAACTATACGGTATAAAGTGAATGAGAAAATGTCGCGCCGCTCTTACTGCGGAACATATATGTTCATAAGACATGAGCTATAATGAAGCAAAGATCGTTTTGTCGCAATCATAACGTAGAAGTACACCTCTATACTGCGTACTGCAGCGCATATAACGTCATCATCATCATCACAATAATAATCATCATCATCAGCCTGTTTAGGTCCACTGCAGGACGAAGGCCTCTCCCAACGGTTTCCAATCCACCCTATCCTGAGCGAGTTGGTTCCACTTTATGCCCGCAAACTTTTTAATTTCATCGCTCCATCTAACCTTTTGCCTGCCTCTGTAGCGCTTTCCCTCTCTTGGTATCCATTCCGTCGCTCTTACAGTCCATCTGTTATCTTTCCTCCTCATGACATGTCCTACCCAGGTCTACTTCTTTCGTTTAATTGATATAATAATATCGGCTACTCCTGTCTCTTCCCTGATCCATTCCGCTCGTTTTTTATCTCTTAGCGTTACCTCTATCATATTTCCTTTCCATTGCACGTTGCGTGCTCCTTAGTTTCATCTCTAGTTTTTTCGTTATCCTCCACGCTTCTGCACCGTACGTTAGTACTGGGAGAACGCAGTGATGGAATATTTTTCGCTTTAGTGGGAGCGGGAAGTACCCAGATATAATTTCGTAATGCCTTCCGAATGCGCTCCAGCCCATCCTTATTCTACAGCATATAACGTATGCTGCTGCCACAGTATACGCTAAACCATACCCATGTCGAACATTACACACGAGAAGAGCGCGATATGTTCGCGCACAAGCGCCAGTCCCTTTACCTTTCCTATGAATGCGTGCCTATATCGCGCTGTACTATTTGGCAAGTAGGGCTCCACACGGAGGTCTCGTGGCTATGGCGCTGGGCTGCTGATCCGAAGGTCGCGGGACCGAATCCCGGTCGCGGCGGCAGCATTACGATGGAGGCGAAATATTCAGGCCCGTGTACTGTACGATGTCACTGCACGTTAAAAGAACCCCAGGTGGTCGAAATTCCCAGAGCCCTCCACTACGGCGTCTGTCATAGTGACATCGTGGTTTTGGGAGGTCAAACCCCATAAATTTTTACCTTTTGGAAACGGAAATCCAACTATTCCAACATTCGGTTCCGTTACAGTACATAAGCTTTTGTCATAACGAGGATCAACGGTTTCTTTCAGTTTTCTCTTTACATTCCCGTTAACGACACTGCAGATTCTTTGGCAGTCGTAAGTGTACCTGATGATGTAACGGAGGGCGTAACGGAGGGTGTAACGGACGATGTACCTGATGATGAGTGTTACCCCATCGCCGACACGGCCCAACGTGTGGTCATTGGCTCCGATGAAGCAGACCATCTTGAAGACGCACTTCCGGTTGTCCATTGTGCGGATGCTGTCCAGGTTCACGATGGACGTTGCCGGGATGGAGGTGTCCCGACGGGCCCTAGTCTTGACCGGACCACCGGTGTGGCTTCCAGGGATACAGTGGAAGGAAAAAAAGAGAGGACACTTAAACTTCGCTTGTAAGAGTGGAACGCGATAGCGCAGACGGCACTCAACACGCAAGCAGTAACACGAGAGAGCGCTGCTGTCTCTCCTATGAACACAGCCAAGCGAGCTTAAACGACTGATCGACATTGTATTCTATGTTCAAAAAGTGTTGTAGGCCCCGTTTATAGCCATCTCATTTCACCATACTTTTGTTAATATCACCATATTTTTGTTATAGGCCTATAACAAAAATATGTCGGGGCAGCCCAAAAGGGTCGGTAAGCCGAAAATATAAGGACAGCTGCAACAAAGCCGAATAGTTTACGCAGTTCTAAATGCGAAACGTTTCTTGGCGGACTTGGGCAACTTTGACCTTATCTACGCTCCTAGCCGCTTACGTTTCGGCGCTCTCATGGTTGTCTCTCTCACTTCGTGCATGTCAAGATTGGGATGGTAGGGTATTGATGTATGGCGAACATTACTGATTGATCTAAACATCGCTAAAATAATATGCTCGTCACGTGCGTCCCGATTAACGGCAGCGCAATCACGCGTGGCTCACATCCATAGTTCTCGGCCCAAATTCTGCGCCACAGCCCATTGCATCGCAGCTCATGTTAATAAATGACCAACAAAATTAAAATTTCACGAGAACACACTGCTGCGCGGATTAAAAGCGTGAGAACGACGCACTGCTGTAAGCTTGCGTCTGAAGGGTACACATAGGCGTACAAACACAAAAGCCTCAACGCACCCCACGTTAGAATCGAACCCAGGACACCGAGGTTCCAGGCAAGCATGCTAACTACAGAGTTTTAGTTTGTCCGTAAACTTCTTAACGTTTACAGATACCGGTTTGCCGGGAAAGTGTGCGTGATCAGCAGCGCTGGTAGCGACACCTGACGATGCGGAGCCTAACCAGGCACACAAAAAGCTAACATTGTGGCTTGCCCGTTTTGCTTGACTACTAGTGTAAAGCATTGGTCATGAGATAACAATTGAGTCACGGTACTTTCATCACCTCTTTCGAAGAAGACGCTCACACTACTAAAAAGAAAATCTAGTGCATTGTAGTTAAGCAAACCACGAATAGATGGAGCTAGCAGTTCTACTTCACCCTTCTAGTTCTACTATGGTATGATCGATTTGATTGAAGTAAATTTAAAAGGCATGAGGAAAATTTAAAGAGAGAAAAAAAAGTTCTTAAATCTTCTTACGAGCCTGGTGGCGCACATGTCACCGCCCCGTTACAAAGGGGAAGCTCATAGCATCCATCCATCCATCCACCCGTAAACACACCCGGTAAACCGGTGTCCGCAAACGTAAAGAACTCTACGCGCAAAGTAAAATCCTCTACTATCTCCGAAAATAGCGCCACTAGCTACCATACCAACTCGCCATGTTCGCTCGTATGGTGAACCAGCATGCCAGCTGTTGCATACCTGTTCTCTGAGTCCTGGCCCTCGAAGGCGGTCTGGTCGAAGAGGATCGCAGGAAAACTCCCCACGTTCTCCTCAGGGCCGCCCTTTGCGTTCTTGTCCGAGCGGAACTTCCCGGTGACAGGCATGAAGACAGGCCTGACAGGTGGAGGCGCCGCCGCCTTCGTGTCGGCGGGCCGGTCACTCCCATCGGCCGAGTTCTGTCGCCCTTGACCGACTGAGGTGTAGACGTCACCCTTGGTTTCCTTGGCGACGGGCAAATCTTGCTCGACCACTGGCTTCTCGGCGGCGACATCAGCGCTCTTAACCAACGTTGCGACTTGACCAGAGCTGCTGGCAGTGTACGCGAGCTTCGGCTTGTCGTTTCTGCTGGAGGGTCCATAGCGTTGGAGGGCGGGAACCTTCTTCACCACCTCGCTCGTGTAGGAAGGCTTGGCTTGAGTAGGCTTAGAGGTCCGGATAGCTGGTTGTTTCGGTTGTTCCTTCTGGCTTAACGACTCGGGCTTGGCTTTGGCTTGAACAGCGGGTTGCGTTGAAGGTCGTGCTGTCACTGCGACGGTCGCGGGCGTCGGCTTGGGCTTCTGTTTCTGGACGGATTCGTAGGACTGAAGGACAGCAGGCCGCTCTGTGGTCGTGGTCGTCTTAAGCGATGTCTTGGGTACACCTTTCCGGACAGATCCGTAGGCGTCCACAGGGGGCTTTACCGGCTCCTCCGTACTGACGGCCGCTGTGGGAGCGGTTTCAGGCTTGTCCTTTTGAACTGACCCAGACTTCTGAACGGTGGTCGACTGTTCCTTCTTAAGAAGAGCGTCACCGCTGCCGTACTTCAGCCCGCTTGCGAAGCTCTGGTAATCTGTGAGCGTCGGCAGATTCTTGACTCGTAGAGGCGTCGTGATTCGCCACGGGGCACCGGAGAATCCGGAGAGTCGCAGCGGCTCACCAAATCCTGCGGGAAACCCGTAGTTGTCGTATGGAGAAGGCCCGTAGTTGGGAAGGGTATAATACGCCTGCGGGAAGCGCTGAAAGGTGTAGGAAGTGCGAGGACTAATCGGCGGTTTGGCCGCAGTCTTGGGCGCCTCCGACAGCAGGTCAGTAATCTTAGCCTGTTCAGACTCAATGGGAACGTTAGCCGGAACTTCGGAGAACTTCTCGCCTTTTGTCTCGTTGTTGGGCTGCTTGAAGTCGAAGCCGGAGAAATTGCCCGGCGGCGCGGGCGTGGGCTCCTGGGCACCTCGTCCGGGTATGCCCAGTATGTTGTTCACGAGGCTGGGTACGAACTCCGGGTCGGCCCTCACGATGTTTCGCACCAGGTTCGGGTCCTGGCGCACGAAGTTGAGAAGGGCCTCAATGTCTCCGCCGCCGATTTTGCTGCCTGTCAGACCCGCCGTGCTGTGGGCAGTACCTATTGGTGTATGCCGTGGTTTCGCGCCGGCGATGCCTTGGATGAACTTGACCACAAGGTCGGGGTTTTGGCTGACGATCGTGGACACGGCTGGAGACTGGGCGATTCGCAGGAGCTGGTCGAAAGAGCCGCCTGTCACCGGCTGTCCGCCTCGAAGGACGTCGTCCGGCGACAGGGTCCGCGTCGGCGCGTATTGGACGGCTGGTGGTGGAGGGGGGAACACGAAGTGGAATGATGGCGGCGAGGAAGAGAACTGCGGCGACTGCGGAAACACGACCCGGTGGGGCACCGGAACCTGCGTACAAGAGGGCGTCTCTGTAGTGACCTTAGATTGAAACTCGAATTTGAACTTTTTGTGTTAATAGATGGCAGCGCTTGCACACCACCAAAACGGGGGACTTTTCCACTCTAGATGTGTAATTCTCACCAGTACTCGAAAGCACTCGCGGCATTCGGCGTGCGCAATTTAGTGCTTCTCGAAACTTTCCTGGGTACGCCTGCTGAGACGGTCAACGCTTTGTACTTACCATACTGTGGGGTGTAGGCTATTTAGAGACCCTCTGACTTCTCTCTTTCAACCCAGCGCGCCTCTAACCATTACAATTGGAGAATTACCTGTCTCTCGAGTTGTCTGTCAGGTGACACGTTATCGCCACAATCACGTAACGCAGTGTCACGTAACATGCTCCCGCCAACTTCACGTAACGCGGTGTAACGCCTGACAACTTACGGCTAGCTTACACAGCTTCGCTGTTAAAACGGGCACGCCTGACAAGTTGCGGATGCCTGAGGCAGCTTCGCTGGTAATACAATGTCAAGATGCTTACTGCACCAGGCTTGCTACGTTTTGAAAATTTATAATGGCGACCATGGCAAGAAAAGCTTTTCTAAAGTAACAAGCGAGGACAACGCGAACTATACTAGGATAAAACTTAAAAAGAACAGCAGTTGGCAACAAGGCCAGGTGCACTGCGCGTGTCGATGTTACTCCGCCAGCCAATCACAGAAGCAAACAAAATCACAGTCATGCGACCTCTTCAAAATGGCGCCGTGTTTATGCCTTCCGCACCTGCGCAGCGTCTGCTGATCTTGAGTACTTTCGTCGGTATAAGCCATGATGTGCTCGAGAAGCGTGGACAAAAATCTGTGTAGTCTCAGTGTTGAGATCTGCAAAAGGCCGCAGTGTAGTGCATTTAACTTTCGAGCCTGTTTTGATTGTGAAACCTCAAGGAATTAAGTTGAAAAGCTCGGGTGGGGGTGCTTGCGGTGCACGGGGTCGTTACATTGCAAGAGCTTGATCTCAGCTCAATAAGGAGTTATCCTTTCCATGTTCCACTTTAATAAAACGAATGAAAACAGAATATGCCCCTACTCATTATCGCTGCCACCCTAACTTTTTCGAGATGTGGCTAAACTCTCGAAAAAACCCTGGCTTTCCCGGCTGGAAGCCAGCTGGACTATGTCATCAAAAGGACAGCAGTCTCTTCAACGGTGACGTCAACGCGATTCTATCGCGCTCGGTTCGCCCCGTGGCCGATGTACGAAGAATATTGCCTGCTAATGTTGCTTCCCTGCAGCATGACTCTCAATGCAACGAAGCCACTCTTCACAGCAAAAACTCAAGTCGTACTAGTTTTGGTTCTCGGTTAGTCGTACCCGCAAAAATGAGAACCATCTAAGGACCTGTATTGCAAATAGTAAAAAAAAATTAACTTGAGCAACCAAGAAGTATATGAAACGAAAGAAGGCCTAGTGAAAATCCTGAAATATATTTGAATGAAATGATCATTCGTCGCGGCAGTAACACCAGCGAGAAAGGGAAGGCGGAGAGATGATTGATTTCTGGAGTATTACGTCCCAAAACCCTGATGTGATTGCGAGAGATGACGTAGTGGAAGGCCATGGGCCTCAACATTTCGCCTCCACCGAAGTGCCGCCAGGATTCGATCCCGCGACCTTCGGATCAGCAGACGACTTCCATAGCTACTACAGACCACCGCGGTGGGGCATGGAAGACGGAACGTTCATAAAGATAGCGAGACGTCACAGAATCAGTACATAGGAAGTAAGCTTGGGGTGCATAAATTCATCTAGCAAGCAGTCGCTGGGTAACTTCAAAACCGTACTTTCATGCTCCCAAAGAGAAACAAACTAGCAAGCGAACTTAGCGGCTGCTAAAGAATTGTGATCTCCTACCCCATCATTATTAGAAATATAGAGGGAGAGAGATAAGAAGGAAAGGCGCTGAGAATAACCAGAAATAAATTTGCGGTTTGCTACCCTGCACTAAGGGATGGGAAAAAGGGAAAGGAAGAGGGATAGAAGGCTCCTGTGGACATGCGAGCGAAATATTAGAGCATTCACGAATCAAGGCATTTGCAACTTTGTTTGAAATGCAGCTAGAAATCGTCCTGCTCTTCTAAACAGATAGCCCCGCCACGGTGGTCTAGTGGTTATGGCACTCGACTGCAGATCCGAAGGTCGCGGGATCGAATCCCGGCCGCGGCGGCTGCGTTCAATTCACCCTTCATGCTGCTTGCGACTTTCTATACGCGTCAGTACAATTTACCTTTTCTTTATAAAGATAATCTATTTTTCAAGTTTCGTGTAACGTTGCCGTTTGCCTACTAATGTCACTCACGTCTCCATGATTATTAGAGCTAACCTGCGCTGGTAGCACGCAAGTAAACGCGGCATCTCAAGTTCAACCGATTTGTGAACCCTAGCGAGACATTTTTTTAGATACGAAGCAGCTTATGGTTGGTGGGGGGCTATGCCACTTCCTCCCTCCCTCCATCCATCTGCCATGCGGCGTCTACACCCGCACTGCGCATCCTCCTCCCACTCCTCTCCTTGTCTCATCTCCTCTCCTCTCGGCCTTCCTCCTCTCCTATCCGAACGGCGCGCGTTGACTAGGGAAACGCTCTTTCTTCGATGATCGTTTTACCAACTCGCAAGGAACAAGAATGCTCCCTCGCCCGCGAGAGACAACGCTGGCGCAGGCAGCGTCTGCTAGCGTCAAACCGATGCAAACGCGACACCTAGCCACGGCCGGTCTGGACGCGCGCGCTCGCTCTCTCTTTTACGGCCTGCGCACGGGGGGCTGTTGCTACCTATCGCTGCAACTTGGCGGGGGCGCTCCGAGCCAACCCTCTCTAAACCAGCTCCCGGCCGTTGCGGAGGCTAGCGCGCGCGCTGGAAATGCTCGGCCTCAGACTTGCCGTGTCACTTTCTGAAGCTCCTCTATATGCTATGCATGGTACCAATGCGATGAGAATACGGTAGCAAGCATACATATGGCAACTCTGGAGCTTTCCGCTTTTCCGAGGGAGAGGCACAAGCCACTGATTCGCCCGCTTCTGCTGCTCGTGAGAGCACTTACCGATGCGCGTCGCGCTCAGAAGGCTCGGCCGCATGATTCGTCACCGACCGTCAGAACAAATGACACGAAACATTCTTTTTCGAAAGAAATTCGTTTCCAAAGCGTTTACGTCAAATGCACACATGCCAACCATTAATGTACTTGAAAATGATAAAATATGGTCATTTTTATTCAAGCTGTCGCAATTCTTGCTTTGTTATTAAAATAAATACCTCGAAAAGGGGAAAGTCACGCTCCCCCCAAGTAGCCGTGAGTTGCAATCACAGCAGAAGGAGCATAATAATAATAATAGTAATAATAATAATAATAATAATAATAATAATAAACTCGCACCACACCACGCTGAGTCCCTGCATGCATATAAATTCCCAAGCTCTCACGTGTCCAGACGCGGTCTTCAGCGAGCAAGTAAAGAGATGAGAAAAATCTTTTTATGCAATAACGTACGCCGCAGGCGAAGAAAAATAAAGAACTTTCACAGAAACCGTTCAGCATCATACAGAATGTTGTCCTTGGTACTAAAATAATATAATACACAAGAAGAACTGAAAAAGAAAAAAAAACACTGCTGGTAAAACACTGTCGTGATGCTTACAGCTAGTTTAAAGTAGTCACATCGTTCACAGCCGGAAATGTTACCGCGTGGGCTTGTGAATAGCCAGAAGGCTTGTCATTCTGATCTGTTAACTTTTTTGTGTAGTTCACAAGAAGAATCCGGAGAAATTTTTCAGAGATGATGTGCGCCGACACTCTGGCGTGACTCTTGTCCACATCTTCCGAACAGTCCAGAAGCGGCGAATCTTCAAGATATGACTGAACAGTAAATTGCAGTGTCTCGAGGATTTTCTTTCGGTAAAGATATTTCACTGCCTTCTCGAAGAACGTCACAATCTCATATGATGTTTCCGGGAAACATTTTGACAATCACACAATTGAGCGGTTCGCCACAAGGCTGAGCAAATCCGTCTCATTGTAGAAACTAAGCAGAAGGACGCACTTCGGGACATCTGCATCAGCATGCCGTCTATCATCCGAGAACTGCGTTATGTTTATGAAGGACGCCGTGGTGGAAGGCTCCGGGAATTTCGACCACCTGGTAATCTTTAGGGTGCACCTAAATCCAAGCGCACAAGCCCCAAGCATTTTCGCCTCCTTCAAATATAAGATGGTCAAGTTTGACCAACCAACCAACCCATTCTTGTTGCTAGTAGCACTGAGTGTGCCTCTTCTTTTGCCGAGTGCATGAGTACCTAGAAAGCCAGACTTTCCCCACACGCACCTGTACTGCTTCCACCACTTTCTACATGCGGAAAAAATAATTAGCACGGTAAAGTGGCCGGGAACAGCTGGTTTACCATACGAAGCGCATGCAGAGCAACGCGCTTTGGGGGGTTGGCTCGCGACGCCCTCGCGCGGAACGCGCCGTCGTCCTGTATAGAAACAGATACATTGTAGTCGTGGCAGCTGCTCAGGCCGTAAAAGAGAGAGAGAGCGCGCGCGTCCAGACCGGCCGTGACCTAGCCAAACCGATGCAAACGGGGTGTGCACCCCCCGTGCTGCTTCGCACCGCCTCATGGTTTCCTTTAGAGGGAGATGGAGTAATTTTTTTCTTTTTTGAGAGAGAGAGCGACACAAGAAACTTCACGAATGTACGTCGCTCACCTCGAACGGTGACACCGGATCCCTGGCGAACGCCGCCGGCGGGAGGCCACCGGCGAAGCCGTACGGCTGGAACCGGGGAGCGTTTAACGGCGCGTGCGCCAGCGTCTTGGGCCCCAGGGGCCCGAAGTCCACGGGGCTGACGGCCCGTTGCAAGGTCTTGGCGGGAATGTGGACGAACTCCTTCCTGACGCTGATGCCACGCTGCGAACCCCCTCGGTTTCGCATGACACTGGAAAGGTACCTCAGGATTCGAGTCATGATGGCGACCTTGATGCCGGCCGCACCGATACCCAGAGCCAGTGGGCCCAGGGGAAGCGGGAGGCCGATCAGAGCGGCCGGAAGCAGGTAGGCGCCCAGGGAGCCGCCGAAAGTGCCGTCCGCTGGCGAAGGCAGCGTCGCCAGCGTTGTCAGAAGCAACGCCGCGAGCAGGAGGCGGGAGGTAAGCATGATGCTTGTACGCTCGCCGCCAAGATAACTGCAAGGAGAACGGGAACTTGTTAAGTAACAAGAAAAATTGCAGAAAGAAATGTTAGCTAAATTAAACGAATTTACACCACAAATTTAGAACAGAACCAGTAACACAAAGGTCGATATAAATCAAATGATTGATTAATTGATTTGAGGGGTTTTACGTCCCGAAACCACGATTTCATTATGAGAGACGCCAATCAATGAAACCAAGAATCTTCTCATGCTTCGTTGCAATGTATGTTTAAAATGTACCACTCCCCTCTGTAATGCCCTCCGGCGCTGGGGGTAACGAAATGAGTGAATAAATAAATAAATAAATAAATAAATAAATAAATAAATAAATAAATAAATACTACACACCACAAATAGCGTAGCACAACAGAACCAATGTGATAAAAGCGGCAATGATAAAAAAAAATAGAGCTGAAAAGCCATCGAGCCCCTGCTCAGCTCATATTCCACATAAAGCTTCTAAATTAGCAAATAAGACTATCAACCTTAACCCTACTCTTACTCTCACTACTACCTATTCGCTGCGTACACCCTAAACACACTTCTCTACGTACTACAGCGTGACTTCACTCTCCCTCCTCATCATACTGCAACGCACCTGTGGTGCAGGACGAACCTTTGTGTGGCGCATCTCATTATGGGTGTTCACTCGATCGTAGCAGACTAGAATGTAGGTCAACCCCTCCCACAAGATTGCTATATAAAAAGGCAGAATAGCAGTGAATGTTTCAGGCTCGGTTGTAGGTGAACCCTCCATATCCTGCGATTTTATAACAAAGTGGGCGAGCTACAATCGGGTAAACACGCACTCCGGCGGTTTCTTCACAGTGTTCTGATATCAGTGTTTTCCAGTGGTACTGACAGTCCAGTAACGGCCAGGGTGGTTCAGAGTGCTCAGAAGTTACAATAATTTTAAATAACCAAATTAAAGGCGTGTTCAAATCGAAACCGAAACGGGTAGATGCTTCGTGCAACATATGCGATGACGTCACAGCCTCCCCACCATCATAAATATGGAGATGGGGACAGAAAAATGCCAATGACGAGGTCATTCGACGTTGCATTAAGTTATGGCAGCTTTTCTGAACCTTACAGTGACGTTTGAGCGCACAAGTACCGCCGTTTTGCTTTTTTCGGCCCGCTAGCTCGGGCAGGCAGCGTTGAAGGTGATGACGTCAAAAAGACAGGGTGGCCCGCGTGGGAATCCACTAAGAATTTTTAAAATTCATTTACAGGAAAGCTAAATGACTTACAACACCGCCTGTCTTAGCATATATCATTACAGTGCCGAGGAGAATATATAGTGAAAATTTCATTGATATCAGTGGACACTGAAAAATCGCCTGATTTGCCCTTGAAATGCCCACGTAACGCACATTTGCACAAGATTTATTATGAGCAGTTGTGACCAGTGACCGCGTTGTATACACGGAATGAACGCGACATTTTAGGGTCGAGTAATAACGCGCCAGTTTTGTTTTATTCTCTTGATATTCTCTACTTGCAACACCTTTAATTTGTCTTTCATGGGCGTAACAGCGGCGTAACATCGGTTCGTAAACTGGCATCGCAGCCCGCCACATCGCCTACGGTGGTCCGATTCGGATCGACATGGCGTGATTATCCCTAACAATTGGGCGTACAAACCGTTGTTATCCAATGCTTACTTGTATTTTAACGCGTGGGCACTAAAGAGCTAAGTACAACAGCAGCATGTGAACTCGAAAACACATTACAACTCCTGCATGTATTTTTCCTTTGATGTCATTGAATGTTGTGCTTAAAAGGACACAAGCCCCGCCACGGTGGCCTAGTGGTTATGGCACTCGGCTGCTCATCCGAATGTCGCGCGATCGAATCCAGGCCGTGGCGGCTGCATTTCGGTGGAGGCGGAACGTTGAGGCCCGTGTGCTGTGCGATGTCAGTGCACGTTAAAGAACCCCAGGCGGTCGAAATTTCCGGTGACCTCCACTACGGTGTCTCTCATAATCAGAGCTGGTTTTGAGACGTTAAACCCCCCAAATCAATCAAATCAAAAGGAGTGTTTCAGTTAATTTGCGCCGCCCTGTTATGAAGAAATCGACGTGTCCTTTCAGGATCCAACAAACTTGGCATGTTTCGCTGTTCTCTTGATCACTACACTCTGGATCACTTCCCTGACACCACACAGTACACGGGCCTCAACATTTCGCCTCCATCGAAATGCAGCCGCCGCGGCTGGGATTCGATCCCGCGACCCTCGGATCAGCTGCCGAGTACCATAGCCACTAGACCACCATGGCGAGGCTTTTTTGAGGCACACCTACACTTGTTCACGTCTCAGACCAGTTTCCCGCATAAATTTAGTCAAGATTCGTAAAATCGTAAGACAGGTCCAAATTCGTACATTTTAGGAAAACTCGGGAGTTGGCACGTATGCTAATTAAGAGCAGCCTAATTAAGCTACAGCTAATTAGGCCTCAATTTATTGAGCTATGGCCAATTAAGTCAAGTCAAATTAAGTTAATACTGATTATGCCAAGCCTAAGTAGGCTAATAATAATTAGGTCAAATTTAATCAACTACAAATAAAATACTAATTAAGACAGGTATGATTAAGCTAACCCTAATTAGGTCAAATATGATAAACTAAACAAGCTTAAGCCGATACTAATCAAGGCAAGCTTAATTACCTAAGACTACTTGAGGAAAGCCCAGTTGAGCTTAGGCGACCCATAACGTTGCGGTTACGAAGTGAGACTTAGCGAGGCAAAGTAAAACCTAAAAAAAAATCATGTCAAATTTCAAATAGTCCAGCTTCGCTATTTCAAGCCTTGTGCGACTTAGTACAAGCTTCCCCTCCTTTTTTTTTTTTTTGGTACCAGTATGCGGTACACTGAGTGCAACGAACCACTGTGTGTAGCTCTCATATAGCCGATCGATGAAAAGGCATTTGACTAAGCAGGCGCCAGAAAGTACGGTAGCATTGCGAAGCCAAGCAGTACTTGAAACAGTGCCACAAAGATCACGCAGCTACCTATCTTCCACGAGAAAATCAAAAGGACTGTAGTCGAGGAAGCGGTCATACAATTACATACTATTTCTCCAATGCTGTTCACTCCATGCTTAGAAGTACTCAAACCACTATATTGGGAACAAATTAAAAAAAAAAAAGACGGTCCTGAGAATATCTCATCGACATGCGGTTCGAAGATGGCATGCACTAGAATTTCGTGAAGTTTTTAACTTTGTTCGCTCTGTACGTATTCGTCTTGTCCCCTTTGTTAGCCTTACGTGCTGTTTGCTCACAACTATATTAGAACAGTTACCAACACGGAGAGCCCGAACCCACGAAAATACTCCCAAAAATAAGTATGCGCTCGAGTACATGCGGCTGGCATTAGCAAAATATGACACGTAATTTACCGCTGTTGCTAAGAGATGAACGTGAACAGTCATTGCCCACCGCAAGCATCAGAGATATGGCACCGAGGCTTAGCGTGATAAAGAAATTCCTTCTGCGGTGAAGGAACAATAGGCCGAGGATTGGAAAGACTCATTTACTGCTTGTCTGAACTTATCGCTCATATACGCGAACCCCAACACATGTGTCGTATTCTCCGATCAAGTCTGTCCTAATTCATTACACTGCTAAATCATAAAAGATAGAAAAAGAACGGCGGGGCGATTCGAGATTGAACAACATGAGCAAAGGTGTTCTCACCTGTCGCAGTCGGAGGCAGGGTGGGCACAAAAAAAGCGCGCCTGGCTGTTGACGGCCCTTTATAAAGGCTCGGTTGTAGAAAGGGCAGTGGTTCTTGCCATGAGAAAGAGAGAAATGGAGGGAGCGAAGGAATACAGTGGTTTCGGCAGCCTGTAAGTAAGTACGGTGGGCGTGGGGAGAAGGAGGGCACACACACACCACACACACACACACACACACACACACACACACACACAATGGTGTGGGCTCACGGCTGTACCACGGTAAGTTGGTTACACGGAGCAGCCATGAACAAGACCCTCCCTGATGACGTTGTCTTGCATTTCCTTCTCAAACCTGGTATGCCCGTGTGACACGGGCATACCAAAGCTCCTTTGAGGTAAAGGAGCATAGCGACTTCGAAGGAACATTAGCTCAAGGGAGCTGAGTCGGTGCTACACGGTTTCCGTTGAAGCTTTTGACAAAAGCCACAACGTACGCTTGGCGCTCCTATCGCTCCGAAATGAGAAAAATAATACGGCTCCGATGCCCCCATAAATTAGTTGTACGTGCTTTTTTCTGCTTTTTCTTATCAAATATTGTGTTTTTGGACACTGATAAAACAAAGTTAACACCAAAAAGTAACGGAAATAATTCGCCAAACACGAATCTAGTGGTAGCAGTGCGCCGCAGTGTACGCCGTATTTTGCCGGCCATGCGCACTTCGATTCCGTTTTTGTTGCTGTTCTTGATTGTTTTTCAATCGCAACGTCTCCAAACATGTGCGATGAGACACTTAGCGTGCGAGGATCAAATGTTCATCGCAGCGCCCAGTTTAGCGCCATGTGCTGAATCTTCTGAAGGAAAAAATGCTCTCTGGTATCACCTTAGGCCGATAACAACATTCAAATACTTAGCCGACGTTTGCCCAACAGCTAGAAATGCACCGGCACATGACGCATGTTCTCGAACGTGCAGTAGAAAAATGCGTCGCCGGCGTTTGGTACGAAAATATGCCAAAGGCACCTCGGCCTGCAGCAGACAAAATCTTCGCTGCCAGGCCCAGCTAGCCACACCACCCCAGCAGCTGACCACAACGTCACCGCTACAGTGCACCTGCCCCCAAGCTGTGCGATTTCCGGGCGACGCATGACAAACTGCGTCTGTCAGCAGAACTTTTAGGGTTTGTGCTTTTTATTAAATAAAAGCGCGTTGGATTGACTCCAAGGTAAAACATGTTTTTCTGCCGTCTGCCACCTTCGAACGAGGGTAGTCCTTTAGAGCCTCAAGGGACAAACGCGAACTCCCTCAGCTCGAAGCTCCTTTCAACTAATGCTCCCTCCGCGCGCCCATGTGACAGCGCGCCCGCTCCTTTCAAGTAAAGAAGCTTTAGTTCAAAGGACCTTGAAAGCGCCCGTGTGACAGGGGTATAACTAAATGGGATACTGGTTACCCCACTGAAAAAAGAAAAAAAAGGGGGGGTGGGGGGGGGGGAGGCGCTACAGCTCCACGTTGCCTATAAAAAAAAAGGTAACGCGTTACAGTTACCGAAAAAAATGTAACGCCCGTTACTTGTGACATTACCCCATTAGCAGAAATTTCCTTCAGCCGGTCTTCGTTGTAGGAATCGACAATTTTAAATGCGAAGCATTTCTTAGCGAACTTGGCGACCTTGAGCGTATCTATCTATCTATCTATCTATCTATCTATCTATCTATCTATCTATCTATCTATCTATCTATCTATCTATCTATCCGCCTACAACTTCGTGCTCTCCTGGCCGTTTCGTTAATGGGACGTACACGAAAATTGGCATGCCACAACATGACTGCGTGACGAACATAAATGACAGGTCATAACATGAAAATCATGACATGCATGTCATGGGCGGCATGATTTACATGCCAGGCGTTTTGTTAATGGGATGTATACCAAAATTTTTATGGCACAACAGGACTGCGTGACGAACGTAAATGACAGGTCATAACATTACAATCATGGCATGCGCGTCATGTGCGGCATGGTTTACATGCCACTGTCCTGCTGCTCTTGTGGCCGTTTCTTTAACTTCGTGTGTACCAAAATCGGTACAGCGGGACAACAATGCAGATCCATTTTACGTTCCTGATGCGTGCTTCGCATTTCCTTGATTCGCACACTGCACGTGGGATCTGCCTTTTCTTTTTTTTTTCTCAATGTGACGTTAAACACGCAATGATGTTTCAAGACGACAGTTCCCAGTTAGTTCGCGCATTGTGCGGTGCGCGTTATGACGTGTACATTGTGCGGTGCGCGAACACCGCGTTGTCGTTGCTGTATCACACGCTGCACAGAGAACAAAGACGGCTCTCGCGAAGTGCGACTGGCAGTCTTTCTAAACGGTCGTTTCGTGGCTTGCATGCGAACCGCAACAACGGTTGTCCAGAGCACCTGGTACACTTTCTTTGCATCATCAGATACTCTACACATCGTGTTATTTTCCTCTGGAAAAGGAGGCAGTGGAGATAACCGGAATGAAAACTCAAATTCGACACCCCTCCCTCCCCGCCCTCTTTATCTTGGGTATTGTTTAAGGGTTCCAGTCTAACCAGTTAAGAATTTGAGCTCCGAAATGTAGGGCCTACCATCCTTTCAGGACGCCGCCTCGCTATCTCCCTGTATTTACAGCGGAGCGACAGCCAATTCTTATGGCCTAAAAGGACAGAAAGCTGAGCGCGTTGGTAAGGCCTTGGTACGCTAACATTGCAGATAAAACGTGCCTATTCCACTCATGTCTCTGTCATGTGTCTGCCATGTATTGTCCCGTAGCAGGCATTTGAAACAGACGCAACACCCAAAGAAATGAGCCAGGGAATAGGACAGAGCGTCAATTCATAACTATTTGATTCATGTCAAAAACATCGCCATATACATTCAGCTACGCTACCGTGCTCTGCAAGATACCATGTACCTTGCAGAGCACGGTGCTCACTGGGCCACCGTGGCGGGGCATTTGCACGTGCTCGCAAAAGAAGCGTCGAAAGAATTCATATTCGTTCAGAGTAGAAATCTTCTGCTACCTTCATAATTCCATTAAAGTTGTTAAAAACTTTACCCTGTTTATTTTTACAGCATGTATTCTGTTTTGTTCTAAGTTCCTTAATTCCTGGCCGATTTAATGACGGTGCCTTTCTCTACTGCTTTCTCTCTTTCATGTATTGTTCCTTACATCTCTCTTCCTAACTTTATTGATAAGCTTTGATAGTTCGGCGAACTCTATTTTATATTTTTGCCGAAGTCGCTACCACCTGCTGGTGGTTTTTTTTTATTAAGTATTTAGTAGTTTTGGACAACTTGCTTACATTTTGCCTTGTATTACCTCCGACTTCCATCGCCGTTTTGGATGCCACTTTCGTTGTGGTTTTGTTTACTTCTTCCATATCTTCATCGTTTTTGGCCTAAGGCTTCGAATTTGTTTTCCAGGGCTTTTTGAAATTTTTCATTTTTTCGTTTGATTACCTCTAAGTTTGTGCTTTTTTCGAATAACTTATTTGGTTCTTGTTTTCCTTTGGGTTTGTACAGTCTTACTAATCTGTGATCGCTACATTTTAACGTTTTATCTTGCTTACGATTTCTGTGTCCTGATTCATGCCGAGTTGCTCGCACATTATAAAGTAAATTTCGTTTTTTTTTTCTGTGAGGGCTTTTCCATATCTACTTCTTATTTTTATGCTTCTTAAGAAGCGTATTCATAATAAAGGGTTTGTTCCTTTCCACGGTACAACATTCCGATTTCCAACACTGTAGTTGACAGTCGCTTGTTCTCCACTTTGTTTTGTTCCTACTTTTGCGGTAAAATCTCCCGTGGACATTTTGTCCGCCTTCCTTTCATTGCCAATTCGCCATTCTCGTATCTACTTGTTCTTCGTCATGTTTCGTTGTTGCAGCAAATCGCTGGATGATTTTAAATTTACATCGCTTATTTTGTTTTATCACGGCGCCTGCTGCCCTTTCAGTAAAACTGTGCCACCTAGACGTTGCGCACGATTTTCATTGGCTACCACTGAGACGCCCACTGAGACGCCCTCGTTCCAGTGCAGTTCCTTTTTTTCTTTGTTTTAATTACCCATTTGCAAAACTCTGTAAGTTGGCTTTCTTGCAAGGATGCTTTACGACCAAAAGGTCACCGAGAGATTGCTTTCCTGCTCTAAGCGCGTGCACACGTGCACATTCGCAGAACTGCCTCCAGTTCAAACGGTCCTACCCGGACAAGGGTGGTGCTGGCGCACGGCACGAGGTGCACGTAACGCACAGCGTGTCCTGTGGCCACGGGCCTGCGGAACGAACAAAGTCCTACCCGGACGATGGGGCGGCCACCGTTTAGCGCAGCGAGGTGAGTCGCCGCACACAGAACAGGCGTGACACCCTTCCAAGAAAGCCTCCCTGGGCGCAGCCACAATGCCTCGTGGACTGTTATAATGGTGCGTGAAACACCAAAAACGCGCTGCCGAAACACTGACATCAGCCTTTTGTACTCCCCTGCGACCGTCCACAGAGAGGATTGCACTCCTTCTTCCGTGGACACGTCTTTACTCCGCATTGCCTTTTAGGCTTTCTGGTGACTGCCGCGTTAGGAAACAAGGCAGCGTGGTGACACGACTGACGTCTCAGGTGTAACAGGTAGTCAGCAGCCAGAAAGGAAGGCTCCAAGAAGAGGGGGAGGGGGGAGAAGAAAGATAGGAAAGGGGGGGGGGGCGGTACAATGACAAAGAGTCCGTTGCGCTGGGGATCTCTGTTACTAAAGAAGTTTGCTCTGCCTTAACATAACAACTGTACAACAACAATGCGGACGTTTCACTGCACAAGCCTGTGTGTGTGTGAGGGGGGGGGGGGTGTAGAAGGGGGGGTCTAGCTTTCTGACCCATCTCGGTAAACATCCTGCAGGGGGCCGCGGTTGGTGTTGCAGGCGTCTACGGAAGGGTGTCGACGGGTTCACTTCGGTTCACGGGGACAGTGTTGCCGCACATTCGAAGTCGAAAATTGTGCTCCGTCTCTTCGATCAGTGTTCGACTGGGTTCGACAAACTCCGTCTAGGAACGCATGGCATGCATGGATCGCCCGAAAGCAGAGAGTAAGGAATGTTGACCAGCTATCGGGGAAAAAAAAGAAAGAGCGTGGAAGACGGCTAAACGTGCAAACGAGCGTGCGGTCACTGTGTATTCTTCAGGGCATACGAGGAGGACAGTTGTAGAAAGAACGAAAGCTTTGGAATGTTGGTATTCCATTTTTCTTGTTATGGGACTTGACGCTGACAGCGCGTAGGGAAGGGAAGTTCATGGTAAAATTAGGTACGAATAGCGATTAAGAAGTATGAAAGAAAGTAGATGGGCAGCGAAAGTATTCAGGTAAGTGTGTAGGAAGAACGGGGACTCACAATAAAGGAGGGGAACTCACAATAGGAGGCTTGCCAGAACCAGAAGAAGAGGCGGATGGAACAATTATTAGACGCTTAGCCGCGCTCCCTCACGGGCTGCAGAATGAAGCGTCTTTTCATCGCAAGCCACTAACAACAACAACAAGGAAGAGTTTAAAATGGTCAAAGCGGCGGAGAAATCGGGTCGGGTAGCAGCAATGGAAAAGAAACTGGTATTGAGCAACTACAGTAAAGGTAAAGACAAAATTAAAAGAGAAAAGATCTGTGGTAACTCAAAGGGAAGCGCTTTGCTGTTTGAAGCAAGGTCAGGTTGCCTGAGAACACGAAGTTACAGAGCGAAATTCAGTAAAGAAGGGGATACATGTATGTGCAGTGGAAAAGCTATGGAAACGACATATCATGTTTTGATTGAATGTACAGATGTCTACCCAGGTGTAGCTGTGGACACTAACCTGCAGGAGGCCACGTGTTTCAGGGATAGCACTGGAAGGCTGAACATGTCGGCGACAGAGATCAGTAAAAGGCACTGTCGGCGGAAAGGTATGGAGCACACAGGAACGCAAGACTGCTCGAATAACATTATTGCTTCACAGCGGAAAGGTAAACGCTAAAATAGGTTAGTGAAGAGAAATAGTTTTGGCGAAATGGGGGTGTGTAATTTGGGAACACAGGCGTTGCAGAGGAAATGATAAACGTAGAGCTTAATAACCCACCGGGCCCCCGCCCTGTTATAAAGGGGACGCCATGACATCCATCCATCCATCCTTCCTAATTTGTCATTTGTGTGCTTCTGGGCCACAACAAGAAAAACCGGTAGTTATGGTCTGTCCCTTTGCGGTAGTCGATCTGCAGGTGAAATCTGTTCCTGGCCTCCAAAAACACGTGATATTGTTCACTGTTAACGCCACTGTTCAGATGTCAGCTGCCTGTGCTAGAGCGTCACCGTGGCGTCTCCAGTAAAAAGTTCCTTTTGTTCCACATATTTTGCGTATTTACACAAATATATCACTTACTACTACAAAAGTTCTGGGTTTGATCCCCACCTGCAGAGAGCTTTTTGTTTTTTTGTTTTTCTGTTTTTCTTGGGGAGGGTTGTATGAAGTGAGAGGTGCACAACGTCACACACTGTTACCACTTCTATAATCTTGGTGTTTGATGTGTAACGCTGGTATGCCCCACGCCTGATTTTAATTGCCGTCAATCACGATGTAAGTGGCAGGCGTGTCAGGTTATCAGTCATTTTAATAACTAAGTAAGTGGCGTACGTAGCTTGATTAGCATGTAGCTAAATCCTCCTGTGTCCGCTTGTATTTCACGTTGTAGTCTTTTATAATGTAATATCTTTTCCTGATGTATTATATGTCACGTATGCATATGTGAAATCATATATGTATGTATGTATGTATGTATGTATGTATGTATGTATGTATGTATGTATGTATGTATGTATGTATGTATGTATGTATGTATAATATACACATATGTTATTTTCCCCTTTTTTCATTATATTCGACTTTTTCATATATCTTTCTCTTTGTGTATAAATCATTTTATTTATAGCAATATATCTGGTATTGTGTATTCTTATTCCTACAGTGTATTCTTATTTTGATGAACTGTTATATTCTGTTTGGCATGTTTATGCTTAATGGTTCGACATGCACGTCCAAGTCAAGCCCTGCCTTGAATATGGTGTCCGGGAGTCTGTCAAGCTGCAGACCGAAGCTTTTAGCCATGTCAACCGCCAAATTTGTTTTGGAAATAAAGAATTTGAAATTGAATTCGTACCGATGCATGCAAATTTCGGTATATGCCAAGTGGAAGTGACGCAAGTTACGCGACACCACGTCCATGATCAAGTTCTTCTTCGCATGCGCTGATTCTTTGACATTAAAAAAAAAAAAAAAAAAACAAGGGGCACTACCTAAAGATCCTTTCTAGCGTGAAGCTGCGAAAAGCTAGACAGCTCACATGAAAACGTAACTTAGGAAAGTAATGAATGATTTTGTAGAAATTACTCGCCTGAAGTACATCATTGTATTACTAAATTGGTTATTTAGTAATACATACGTACTTGCTAAATCACCGGTCTACATAATTGATTTATTACATTACTCCTAAAAGCAAAAAAGCAATTCAACTGCGTAATTCCAAGTCCTCAAAACTCTACCGCTGCGGTAATAGCTTCGAATTCAGTTAAGCCGAATTTCTGGACGCGGGGGTAAGAGGCTAAATCCAAAGATCCGTATACCATTATCAACCCATTTGTCTACTCATCACTAAATAGTAATCTGCATGTGCAGTCACTAAAATCTATGCATGTGATGCTGTGTCACGTCTAAAGATTCTTCGGATTTATCGCTGATTTTTTCAAGCAAGGCGTGTTATGAGTAGCACATTTCGGTGGCGTTTTCGAGCCGCAAAAATCCCAGTTTGCATGAAAAAAAAAAAAAAACCAGTGCTTACCACATTAACTACGCCCTGCGACAGCAACTCGGCATGCCATTTTATCGCTCATTCTAAGACTGCGTCGTGCAGAGATGGCGCAGCGAGAGTGGGAGCGCCAAAAATAAAGCACCCAAAATAAAACCGCCTTCTGATTGAACTGTGGCGCCACACAGCAGCGATTTTCGTAACAGGAAATTACGTTTGATTGCGTGGCAGCGACGACAAGGACTGCGTGTTCCTATCGGCTTGACACGCTGAGTCGCATCTTGCATTCATTGATCTCTGCTAGGCCACGCTGTTGAGTCCAAAAGAAACATAGACAGATATGCCTACCTGTCTCTATTTCCTGCGTATACTTCAACGCGTACCTTAATTACCTGCATCGGTAATGAAAGTACGTGTTGAACTGGTCTAAAAAGCATAGCCTCAGACGGGTGAAACTTGTTCATTGTCTGCCTTCAACGGAGGTGACAGCCGGACAGGCGTGGCGAGACAATCGGTAGCTTCTTTTTCTTTTCTTTTTTTAATTACACCCAGCAGGAAAGGGGTGAGACCATGAAGTTACTGAAGTTTTCAAAACTGGTCGAGAGCAGCGTAGCCACCGTAACAGGAGTGCGCTGGTGCAGGAGGAGTTGGAGGCTAGTTCTGGCCTACTGCGGACATAACAGAAACATTCTTTATACTTCATGGCATATAAAAGAAAATCTGTTTTAAATATATCTTGAAAACAAATGCGTCTCCTGATTGAAATACGTGGTTCGTGGTAACGATGATGACAAATGTCAAAAAGAGCTGTGGCAAGATACTTTTCACAGGCCACCTTGAGGTGCGCACTGATCTAATTCGTTGAGTTACTTCCCTACGGGAGCAAAGTTGTGCTTAGTCCCGCCATTTTGAGCGCGTAAGCAACCGAAGTCTTCAGGGAAAGCCAAACGTCACATTTGCGGCCGACGAGCTCCTCGTAACATGCGTGATCATGGTCCACCTCCACTGCCTCGGTGTTATACCAGCTTAATCAAGTACAATCGAATACCACCTGATTCACTTCATTTCATATTTTTTTTTCATTTTACTCACCATGTAGATTCGAACAACGACAGCTGTTCTTTAATGTCAGCGATTATAAACATCCGGCCGTTTCTGCCAGCTCGTCCCCTAGCGCAAGATGTTTTTTCACTCGCGCCTAGTGGCGCCATCTATGGATAAAAAGTACGATGAGTAGCGACAAATTGCGGCCTCCGCGATTGGCTACGGCAGCTCATCGCGGAGGCCACGAATAAACAAACTAAAGGTAAGAAAAAGAAGGTTGCTTTATCGATCAATGCTTTGCTAGAATGGAAGGATGAGGAGTCAGATTTCTAAAACGGTGACTTGTGTTTTGTTACGTGATTTTGGCGGAAAGGTGTCACGTGATGACCCAAAACCACGCAAGCCAATGCCACGTGAAATGTTCCCGCCAAAACTGCGTAACAAAATGTCACGTGACATGTTCCGAAAATCACATAACGCAGTGTCACGTGGCCTGTTCCTGCCAAAATCCCGTAACGCAATGTCACGTGGTATTGCATGACGCCTGACAACGGTGTTATCCCGGATATCCGTGATATCCAGATATCCTATGCAGGCACGAGTCACACGCGATCTTTATATTGCTAATCGTGGTGTAAATGTCAAGGATGTTGATTTACTGATGTCGTGACCTACCAGTCACGCTAATCATGCATTCGTACCCTTCCGTATGAAGTTTGGTATCCAGCAAGCGAACAAGTCATTTTTTTTTTCTTTTTTGGCAGCATTTGGCAACAAGTACAGTGCGGACGGCTCGAGTCGCTATTGCTCCCCTAGGCACTCACAGAAGCAAGCAAAAACGTCTTCATGCGTCGTTTTGAAAATGGCGCCGTGTTTGATGCTTTAGAACCTTCGGAGCGTCTGCTGTTTCGAGTCAGTTCATAGGTAGCAGGAATGAGGTGTGCAGGAGGAATGGGCAAAAATTGTGGGGTCTGGGCAACTGCTTTCTGAGGTCTATTTCTCTCTTCGAAAGGCTGCGGTACAGTTCACTTCGCCTCCGAGCCTTTAACGTTTCCTTTCAGCTCAATAAAAAAATGGCCTTCCGAGTTCCATTTTAATAAACGAATGAAAACCATATAAATGCAGCTACATCTTACTTTCTCCACTTTCGTTCTGTTTTGCTGGCGGATATGGGTGTAGGAGGGGCTTCACTGCACACCTCAGTTTTATGCTCAACGCCCATCAAGGCTCCAATCAACTGCAAAACAACAAAAGACGTGTATGTGTCTAAAACTGCATTTGTTAGCAGCTGTGATGAGAGTTGGGTTTATAGGATAAGATGTACGAAATAGAAGTTTGTTGTAAAATATTTTCAGAACAATATGGGATTGGGAAGTGGGGGAAAAAAATTCAAGTCAGTTCCATGCTGCGAGAACTGTGGAAACAGCGAAGCTGTGCTTTTATCGGTAATCGTGGCATAATTAGCACTGATGTCATGTTCGCTTCCCACTATCAGTAGTAGTGGGCTGAGAGGGAGGGTGTGGGTTTAGTTGCTCGAGGGCAGAAGCAGGTCGACTTCTTGCGTAACATGATGCTATTCCTTCTTTTAGGGGAAAAGCTCCTCTTAGTCTAACCTTGTCCCGCGTCAGGCGGCAGGCGTCAGTCGTAACCCGCGTGCCGGGAGGCACGCGCTCGCCCTCGGCGCGTGCCTCTCGGCGCGTGCCTCTCTCTCTCTCTCTCGGCGCGTGCCTCTGCTGTCTTGTGAGAGAGAGAGACAGAGAGAGAGCGAAAGGCGCGCGTTGGCTATGGAAACGCTCTTTCTTAGATGAACGCTCTACCAGCTCGCAAAGAAGGAGAACGCGCCCACACCCGCGAGAGACAATGGATGGATGGATGGATGCTATGAGTTTCCCCTTTGTAACGGGGCGGTGACATGTGCGCCACCAGGCTCGTAAGAAGCTTTAAGAACTTTTTTTTTCTCTCTTTTAATTTTCCTCATGCCTTTTAAATTTACTTCAATCAAATCGATCATGCCATATCAAAAACGGAATTTCATAGCCCAGTTCCCTGCCCCTTATGGCAGAAATTCCATATTTTTCCCTATAATTATTTTTGTCCGTTCTCTCTAGTTTTCTGCCACCAGTATTCTAAATGTCTCAACGTTGGCGCAGGCAGCGTCTCCTAGCGAGTTTCTTGATTGAGAAATACCGACTGCTCGCGTTGGAGAAGCGTTCACCGGCAACCCATATATATATATATATATATATATATATATATATATATATATATATATATATATATATATATATATATATATATATATAGACCGGCCTTCATCATTCCTGATGAAGGCCGGTCTCCGGCTGAAACGTTGAATAAACGCTTTCCGCATTTTTGTTGCCAATTCCGAGGGTCTACTACTCATATCTGCCTTCACGCCCCCGGCCTATTCACCACCATGACTGATATATATATATATATATATATATATATATATATATATATATATATATATAGGCACTGGATCTTGACTTGCAATGATGTGCCGGTGGGAGATTTCACTTGTGCATAGTTGAACCATGAGGATTCGTAGCGTGCGCGTTAACTAAATTAATCCGGAACTCGGCACGATCTACGATGAAACTCCCGAGCTTCGCCCACTCATCGTCATTCACTCCGTGGATATGCTGTAATTTTTTCTTTCTTTGTCTATACTTCTTTGTTTAAATGTGCACATATGTCTATACTGTCCTTCGCGTAATCACTATAAAAAGGCTCTGCTATCTGACATACCACAGCGGGCTCTGCTTTTACAATAAACTTTATGGGAAAAGAATGGAGGTTGGGATGCCCAAAATCCCGACAGCAGGCAAGAAATGGGACTTGTGCTGCCATCTAGTGATGTTTAAAAAAACCATTCGCAGCAGAACGTGGCCTTCGAGACTGGGTTGTGCACGTTGTCTCGGAGGCCACAGATATGGCGATCTGTTTTACGGAGAATAGTAGAATAGCGTCAAAAGATGGCACCACAAATGTTGTACCAGCGCACTCTGGTTGTGTCAATGTGTTGGCGTTTTTTAGCGCCTACTGTTTGAAGCTATAATATAGTTTGAAGCGAGGCTACCGCTTTCTCAGAAAACGAGATTCAGTGACGACAAAACCACTCTTGAAAAGGTATCACGTGCCTGCAGACACTTGCGCGCAAATAAGCGATCGAACGATAAATGAAGCGGCAGACAGATAGCGTTGGAGAGGCTGGTAAAAAAACACGTACCGTTGATTGATTGATTTGTGGGGTTTTACGCCCAAAAACCAGCTATGATTAAACACCTATCGCCCTCCCGGCCCGGTAATAGCTGCTGCATGCGTGCATCAACGATCGTATCACATGTTTAAGATGGCGAGCGCCTAGTCACGTGGTACTATAAGTTCTCGCCTGTTTTCCTTGAAGAGTGGAAATATTATTATGAACTTACGTTATCCGGACACTAATCGACATGCTCTACAACTCTCCATTGAACATTATTCGTTTAAGAAATAGCTTAGAAGTTCGCTAATTTACAAACCTAAACTAATTACCTGGGCTCACTGGCAAAAAAAAAATAGATATCAGATGCCAAGATGACACGGTAAACAATTCTAGGCTGGCCTCATCCTCGAATTGCACACATGGATATTCTCTTTTTTAAATCCTGGCGCAAGTTAGCTGAAACGCCCTGCATACATAGATCGATACGCAAGTTATATCACTAAATACATTGCTCTGATATTTTAAAGGCCAGGACTACCATCAACAATCAAACAATGCAAACTTTAGCAATATTTCCTAAGCACATTTTCGTTCTAATAATACACGCCTTTCCCTAGCAGAATCACAGCCGTATGCAAGATGGTGATGCAATACTCTTTTGCTGGTACATAGGAATATGTTGCAACCACCAGTTTCGTAGACGAGCCAAATAAAAAAGAAGCCTTTTCATACTTCAGCAATAATAAAGAGAAATAGATATAAGTATAATACAACGTTATTCGCATGCCTTAGCATAGCTAAAGAAATGCCCCCTGAGAACTAGATTTGAAACCGGATTGACCTTTACAATTTTCAAGATCGTTCAGCAGTTATTCGGCATGGTATAGTGCATCATTTCCACGAGTACAGATCGAGAAAAAGGTACCGTCCAAGTTTCTCACTCGATCCCCAACGTCGTATTCGAGACTGCTTAAACTACAAATATGAATAAAGCCCACGCGGCTTCGTTTTATGCTTTCTTTATACTTTGTAGCGAGATCAAACAGATAACTGTAACGAAATGGGACAACATTAAACTGAGAAAACAATCTGCTTGTATGACTATCGCAAGACGCAAGGGAAATGGGCCAACGCCCTATACCACTTGGTTGTTGTTGTTGTTGTTGTTGTTGTTGTTGTTGTTGTTGTTGTTGTTGTTGTTGTTGTTGTTGTTGCAGCGGCAAGCACTGCATGTTGGCGTATACTATATACAACCTGCGAACTCTTCCCGCGCGGTCCGCTGCTCCTTGGGACAATGCCAGGCCCAGGTCTTTGATCACGTTCAGGGCTGCGAGCTGTTAGTTGTTGGTAAGGCAGCTGTGTACGATGCGAGGATGTGGAACTTTTCAAGCGAGTTTCACACCTTCCTGTAGGTGAATTCGAAGCTGCCGAAGCCCACCTGGATACAGAGAACATCAATGGACACAAAGTAAAACACTAAATCGGCTTAGACTGATAAATTATTACTTGAGAACTAAATTGTCGCTAATTTCGTTATTTCACGTTCAACATTAAAACAGAAAATTAAGGTCAAAATTTCCTCTGTGAATTCCCCGCCGAGACAGTGAGGAGATGACGTCACGAACGCCATTAATAGACATTTTTAGTTTAGCGCGTTAGCGTGATAGCGGGGCTATGGGAATAGCGTTACCGTACCGCAAACATTCGTTGCAGAAACGAGCTTTGGTTGATCGGAGAAGCGTTTACGGCCCGATAGCTGTGATTGTGGCGCCATCTAGCGAAGGATACATGCGTTAAAAAAGGTAAAAATAAATAAAGCTTGAAATGTTCACCTACACTCCCGCGTGCAGCGGCATTCTAACTTTTCGAGAATAAAGAGAAATAATATATGCGAACCAAGCACCAAGAGCATAAATTGACATGTTGCAGGAATGTAAACAGATGCTCTCTCGCTAGGCCTAGCAACATTCGAAATGGGAAGCGATCTCGAAAATTCGGCTAAGTTGTCCCTAATACTGCGTCGTCGAAGCTACCTGAAGGCAAGCGAAGCCATTTCACACAGTCATTTGCCGCGAACGAAGTGAATCCTGCCACATCAACGTCAAATTCAACTCGAGGCGGGCGTCCGAAACCGCCGCCATGTTTTACGTGAACTACGATAAACACGCAAACACGGTAACGTTAAACCTGCGAAATACCGTGTGCACGCTAAACGGTATCGGCCGTTTACGGCTCTGCGCATGCGCATTTTCATCCCGCTATTCCGATAACTACGCTATTACGCTAAGCCCGATAAACTAAAAATGTCTAATACCTCTCGTGTTATCGCCACGTTGGCTCAGCGAAACTGTCTGAAACGGGCCATGTTGAGTCTGTGGCTTGCTGACAGCGTATATCTATTTTAACTATAAATAATTAAGTAGGCATCAGTAGACGCAGTGTGAGATGCGTGACGCCTCGCGTATTAGTGCGGAAACTTCCCAGCGGTGTCGCAACTCGTTCCTTCTTCGTGCGCATTGTGTAGCTCGCCAAGCATTCTCTCCGACCCTTTTCATAAACTGTAAAGCTAGCTTCTCTGCAATGCAGCGTGCCCTACTGATGGCGGCATTGGCAGTCCGGCGATATGGCATGTAAAATGTCTACGCAGCCCTTCTCATACGAAGATTCCCAAAAAAACGGGCCGCAGCATGTACAACTTGAATTTCGACAGCACTTAAATAAAGACAGATGTCGCCATTAGTAGGGCAAGCTGCATTGCAGGGATACCAGCTCTACAATTTATGAAAAGGGTATCGTGAAAAGGTGATTTACTGACATAGGAAAGATCGTTTTCCGTTTTAGTGCTCCTTGTAACAGGAACTTTTCACGGCAGTGAAAGCGGTGATGATCGGGAAATTTTCCGTGGATGAAAGACGGGCTCGAGCGCATACGGCAGACATTGCGAAATCATAACCGAAAACTTGCTGCTGCTTACAAAGCGAAAAGTGTACTAACTGCATCCTTACCGTACACTATATATGGTGCAGAAACCTGGAGCATAACGAAAAAATACTCGATATGAAATTAAGGAGCATACAGCGTGTAGTGGAACGGGAAATGATAGGTGAAATTTTAACAAATACAAAGCGGACGGAATGGATAGGAGAATAAACACTAGGAGCTGATATTTTCCGACTCATTAAAGCAAAAGAGGTGAACCTGTGCATAACACGTCATGCAGAGGACAAACTACAGAGGGACAGGAAGGACAGAATTGATACCCGGGAGAGGGAACACGCAGCAGAGAAAGGCAAAGAATTCGGTGAGGCGATGAAATTAAGAAATTAGCAGGCATAAAGCAGAACCAACTCGCTCAGGACAAGACCAATTGGAAGTCGTTAGAAGAGGCCTTCGCATTGGAGTAGACTTCAAATACGATGACGATGATCATTATGATGATGAAAATTGCTCAGGGTTAGTTCGCAGCATAGCTGGTAAAGTGGTAGAGAAGAACGAGGGCTTTGTTTGGTGGTTATAGTCTATTATGTTCTTATATTCTGACAGTCTATTATGTTCTTATATTCTGGGCACGGTGCAGCGTTTTCTCAATTGGACCACTGGTTGGGCTCAGTAATTTGGACTCGTAAGCAACAGATGCAGCCTCCAAAACGAAAGATACAAAATTGATAGCGTACAATCTTTTCCAACGAATCTAGCTGTCACACTCGGTAATTCGCATCCGTGCGCGCTCGCTCTCCGAGATAAAAACATAAATAAGCACATTTCCCGAGGTTGTTGACTCGTACACGCGAGCGGATGCACTAATCCCGCTTCGCAGCACTGCACCACGTCTATGCTGTGAAGCAGATTAACGCGCTCGCGTTAGTGAGTGGGGAAAAGGTTTCCCAAATGGGCGCTTTGTGCATGCGCCTCTCTCCTCTCTCTCTCGCCGACACAATGGCCGGACACTCGAAAATTGTTGACCGGTCGCGCGGCGGACCGGACGTGCAACCCTTTCAGTCCAAGCGTGCGCAAAGCCGTCTGATCAAGAGTGGTCGTTCGATCCCTTTTTCGGGATGACGCAGATGGAACGGCAAGGGACGACGATTGACCAGTCGGCGCCATTTTTCCCGTTAGCGCCGCGAGTTCTTTTGTCTGCAGAGTGCTGGTACAGTCGCCCCCACTCCCTTCCATCGCGAGGTTTTGCTTTATTGTTCCATTCGAAATGCGGCGAGAGGAGGCGCGAGATGACAATGTAGAACAAACCCAGAGATCCGATTGGTTGTCCCGAATCGGTGACGTCAGTGCGACGCCCGGCGTGGAATAGTTAAGTTCTTCTGCTATGATTTTGAAGTGCAAATCCCTTTTGCTAGCTGCGGCAACCGGGTGGGAAAAGTTTTCACGTATAATCTACTCCGATAGTTGTCTCTGTGACGCGAATACGCGGTTGCTACTAATCACCTGCTCTTTGGTAGCAATAAATGTATCGTTAATAGAGTAATGCATTAGTTGTTGCCCATGACATCGGCTGTCACACACTTGTTTTTGCTGCGATTGTCCTGCGTTGCATACGATGAAGTTGAGAACAGCCCGCAGTGAAGACGAGAACACACCGTTCCAGTTAGGGTATGTTTAATGAAACCATTTATTTCATATCACTGTTAAGCCTTAGAGCCCTTTTCACCGTGAGCCCCTGAGCTGCATGTTGAACGCGACTCTAATGCGAGGTTAGTTATCAAGACACATACATAAACAATAGGACAAGTTCAGAAACAGATGGAGGTTTTTGAAGTGAGGAAAAAGAACTGTTGAACGCGGAATGCCACTGGGGCCAACGATATCGGATTTTTTTTTTTTTTTAGCGCAGCAACGGACGTCAACGTTGCTGCCCTGACAAAGACAAGTATACACATTTCGAAGCGTCGGTTCTGTGACAACGTTCCCTATACTCAATGACACAAGTGCAAACTGCTTAGACTATAACGGTGTAGATCTTGACTGATTGCGTTCATACTTTCGACACGTTCAGCTGGATCAACACAGCCCACACAATACCCATCGCTTGTACCTTAATTCCATACGCATCCGTACTTTCGTTAGTCTCTCACCACAGCTGAAGGTTATTTTATTTCAATAGTTGGCCCGCAAACTTCTGCACGACTCAGCGCAGTACATTGATGGGCCCCATAATTGCTCTTTATCGCAAGAAAAGCAAACATACAGAAGAACTGGCGAAATGGCAAAGCGATGCCCTCGACTGACATAATCAGCTCCATCCATGCATGGCGGCGTTCTTGCGGTCTTCTGGTCCGCCTTTTTGCTTGAGACCAGCCTATTCGAGGCCAACAACTCACGTGCAGGGATTTTTGGTTTTAGGCTAAAGTTTGGCTGTTTCTTCATAAATTCCTGCGCTTCACTAGGAAGTCAGACGTCACCGAGAACGGGAAATCCTGACGTCACCGAGACATCACCGAGACGTCACCGAGTAACTGAAAGCTAGAAAGCTATTGTCCTATGTCCTCTGATGACAATATTTAGAACGGAACCAAAGCATGCGAGTTCAGAGTAGCGCCTTGTCCCATCGTTTTTATTTATTTTTTTTAGCCTTTCCTTGCTCAGTTTAATAATCAAGCGTACCCCTCTAGATCTGTAGTTCCAATATGCTATGAAATTGTCATCACTGCTGAGGGCTTGGATTGGGCGCCATCTACTTCATCAAGGGCAAGATGTAAACGAAAAGAAGAGCTGTGCCCTGCTGTGTGTGTGTGACCTTCTGGTCGCACCATACATATTGAGCGAGTAGCACGGGGGGGGGGTGGGGGGGGCTGCATCTGTCGCTCGACGAAGGTCATCCGAAAGGGAAGCCAGGGGGTCAAGCAGCGGTGCGTGGACCCCGTCGGCCAGGGAACGGGGTCGGGTCCAGCTGCCTTTCTTTAGCAGAGGCATGGAAAGCAAAAGTGGGGCCTTCGTGAAGACATATATATATATATATATATATATATATATATATATATATATATATATATATATATATATATATATATATATATATATATATATATATATATATATAGGCAAAAGGTCAGATGGAGCGATGAAATTAAAAAGTTTGCAGGCATAAAGTGAAGTGGAACCAACTCGCACAGGATAGGGTGGATTGGAAATCGTTGGGAGAGGCCTTCGTCCTGCAGTGGACCTAAACAGGCTGATGATATATATATATATATAATTCCTTCACGAAATGAAAACGGAGTGACCGCATTATGCAAAGCGCGTATCACAAAATTGGCGATCTTAAAGGTTATTTTGCCAATTGCTGACCTTGAAATAGTGAAGATTTGTCGAAACATTCACTACCTAAGCAGTACATGCAGGTAGTGACTGCCTAAACATAGTTACTTTACTACCATGACACTTACTGTACAACCTACGTACAGCTAAGTAAGTTTCCGCATGGTTTTCCTTGTAGCTTTGCGATAACAAATGTGTGGATGCTAATTTTTCTCTTCATAAATGGTACTCCACCTTGCGGGGTTCCGCGGAACTCATTTGTCATACAGGTAAGTGTTGTAAAAAAAGTTAATAGACCCTTTCATAATTGGCAAGTGCGCTTTTCTGCACAGCACATTTGCCCAACTAACTGCGGCACCCGTCTTGTTTGAAACGCTGTCAAAGTTCGAGTTGCACGTGCTGAGACTTGTCTTCTATGCGTATTTAGATAAGGAGGGCTGAGCCTGCATTTTCCTTGTCTCAGCACAAGCAAACTATGCTTCGACATACTACATGCAGAATCGACTACGCCGCCTTTAGTTGGGCAAACTGTGTGGCAGGAAAGCTTGCTTTACAATTAATTAAAGGTCTATCGTACCTCCGCGACAGCCTCCATCTGGTTTCGACCAATTCGCTTTATGTGTGCCGTTTCAAATGTCATATCACGTCGATTCTATAACGAAGGAGTTAGACCAAATAACAATGGAACGGTGCGCCATTGTACCGTTGCATCAATCTGTAATGGTTAATTACACCGTGTTACGCTAATTAATAATCGCTAATTGATCCATGTGATTATGATTTTGAATACGCATTCTACTGACACCTTTAGGTGACGATGTACACAAGGAGTGTGTACTCCATCGAAAATGCGACCGCCACGGTCGTGTTTGAACCCGCGTTTTTCGTATGAGTAGTCGACCACCATAACCACTACAGAGCTTTTCATAAACTGTAAAGCTAGCTTCCCTGCAATGCAGCTTGCCCTACTAATGGCGACAGCTGTCTTTATTTAAATGCTGACAAAATTCAAAGTTGCACACGCTGCGGCCCGTTTTTTGGGAATGTTCGAAGCAGAAGGGCTGCGTCGACATTTTACGAGCCCTATCGCAAGCAAATTGCACCTGCACACGCTGTTTGCCGGATTGTCAATGCCGCCATTAGTAGGGAAAGCTGCATTGCGGGGAAGCTAGCTTTACAGTTTATGAAAAACAGAGCAAGGGTAGGAATGGTTTCCCCGTGGCCTCGCTTTGCATTCCCACGGAACGTTGGCAAAAGTTGGTCATCCACAACCGACATTTAGCATGCAGGTGTCCACGTACATTGTAGGGGAAACGAACTGAAAGGCTCGCACAAAAGTGTCTTTGAAAGCACTGACGTAATAACAAACTATGTGTCGAAGAGCGGCACGAACCCACGCAGCCGGTCTCAGACTGCAGCCTTGTGTGTGTACACACGAAGTTGCGTGAGACGCTCGCACTGGCGCGGCTCACACGAGAGATCTCGCGAAATGCGTTTCACTTTCTGCACGCGGCCTCAAAGGCGAGCCGGATTTACTCATGCGCGATTCCTCGCCGAGTGTGTCGCTAACCCATTTTGAAGAAGGACGCGCGGCTGCCTTGAGACTCCGGTGCAGGCACACTAAAGAAACCCCGCTTCTTCCACTGACCATTGCATGCTCGTCGACGGCAGCTGGAAAGGGGTGTTCCCCACTGACCATCCGTGCTTTTGTGTCCGCGCGGACAATCGGTTCGACACCCGCCTGGACCAGCCGTCTGGAAGAAGCGTGCTCCTCGAAATGCCGCAGTTTTCGGCGTAGAAGGTGCACGCTGCCGAAGTGTTGATTTGATTAATTTTCTTGGGAGGTTTTACGTCCCGAAACCACGATATGATAATGAGAGACGCCGTAGTGAGGGCTCCGGTAATTTCGACCACCTGGGGTTCTTTAACGTGCACTGACATCGCACAGCACACGGGCCTCAACATTTCGCTTCCATCGAAATGCAGAAGCTGCGGCCGTGATTCGATCCCGCGATCTTCGGATCAGCAGCCGAGTTCCATAACCACTAGACCACCGTGGCGGGGCCCACGCGTTCTGAGCATTCTTGTTTGTTCGTTCGTTAGCTTGATCCGTGAGCGGATGGATGTCGTGGCCGTACTCATTAAAACAATGTGGTGACCTCTGCGCCAGCAAGCTCAAAACATAAGCTAGGTTAATGTATTACGTTTCTTAATTACGATATCCTTCTTCTCTTTTTTTTTTTTATTTTGTCTGTGTAAGGAGTTGTTGACTCCCCCTAGCGGCGTCTGCTGTTGCACTCGTAAGCTCGCTTAGTCCTAACTTGTCCCGGTAGCACGCTTTCTCTCTACAGCGAGGAAAAACGTAGCGAGAATCGTGCTTGCCGTAAAGCGCACTTCACGGTACATACACCCGCGTTGCGAGGTTGGTTTCCTTTTTGTTTTTTACCTGTTACGCGTATCCCCTCCCTCCCTTTTTTTTTTCTTTCTTTCTTTTTGTGGCGCATCGGTATCGTCGAGTTATATAGCAACTTGCGTTTTTTTTTTTCATATGCATTTTCTTGAAAGCGAGAACTGACCGATGGACCGAAGTGGACACCGGCCGATAAAAAAGACCATCACCCCTCAGCGGGGTGTGTCCCCGGGAACGGAGAAAAACTTTTACTTTCACGAAGAAGAAAAGCGAAAGGATTTTTACCGTGGGAGCGGCTTCTATATGCTGCGCCCCCTTCTTCTTCCTTTCTTTTTTTTTTTTCCTTTCTCCTCGAAGGAAGCCGTTTTTTACCCCTTCCTGACAGCTTTTCACTTTCTCGGACATTGAAGACTTCCCGTCTCTAGAAGCTCCTGCAGCTTCGAAGAGACATTTTTTTTTCTTATTTCCTTTCCACCCTACCTCATTTCCTTTTTTTCTTGACAGTTCTGTAGGTCAGCAGGACCAACAAAACGCCCGGCTGTGGCACGGCTTTCCTTCTAGTATTTTCTTTTTTCCACACAATTTCTTTGTTCGCCTTCCCGAATGGTCAAGCAGCCGCATCGTCCTTCTTCCGAACGTAGCTCCCGCGGAGAGGGAGATTGTTGACCACTGCTCAAGAGAGGCGCCGCAGCCCGGGCGCCCGACAGCTACTTTACCGATGACTATTTCCCGGGCATTCTCAACTGTTCAGTTATAGAGAGGACAGTTGTGCATGCCGCACGAAACGCCAAGATACAAAGGCGCCGAAGGAAGAAAAAGAAATCTACGAAGGCAACATGTGTTGGCAAGCAACGCAAACAGAGTAGCCGATATAAGCCAGATGTCCTCGGCGGTGTTCATGAGGAGAGCCATTCTCGTTTAGAACGGCTTTTTTTTTTCAACTGCAACCTATTACCGCTTCCGAAGAACCATGCTCTCGCGGAAGAAACACACGGAGTTGGTATATACAAGATTACTTTCTCCGAATTCACGGCCCCGGGTATCGGGGAGATTAAGAACTTCGCAGAACGACTTCGGCAACACATGAAAGACCTCCGTCACCTGGAACGGCCGTGGTTGGTGCTCTAGCGAAGCACTGCTACAGGTACGGTCCCAGCGCTGCGAGCTTTACGATCACCCTATTAGCCATAACGATGCCGTAATCCTGGAAAGACAAAGCTTCTACCACCGACGGTGTCTCCTCTTTAGGATCGTGGTATGATCAGCAGACGCCGTAAAGAATCAGTCGTTCAACAGGGACGTTTCCCGTTGTCTACTTCCAGGACCTCGGAAAAGCTACCGCGCCGCGGTGGTTACAGAGGTCACACGGTGCCGCCGATGCCAAACCGAAAGACGTCGTTGGGTCCTGGCCGCGGAGGTCACCTTTCCACGAAGGCCCCTTCAGGAAGCCGTGCTCATTGAAGGGCCGCAGAAAGAGGCGTCCATTTCCTCTACCTCGAATCACGGTGTCAGTGCACGTTAAAGAACCCCAGGTGGTCGACCTCCGGCACCGCGTGCCTAAGAATCGTAACGTGGTTCAAGAAGGATCTCGGGCATAGGCTTGAAAACGCAGGGTTCCAAGACAAAGTTCGGTTAGAGTTTGTTCCTTCTTTTCATTCTGCCATAGCCCTGCCACGGTGGTCTAGTGACTATGGTACTCGGCTGCTGATCCGAGCGTCGCGGGATCGAATCCCGGCTGCGGTGGCTGCATTTCGACGGAGGCGAAATGTTGAGGCGGGTGTGCTGTGCGTTGTCAGTGCACTTTAAAGAACCCCAGGAGGTCAAAACTTCCGGAGCCCTTCACTACGGCGTCTCTCATAATCAGCTGGTTTTGGGACGTTAAACCCCACATAACAATAACAACATTCAGCCATCAGCAACCAGGCAGATTAAGGCCGTGCGTTTACTTCTGGAAATGTTCAACGTGTTCTCACCAGGAAAAAAAAAAGAAAATTAGCTTCCTCGGGCTGAAATGTAGAGCTGCAGCGCCGCAGCGCACGTTCGACAGCATCCAGAGACCTAACGGGTCATTCTCAAAGTGTTCCTGGAGGTGCTTGCTTGCACTCAGAAACTACACCGTTTCGAGCAATAAACACCGTATCCAAGCGTGTTGCCTGGTATAGAAACTGAGTAAACATTCTCACACTATTAAACTATCACACTATTACATTCTAACACTATTATTGATACTCTACTTGGTGCCACCAAAACAGCTTGGCTGACGCCCTTACTCCGCCATCTGAACACATCGGACTGGAGCGATCAATTATAGTGGTGATCCATGTAGCGCCAATTTTGATTACGC
The DNA here is from genome assembly GCA_013339685.2 of Hyalomma asiaticum. Taxonomy (NCBI): domain Eukaryota; kingdom Metazoa; phylum Arthropoda; class Arachnida; order Ixodida; family Ixodidae; genus Hyalomma; species Hyalomma asiaticum. The sequence continues at coordinate 13,050,100 of CM023487.1, forward strand.
TTGTTGCATCCAATGTGAGAAATTACATCCAGTGAACTAGGAAAGTTGGTGAGATATGCGAAATTAAAAAGAATAAAAGAAAGAGGGGGATGTCTAGCGCCAAGTTGACGATTCCCGAGGATTAAGTTCCCGAATAATAATTCTTTAGCCTAAGATTGTTTCCTATTTCACTCTTACGTCATTTAATCACTGAAATGAAATGGCTTACGCTTCGGTTTTCTAATAGTGGTTGTGGTGTTCTTTGCTGCTGCCACGACAGAGGCAGGTTCAAACCCGGCCGCGGCGGTCCCATTTTCGATGGGGGCGAAAATGCTAGAAGCCCCATGCACTGTGTGTTGTCAGCGCACGTTAAAGAACCTCAGGTGCTCAAAATTACGTCAGAGCCCTCTACCACGGGGCATGCCTCACAGTCAACTCCTGGTTTTGGAACGTAAGGCACCATCAATTATTATAAAATAAAATGGCGAAATAGGATCTGATTTCTTTGTTTATTTATATTACAGCGCGAAAAAAATTAGCGCGGCTTGCACTAGGCGCGCAAGGCTAGCCGACTTGGCTGGTCCTGGTTTTATTCTTCTTCATCTTCATTATCATCACCTTGCTCAGCGTCATATCTGCCTCCTACTTGCTCATCTTCATCAACTTCTTGTACTACTGCTACTACTATTGATGATGATGATGATGTTCCTGAAGAATTACGGCACTTACCCACCAGGGTAAGATGTAGCACACCCGCCTCAACTTCATCTTCTCCAACATTTTCCTCTTCATCTTCCGTTTCTACTACTTGCTCTTCATCTTCGTCATCATTAACTTCATTCGCATCTCCTTCTTCTTCATAATCATCATCAGATTGCTTCTTCATCTTCATTTTCTACTGCTTGGTCATCTTCTTCAGCGTTATTAACTTCATAATCTTCACCACCAGCTTCGTCTTCTTCATCACCACCGTCATCGTCGCCACAATCATCATCAGCTTTCTTGTTCTTCTTTTTCTACTACTTGCTCATCTTCATCGTCGTCGTCACCACCACCACCTTCTACTACTACTACCCGCTCACCTTCATCTTCTTCTTCCGGTCACGTTTCGCTATGACGTCACAGTATACGTGTTTCAGCATGATGTCGAGGCCACACAAGGTTATGCTGGTAGATGTAGCGCCGTTTGTTGCTAGGCAAGGTCATTTCCAGGTCATATATCGTGACACGGCAGAAAACGAAAAGCTTACACATCTTCGCTGTTAAAAAAAAACGTACACGAAAATTGGACGCAAGGTTACCGGACATGCTCATTATTAAAAAGGGCAGATGATAGCCATTGCTTGGTTTTGCCCTTTCCAATGCCCTCTTCGTCATTATTATTATTATTATTATTATTATTATTATTATTATTATTAGTAGTAGTAGTAGTAGTAGTAGTAGTAGTAGTAGTAGTATTGTTGTTGTTGTTGTTGTTGTTGTTGGTGGTGTTGTTGTTGTTGTTGTTGTTGTTGTTGTTGTTGTTGTCCTCGTAGTGTTCGTCGTCTTTGAATGCCTTTCTTTCCTTCTTTATTTCTTTAATTTTTGTAGTCTAATAATAATGAAAGGGCGAGTGTGGAGCTCCTCTCTCTCTCTCTCTTTCTCTCTGTCAATCAAAGGCGGTCCTCCGACCTTCTTTATGGCGGACGCTCACAGCGAAGCCCTGCGAGACATTGTGACTGCTGCCTCGAAAGCACCGCCCCTGCTTATTGCGAAAGAGGCCATCGGCCAATGCTAAGGAAGCCACGACTGCGAAGAAGAACCAGCAACTCTTTCTCCAGCCTACACGCTGTCCACTTGGCAAGCTGCACCGGTCCTCCTTCGCGCTTTCATCTTACGACATCCGTGTTATATGCCTGGATCTTCAAGATCGTGTGACGGCGTCGATATACGCGGTTCTCGACGCACAGAGTCCAAGTATGTGTGTGGCCACATCGCCCCCCCCCCCCCCCTCTCCTTGCTCGCGCACAAAAGAGCCAGAGGCGCTTGGTGCCTCCAGGAACAAACAGCCACACAAAAAAGTTTTGGGCCACTTATAGACGGGTGTCATATAGTTACGTGCAGCAACTGGTAGCCGCTGAGAGCGGAGTTCTATAGTGCTGAATGGCATACAACCTTAATACAAATACTACTCATTTTGTCGGCTTGACCATAGTTCTTGACATGGGGTATTTCTAAAGAGGCATGCGACAGCGAATAGTTGACGCGCACGCATTCATACCCTTTGCAGCTTTGCATTCGTGCTTTGCAGCGTCAGATAAAAACGCATTTCATTAAATTATATTTATTATTATTTCCTTTCTTACGCTTAGGATTCTACAAAAAAAATTGCCTACACAGCCCCTTCTGTCAGCATAGTCCCATAGATTCAATGTTGCAGTTAGTTACGTGGACTTCCTTCCTTGCTCCTCCTATACAGATTTAATGCGGCCATCTCCAAGCTAGCAAGGCTAAGTCTGACGTAATCATAACGTTGAGTTTACGAGGTCCGCACAAGTGATACCTCATCTTAGTAAGTGGCATAATATTGCAAATATTGCAACGCAAAAATGGCTACTCGCCGTTTTTTCCTCGTTTATACGGACAACCCGCTCACAGACTGAGCCGGCTAGGGGCATACAGGCAAAAGTGTGGTGATGACAATAACACACAAATGAGAAAATCGTGCTTAACAAACCCTCGCACCATCTACACTTCACCTGGCGTAACCATTGTTGAGTGCGACTTGGAGTGTTTATGACGTGCATCGCTCAACAGCGGCAAGAAGCTTCACCGAAGGAAAGGACGACACCCAATGTTAAATTTGTTCACATACGTTTAAGTCCATTACGTAAATGACTTTTTTTCTTGTTCCTTTTGTTCAAACATGTTCCCCGTGAACTCAGGGGTTTATCCAAAATTTCGATACTCTTTTTTAAATTCTTTTTTATTTTATCTTTGGCCGGGGGGGGGGGGTAGGCGGAGGGGGGGGGAGGGTTGTAACTTGTGGTGTTACGAGTAAGGGGGTGCGTAGTTATAGGTTAGCTGGAAAACTATGTCGGGGGGGGGGGGGGGGGGAGGGAGGGGGTATAAATCCCTGCTTGAACTTGTCACAAACCCTCTACACTCCGTGTGGTAACTCGCGGCGCCCTCTTCATCCGCGCTGCAGCTAACTAACGAAACGAAACCACGAAGGCCTGACTCGCTGGTGCCGCTTGAGCGCGCAGAATGGTCCGATTATACGCAACTCACACAACGGGACCGGCTCGTCCTTGCATCCATCCCTTCTTCCAACGTGCCACCTCTCGTCCTGACTCCCTCCTTCACCACCCCGTTCCTTTCCCGGCGACGCGCAAACACCGACGCCCTCTGGAGGGCTGCACACACGGTGGCCCTCTTTTCCGCTCGGATTCTCGCCCGTCGAGACTTCTGGCGCGTCAAAGCTTTCCAGGGGGCATATACTTTATATACGTTATAGTCCACAGTCTACGCACTTCGAAGAGAACTCTTCTTTCCGAACGAACGCTTCCACCCCCGATGCCATGCGAACAATCTCTGTCTCTATCGACGACTCCCGGTGACGTAGAAGACCTTGTCTTCGCCGGAAGGCCAATATGAGGGCCGGGTGCAACCCTTTCGAGATGATGAGGGCCTTATTTCTCCCCCCTCTTCTTCCACTGCCCGCCGGGTGTTTAAGGTTGAGTGCGCTGCATAGATTAGGAAGAAGCGAGAAAGTGTGTGGGGCGAGGTATATTGCGGTTGACGACGGGAATCGGTGGGACAGTGGCTGTTATCGACTCTTCGCAGGAACTGTCTCGCCGTATGTATGTAAGGAAGCTCTGTGCGCTTTTTGTTTGCGTGCGCGAAAACACAAAAGCGCTATATAGCTCGTATTGTGGACGCTGTTTTCTTGGTATGCAGCTTTCAGCAAGGCGACGACAGAATCTCTCCTACTATGCGACTGGCAGGAGAACGAAACTTTCTGGCGTGCACTTTTGTGCGTGGACTTCCTCTTGGTGCTCGAAGTTTCGCACGTATATGACTGAGCAAAAGTGAAAGCGTATGAACTGCACTGTGCACCGAATGTCCCATCTCTCGTGTATGAGCCGCAGGACATATAACTCTACACCGATCATATATGTTCGCAGGAACTAACCACTGGAACTTATACTGGTTTAGAGACGCATTTCTTTCTCACGCATGAATATCTCCATAGAATTAGCGAAATCTTTAAGATATTAAAATCTGAGGAATCAGTTCTAAAATCGCCGTAAATGAGCAGCAGAAAGAAGTATTTATTGATATTCCGTAAATTTCCGTAAATATCATCTACAGGGGCGGTTCACAGCGAATGTGGCTGTGAACGTCATCTTCATAAGTGCACGCTCATTCATCGCCATAGGGATTCGCGCGTTCGTGAAATTATGGAGGCATTCGAAATTCATAAAGAAAAAGAGCTGTGCATTAGCTAGCTATCTCTCTCGTTATCAGAAAAAGAAGCTAAACTTGTTACAAGATTCGCATACTGATTAGGCATTCTTGGCCATAGTGACGTCTTAGTGACAAATCCTGCGCGTGTGTGCTGTTGTTCTAGTTGAAAACCATGTTTGAGTGCACGTAGTTTTCGTGTATATGTGCCCTTTGAATATAACACTAATTGTGAGTCAGCTCCCGTCCTGTGTCCTTTCTTGTCCCGTCCTTTTGCTCTGTTTTAATCCCAAATCTTAACCAACTCGCCCAACTGCCACTTCTATAGCATAACAGCGGCCACCAACCGAGCTTGGCCAGCTCGGTTGGCGGCCAACCGCGGTTAGCGTGAGCAACCGCCGTGTCGCTTGCCATGTAACTGCCCTAACGACGTTTAACGATAAACGCCGTTATAAGCTAACCGCGGTTAAGCTAACCATGGTTAAGGGCGCTCGTGTGACAGGGGGTCTAAGTGTAGTATTTACGAGTTCACGCAGTCACTACAATTTCATTTTCGAAACTACACGTCAACGTACACTCTCTCTGGCTCTCTATATAGAAGAGGGTCAGGTGGCCAGTTTCATCACTCATACACAGCAGCAATAGAATCGCGTCTACCGCTTCTTTTGTTGCAGCTGACTTCGCTCAGTGATCACATCGCATTACGCGTGCAGGAAAACAAGCACCTCGTTGCGTGTAGCTGTCACAGAACGGGAACGAGTCATACTGGCATTTGCATCCATATAATGAAAGGTGCGTGTCGCCCGTGTCTTTCCGCTTCCCCGCACAACACGACAGGGGTGCGAGGCGCTCGCCTGTCGTGCAGTCAGCGGTGCCTACGCGATGAGGTGTGCCCACTAACATGATGCAACGTACGTACGGTGGCTTAATCAAGAGGCCAAGATATACAAAAAGAAAAAAAAAAGATAAGAAGCCCAGCTTCATCGTTTTGCGACAGCTGCAAGCTGTAGTACGTTGTGTTTTAGCGAACGTGAAGCTGTGATAAAGCTAATATGCTTCATATACGCGGCTATATGCACCATAACATTCGTAATTGCTCGATGAAAATACGAAAGTTCAGCATTAGAATCACGATCACGTTTTATTGACGTATAATTTACAGGTGAAATTAATCGGTGAAGTATAGGAAAACAAAATAGTTAAAGAAAAACGCTAACTCATTTTTATTGTTCTCACGTAATTTCTTCGAATGGAAGATGTAATACAAGATGGTACTCTTAAGACAACAACAAATATTATGAACTCTTTGAGAGAGAGGAAAATTCTCGGGTGTTTAACAAGCATATAGAGAATGGGGAATTCTAGAAGGATGCATATACCTATAACAACGCATGTTTTGCCATACGTGTTTTCTTTTTTTATCTCAACAGTAATCAACATACATTGAAGAGCGAAAATAGAGAAGCCACCGCAATTTCCCTCAAACGAACTCACACAAAAATTCGACGTGCAGTCGCGCCCTGCATCGGGCTTCTAAATATGGAGTATCGTTCCAAGCGCATATACTCAGGACTCCGAATTAAGCCAGCTACATTTAGATGGGAGCGCACACAAAAACGGAGACGTGCTATCGAGGGGCCGTTCGCGTTCGAAAAAAAGTTCAAGGCGGCCCTAATGTGAAAATGTGAAGTGGTTTAGAATGATAACTTAAATTATGTTCAATATCAAAAGAGAAAATGAACATCAATGGTCTAGATTTGAAATTAGAGCCGGCCGGAACTTCGTCTTCGTGACGTCAGAAAGTCATTTTTTTTATTTTCGTATTCTCGCCAAATTTGCTCCATCAAATGTTCTGAAACTCCCCGCGTTAGGTCTCTGGCTTCCACAGAACGCACTGTATACAAGTCTTTCTTACCGATAAACAGTTATGTAGGCCTTAGCAGACGTTGTCGAAGATCTGTGACGACAGACGTATTATTGCTGGAACATCAAAGCGGCGTCGCTTCCCGTATTCTCTTTTTGAGCGTTTTCTCAAAAAGAGAATACGGGAAGCGACGCCGCTTTGATGTTCCAGCAGAAAGATCAGCCTTGCGAGGAGAAGATCGACCCTTGGTACAAGCGTACCAAGGGTCGATCTTCTCCTCGCAAGGCTGATCTTTTGATATTGTGAAAAGCTAATCTACCAATACGCAAATACTGTTCGTCACGTTAGTGCCCCTTTAAGACGACATGCTTTAACATAACTGCCTTTATTGCGCCAATGTAGTGGAAACACAATGAAAAGAAAACAGAACGAAAGGAATGGTGTTCGTGACGTCATGTGCTTAAGTTATGGCACAAAATTCATAAACGAACCTGCGTTACAAGACAACTATATAACGCGAAAATTTTCTCGCACCAATGGCGCTCATATCGTTATAGTACCGTTATAGATTTCCAGTTGCGTTTGTATTGAAATTTTTGCTACGACATTTCAATCGTGTTACATAGGTAAGGGTTCACTCGGACGCAATCCTTCACGCTCAAAAACGCTTCATGGAACTTTTGAGAAAGGACAAAGAATACATGTTTTAAAGGCAGATGGGAGAAAAGAAAAGTTAGATGAGAAAATCAATGAAATCACAATTGATTTGCCCAGCGATCCGTAGTACGTCGTACATTGTTGCACACACAAACACACATGAATGCAACTACAAGTGCACATACGGTAGTTTTTTTTTTTTTCTTCCTCGCATGATATGCATGGATGGTAGGGCTGTCGATATTGCTTCCGCAGTGTCTATTCGATCTCCATTAGTGTCCCCCGTGGGTAGAATTGCATAGGCACCAATCATACGCTCTCCGACTAGTTCTTTGTTGGTTAACAGACATGCGAAAGCAAGCGTAAAAAAAATATAACGGTGACATATACGGCGGGTGGTTCGCGGAGGGGCGGTCGATTATGAATAAAAAATATGTTTCCGGACGAACACCGCTATACTAAGCATTCGTATGGGGCGTAAGCGATGAAGAAAAAAAAAAGTAACTGAGCATATGCACGTACAGGAGAATAATGTAAGAGGAAGACAGGATGTGGGCACAAAACCGCATCCGCTTTTTTGCGATGGAAAAAGCGGTGGCAGTCCCGAATGCAGGTGTGACCGTTAAGATAGCAACAGCAACAACAAGAAAGGTGTACTCTAGTTGTTACACGCGCTGCAGGAACGATAAAGGGAGGGGCGAGCTCAAACAGAAAGAAAGAAAGGCTTAACGCCTGTAGCTGTTCAGTCTTTTACATGTCGCCCCTGCTTCGCACAATCCAAGATATCTCTTTTCTTTTTTTTTTGCCTGTCCACTTTTGGTCGTTGCCTAAGTCGATACACTATATATGCACGTCCCCCCACTGTCCAGTTAATCCCCCTAGGGCATAGATGTGGGAGCTGCGGGTCCCGCCGGAAAGGAACGACATAAAGAACAAAAATGGTGTAGGGAGGGCGTACTGCGGGAAGAAAGGAGATGAACAAGGAGAAGAAAAAATAAACGGCTTCGGAACTAAAAATGGCGTGGTTGCGTTCTCCGGAGCTCCGGCCGCACGGTTGCCAGCCCTGATTGTGCGAGTCTGCAGCGGCAGCGACGGCAGCGCCCCGATGCGGCGTCCGCTGTCCCTACTTGTTTACGTCTGCTCAAGTGGAGCCTCCTGTACCCGTTCGGGGCGATCTCCCGTTCGTCGCACTTTCTTTTTGTTTATTTCTTTTCTCGTATGTGTATGCGTAAGTGTGCACCTTTCTTTTTCTTTAGGTACCGCAGGACTTCCCTCCACCCATTCACGGCCTATCCATCAAAGCATCGCTCACGCCTACGCTCTGCGCGCAGACAACAGCATCCGTGCGGGAGGCATGGAGCGCGGGCGCAAGCCGTGGCCATTAAAGCTGGCCGCTGTGGGCTTCTGCACCTTTTGCCTCCATACGTGCGTGCATCTTTATTGCTGACGCCGTATATATTTGATAACCTAAAGCGGAGGCGCTTCCCCCTCTCGCATTCGCCTCGTGAGATCCCGAGAACGTGCTACGTGTTTCACTTCAAAGCCATGAACAGATCATTGATAACGATGGGAAGCGGAGAATGTCGTTAGAGTCAATGTTTCGACAAGCGGCCGAGTCCTTGCTTGAGCAGCAGTGCTTCCCTAGCGCTCTGCTGAGTGCTCCCTCTCTGCGCCAAACTTCAAAGGCGACAAGGAGAATAGGGAGGCCCTGAAATTCTTCCCCTGAACCACTTATCTCATTTGGACTTATGTTTCACTTTGAGCGTACAAGAACGTTTAGGATTGCCCCGCCACGGTGGTCTAGTGGCTATGGTATACTCGGCTGCTGATCCGAACGTCGCGGAATCGAATCTCGGCAGCGGCGGCTGCGTTTCGATGGAGGCGAAATGTTTGAAGCCCGCGGTGTACTGTGCGATGTCAGTGAACGTTAAAGAACCCCAGGTGGTCGAAACTTCCGGGACCCTCCACTACGGCGTCTCTCATAATGAGATCGCGATTTTGGGATGTTAAACCCGACAAATCAGAACGTTTGGGAACTTTACGCTTTAGGGCTATTTGAAGATGGGGACGCAATCACGTGGGAAACAAACGAATGTGAGCCGTTGTGCAGAAGATACACACAACAAAAAGGTGCAAAGGAACATAGTTAGGGACTTCGGGTGCGCTTTCTTCTCAAGCTGAACAAGCTTATACGCGGGTGATAAGCATTCCCTCGAAACTTCACTTATATAGGTAATTCCGCTATTTGAGATTTATTTGTCGCCGGCCTCGGCGTATACTACATGAATACTAAAGGATAAAGGCGTGTCCCAATGATCTCCAATGTACCCCATCTTATACTGTGGCACTCACAGCCGGAGAGCATGTTCTCGGCCGTGAAATCAGGCTTTGCACGGCTGCACGGCAATGCATTGAGGTGCAAGGACAAATAGGCTACACTCCACCCGTTAACACGTGTACCTTCACCCTGAAGTGCTACGCGTAACGCTCTACTGACAGACGCCTGAAAGGCACCGTCTAATAGAGCACCAATGTGGCAATGTGGGCTTTTGGAATCGCTCGTGACTGTCAGAAAATATACCGGGACCGCTACCGTTGAAGCGAGAGCCAGCTCTGACAAACGGGCGTTTGTACAGTTTTCATACGCACCAGCCGACGTGAGGCCCGTCCCCGAAGAGAAATGGGACGAAGATAACTGTTTAAAGCAAGCTCACCAAAATCACTTAAGTACTCCATGCGGCACTTCCCACGCTGGTTATATATAGCCGGCGCGAAAACACATTGAACCAAAAGTATGCATACACAGAATGCCCGAAACGAGCGACAGTTAAGGACATTTATGCTTCTATTTCTGTCGTGCTTCAAGAGGACGGGTGTCGGCCACAGCCACAGATTGAAAGCTCGGGGTCTGGCCCGGGGGTTTTGTTCATCCATTTGACCGTGGCCGGGCCGTTTAATGCCCTCACCCGCGGAAACAGCCTGCGAAAACTGCAAAACTGAGAAAAGCGTCTGGATCGCGGTGCTGGCTTCAGTCCCGGACTGGGGCAACAAGCACGGGAGGAGGACCTCATAGCCTTTGTTCCTGCGGGGCCCCGGACAGCGTCGGACTCTCCCGCTGGGAGAAGGACGACGCTTTCTATATTTGGCATCGTCGCCGAGCTCGAGGCCGGCCACGTACGCATGCGTACGCGTGCTGCAGTGAGTAGCCAAGACATGATTTGTGGCTGACCGTTGGTCAGCGGCGGCGACCCCTTTTTCCCGTAGCGCCGTCGAGGCTTCCGAGCCAATCTCCGGGACCATACATCTGTGCTACCGTCGCTCTAAGTGAACTCAAAGCCAGCAAGCCTTTGAGCTCACATGGTGCGTCCCTTCAAACCTCCCCCCCCCCCCCCCCTTTTCCCTTCTCCCTGGTCAGTGGCCATCGTAAGCGGGGATCGCTGCTGGTTCCATTTTAAAGGCGACGCGTGCGTGTGGGCCGGCAACGCTTGCACTGGTTGACCGCTCGGCGTGTTTGCGACGGTCAGTACGATTGGAACTGGGGGTTACGGTGAGGGGAGGGGGGGGGGGGGTATACTCAAAGTGGGGGGAGCTCTCGGGCCGTCTGTCGGCCCTCGTCGCGCGCTCAGAGTCGCGTGACTCAGTGGCCGTCATTCGCGTTTCTTGCCTGCGCGGCGTCGATGGGCACCGGGATAATCGTGTGACCTCGGCTTTATGGCCACCCCCTCCCCATCCTCTCTTCCCCCTTTAACCACCATCTCCTCTCTTTCATGGGAAAAAAAGGGGTACTCGAGATATCCTCCTCGGTCGTCCAGGAATCGCATCGATGGACCGCGAGAATAATTCCTCCTCTGTACATAACGAAGAAGGATACGGAGATTGGACTATATGGGGGCCACCGAAGGCCCCCGTAACAAGTGTTCCGAAGAGGAGCCGTGAGACATATAGAGGTCCTCGAGTGCTTGTACGAAGCAGGACATGTGGAACCGACGATCGACGTCAGTGCGTCCAGACATCCTTCTCGCGGTCTCGGTTTAAGAAATGTGTGTGTGTGTGTGTGTGTGTGTGTGTGAGAGAGAGAGAGAGAATATTTTATTGATGACTCCGGAGATGTTAGCCTAGTTAATGGCCTGGCTTGCTACTCCAGGTGTGATCCAGGTGTGAAGACATGTGATCAAGACATTTAGCGTATCCTAAACTCACTATCAGATCACGGATAACTCTGTAGATATCGTGGGAGTACGGAAGATTCGGAATCGATTCTCAGTCAGTGAGGCTCACCTGAAGCACGTAGGTAATATGTACACGGGTGCAAGAATCGGTCGACCTAATTTAAGCGCGTCGCTCTTGTGAGACTTCGTAATGTTCGCGGTTTCATGCATGCATACAACACCATCAGAAAGAGCAGAAACAGAGCTAGTTGGCAGCTGCCCTAGGGGAAGGCACCAGGCTTGCTGGCTTTGTAAGATGACACGTGTATAAAAAATATTGGCTACAGTGGGCCAGAAGATAACGGAAAAGATAGTAATGGTGACAGCCATAGTGAATAAAGGAAGATGAGGAAGAACAAAACCTTTAGGCGTCCTTAACTGTCCTCAGGGGGCGTGGTGGCGCTAGCTGGGCTAGCTTCCCGGGATGGCAACTCCGTGTGGAATGTATACTTTAGGTAAATTTTGAAAGCCTTTTGTGTAAACTGTACGTAAACATTTCGCTGACCATTAAGACAAATTGCGATAACAACTCTGGACTATACTTTAGGTAAACTTTGCACAGTTATGTGGTATTTGTGTAAACTTTTTGGATTTCATTAAAAAACACCCTATGCTATAAAGCCAACTGTATGTGTCCACTCTAGAAACAGTCCCTCCCCACCCCCCCGTCCACATTCCCTATCTTTTTGGGGAAGATTGCGGATTCGAATCCAACCGCGGTTATGAAATTACCCGTGCATCCAGTGCGGGTATGCGACACAGGTGATTTTATTATCGTTAAGCGTTACGTAAATGACGATCATGTCACTTATTGATGTCGTGACCTATCAACCACCTCTGCCATACATTCTTATATCTTTGCAAGCCATGGAATTTTGGCATACACCACGTGTACGAGATGCGGCGTTTCGATTTCTTTTTCCCGACTTTCGGCATGAAACTTTCTGCTCAAGGTCACGACAGGTCAACCTCTCGGCTATACCCTTGCGTCGATATAGTGACTATAGCACCATCGAAGAAAAAGGTGAACAACACACGAATGGAACATAATGAAAATGAGCAGACGTTGTCTGGTTGATAGAATATAACCTTCGCAACGCAGCTCCCTTGGCAATTTGCGAGCATTCCCTGCAGCATCGTGCAACTCGCATCAAATAAGCGTGGCTACGGAAAAGTGCTAAAACACACTCAGTAGTAAAATAAAGATGCAACGTCCTCAAGTGCTTGCTTGTCGAGCTAAAACAAAATTGAATGTCACGCTTGGCGGTACGAATTCCTCTAAGGTTCTCGCTGTTGCGGAGTACTGGAGTGCGTTTGCCAAGAAGCCATTTGCCAGTCACGCGTGGAAGATCAAAGCGTCACCTTTCATCAGCACGCAGGCGGACCTGAACTCCCCCCATGTGATAAGTACAGTATATATTATGCATGAGCCTGCATGCAGGGCGTCAAGGTTACCGCGCTACGCCCATATGATTCTTCCACGAACAGCCTCTGTGCAGTCATCCAACAAGGCGACGAAATTGGAACGTTGCGTTGCGAAAGAATAAAGCGTAACCTACCCTCCCCCCGTTCCCCCAAAGGAAAAAATAAAGACAGACTATAACAATAACGAAGAAAGTGTAATGATTGCGCGGTGCACTGGAATTGTCGAGACTGAAACTCTGCCAATAGTTCGTAAACTACGGCATGCATGCATATATAGAACAAGGTCTACATGCCACGCAAACGTGTTCACGGGAAGGATTCAGTTGCTGAACTCTTGTTTAACAGTCCATCATCATCATGAAGCCATCAAACCCTCAATGCGCTTGACGAAAACACAGGCTTTTTTTTTTTTCGTTTCTTTTGGCTACGCGGCAATATTTTATCGTCCCTACATGAGATGGCGGAGATCCGCCTTCGCTGTCCTGATTTCTACGACAAACAAGTGCCACTTCGCTTGCGAAGTGCTGTCGTAAGAGAAATGCGTTTTGAGTTATACGTTTTTCGGTCAAAGGAGGGACTCGGAGAGATCAAGGGCAAGGGCAGGGAGGCTAACCAGATGATGGTATCCGGTTTGGTTTCAGTTTCAGTTTTCTTTTCTTTTTTTTTCCTGCACTAAAAGTGGGAACTTTGATTGGATTGACTTGTGGTGTTTAACGTCCCAAAACCAGCTGTGATTATGAGAGACGACGCAGTGGAGGTCTCCGGAAATTTCGACCACCTGTGGTTCTTTAATGTGCAATTACATCGCACAGCACACGGGCCTCGACATTTCGCCTCCATCGAAATGCAGCCGCCGTGGCCGGGATTCGATCCCGCGACCTTCGGATCAGCAGCCGAGTGCCATAACCACTAGCCCACCGTGGCGTGGCGGGGAAGTTCGAAACTTTACTTTTATATACATGTACATAGACACTGAAAAGAGGACAGAGAGAGAGAGGGGGGGGAGGTGGGGTAACAATGAAAAAGAAAAACATTGTTACGGATGCAATATTGGTTTACAATGAATGAGAAAGGCGGAATCTATAAACACTCGTCGCCCCACCACGGTGGTCTAGTGGTCATGGCACTCGGCTGCTGCTCCGAGGGTCGCGGGGTCGAATCCCGGCCGCGGCGGCTGCATTTCGATGGAGGCGAAATGTCGAGGCCCGTGTGCTGTGCGATGTCATGTGCACATTAAAGAACCCCAAGTGGTCGAATTACCGGAGACCTCCACCACGGCGTCTTTCATAATCACAGCTGGTTTTGGGACGTTAAACACCACAATACAATCAATTATAAACACACGTCATGGGACGGTCCGGAGCTGCCGGACCGTGAATCCAGCTCCATCTTCCTCTTCATCATCCTTCACGCTCCTCCAGCGCAAACTTACGTTTTCCTCCTGTAGGCCGGACGGAGCTTACCGAGCGAGTCAGAGCGGATCGTTGACTGTAATGCTTCAATGTTGCAACATGCAAAACTTGCGTCTTGCGTGAACGGCTGTTTGCAGCGGTCGCCTTTGCTGCGACGTAACTTACGCCACTTAAGTATTTGGTATAATGACGTCATTACGACGTAACGCACGTCACTTAAGCATTTGGTGTACAGAACAGGCCTGAATATACTTGGAGAAGAGCCTATCGCTTTTGGAGACGGAGGTTCCCGTTATAGCCGATCAGAAAGCGAAGAAGCTCTTCAACCAACCGCACCTGCAGGGATAGATGAAGAAGAACCGCACACTGCTGGACCAGCAGCTCTATCTATAGCGGACTATAAAGCGCAGTTGGCATGGGAACCCATCCGCCATGTGCAACCGACGACCTCGCGGGCAAGCACAATCCTCGTTCAGAATCGTTCAGAAGGTTCCCAAAATATGGTGTTTTGCAAGACGCACGCAAAGTCCCCTTTCCGACAGAGTTTGGCCGTCCAACTTTGAGGGCGCTGCAAAGTCTCTGCTCACTGCGTGCTGCGGGAAGCCGCACAGAATAGTATACCAGACTCCATGTACTATATATATACACTATATAGATACGTGCTACGAGATTGTGCTATACTATATATTTTGCAGTGACCAGCTTGCTCTTGAGTTAACTGTGAACGTTCCAGGTGCTCCACTGGTCGCGACATCCTGCGAGCAGTGTGTCGGCGGCGTCCTCTTTTTCGGTGCAAAAAGCCGCTAGCTCTAATCTCGGCCATCGATCAGAGCTCGCAGTAGGGAAGGGGTTCGGGTCCATTCAGCGGCAGCCGCTTGGCCACGCGACGGCCACACGCACATGCGCCTCTGGCCAGGCCATGGTTCCCGCTAGAAGGTCAGCGCTCTCCGTGGGTCACAGAAATAAGTAAAGAGTGAAAAAAAGAAAAGAAATATCGACAGCGTTGAGCTACTAAACAATGCGTACCCATATCAGCGCATGCAGATGTATAAGGAGCAAAAGGAATCGCGACTGAATCAAGCAATCAATTCACAATCTTCCAGTATAGGGCTCCTCTCTCTCTCTCTCTCTCTCTCTCTCTCTCTCTCTCTCTCTCTCTCTCTCTCTCTCTCTCTCTCTCTCTCTCTCTATGGCGTGTCTATTATCTCGGACTTGGTTCGGCACGCGTAGAACGCGTTTTCCCGTTGGAGCTGCGATCGCAAAATGTCAGCGATCGCAAGGCTCCGCGCGCTCACATTCTGGCTTCCTTTTGTCGTAGAGAAACCTGTAGTCGCGTTACGTCCAAATCGGTTGATTGACGGACGTCGTTGTTAAAGAATGTGTTGCAGCAGCTGAGGCGCCATCTTTCTTAGTGAGCTGTATATAGAGTGTTTAGTCTTATGCTTACGTCATTTATATGTCTGCATGTGCACTGTCCCTCGTCCAGGGCTTAAAGTCAGGGGGCCCCAGGGGGGGGGGGGGCGGCTCCCCCATCAATTTCTTAAGGAGGAACTCGGCCCCACCTCAGCACGTCAACTGATAGCACAGCGACACACGTTCGACAAACGCTGGAGTTGATTTGTTTTGGAAGTAGTGCTTTGCGCGGTTAAATTCTAACTTCAACTTCCCGAATAATAATTTCCTCGCAATTATAGTGATGTGGCGTGTTGGTGTGACGTTTCACCATGTTAGCGATTACCATGCGCCGTGTGTGTGTGTGTGTGTGTGTGTGTGTGTGTGTGTGTGGTGTGTGTGTGTGTGTGTGTGTGTGTGTGTGTGTGTGTGTGTGTGTGTGTGTGTGTGTGTGTGTGTGTGTGTGTGTGTGTGTGTGTGTGTGTGTGTGTGTGTGTGTGTGTGTGTGTGTGTGTGTGTGTTGCTGCCGCCCTACTATAGAATGCCCCTTTCGATGTAGGGAGACTTTACGCCTTGCCCTTGTCTATTATGAAGCAACCTCCCGTGGCTAAAGTGTGGCGCGCTAGTTTCGGTTGGCGCGCCCGCAGGGGACGCCACTCTTATTGTCTATAATCGCTTGTTCGCAGAATAAAACTTCCTTAGTTCTCAACGCTAACATGGCCGCAGCGGCCGACAAAACATAAAGTCTTCTCGTCTGGGTTCTTGGGCCCCCGAACCTTTCGGTGTGCTCTCGCTAAAAAAAAAATTAAGAGAAAGAAAGGCAGCAGTGTACTTTCACGCGGGCAGCTCGGCAGCGGCGCCAACCTCACTCCCCACGGGCCGGGTCCGTACACTCTATCGGTGAGTGCTTTCACAGAAAGTTCTTCCACTAGACACATGGTCAATGGTGTACATATGTTGCGTTAACATCGCTTATGTGCATTATACATTGACCAGGTGGCGACTCCGTTCACCACATCGCACTGGCGTGAACGATGCCGTCCGCGTCAAACGGCTTCAGCGTCCACCTCCTCAGCACGTCCCTTCCGCGTAAATTTTGCTCAGCCAATTGTTGCAGGTACAGAAGGGCAACGTGGTACGACTGTTTCGTGGCGTCCCTCGCTGCTCATTAACTGGCCCACCTGGACCTCAGTGCCACCGGTATATAGACTAGATAGGATCGAATGATACTCCCGCATCTATGTACCTCCCATTAGGATAAGTGAGCTTGCGTTTGCATGTCACCACTCTCCTGGTGATGACAGAGGGGTTACAGGGTATAGATGTATGTGTTCATTGATTTGATTCGTGGGGTTTCACGTCCCAAAAATCTGCTCTGATTATGAGAGCCGCCGTAGTGGAGGTCTCCGGAAATTTCCACCACCTGGAATTCTGTTACATGCACTGACATCGCACAGTACACGGGCCTCAACATTTCGCCTCCATCGAAATGCAGCCACCGCGGCCGGGATTTGATCCCGCGACATTCGGATCAGCAGTCGAGTGCCATAACCACTAGACCACCGTGGCGGGGCACATATATGTGTTCAGATGATGTAGAACTGTTCAAGACTGCATGACGCACGCTTCAACAGATGCCGCAGACTATCCATGCAGGACAGACGAAATGGAAACATACATAACGGCAGCAAGGATAAGCAGCGAGGTTGAGCAGTGACGCAGGTACAGTTTTGCACAGCCGCGGTAATGATTACTAATAATTAACATTAATTAAATATGCTCATTACACGCCGGCGGGCCGTACAAGTGGCCTGCTGTAAATAAAGCTAGCATGCTGCCGCTGGGCAAGGTCGTATATAGATGCCACTTCTGGACGCTTGAATTGATTACCTGTTGGAAGTAGCCCGCGACCTTCCCAAAATATAGGTGGAGGGGTCTACTTTGCCAATAGCTCCCCTGTAAACTCCTGTAAATAGTGATGATATGATGTCGTTTGTGACTGAAGTAGATCCTGCAGGATTGAGACGAAGCCCGAAGACCCGCAGGCAGTGCTGGAACGTCACCTTAAGGAGTACTGACACAAAATTCAAACATTTTCGTTTGACGCTCTGAATAAAACCACAGCACATGTACCCCCCCCCCCCCTTTCTGAAAACTTGTACTTCCTCCCCTTGTAACGGGCGGGGCTCATCTAAGCGGCCTTAATTAAAAGTTGCACTTTGTTTTAAACTTTGCGATCTACACTGCTAGAGTAAACCTGGCGTGAACAAGCTTCCGGAATTTGATTCCAACAGCGACGGTGAGCCTCAAGTGAACGTACACTTTCAGTTAGTCGCCTCAAACCAACGTTGCCTCAAACTGCAAGCCCGAGCGAATGGCAAATCGAAGCCCCTACATGAAGCGGCATACATTCTCGGCTTTCGCAGCACACCGAAGGCGACTGAGGCGCCGTACGTTGTGTGGAGCGTACATTACGAGTGCTCCCCTTCCCATTCTCCTGTGCAGCGACGCGCAAACACTGCATACACGGGTGCCCGGAACAGTGAACCTATTGTGGTTGCGCAGCTATTAGCGCTTCGAAGGCTCCGCGGGCTCCCGCTATCGTGCGGTGCACGGCTGCTCCGATGAGGCCATAACTCTTCCGCGTAGCGCCCCTTTGCTGTCACGTCTCTGTCCGCGCGGTCTCGCGATAGTTGCGTGCAGTGCAGCTTGCAGTTGTGGCGAGATGTGCACACAGGACGATGTTTTAAAGAGTGGCGCAGAGTACAAAATGCAAGTTCCGGGCGAGCTGCTGTCCGTTCATAACAATTATACCAGGGTGCAAAGAAAAACAAAAGGCTGAGAACTAGTTAAACGGAAACGTCTTGTAGTAAAAGACACGCAGGGCACGAAGACGAACAGAAAAGAGTTCGGTGGTGAATGTTGGCTTCAAGAGGTGAACAGGCCCGGCGAAGGGCAAGTCAACTTGTCGAAATGTTGGCACTATGTAAAATTTTCCTTTTTTCTTTCTTTATAGTTTTGAATGGTCTTTCCATCAATGCGGCTGGACACAGCGGAGATTAGGATGACAACCTGCCATATTTCTTTGTCGATTCCGTCGCTCCTCGAACCCTTAGGTTTTGCAGCAAGACTGATAACTGGGCGAGTTGGTATGCATTCATATTTAAACTTTTTTAGGGCGCACAAGAGGCAAGGACAAGAAAGACACACGAGCCTTACGTTTTGTCTGTTTTCTTCCGCATTCTTAAGCTGGCGATGAATCTTGCGGGGAAGATATACTGCTCATTGTTAACGAATCCGACGATTCGGTGTCACAGTTATTACAGTGCAAACCAGGTTATTGTTTATTCCAGAAATATCAAAACATGCAGTGCTTGTAGTGGACGGCTGTCTACACAAAAGTTAAGTACACAGTGATGGCTTGCCCGCAGTACTTCTCTCGCACCTTCATCGTGACACACGTAATTTATGAAAAGCCAGCTAATTATTTAGCCATAATTTATTACGCCATGTAGCGCAAGCGAAACAACGTACAATTTGTAACACGTCCAGCTACGTGAGGTACCGTTAGAACGCGCATCCAGACCATGCAAACGTATGGTACGCAGGTCATCCCGACGTGTGTTCTGGAATTGCGCCCATATATATAAACTAAATCATTTCACTTCTGAAGTTACGCATTTGCGCATTGTAACTGTAAAGAATTTCTTTGAATGTCCCGTTCCCTATATGGACTTTTCCTAAGAGGACATTCGATGTGACTCATGCGTGATGCTCGTTAGATGACCTCGGCTCTCGTCGTCACGATGCCCTTGGCACATTTTTCAGAAAGAAAACCTGGACAGGATAGGAGCTGGCCCGCACCATGCCGTCTGTGTCCCACGAATGCACCTGAAGAGCTAGAGGCGAGACGCCCGCACCTGAACCACAGTTGCATCACGGCGAACGAACCATCCGCTCGTTTCTTCTGTCGCCGGCCTTGTGATGTATATATACACCCCTTCGAATCCCCCGGCAAAATGGCCACAGTCGCAGCCTGCTGCACTGAACAGTTCCAACCCTTCTGTCGTTTAGTCGAGCAAACGTCCACCGGTTCTGACGGCGGCGACTACGGTCCACCAAACAGTGGCGCGGTGCCTGCGGTCGCTCATTGGGTCACTGCGGCTATACCCTTTCAGAGGAACGGTTGATTCGGCTATGGACGTACATCCTCGGCAGCAGCGAAAAAAAGGGGCGTCCCCTGGGGGAAGAACCTCGGGTACGGGTCCTCTCGCGTCCGCGCGGCTGCAGATCGCCAAAAGCCTGATGGATGACGCCACGGCTGTCGACGAAAGGCTGCTGCAGCTTTCATGCATCAGCCGCGCATGCGCGAACACGGCTACGTTACAAGGCTGTGCATGCTCGCTTGGGCGGCATGCCGCAATCTGGTGTGTCAAGCAAACCGCGTGCAATGGTGCACCGTTGTGCTCAGAGGTGAGGACCTGCGCCGGCCAGGAATCGGGCTACGGCTATTCAACTTCCAACCACATAATGCGCCAAGTTTTCGATGGAGGCTAAAATGCCATATGCCCGTGTACTGTGGGTTGTCAATGCGCGTTAAAGAACCCCAGGTGGTCGAAATTTTCACATCCCTCTACTACGGCCTTTCTCTCCTTCCAATCTCTTTCAGTCCCTTTCCTCTACCCCCACGGTCGCCTAGCCGTGCTCCCGACATGGGCGTCAGAAATTAGCGTTCTTTCCCTAACCGAAGCACAAGACGAGATAATTGCAAAACGTATATGACCGACACCGTATACGGAATAACATTCATTCACGCCAGTCGGAGCTCACGCGGTCCATTTTCTGAAATAAAACCACCAACAATTCATGTTCCCACTCCCATCACAGACATTCAAACGAGTCGAGACGGTGACATAATCCTCGACAATCCACCTATACAACCGTGTGTATCGTGTCGACCTAAGGCCAAAGCGGCGTTTTCCCTCCCATGCTGCGCACTTTGTTGCCTGCGTTACGCGATACGTCTCACAACCATGGACTCCCCGCCGCTGCTTTAGAGAATTTTTTTTTTTATTTGTCCCCTTCGCGTTGATATTTATACCGCATGTACACTTTCCACCGCGCTGTTACATCTACAAGAGGGCATGGCGATGTCAGTGCCAAGGTTGCTAACGCTGCTCTTCTAACAGCAAGACATCACCGTGCGTCCGCTGGTATAGCATTCGAATATACGGGAGAAGGGGACTCACTGCTCTAAAAGGACTCCACACTTCCTGGAGCACTGAAGAGCGCAGGCACGTGCACGCGAGCGAGAGAGGGGAAAGAAAAAGAAAGAAAAAGAGCCACCAGAAACCGCAAGACGAAATGTCGCGAGCCGGCGCGGGGTGCGATGACCGCATTTGCATAATTCCGCCAACGACGTGTCCGGAGAAAAGGTCGCGCTGTCAAAGTTGAAAGAGCGATGCTTGAAAAGAGACGGCATTCGCGCATTGGTTTCGATATCGACGAAGTGTGAACAAGCATAGCCGTGTAGAGCCCATCCAAATGCATCTATACATATTGCGAGCAGATGATTCAGAGCAATCTTCTTTCTTTTTTTTTTTACTTTAAATTCGTCTCCTTGCAGTGAAGAATGTATATATACGATGTCGGAGCTTACAAGCGTGAGGTCTGCATAGCTCTGTAATGTTATACGTCACTGTTCGTTCTCCACGGCCTTGGGGTGCGAGCCAACAGGGAAAATCACGTTAATCGAATACACTAGTGGGGAAAAAAAAAGAAGTAAGATAGCTATTTTGACCCCGAACTTTCACTGCCGTTGGCGGATAGAACGAAAACGGACGCGTTCCATTCGGAAGCGTGCATTCATTCACGTGTCGACGGGTCGTTGACAGCTGTCAAAATACTGCATCGTGTGCGCGCGCTTTCATACTCTCACCTAGAATGAAGTTGTGCTTTCGCTTTCACAGGCTCGTGATCACCATGGCACACGCCTGCTTCCCATTTTCTATCAACTTCCCTTTGTCCGGACCCTGGCGACTCTGCGCTTTTGGACGAACGTATATATACTTGTTGAACAACAGGAATGTGTATACAGTCGTCGTGCCTGCATGTATAGAGTATCCGCAGCATTTCTTTATAGTCATCATTTTCGTCCATCATCGTCCATGGTCTTCTGTGTACGCTGCAGACCTATCCCAATGATCTCCAATTTATTGTGGGAGCTCGCTACATCTTAAGCCTGCGAACTTTAGTTAAGTTAATTGATACACCATCTAAATCGCTGCCGTAGGTCCACCGTTGAGTTTCCTGTATAAGCACTCGTTCCTATGACTGAAAACACAGGCTGTATGTTCTATACGCTTTATGTGGCCAGCCCAAAATTTATTTATTTATTATTTATTTATGCATACCACCATCTTACATAGCAAGACATCGCAGGAATTAGTGTTCGCAAACAATAAAATACAATATGAAAAAGAGTGTGTACATTGGAAAAAACATACTACTTCAGGAAAGTATACACAGCTTACCACCTAAATGAAATTTGGTAATTGCTCCACAAATTCATCATATATATGACAGCTCACGGAGGGAGCCCGCAAGACCATTCCAAATATCAACAGTGTGAGGAAAAAATGAAAACGTATAGTAATCGATCGATGACTTCAAAGGAACCATGTTAAGGTGGTGACTACTTCTGGTGAGTCGACAAGAAGGGTTAGTAAAGGCAATAGGTGCATCAGTAGATACACCGATTGCAATTTTGTGCAGCAGGACGAGACGCTCACAAGTATGTGCCTGTGGACCAAACGTTTTAGCTGTAGCCTGCTAGCATATATAATGTTGGTGAAAAATGGCCATCATAACGATTAAACATGAATCTAATGGCGTTTCTCTGAATAGATTCGGCCGCGCGCCACGGTGGTCTAGTGGCTATGGTACAGGGCTGCTGATCAGAGGGTCGCGGGATTCAATCCCGCGACCCTTGGACCCCATCATGCACGGTTCATGATGGGATCACCATATAGCTGTCGTGTGAAAACAAACAGTGTCGGTCGCAGACGGTGCAGTAAATGTACATTAGTAACACGGAACTCATCAGACCTCTACGCAGGTCACAGGTTCCGAGGAGAAATATATAGTGATTCGTAAGAAAGAAAGAGGCACTGATTTCTGTCTCCCATGCTGGGGACACGGCTAAGCACGTTGAGGTAAGGGGATAAGGGATATAAAGAGGTGGAGAAGAAAAGCTGAGAAATGCCATGTCCTGTGCTCTGCAGTGTAACGCTGAGGACGGTGCAGAACATTGTTAGCCAGAGATAGTCAACCATGCTTTTTAACGGTCCTCGAGAAGCGCGGGCTGGAACAGTTAAGTTGTCTAGACATCAGAAGAGAGAGAGAGAGAGAGAGAGGGCGACAGACTTCGCCCAATTCGCAGGAAGCCCGCGCGTTCGAGGGAAAGGGGAAAAGCAAGACGAATTCGACGTACTTAGCTGCAGGGTGCTTCTGTACACACATATATGCAGAGCCTGCACTGAAACCCCACCAAGAACAAGCTTGGCACCGTGCCAGCGCAGAAAGCAAGTTTGTATTTATATGCAGGATTCCACAGCGGCGACATTGTATGCAGTGCGCGCGAACGCAGGGACCGCAGCGTTGCCTACCCTTCTTATCGAGCAATCGAGGAAGCCCACAGTCGCGGCGTTGCTTCTCGGGAACTCCCCCGACCTGCCTGACGCACTGCACACAGCGCTGCACCGGAGCTAAGAGAAAGCCCCACGCTTTTTTAAGACCGGCTCCTTTGTTTTCTCTAAAGCTTCGCGCTGACGGCGTTCTTATTTTTCTTCTTTCCCTCCTCCCGGAGCGCGGCTTCAATCCGCGCGTTTTTGTCGGAGAGCCAGCAGCGCCGCTGGCTCGAACTCTTCACCACCGCCCTCTCTTCGCTCTCTCTCCTACAATTATTTTCAGTGTCTCCTTCGATGCCGCGGGCGGTGGCTGCTGGCTTTTTTAGCTCTTAAGTCCCTGGACATGAAAGGCACGGCGCCGCCGACAGCGCGTTCCACGACACGGCGAAGAGGAAATCAAAAGAAGACGCGTGCAAATATAAAGAAAGCAAACGCGCTCGGTCGGAGACGACAAAAATAAAGGCGCGCCGACGCACACCGCGCTAAGAATGGGAGGCGCGGCAAAAAAACACTTGCCTAGCGAGCGCTGCATGGTGCGCTTGAAAATAAACGCCCCGCACGCAATCTCCGTGGCAGCGCGCGCGCGTTTAGCGAGGGCTGCGTTTGCAACCATGCATGAACGCGTATCTTGAATGCGAGGTTTAGAGTGTACACTCTATTTACAGTGTACAGATGAACCGTGCAATGTCGAGCGCGTCATAATTAACAAAAAAAAACGCATGATTTTTCACTGAACTAAGCGTGAACAACGTGTGCTGCACAATGTGTACATGTGCAATATTTATAGTGATACGTGCATGTATCACTATATAGCAGCACAATGTGTTCGCGGCCTAGTTAGTGCGAATCCATAACAGGTTTCTTTGAGATGCGAAGCAGCCTATGGTCGGGGCTATGTCACTCCCTCCATCCATCCATCCGCCGTGTGGCGTCCATACCCGCACTGCGCATGCGCATCCTCCTCCCTCTCCTCTCCTTGTCTTCTCTCCTCTCGGCATTCCTCCTCTCCTCTCCGAACGGCGCGCGTTGACTATGTAAACGCTCTTAGTTCGATGAACGCTTTACCAGCTCGCAGGGAACGAGAACGCGCCCTCGCCCGCGAGAGACAACGCTGACGCAGGCAGCGTCTGCTAGCGTCAAACCGATGCAAACGCGGTGTGCACCCCCCGTGCTGCTTCGCATCGCCTCATGGTCCCCTTTAGCGGGAGATGGTGTAATTTTTTTTAACAACATAAGCTTTTCAATGAGTAAGTGAGTGAAAAACTTTATTGGCCAGTGGGTTTGGACCCCTGGGTCCCTGGACCACCGCGCGGTCCCATGCCACGTCTACATGGTGATGCCTCTTGTGGAAATGACATCGGCAGCATAAGCCTTTCAGCGCAAGCAGCAGTCCTGTCTTCTTTCTTGTGTCTGTTGTTTAGCGTTAAAAGGTTGTTATGGATCACTATATATATTGCGCATCAGGCTGTTCTGGTAGCTAAAAATTGGCGATTTGTAAGCGAAATACCTTAGCCATTGCAGGATAGATATTATTGCGAAACATCTTAAACGGAGGAAATCGGTATTTTGGAGGGCCGCTGCTGGACGTTAACTATCTTTCTGCATCATTTATATTCTTCCATCATATATCCATATATTTCTGATAATCTTCATTTTGAATTCACTCATTGCAGCTGATGCAGCGGACAGCCGTACAAAGCGGGACACTGTGCGTAAATTAAATCAATGTGTTGCTATTAATAATAAGTCTGCAACTGACGCACTATTTCGTTGTTCAGCGTTTTAATGATCAAACCAAGAAGTGTATGAGATGCAAAAAAGTGTAAGATATAGCCGGTAACAAAAAAAAATATCAATTACCGTTTTTAGCGGTTCATGACTAAAATCGTGTACAGCGGGCATGTATCAGTGAGGAATGGAAGCATCATCAAGTCGGCTACACTGAAGTGCTTCGCATTACGGTGTGTGGACAAAATATCTTACGCACTCTAAAGTAACATTATTTTGGCGATATAGAGCTGCATCGCATGCATCCATTCACCCACTGTTGATTGTTCACACAACTCCTTAAACGCCGTTTCTCGATGTCATATGGATATAAACTTTACCTTGCATCATCATCCTCATAATCATCATCACCACCACTATGCTACGCTAGATTGCTTATATGCACTATGCTTGCACTATGCTACGCTAGACTGCTCACCGCATTACACCGCAGACACTAATCGTCAGATAGACACCGCAGAAAAAGCTTTCGCAGCTTACACAAAGTGACAGTCAAGTGTTTTCCTAAATGTGCGTCAGATTAATGTACAGAAGAGAGAAAAGAACAAAACCGTCGCTCAGCCGTAAACACGCATACTGACAGACACACTCTTTCCGAACCTGCCAACAGGCGGCCATGGATCTCCAAAAGCGCGCGGCTGCCGAAAAGCCGTTCCGTCCCTTCTCAGAGAAAAACCTGCAGCCTCTGTCCTTCCCGCCGCTTGATGGCTTCCTCCTTTCCCAAAGTTTATTCTTTACCCGTCTAGAAGCGTGGGGCACATTTATTTTCGCCGTCTCCTCGCTGATCTCCGATGTCCCCTCCGTTGTTCCCCGCGTCGACCTCCGACGAAAGAGCAAATCACAGAAAAACACTCTCCTTCTTCCTTTTTTTGTCTCTCCTCTCCATCGCACAAACACACACACACACACACACACACACACACACACACACACACACACACACACACACACACACACGCACGCACACAGGCACAGTTGTTCCGCAGTGTTTGCTCTCAGATGAACGGCGCGGGAATGAGTTGGGAAAGAGAAAGCGGTACGTAGACACAGAAAAAAAAGTACAAGTTGAAGTGGGGAGGGAGGGGGTGTGTGCCACGAAACAACTCGCGCTGTCCCAGCAGCGGTCTGGTTGCGGCACGGCTAGGACCACGGCCTGTCTATTTGGGTGCCCCGTCGCGCACAGCTCTCGGAAAGAAAGAGGAAAGGGCTGCTGCCGTGTACCGCGAGCTCTGCATGCGTAGCGGACAAACCCGAGGAGTCCTGGCCGACGAACGATTAGGCGGCGTCTCCCGTGTACCGTACAGAGCCAAGGGTTACAGCAGCGGCGATACGGGCAACGATTTTCAGCAGCAAGGTAAGTATGCGTTACACCCTTCGCAATTACGTGGTAAGATGTGGACACCTAATTGTTTCGATGCCTTATGAGAAGTAAGTCGATGCGAGTATAGAAAAAATAACTGTACATGAAAGGGGAAAATCAGCATCCACCCGTTTTGTAGAGCGAGCGCCCCGGACAGGCGTTGGTCCCGGGTTCGAACCCCGGACCAGGACGAAGTTTGCGGCAACTATAGGAAGCTTTCATTTCCCTTGTGATGATGATGATGATGATTGTGGTTCGGTTAGGAAAGGACGCTAATTTCTGCAGCCCATGTAGGAAGCACGGCTAAGCGTCCGCGGGGGTGGGGGAAAAGGAGTGAAAGAGATAGAGAGGAGAGAAAGGCCGTAGTGGAGGGCTCCGGAAATATAGACCACCTGGGGTTCTTTAACGTGCACTGACAACGCACAGTACACGGGCCTCTGGCATTTTCGCCTCCATCGAAAATGCGACCGCCGCGGCCGGGATCGAGCCCGCGTATTTTGGGTGGCAGCCGAGTACCGTAACCACTACACCACGTGCTACAAAACGAATGAATGCTAATATTTCCCTTTCATAAAACGTTACTCCACCTTGCGGGTTTCCGCAGAAATCATTTGCCATAACTGTACATCAATCTCCAAAGGCTGTGGTGGTTAATGACTGGCGTTTAATGAACGCTTGTCGCGTAGTTTGCAACTGTGGTATAGGGACTGAAGTTGTTAACAGTAGCGTTTGTTATTGAAAGTAACCATAACTAACGGCTCAAACCTTTTGATGAGAAGAGACGGCTATGCTTTCTCTTCGTTTTGCAAATGTCGTCTTTAGCATACTTCGCATCATGGCCTTCCCATTCAGGAAAAAAAAAAAGGGGGGGGGGGGGGGAGAACGGTGTTAATGCTCGTACATCGTATTAATTTCGGTAATTACGACCCCTCTGAGCAGCAGTTAAACACCTGAGCTTGAACTGTCTTCTGGCCTGAATGAGATAGAAAGAACAATAGAAATGCAGAGACGTTAACATGAGCTGAGACTGGTTGCCTACCCTACATTGGGGAAGGGGAAAAAGAATACCAAGTTAGGGAAGCGAGAGAGAGAAAGAGAGAAAATGGGAAGAAGGGGTCAGTGTGGTGCCGTTACGTTTTCTCCTTTCTCAATGACTGTCGATGATTCGACCAGTGGCATTCAAAAACCGCTGCAGCGCTTTCGTAGCTTGTCCATGCTGGGACACCCAGCGTCAATGTCCTAAGATCTCGAAGACGATCAGAGAGCTGCCGCTTAGCTGCCGCAGCGCGCTGTACCTTTTCCACACGCCTTTATCCAGCACTGACGCAGCCCAACACTTGAATGTCCCCGCCACGGTGGTCTAATGGCTATGACTTTCGGCTGCTGATCAGAGGTCCGCGGGATCAAATCCTGTAGCCTCAGCGGCTGCATTTAGATGGCGGCTAAATGTGGAGGCCCGTGTACTGCGCGATGTCAGTGCACGTTAAAGAACCCCAGGTGGTCGAAATTTCCGGAGACCTCCACTACGGCGTCTCTCATAATCAGAGCTGGTTTTGGGACGTGTCCCGCGCGTAACGGGACAAGGGACAACCTTTTGAGCAATAATTGGACATGAGTTACCAAGAGCCCGTAGATCTGTTACACAATATATTAGGTCCGATTCCCGGCCCTTCAACACAGAGGCGTGTCTGGGATTTTTTGTTCAACTGCCTGTCAGTCGGATTGGCCTAATCCCAAAAATTTAGACTCATATCTCGTATTGAAAAGCACATCCTTACCCGCCATCTCGCCAGTACACACTATAGGTTCAGGTTCACATGGGTATCTCATAATTACTTTTACTTCTTCTCTTTCCTTCTCCCCTTGAATATTGCAATCCCCTTTCCTATCCCTATACAGATCGCGTAGCATACCAGTGGTTATTATATACATGCACCGGCAAAATCTGCCCTTTCCATATAAAGATCCTCCTCTATTTCTCTCGTGAAAGGGACGATCCTAATTTTCCTTTTCGCGATTCTTACTCCGCCCAGCGGAGTTCTGCAGATCTCATTTGCCAGAGATGTAGAATGGAAGAACGGACACTAATCATAAGCATGCAGTTCTGGTTATATGATATTAAATTGCGACTATTGTCGGCTGATCAAGGCCGGCAATAGTCAGTCATCGATAACAGGCCGAAGTATATAATAGGCCGACAATAGTCAAAATTACGCAGCACTTTCAGTCAGAGACAAGAGGAAACAGGATAACCTGTTATCCGCTGTTATAATAGCAACATCGCCAACATTCAATCTCAATCCAATCACTATGTATAGTATACTGTCATGCACACGACTTCACGGCGCACAGAGCTGTTCTGGCCGCGGTCAAAGGATGCGAGGGCCGCGCTCTAAAGACCCACAGCCATGTGCTCGAGAGGGGTCGCCGCACCGCACCATATACAACACACATACTGGGCCACATCCCAGCGAACGGTGTGTGACCCTTTTTTTTCTCGTCCTCGAGTATCGATCGGGTTTCGTCTGGCAGCGTCCAGACGGGCCACGCGCATCCTGCGAGGATCACGGAGAGACAGGGAGGGAGGGAAGGACTTCCCCTGCCGCGACCGTGCACGCCTCGAGGTTCGGCGCGGGTAAAAAGGCCGGGGAAAACGGGGCCGACAGTCCCCCGACCAACTCCCTCCCTCCCCTTTCTTTTTCCCCTTTTTTACCTCTTTCTCCTCACATACGCGCAACACCTACGACTGACTCGAGAAGGTCGCTGCCGCTTCTTTCAGGGAGAAATTTTCTTGCTTTATTTCTCGCCTCCTGGCTGACCGGATGCGAGAGAGGAACGTGTGCGGTGCTTCTCGTTGTTGCAGTTGCTGTCGCTTTGCGTTTCTTCGGCTCTTTCGCGGGTCTCTGTTTGCGAGGGAGTGCGGCAGGCTCTCGGGGTCTCTTGTAAGAGCTCGAGCTCCTCCCTGGAGCTCACTCTCGGAGCGTGCCGCTTCGTTGAGTCCGAGGGTGTACACAGACGTCGTTCTGCAGCATGGCATATATATCCCCTGTGGAGATCATCATCAGCCGTCGTCTCTTAGGCATTACGTGGTGCAGACATAGCAGCATCCCGTCTCGAGGTGTCCATAAGTCAATCTGGATCATCGGTTCTGTGCTTAGGATTGAGTGCGAAGAAAAGCCCCGGCCCGTATACCGTACGGGATCAGGCGCATACAGGAAATCCCACGTAATTTATGAGGCTTTACGCGCGAACATGCAAGGCTTCGCTAACAGGAGCGCCCTTTCGTCGCGGTTACGTTATTTATGCTGCGTCATAAGCTCAGTTTGTGCGATGTCAAATGAACGTATTGCGCAGTCATTACAGTTGGTGTACATGTATCGTTTCGTGTACAATCAACTACACAAAGAAAAATAGAGAAGCGCGTCTATACGTCGTTATCCTGTCATGCAGTGCGCGCGCGTATATTACGTCCCTTTTCAAAATTTGCAAGCGAATATTGACTATAACGAAATCTTCTACGTTCTGAATAACTTATACGTTCTGCATGTGCCACATTAAGTACATATTTTCCTTAATGCGATATACCATTCCGGGATCCAGAGGCGCACGTTTCTTACACATGCGCTACTGTTACCATTATCACCAACAGCAGTAGCGGCAGCAGTTTATGTTTATCGCAGGACGAAGACCTCTCTCAGTGATCTCCAAATTATCATATTCCGCGAGCTCATTCTACTTTATGCATGCGAATATCTTAATTTTATCGCCGCCACCTATCTTCCCGCCCCTTAGGCTGCATCTTTCCTCTGCTGGTATCCATTTCATCGTTCTCATCTGTCCACTGGCTACGCAGATCCTTTAGGCGCGTACCCGCCCTACAGCGACACTGGCCGAGACGTGGTAGATGGAGCTTAATTTTCAGAAAACTGTGACAATGACTTTTACTAATAAAAAGGAACCATTGCAATTTACGTATGGCAATCCCGATCATGCACTAGGAAACGTCCAGGAATTTAAGTACCTTGGTGTTGTATTCTCCCCAAACTTAAAGTGGCACAAACACGTTAACCTTATTACTGCAAAATCGCTTAAGAAATTAGGTTACCTAAGAAGAACGTTAAAAGGCGCCACAAAGGAATGCAAGCTTAGAGCGTATAAATCAGTGGTCAGGCCTCTTCCTGAATATGCGTCAGTTGTATGGTCACCACATCTTTCAAATGACAAAGACAAACTTGAGTCCGTCCAGCGGAAAGCAATCAGATTCATTTTCAATCGCTACGACCGTAACTTCCCCCTTCAGAACACGTTTTATCGCTGAATCATTTAGAACACCGACGTATGTGCGATCGGCTTATCATGTTACATAACATCGCGAACAAATCTGTCAGCATATCTACACCCATTTCTTTCACCGGTCATACTAGCCAAGTGACCCGCCGATACAATCCATTGAACATTGTGCCATTCAGATGTTATATTGGTTGTTATAAATACTCTTTTTTCCCGTGCACAGTTGAGACTTGGAATAACCTTGACATTTCTTTGAGACGGCTACCACATGCACAGTTTGTAAAGCAAGTGTCCCATTATGTATTTTGATGTTTTCATTTTTTTTTTTCTTTCTTTGTTGTTCTTGTGCGTTTCTTGTAACCACTCCTGCAATGTCTCAAGCACGAGACAGCAGTATCTGTAAATAAATAAATAAATAAATAAATAAATAAATAAATAAAATAAAATAAGGCAACGAAAATTGAATATTTAAGACAGAAAAAGACCTTGTCTCTTCTACACATTACGTGACGTGTCAAGGCCGACTCGTTCTCCGTAACTATAATAAGGGTATCTGCACTCGTTTGTCTTTGTTCACAGGTGCGCTCTGCACTGTAAGCAAAAGTTGCCCGATATTTGGGTTTTTGCGGCTCATGAGCCTTAAAAACTCCCTTGTTTTCAAAATTACTACGTCTTGTTGAGGTAAAAAGAGCATATATGACATAGTTTTACTACCACCTGTTAGAAAGGTAGTAAAAGGACGTTATTGCCCTATTTTACTACGTAGGGGGTTTTGTGTCACGTGATAGAAAAACCACAGCCTAGAGTTTAAAGCCACGTAATCAAAAACTACGTACCACGTCACGTGGTTAAAAACTCCAAACTGCCGTGGCGCTGGGATGGAGGCCGTGCTCTCTTTATGTCTCCTAATATTACGCCTTTAACTTTACGTTCCATCGCACCCTGCGTAATCCTTCACTTGTCGAGTTTGTGGCCGTAGCCGTCACGTGCATTGCGCAAAGTTCTCCCGCGACAGAGCGCATGCGCGAAACGCCCGAGAGAAGCCGCGCTCATGCGCCTTCGGTTGCCGCGAAGGCAGCGCCGCTTCTCATGCAGGGTCGGTTCCCTTTACAGCGTATAGAAAGAAAAGAATGGGGCATGGATGCGTTTTTATATGCTGACTGTAATTTTAAGTCCCACCTATGTTTACCTCAACAGCAGCATGACGACGTACTCCAATTCAAAAGAATCCACAGCACCAGGGCTTCACCACCAGGCTATCGGCACGTTTCGGTCACCGCGATCTTCAAGCTCAATTTAAACACACAGATCCCATACAAATCGCGAAATGGTGCTCGAATTCATCACTATATAATTTAGGTTCCTTCTAAATGCACTAAATGTCCATTCACACGTTCTGTCCAGTTGTCGGTCCCTTTAAATTTGGCGTGTATGGGAAAAATACGTACTTAAGGCACTACAAGATGTGCAGAAACAAAGGAATCATACACTGCACATTAAGCATGTATAGTAAGCTCAGATGTGACCATCCAGAAAGAAGAGGACGAACGATGGAGAGAAAAGGGTGTCAACCAGTTACGGACAATCGGTTTGCTACCCTAAACTAGCCCCTCCTCTAAGCTTTATTTACTCTTAGAGAGTTACGTATACATGGACCCGCGACGGTCGGACACCTGAAAGGCTCTCAGTCCTCCTGCTGTCTACGACTTACTCCTACACCAGAACAGGAAAATGCCTCCCTGGTGCAGTACTTAATGCGTGCCGGTCGACTTAATTGGCCACCACCTCCCACACGATGTCTATACAAGTGAACCCTGGCCCTCAGTGTCCAGCGGCTGCACAACAACTGACCGCGGCGGCGGTCAGCCCTGTGAAGCAGCGGAGGGTGCTAACAATCACTGGATCCGGACAGGCCACCACTGGAAACTAAATCTTGGAACGTTCAACGCAAGATCCCTCTCGAGCGAAGCTAAGGCTAGCGGGGCTTCTCGAGGAGCTAGAAGGCGTTAGTTGGGACATCATTGGCCTTAGAGAAGTTAGGAGAGCAGGCGATGCTTACACAGTATTAAACAACTGACATGCCTTCTGCTATAGAGGGTTGCCCGAAATGAGAGAATATGGTGTCGGGTTTATAATTCGCAAAGATATAGCGGGCAACGTGACCGAATTCTACAGCATTAATGAAAGGGTAGCGTGCGCCGTGATAAAACTAAATAAGTGATATAAGCTTAATATAATCCAGGGATATGCGCCAACAAAGAGCTACGACGACGAACAGGTGGAACAGTTTTACGAGGATATCAAATTACCAATGAAAAGACTAAGGACAATACACAATAGTCACGAAGGATTTCAACGCAAAAGTATAGAACGAAACAAAGGGGAGAACAAGCAATTGGAACTATACGGTGTCGGCCATAGGAATAACCGTGGAGAGATGACAGTGCAGTTTGCAGAAAGAAACCGACTCCGAATAATGAATGCGTTCTTTAAGAAGCACAAGAATAGGAAGTGGACGTGCATGAAAGAGCCTTAACGAGGAAACAAAAAACGAAATTGACTTTATAATGTGCGAGCAACCAGGCATAATTCGAGACACAGAAGTAGTAGGCAAGATAAAATGTAGCGATCACAGATTAGTAAAGGCAAAAATTGTGCTTAACCTAAAGAAAGTAAGAACTAAATTAGTTACTAGAAAAAAGGCAAACCAAGAGGTAATCAAAGCAAAGAACGAATAATTTGACGTCGCAGTAAAAAGAAAGAAAAAATGGATTTGGCGCGTTAGACGAAAACGATCAAGATTTTGAAGTATATAGTAAACAAAACCTTAACGAAAGTTATTTTCAGAATAGCGATTGAAGTCGGGAGTAAAACAAGCAAGATGTAAGCAAGTTGTCCCAATCCACTAAATACTTTATATAAAAAGCGCCAGCAGATGAAAGTGACTTCGTCGAACGATAAAATAGAATTCGCAGAATTATCAAAGCTTATCAATAAAGCCAGGCAGACAGATGCATGGAACTTTAACGAGAGAGAAAGAGAAAGCAGTAGAAAAAGGTACCACCATTAAATCGGTCAAAAAGAAACTCCAATTACGAGATAACAAAATGCGTGCGCTAAAAGATAAACAAGATAACGTTATCAACAACTTCAAAGAAATATAGTAAAGGTAGCAGAAGATTTCTTCTCTGAACTGTACAGCTTTCAGACAGACCATGCAACCTTAGTGTAAATTAAATCAGAAGACATTCAGATTCCATGTATAGCCACTGACGCAGTCAGAAAAGCCGTGGACGTCCCGCGGTAAAGCAGCAGGTAAAGACGGCATAACGGCCGACTTGATCAAAGACGGAGGAGATATTTATACTTGAGAAACTTGCGTCGCTCATCATGAAACGTATCAAGACATCTAGCGTATACCGCTCAGCTTGAAAAACGCCAATATAATCCTAATACACAAGAAAGGTGACATAAAGGAGTTAGAGAATTACAGACCAATTAGCGTGCTCCCAGTAATATACAAGCTATTTACCAAAGTAATTTCTGCTAGGATCAGAGAAACACTCGGCTTTAATCAACCAAGAGAACAAGCTGGTTTTAGGAAAGGTTACTCAATGGATCACAGCCATGCCATCAATCTAATAATTGAGAAGTTCGCCGAATATAACAAACCTCTTTATAAACTACGAGAAATCATTTGATTGCATAGAAATGCAGGCAGTTCTAGAAGCTTTGCTTCGACAAGGTGTACCTGACGTATACGTGTAAACCATAAGCAACATCTACAAACATTGCACAGCCACGCTATACTCGTACATGAAAAGAGCAGAAAAATTCCGATCAAGAAAGTGAGCAGGCAAGAAGATATGCCCTCTCCGGTGTTATTCACTGCATGCCTAAAGAAGTGTTCAAACGTCTAGACTGGGAAGAAAAGGGAATCAGAATAGACTGAGAATATCTGAGCAATTTAATGTTTGAAGACGACATTGTGCTCTTTATGAATGATGGCGACGAACTATAAAACATGATTGATGACCTAAACCGAGAAAGCCTTAAAAAGGGACTAAAAATGAATAGGCAAAAGATTAAAATTATGCTCGACAGTATAGCTAAGGAACAGGAAATTAAAATTAACAATGAATCCTATGAATGTGTGAACGAATACGTATATCTGGGGGCAGTTGTTAACAGGGGACGCCTAACCATGAAAATGAAATCCTCCGTGGAATAAGAATGGGATGGAGCGCTTTCGGTAGACATTCCCAAATCATGACTGGAAACTTGCCACTGTCACTAAAGCGAAAAGTATTTAATCACTGCACTCTCCCCAACCAAGTACCAACGTACGGTGCAGAAATCTAGATATGAAATTAAGAAGCACGCAGCGTGCAATGGAAAGAAAAATGATAGGGGTAACGCTATAAGAGATAAAAAACGAGCGGAGTGTATCAGAGAACAGACAGGAGTAGCTGATATTCTTTATCAAAAGAAAAAAGTGGACCTGGGGAGGGCATATCATGCGGAGGACAGATAACAGATGAACAGTATATAGAGCAACGGAATGCATACCAAGAGAGGGAAAACGCAACAGAGGCAGGCAGAAAGTTAGATGGAGCGATGAAATTGAGAAGTTCGCGGGCATAAAGCGGAACGAATTCGCTCAGGATAGAGCAAATTGGAAATCGTCAGGAGAGGCCTTCGTCCTGCAGTGGACATTAAAACATATTATTATTATTATTATTATTATTATTATTATTATTATTATTATTATTATTATTATTATTATTATTATTATTATTATTATTATTATTAGACTACATGTATAAGAATGGTTTCAGTAGACATCAGACATCCAGGTATACTTTAGCCGTGGGATGCAAGTGGTTTTGTGGGAACCATATATAGGGAATCGGCATAATGAATATGATCATTTTTTTCACCACATTTATACTCGAACTTGTACTGTTACGGATGCTCCGGCAGCACACATATGGTGACAGCTGTCATCGGTCCATTCGTTTCACATTCACTTCGTGAACCAGTTCACGCCAGCGCGCTCCGGCGTGAACTCGTTCATCGCTCCGGCGTTTGTCGAAATCAACATGGCGGTCTCGGCACCGCGGTATTCGTTTCGAAAAGGCGCAGGCGTTATGCAGGCCTATACAGTTCACAAATTTCCTGCACCCAGCACAAGGTTACTGAAACCGCATCAGACGAGAAAGGCGGCTATATATACTCGTGTTGCATGTTAACGGTGTCCAACAACGCCAGTGAACGTTCTTCTTTCTCCGGTCACTGCAAATCCAAGCAATGTAACCAGCGCCGCTTTTCACGAGCTAAGATCGCCACAACACGCGAGACAACCGAACGTACGACGTTTGCACTTTCCAATTCGTTTCGGCATCGCGATTCATTCATTCATTCATTCATTCATTCATTCATTCATTCATTTTTATTTATTTATTTATTTATTTATTATTTATTTATTTATTTATTTATTTATTTAAACATACTGCCAATCGCAACAGGGATTATTGCAGGAAGGGCAAAAAGCATAGAATGAAAAAAATGACAAAAATACAGAAATGCAATTGGCAGAAACAATTTTACAGGTTTGGGAAACTATCCTTTAAATAGTGCAAGTAATATTGTGTCAGTCTTGTTTGGGCTATAGTTAGTACATTCTTGACACAAACACGGTAGCGCAAAAAACACCGTGAATGTCCTGTGTTCCTTCTTTTCTTCGTCCGTGTTTTTTTTCGATACCCTGTATGTGTCAATAATATTGTATCGTTGTTAGTGAAAATGCGTAACACCGAAAAAAATGTACAAGTGAGCATTATATGCACAATCCATCACACACGTCATATACACATCATGTACAAAACCAAGAAGCGGGAGCATTACAAAAGAAAAAGATAAAGAATAAAGCTTAAATATGAGCATCAGTAATGAGGTCGACAAGATAACGTTCAACCCTTGTTTAGGAATGCCTAAGTAGTCATGACTATGAAGCTTGTGAGTTTCGTAGTATTGTAATGTATTGTAATGTACTGTAATGTATTGTAATGTATTGCAATGTATTGTAATGTACTGTGATGTACTGTAATGTATTGTAATGTATTGTAATGTATTGTAATGTATTGTAAACGTGTCTAGTGATGGACTGAAAATGATATGTGAAGGTAGGTCATTCCATTCTCTAGCTTCAGCAGGAAAAAACGAAAATCTGGAACACTCAGTGTTGAAACGGTAGTTTCTCAGAGTTAAGGGGTGCTTAAAAAGAGTCTCTCTTGTATCGACTTTAGTCAAGTAGCGGGAGGAATCTATACGCAGCATCTGATAGAACAGTTGATACAATAGCTTCACACGAGCTAGTTTGGCGCGATTTTCTAAAGTAAGCAATCCGGCTTTGGTTGGTAGTTGCGACGGTGAGTCAGTAATTTTGTACTTGTTGTAAATAAACCTAATCGCTTTTCGCTGTACTCGCTCTAGCCTTTTTTGTTAGTTTGCTTGTATACGGAAACCAGGAGACATTTGCATATTCAATAATGGGTCTGATGAATGTTTTGTTAGTTTGCTTGTATACGGAAACCAGGAGACATTCGCATATTCAATAATGGGCCTGATGAATGTGGTGTAGGCGAGTAGTTTAATATCTGGCGAAGTATGATGGAGCCGCCTTCGAAGAAACAAAAGTTTCTTTAAAGCTTTCGAAGTTACAAAGTTGACATGGGCGTTTCATCTAAGATTGTCTGACATGACCATGGGCCATATATCAGATGCCGCACTTGTTGGGACGTTCACGGCGGCACACACTACGCCGCCGCGAACCAGTTCTCACAGTGCAGGGTGAACAGGATCACCCTGCACTGAAATATATTACTATATCACCTCGCCCCCCCCTCCCTTCCGTTTCGATGTCTGCCAATGTCAAACCCAGGAATCTCGCAAATGGTGTGCGAAAAATCCGTCATAAGCTGCACGTTTGAAGTGCAATTTCCGTGCAACTTAACGTGCAATTTCACTGACCGCGCAATTCGTTTCTTCGTCTTTGAACCTGACTTAGAGAACTTTTCGCGATACAGTCACACACAAACACACATATATATATATATATATATATATATATATATATATATATATATATATATATATATATATATATATATATATATATATATATATATTCTTAAGGTAAGAGAATTGCGTTTGTTGGTATATTTTTTCTATTTTCGCTTGAAGTTATCTGTATAGAACAGTGTTTTAACTCTAAAATCACAGAACAAGTGCACATAACCGTTCTGCCGCATCTTATAGAGAAAATTACTGCAAGCAGCCACAGTCTCCCAAGTATATATATGCCTATCGTTTACTTCACATGCATACTTCATGGTTGGAACGTTGTTCGCGGCCACATACTCAGTTAGCAGACTAGGCATGGCAGCAACGTTTCATGGTAATCCATTTCGAACCCAGCGTTCGGCGGAAAATCAGTGTTGTCGGGAAAGAAAGTTCATAGCGGGAAAATCGAGCGCCCACCAATCGTTGAAAGCACACAAAGATGTTTCTGCCCTGCCATATACAAAGGCGCCTTGTTCACAAACATGATTGTGGACCCCGCAGGCCCGAGATGTCATTGTGTGGTTTTACCGATTAGTCAGAGCTAGATTTTTTCGTCTTGATTTGGTCTATAGAACGTCCCTATAAAGAGATTCTTTCCTGTGCAAGAACAGGTAAAATACGTTGTTAATGTTCTGCAATATTTACCTCGGTGTCCCATTTTTCATTACGTGTTTCTAGTTTTTGTTTGTTTGCTTGTTTGTTTGTGTGCGTGTGTGTGTGTTTTGTAATTAGAGCCATATGCAAGTGTGCCTTCCTCCTTGTCAGTTCTTTGTCGCTGTCTGTTGTTCTTGCGCCAATGTGTCCTTACATCTTATCCATAAAACAAAATAATGTGGTTGATCCCGCCATCATATAAGAATCAGTATAACGCGAAAGTGAAACCTGCCTTCGCGAAGCTATGGAATGCATAAGCGGCAATCTGGCGAATCGAGGGGCGGTAGATGGGTTGGGCACTCTGGACATCGGAACGTAAGTCCGCCAGTAATTCGCCGTGCTCGTCAATGAAATGCCATTCGTATCTCAAAGAAATAAACAAACAATATTAAAGGGCAGCTAGGCAGTGACGGGTCACAAGTCGGCCATCTGTAGTATATATAGGCGATCATCTTGAGATCCGACAACGCACAACTTCTAAGTAGGCGTCTGCTATATACAGTTGCTCAGCCAGTGCTCCGCCAATGACAACCGTTGTCCGGAAGCCAAACACGGCCTCAGCACTGTCGTACCTGCATGTTACGCCAAACGTTAGAGGAAAACTGCACAAAAGTACAGTGGCCGAACCTGGTACTGGGCCCCCTAGGCCGAACCTCGTACTGGGCCCCATAGGGGGCCCTGTACGAGTTTCGGCCACGAGGTACTGGGCCCCGAGGTATACTGGGCCCCGAGTTCCTGGGCCCAGTACCTCGGGGCCCAGTACCCAGTACGACGTACTGGGCCCCGTAATCCTACAAATACATACCGAAAACAGCATCGCGTAAAAGCTCTCATCATTCGCCCATTTCGGCAGCGCGCCACCTTTGAGGAGGAGATCCCCAGATGCACACGATCCGACAATAATACCCTCGCTCATCGCCGACACAGTGAAGACGCGGCTAAGGTTTCTGGGAAAGGGGAGAGCATTTGGGAAGCCGCCGCTCAGATGCATGCCTGCACCTGCCGCACGCACAAAACGGGTCCGAGCAAAGGAGGGGAACTCAGAAGAAAAAAAAGAAGCATCTATACGGCGGCGTTCGCAACACAAGAGGCTTGCAAGCAAGTCACTAGAATCCATCACTGTCTTCGGCCCGACCGGGAGCGCATCTTCGTAATCTTCTCTCGCCGCCGTCGATGTAGCATTCCGTTATGAGAAGGCCTCCCCCCCCCCCCCCCCCCCTTTCAGCCCACCTTCTACGTGCGTGCGTGAGGCACCAGCCGACTGCGCGTGCCGCATCTGGACCCGTACGCGCGATCTTCACCGGAGCGCCACGCGTAGCCACGCGCCCGCACTCCTTCCCCCTGGCGGCAGGCCGCCGCTGCTGCCGCCACACTTATTCTGTTGTCTCCGCCATTCGCCAAGGTCCTTCCGAGCACCCCGCAGTCATTGGTTTTTCGATGTCTTCTTCCGACTTGGGGGAGGGGGGAAGGTGCATCTCTGGTGTCATATGCTCGAGCTCTCTCACAACACGTGTGCCGCGCGTGCCGGCCGACATCCCCCCCCCCCTTTTTTTTTTTGGTTGCGCGTGGGCCCTACAAGTCGATGGCGGCTTGTCGTCCGGCACCGAGACCGATGGCGGCAAACGATACCCCGCTCCACCTCGTTCGTCATGGACCGAAGCCGCCGCCGCACTCCCCTCTACACCGTACAACACTCGCCGCAAAGGTTCGTCTCACTCGAAACACCGTCTCAAAATGCCAAGGGTCACCACGCGCAGTAGCAAACATCGGGAGGGATCAACGAACTCGTCCGCGGCCCGCACGCGCCACGACCGGAAGTCCCAACCCCGTGGTACGGCCTTCACCCCCCCACAAACGTTCGAAAAACGAAAACTCGAAGTGGCCGTGTGTTCCAGAAGGAAGGTCATGAACCCTTCGCTTTGTGGTATGGCTTTCTTAAACGCGGCGCACAAACGCGCGATGTCGCACGCAGTCAAGTTGCCGGCGCCGCCGTGCGGTCGGTCATCGCTGGCGCAACCGACCGCTCGCACACAAAAATACAAGAGAGGAGGAACACGCTGCCTACCTCCGCGCCCTATGACGCTTAACGGTCTTTCTAAATAGAAAGGTCTCGGCCGGGATCTACGAAAGGTCTCCCGCAAAAACGCCGTACGACCGCACAACTCATCTTGCGTTGAGCGAAATAAGTCAACACAAAGATAACAGCGCTCGCGCGCGCGCGCGTCGCCGAAAAACGCAAATCAAAACAACCGCGCGCGGCGAACGCCGGCCGGTCGCGCGTCGCGGCACGTGCATCCGTCGCTCTGCCCCATTGGTTGGCGGGTTCCGGAACGGTAGCCACTCAGGGTCGCGGAATGCGTTGCCCGGCAACCGCACGGACCAATGGGAGGATCGCATGAGATAAGGGGTGGCGATTTTTTTCTCCCCCATGAGAAACGTTGCGGCGCTGGAGCGATACGAAGGTTCGCTAGGGGGAGTCGGCGGATTCGACATCGACGCCGCCTAGTAGGTGATCGCCGGTGTTGCGCTCTCCTACCATCAATGCGGTCGCTGATGCGGCACCCGGCACCGGGGATGACGGCGAAAGATCATCGTCGGGGCGGAGCGGACCCAGCGCAGTCTGCCGTGTGAGTTCATTAATTGCTACTGGCTCCTCGCACTTTCGCTGTCTTGGGGCTTGCGCTTGCTCGCTGCCGCATTTGCAAGAAAAGTGGTATACAACTCAGTCGTCGTGACTGATAATGAATGAAGACAAGGTGTGATGTAACAGCTTATAGCGAACACTAGCCATGTCTAATTAGCCAGCGCTATCCAATAATGCCCGGTGCTAAAATGTGCTTGTATAGTGGGCATGTAAACGTGAATGTCGGAACCGCGTGCCATAGTGAAACGCAGTGATTCCCCCAAAGACTTCCTGAATGGGAAGGATACAACCCTTTATAATTCGAAGGGTGCCCCTTTATTTGCAAAAATTTGTGGCAAATACAAAATATCCGCGGCTTCACACTTCCGCTTGGCATTAGAGGAACGCCTTAATTTCAATTCCTGGTGAAACCCTTGGTGCAGATGCCTAATTAGATTGCCGTTAGTGAGCGATCGGCGTGCATTTTTTCGCCACTAATCAGACTTGGTCACACACCGCTGTACAATTCGGATAGAACAATGTCATCGAAGTCATTGGCTTTACGAAAATAGCAATCGTCACGAGTGTGAAAACCATCATGTATATATGTGGTTGCAGGTGATAACACCAGCCACATTTTCTATGTATTTCAGTGTGATTTTACTTCATGCAGGCAGTTGCTGCTATAGTTCTCTCGGTTTTGTTTCGTGTGCTGCATATATATCTCGCTAATACAAGGTAACTAAGGAAAAGGAGTAATTTGCGTTAAAGGTTGCATTGTACGCGCAAAACGGAAAGACATGTCACATTAAGTACACGCAACTGTATCCCTATCTTGCTGTTCTATTTTATGCTGAACATCAAATGTGGTGCGCTGCATATATTTTCGGGAGATTAATCTCGGACATATCATTCTTCGCATAAAAATTAGCCGCGCCCCTCGACTTGTAGATGAACGAAAAGGAGGAAGGGGGGGGGGGGGGTATGAGCGCAGCTAATAATATTGCGCCTCTTAGACACATAAAATTAAAACTATATGGGCAAAGGCGAAGAGCATCCACGAGCTCATATAACTAAGCGCTTGCACGAGAACTTGCCAGATAGTGTTCCCTGCCAAGCCTGAGTAATATGTGTGAGAACTTCAAAACAAATGAAGATTATCCTCCCATCGGACATGCTGTGTATTTCATGAAGGTCGATTACAAAGTCATAATAATAATTAATCGCACATTAATGTACAGGATATCGAGCGCGGGACCGCGGCTACAGCAGAATTGTTCATTCGTAAGTTTTTTCGGTGATTGATGGTCTTCTGCACTGATAACGAATGCATTAACTTCCTGCGGCATTCAAATTCAATTCAAATTTGCCGCGTTCGACCTTCTGTCGCGCCATCTGTCGGGACCTTTCATTACTGTTGGCTTAATGCGTAGCTTCTCTTCGACACCATTTCTAACTCGTTTATTTTTTTTTCATTTACTGCCGTTAAAAAAGACCAGTCCGGTGTGTATTCTTAATTAAATCAACGCTGCGGATCACGGTTATGCACGTATACATTTTGCCTCAAATAGGCCTAATGCTGACGCATATGACGCTGCGCCATCAGTGCTCGGCTGGTTTTGGCCGGGCGGTTGAATCATGTGACAAACAGAGAAAGTCTATCGCGTTTAGGTAACCGAAGAAATCGTCTTCAATATACAGAATCTTTACGTTACACCGGCCAAACTGCAGTTTGGCCCGCAGTCTGGCCGGTGTGACGTAAGGATGCAATATAATATATAAACGCCTGCGAGAACACGTTCTCGCAGGCGCCTTCGCACTTGGACATTTGGCAAAAAAACAAGACAACACGGTATCGTTTAACTGTCGCATTATCTGATAAGCAAGCGATTAGGACTAAACGCAGGCGCGTATCTGATTATCTGTGGACGGATATAGCAGTGCACGTTTTTTCAGCAAGAGAAAATATAGCAACAGGAAGCGGTCGCCGTCGCCGTCATGAGCCGAAATCGGCTATATATATATATATATATATATATATATATATATATATATATATATATATAATGAGAACTTGTGCTCAATGGGCCAAACGTATTTGGAGTGAAGTAGCAGACACGACTTCGCAGTTATCGTTTATTGCCAACAGTTTCGACCGCGGGACCGGTCTTTTTCAAGGCATGGAGAGAGCAAATGAATCTCTCCATGCGTTGAAAAAGACCGGTCCCGCGGTCGAAACTGTTGGCAATAAACGATAACTACGAAGTCGTGTCTGCTACTTCACTCTCTCTCTCTCTCTCTCTCTATATATATATATATATATATATATATATATATATATATATATATATACGCGTTAAAGAACAACACGTGGTCAGAATTTCCGGAGCCCTCCACTGCAGCTTTTCTCTCCTGTAGCTTTCATTCCCTTTCCCCTTACCCCCACGGACGCTTAGCCGTGCTCTCGACATGGGCTATAGAAACAGCATCCTTTCCTTAGCCGAAAGACAATCATCGTCATCGACATCACATAACGAGGCAAACGAACACATGTGGGTGTAATTTGTAATTTTTAGTTAACATCATTGTAGTAGACTGAACAAAATGGATTCAAAAACACACCCGCCGCTGGCGCAGAAGGAAACCACAACTGCTGCACTTGCATGTGTCCGCTGTCTATTGTACTCACTGAAGCTATATACGACGGCAGTCGCTCCTCAACTTTTCGTTCTTGCACTTGCAAGAAGAGCATAGTTTGTTAAAGGGGCACTGACACCAAAATTTCGCTGCTAAGATAGCCTGCGGGATCGATTTTCGTGGACATGCACATGTCATCTACCAAATTTCAACGGCGAACACAGCTCCGAAGGTAATTTAAATGAATATTGAAATTCGCATGCACAATCGAGCGCTGGACGCCGTACATCGCGACATCGACAACAGCAAAGGTGACCTGAAGGGTACCCCCAACTTCCGCGACGTCACCAAGGCAGCCGAGCTCCGAACAGTGCAGCTAGCAATAATGACGTCATTGCCGCCATTGTCTATTCGCTGCGCCTGCGTTAGTAGACTGCCGGCGACGCCAGACCTCAAGAAAATAGTTGTCACCCAACGACGATGACAGCAACAGCGACAACAACGCGCAGGACGTACTACAGGCGAAAGAAAACGAGCACGAATCGGTTGTCAGTGCGGAAGTGCGTCACAGTTACGTATGCTCACGTGGTCGAACTCGTTTACCCCATTGCGAGCGCTAGATGGCGCCAGTTGCACCGGGCACCTAGAGTTACTGTATATGCTCCCTAAGGGGAACATATACAGTAACTCTACGGGCACCTTGTCGTTTTTGGAGCTCTCCCAACCCAAAACTTAAAACTAGTGGGTAATAAACAGGCCGTAAACAATTATCTGACGCGCGGTGGAGCAAATGGTGT
This sequence comes from Hyalomma asiaticum, assembly GCA_013339685.2. Taxonomy (NCBI): domain Eukaryota; kingdom Metazoa; phylum Arthropoda; class Arachnida; order Ixodida; family Ixodidae; genus Hyalomma; species Hyalomma asiaticum. The sequence continues at coordinate 13,094,445 of CM023487.1, forward strand.
GCCGTTATATGGCTAACAGATCCTCAGCTATATATTGCACCAAAAAAAAAAAAGAAACATCAGGCGAAAATTTTCGTGTCATTAGGTACGGCGCCATATCGACGGGACACAGACGGGGCAGAACACACACTGGCGCCAACTTCCAACTGTTTATTCGCAGAAACCATCGCTGGATTTTATACAGGATGTCGTGCAAGTAATCTTTGCTGATACACATGCGCATTGAAAATATACGAAAGAAAAAAGAAGAGTATACCGAAAAAGACATCATAAACCAAAGAAAGGACTTAATCGATAAGTATACGGTATACACGTCATGTGAACATGAACACGTGTTCATTTGTGCATGCCTCGTTGTTCACATGACGTGTACTGTATACTTATCGATTAAGTCCTTTCTTTGGTTTATGATTCCTTTTTCGGCACTCTTATCATTTTCGCATATTGTCACCGCGTATATGTGCAAAAGATTATCTTGCCGGCATCCTGTATAAAATCCAGCGATGGTTCCTGCGAATAAACAGTTGGAAGGTTGGCGCCAGTGTGTGTGCTCTGTCTCGTCGATTTGGCGCCATATCCTTACCTTCAAGAAATGAACCAACTATAGCTCAACAACATGTCTTTTAGATGCGAAGCAGCTTATGAACGAGGCCTGTCCCCCCTTCGCAACATTGTTTGCCGCAGCCACGCTATAGTGCTCGGCGGCTGTGCCCGCGCTCGCTCCACTCCGGCGCGTGCTCTAGTTTGAGTGGAGACCGCTAGCGGCGCTGCGTCGCGTCGATAAAAGCAATCGCTGTGCCCCCCCGGCGCGCGCTCTTCTACAGCAACTGTCATGGAGTGCACTTCGACATGAACGAAGGTACGGTGGATGATCGCATCGCGGCGGCGCGGGCTCGCGAAGCGGCTGCAGCGCGGCACAGTCGTCAAGCCGACCCGGAGCTGATAGCTCGAGAAGCTGAAGCGAAACGCCAGAGCAGGCAAGCCAATCCAGAGGCGGCGAGGGCTCGCGAAGCTGAACCGAGAGATGTGTGGACCACAAGGTCGTTATACTCAAAGGGAAACGTTCTCCGGAGCTTAAAGTCATCTACGATGATGAATAAAGAGCACTTCCTTACAGAACTCACATGGCTGCTTCGCATACTACTCAGGGTTCCCTTACGGGGAGATGTATGCGATTTTTGAGCAGAGTTTGAACGGATATGTCTGTATATTGTAGGGAGGCGACAGCGCATCCGTTCCTTCACTCACGTATTCGCCTTTCATTCCCCTCACATTGTTTTAATTGTTAATGACTTCTGATATTTGTTCCAAAATCACGACAGGTATACTGCTCCTGCATTTCGAGATGCGGCCGCCGTGGTAGAAAATGGAATCCATAGTTTCAAAATAATAATAATAATAATAATAATAATAATAATAATAATAATAATAATAATAATAATAATAATAATAATAATAATATAATAATATAGTTGTAGCGCAAAACATACAAAGAAAAGCCATGCTGATTTGTTATAAATGAAAAATTCCTCATGACCAACGCCTGTCCGAGGCGGTCGCTATGTACGGACTGAGCTAATTCACACGTGCTTTGAGTTGATCAATTCACCACTGCCAATCGCTATTGGCATCGAGATCGACATGCATGTGGCAGCACCGACACCGCGTCAGTGTGGATAGGCGTTCACCGGAGCTTTGATTAGTGAGAAAGTCGGTTTGGGCTTTCTTGTAGTTTATAGTGCTACAAACATGGTATGCTAATTTTCGCTTTCATAATCGTTATTCAACCTTAAGGAACTCCGTAGAACTCACTTGCCCTCATATTTTAGTGTATATGTCACCTCACAGCTGGTGTTGTCACCGCACAGCTGATGTTGTGTTCTATAACTTTCAATCATTCCCACCCCTCGCCCCTTGTGTGACAGCTGCCTATTGTCCTGAGCTGGTCAACATTCCCGCCTTTCCCTCTCTCCACTATTTTCTCTTCTTTTCGATTTTCCACGGGATATAGGGGATATCACACCGGTGATGATGTCTCCCGAGTTTCTCTTCACATGCAGTGCTTACAGCCAGGTTATCTTGTTTCACAGCAAGGCATATCAGCCTTGCTAGAGAACAACCGTTTCAGGCGAACTTAAATATAAGGTACTTATACTGTATAGGGAATACACACACACACACACATATATATAGCCCCGCCATGGTGGTCTAGTGGCTATGGTACCCGGCTGCTGATCCGAGGGTCGCGGGATCGAATCCCGGCCGCGGCGCGGCTGCATTTCGATGGAGGCGAAATGTTGAGGCCCATGTGCTGTGCGATGTCAGTGCACGTTAAAGAACCCCAGGTGGTCGAAATTTCCGGAGCCCTCCACTACGGCGTCTCTCATAATCAGAGCTGGTTTTGGGAAGTTATACCCCACAAATCAATATATATACAAGTAGTGGAATCCCTCGGGGTTGTAAGTGTGCCGCCTTGCTGTTAATTGAGAGGCTACGGTGTCGCTTCGTGACTCGCCGCAGCCGATCACGTGTTCTGTCCAGGCAGACTTCGTAGCCATGCCCTGTACAGACATACGCCTTTGTAGCCGCACTCTCTCCCCTTCCTGTACCCTTAAAAGGAAAGTGCCCTGCAACACCTTTTTACTCTGATGAAGGCCGGTCCACCGGCCGCAACGTCAGTAAATTTATATTCTTTTTGTTAACCGTGTGAATCTCTTCTTCTGAAAATATTTATTCGGGCTCAGGGAAATCTTCCTTCCGAACCATATATATATATATATATATATATATATATATATATATATATATATATATATATATATATATATATATATATATATATATATATATATATATATATGCTACCACAAAGAGCAAGGCTTCCCTCAGATTCCAACGTGCGGCGGCAGTTCATCACCGACAGCAAAAGAAACCAGGCGGCCGAGGCACCCCTTTCTGAAGCACTCCTGTTCCCTGCTTTCTTTCTTTCTCTTTCTTCGATTCTTTATAGGCTTTTGTCTTTCATGCGGCTTATTCGGCAACCCTACCCCAGATCTAATTCGGCTGTCTCCCCTTTTATCTGGTCGGCTCGCTCCTCCTGCTTTTTTTCGACGCTTGCGCGCATTCGCCCAAGCCCCCGTGGCTCTGGACCATGAGTCAGCGGTCAGGGCCGGGGAACGGGTGGCCGAGTGCACTTTTTCCTGGCGCGGAAGGGTCGACTGACCATCGGTGCGCCTCGCGAGGGATGTGCCAAATGTCCCTCTGTTTTGAACCGAATGGGCGGCCGATGTAACTCGGAAAGCCCTTTTTCGAAAAATGGCAACGAAGAACAATCATACACCCGCTTAAGTATCAGGCGCTGAAATCTTGATATCGTTACAAGCTGGGCCGCAGTGAAGGACCCCGGAAATTTTTACTACCTGTGTGCTTTTTAAAGCGCGGCAACTGAAAGCGCACAATACGTGGGCCTCCACATTTCCGCCTCCATCAAAAATTCAAATGCCGCGGCCAGCATCCAACCTGAATCATCTGCGTCAACAGTCAAGCATCACAATAGCCTTGCAGAACACGCTTCCTAACGCCATTGCTTCTTGCTCAGATCGAGAAAGCTTTCGTGAAGAACTAACCCGCCATTTCCTCTAATAATATGTACTTACCGTAGCGTGTTATTAAGTGTCGTTGTATTACCCGATGCTACACTTGTTTGTTCTCTTTTGTTTATTTGTTAGAATTCAGTTTTATTGTATACTGCTTCGAAACATGTATACCCCCCCCCCCCCCCCTTATGTAATGCCCTCGGGCCTTTAACGTGAAATAAATGAAACGAAATGCAATATGCCCACACAAAGGACAACCTTAAGTATTCACTATATAAGGCGGTATAAACTGTATAAAGTATGGCCCTGCCCCGGTGGTTTATGACACTCGGTCGCTGATCCGAAGGTCGCGGGATCGAATCCCGGCCGTGGCGGCTGCATTTCGATGGAGGCGAAATGTTGAGGCCCGTGTGCTGTGCGACGACAGCGCGCGGTAAAGAAACGCCATAACCCCGTGCAGGTGGTCAAACATTCCCGAACCCTCACACATATAGGGCGTCTCACAATCATATCGTGGTTTTGGGACGTATAAGACACCAGAAATTATTATTACTGTGAGCACTATACATCCGCTTCATCTTCTCATCTGTACATCCTCACACGCCATAGAACCACCGTTGTGGGGCCTTAATTGGCTCAGAAGAATAAAGAGGAGATTTAGGACTAAGCGTTGCCTCGCATTATATATGTGACGTACGTATCAAGAGATGGAAGGAGAAGCCAACGAAGAAAAGGTGGCGCGTGCAATGCAATAAAAGCATGGCGCATCAACCACGCGTCACGGCTCCCGTTTCTAGCGTCACATATATAAAGTATGCCGAGCTTACTTGAACTATCGTGGGTCGCCAGATTTACTGCCTGCGAATTGGCGGTCATATCCTCGTAACCCATATATGGTTCGAGTGGAGAGTGACCTCCATGGTTCCGATTGCGATTGGAATAGGGGGCCGAGAAAAGGGAGAGGGATGGGAGCGCCGGCGAGTGGGATATGGCTGCTTCTCATATATATACTCTGTGCTTCCTGCGCACAGTGCAGCCTTCTTCCTTATCAGCCACGTGCGAGCCCCTTTTTCATGTTCCGGTCGGCGTCCGGCTTGGTGGTGCCCAAGGTCCGGGAGGCGACCCGTCCCTTTTTTTTTTTTCTTTTTTTTTAGGGATGAACGTGCAGCTTCGACCGGATGCCGTCCACGCCTCCCACATCTTTCTTCTGTTCTTTTTCTTTCCTTTCTATAAAATTTTGTTTCTTATTTGTCGTCCACCTCCCGCGGGGGGCCCGCGGGATAACCCGATCTCTATAATGAACGCCGTATCGCGTCAGCGCAGGCGACGCCTGCGCAGGAGTTGTCGCGCAAGCGTCCGGTCGCGACGGGCAGCACGTGACAATGCGTGGGAGGGGCCAACAAAATACAAGTTCGCGAGAAGAGCGAAATCATGAAAGAACGGGTTAGGAAAAGCGATCTCGACCGACATTCGCTATTTTATTATTATTATTATTATTATTATTATTATTATTATTATTATTATTATTATTATTATTATTATTATTATTATTATTATTATTATTATTATTATTATACCGGTTTTGCACTAAATGTTGTCTTTTGTCAGAAACTCGTTATAATTACTACAATATACACAGCTAAAAACTATATACACGTACCTTGCCCTATATGCCTTCCTTGGCCTCACTGTCTGTTGGATTCACGAGGTTGCGTCTGACAGAGAAATTCGAGCGGTTGGCCATTTCTCTTTTCGCTGTAATCAACATGGGTTTCTGGCTGGTCGCTTAGCTATCGCAAATCTTGCTACAGTTTGATGTTGCAAACCTCCGCGTCTGGAGGACAGGTTCACGCCATTTATACTCTGACCTTACATATAGCGAAGCTTTTCGCGTATAGTCAGCCACTATCTGCTTGTGGATAAACTTGCGCACTTTTATAATGACTCTTCGTTTTTGTGAAATCTCGTGCACGGCAATCTTTATGACGCATAATTACTTGCAGTATAAACACAGTCTTCCGTGTACAAAGCTGCACTAATGGCCCTCAAGGGTCATTGTAAACTTAGTAAGAACGTCGCGGAATGCGAAAAAAAAATGGACAAAAGAAGAGACCAAACACACACTGCAGACAGTATGAGCGCTGACTATCAACTGCATGGACACTGCATGGACGTATATGCTGGAAGCAAAGGACAACATTTATGCAAAATGCTTTTTTTTTTTTAGACAGCTAATGCGCATATATGAACATGTCCGAAACGTAACCTTAAAAAAGCCAAAGATCAAGCCCACTCCTCCCTTGAATTTATGTTAATGGCGTTTATCTTGTCATTCGGAACTCTTTTGTATATACCCATGACATCGAGATATGTAAGGAAATTCATTCAGTTGACGACTGTCACCCGATTCACTCAATTAATTTGCGTTCTTTTTTTTTTTCTGAATGGTGTAGGAGCAATAACGAGTCTCCGCCAATAATACTATAAGACCAAAGTCGCGAGAGTTTCACTCGCGAAACATATATAGCATTTCCTTTCCGATTGCTATCGCTGCCATTTCTTTACAAGCTAATCTGCCATTACAAGCTAATCTGCCATTACAAGCTGATCTGCCTACTAATCTGCCATTCCTTTACAAGCTTGTTCAGATTATCATGTATACTGCACTGCATACTGCTCGAATCTCGATTTTCGAATCCGGCCCGCAAGTTAACCGGAGATAGATCGTTTCATTTAGCCACCGTTTACAGGATACAAAGCCTTTATATAGTGCTTATATACATTTTTTCTTTTTTACAGCGATGTTTTTCACAGCTCACAGTTCTCTCCCAGCTTTGCACTGCTCTAACATAAAGTGTCGCGCATTACCACTTCTTCATCTTTCAGCATGCCTTGCGATAGTTGCATGTGTGCGATTTTTAGTGGCCATTGTCCTTCGACATTTCTCGAGTTGTGTTATTGCATTTTAGCTCTGTCGTCTTCCTTATTTCTTATTACGCATCTATTGCTCTTTTTATTTGCATTTTCACAAACACAAACACGCGCACGCGTGCACTGTCGTGTTTGTCCCTATATAGACCTCGTTCTTGTTCAACTGGCGCCTCAAATTTCATTCGCTTGTTGATGAAGGCCAAGTGATGCACCTGTCTCACAGCAAGGTCGTGCTTGAACAATTTTAAGCCGTTCTCATGAAGTAGACGCATGCAGTGCAGCCTTCGCGCACACGTGTGCACTTATCGAATCGTATCCCATTGCAAGTAGATATGCGTGAGTACAATGAACAAAAAGATTGATTGATTTGATCTCTGGGGTTTAACGTCCCAAAACCACGATTTGATTATGAGAGACACCGTAGTGGAGGGCTCCAGAAATCATCGACCACCTGGGGTTCTTTAACGTGCACTGACATCGCACAGCACACGGGACTCAACATTTCGCGATGACCAAAAAGAACACACACACCACACACAAGGGGGAGGGGGGGAGGAAGCGATAGAGGAAACGGTACTTGTATGACGACCTTGGTATTCCCGCAGGGGTCAACGTCCGGACTCAAGGACAAATATGACACTCGGTGACCTTGACCAATTCTTCCCCGCGTCGAAAGATTCGATTCAGAGAGTGAGAAGCGATCCAAAAGTTGAACGCGCTGCCAGCATATAAAGCGCGCGTGGACATAGTTATTATTTCATCATCATCAGCCCATCTTATGTCCACTGCAGGACGAAGGCCTCTCCCAATCCTCGCCATCCTTGCCTGTCCTGCGCGTTACCGGACCAACCAAATAGTTACCGGACCAACCAAATAGTTATTTATATCACGTAAAAAAAAAAAAAAGCTTGACTTAGTTCTCAATTGCCGAACCTCGCATATTCCCGCAAGGGTCAGTGTTTCTGAATTCAAGGACAAATATCCTGCATGCGGTGACCTTGAGCAAAACAAACACTCAAGCTACCCTCGCCGCTGATGCACTCGGTCATTTGCCTCGTGTACATGTCAGGGTACACCGTTATCGTGCGGTGGTTCTCCACAGCTCCGAGTCCCCTTCGCGACCACCACAAAAACCACGACCACTTCGCTTCGCCTTCATCTCGTGAGGAACCCTCCACCACTCCATCCGCAACGCCCCGTCTTCCGCCGTCGCCGTTCCTGCTTTTTTCCTTTGCTTTTTCTCCACCTTTCTACGATTCTTTTTCTTTTTTTTTCGACGCGAGTTTGCTTAGCTCTTATCAACTTCCCACCAATGACGCGCGGCTCGGCTTGTTTGCAGTGCATGCCGTCTGGGATGGACAGTAAAGTTCCAAGTTCGACCCTTCGCGAACCATATATGTATGTATACGTGTACACCAACGACAAGAGGCTTGTTTTGCGAGAGAGACGAGTCACCCGCAAGTCATACCGATAGCCGCCTGTATGCTTTTTTTTCGTCTTCCTTTCTTCGGTGATCTTTATCAGAAGGAAAGCAGTTTGCACTCGATACGGGCGAGATCAGTCGTTTAACTGTACTCGGAACGCAAGCATGCGTTTTCGAGTTTTTCTCGCAGGCCCGCGCTGTCCGAAGAGATAACGCCGAGTGTCACTCCACCACATGGGCGCGTCTTTACAGCGCCATATTATAGCTCTGGCTTTCATCCTCAATCTGAAGCACACTGGAAAAAACTATACGTACCACAATACGTATCGCCTCGTATCGACCATCGTTATAGGGTTGGTCTCGAATCATGTCACACTAAAACTTTTTCGCAATCATTTTTCCTTCGGTCATCCACGGAATGGAACCACCTTCCTGCTGAAACCGTATATCCATTCACGATAACCAAAGGTTTCAAGCGTCTTTAGCTAACATTGTATAATCGAAGCATTTTCCCACTATATGTTTGTAACCTAAGTGCATTTTGTATTTACCATTTTACTGTCATACTTTGATACCAATTTCTTACGACGATTTAACCCTAACTAAAACTACAATTCGGAAGCCTTTGCACTTGAACGTTCTAACTGTTCTTTTTATTGTTTTTATGTTCATTTCCTGTAGCCCACTTCCCTCTGTAATGCCTTTGGCCCTGAGGGTAATAATAAATAACAAAATAAATAAATAGATAAAGTATACTATAACTGACTTTATACTGGAGAGATAGCGCATCACACGGGCTGTTCAACTGAATGTCCTCTCGGAACAGCTATAGTACACGTAGCCGGTAAATGTTCTAAGAGAACAAATTTAAACGCGCGCGTTTCAAGAAAAAAACATAAAAGAGGGGGGAATGACGCGCGGTGGTTGTCACGTATCAAGCAAGAATGTGTGACTGTTTCCTTAATAAACAATTAGAGACTGATTTGATTGATTTCTGGTGTTTAACGTCCCAAAACCAGATATGATAATGAAAGACGCCGTAGTGGAGGGCTCCGGAAATTTCGACCGCCTGGGGTTCTTCAACGTGCACTGACATCGCACGGTACACGGGCCTCAACATTTCGCCTCCATCGAAATGCAGCCGCCGCGGCCGGGATTTGATCCCGCGACCCTCGGATCAGCAGCCGAGTACCACAGCCGCTAGACCACAGTGGGGGGGGGGGGGGGGGGGGGCGACAATTAGAGACTGCTGCTGGCAAACGTTCGAGGCGATGTGGAAGAGACACTTCGCACTCTGAATCCACTTGTTTTATATTTTAATTAAATGATCCATCTTCTTCCGAGTGTTACGTGCCCAAAAGCTAGACGTGGGTATATATGAGGCAGGCTGTGTGTACAGTATACGTTATCTTACATCAGTTCAGAAGTCAGCAAGTCTTTGCCATGTTCATTGCGAGAAACTACCCGTATATGCATTGACAAATTGATTAAGAGTGCCCCACAGCTTATGCAACTAGGTTCCTATATGCCTATAGGCAGAGAACATCAGGAATGAATATCTCGCGAGATCCGGACCGACGGGATCTCGGACAAGAGAAGGCAAGCGTGGCAGGGGGCGGCAGAAAGTTAGGTGGGCAGACGAGATCGGGAAGTTTGCGGGGATAAATTGGGTCCAGTTTGGACTGGACAGGGAAAATTGGAGATCCATGGGAGAGGCCTTTGCCCTACAGTGGGCGCAGACATGCTGATGATAATGATGATGGTGGTGGTTAATGCCCCATTGGAACTATCAAATAAGAATAGACTCCGAATTATTGCTTCTGGACGTCTTTCACATGCACCTCCCAAGTGCACATCATCTTTCTTTCTTTCTTTCTCCCTCTCTTTCTTTCTTTCTTTCTTTCTTTCTTTCTTTCTTTCTTTATTTGGCCCCCATCAAAATGTGACTGCCTTGGCCGGAAATCTGAGACCTCTACCTCGACTTTAGCAGCTATGACGCAACATGTCGACCGCCTTACATGAAGCTCCCACGGAGAGCGCACGCGTTTCCGCTGGTTTGCGAGGTGCTTTCGCGAAGGATACTATTATAACATTAACATAAAAGAGCAAGAGTAGCCGCTGAGGTGCTACCCAGTGAGTATACGGTTTTCGGCTGCTAACCCGAAAAACGCGGGTTCGAACCCGGCTTCGCGCAGCACGCAGTCGTAACTTCAATGGAGATGGAATGAATTAAGAGGCCCGTGTACTTAAACTGAGGTGCGCATTAAAAGAGACCCACGTGGTCGAAATTTCCGGATACTTCCACTGCGGCGCTTGTCATAATCATAGCTTAGGCCAAAATAATAATAATAATAATAATAATAATAATAATAATAATAATAATAAGCTGAAGCTGCTTTTGGCTCGTACAACCTCATTAGTAATTTAACTCCGTCTATTCGAATTCGAAATTCGAATAGACGGAGAATATCTAAGCAATTTAAGATTTGCAGACGACATTGTGCCCTTTAGCAATGATGGAAACGAACTACAGAACAGGAAAAGCATTAAAATTGGATTAAAAATGAATAGGCAAAAGACAAAAGTTATGCTCAATAGCCTAGCTAAGGAACAGGAATTTAAAATCAACAATGAACCCTTACAATGTGTAAACGAATACGTACACTTGGGACAGTTAATAACAGGAACTCCTACCCATGAAAAAGAAATTCTCCGTAGAATAAGGATGGGCTGGAGCGCATTCGGAAGGCATTACGAAATCATGACTGGAAACTTACCGCTCTCACTAAAGCGAAAAGTATTCAATCACTGCAGTCTCCCAGTACTAACGTACGGTGCAGAAACGTGGAGGATAATGAAAAAAACTAGAGATGAAACTAAGGAGCACGCAACGTGCAATGGAAAGAAAAATGACAGGGGTAACGCTAAGAGATAAAAAACGAGCGGAATGGATCGGAGAACAGACAGGAGTAGCCGATATTATTATATCAATTAAAAGAAAGAAGTGGACCTGGGCAGGACATGTCATGAGGAGGAAAGATAACAGATGGACAGTAAGATCGACGGAATGGATACCAAGAGAGGGAAAAAGGCAACAGATGCCGGCAAAAGGTTAGATGGAGCGATGAAATTAAAAAGTTTGCGGGCATAAAGTGGAACCAACTCGCTCAGGATAGGGTGGATTGGAAATCGTTGGGAGAGGCTTTCGTCCTGCAGTGGACCTAAACAGGCTGATGATGATTATGACGATGATGATGAGTAATTTAACGTTTGCGTCGCACTGAGCTCATAACGTGAACCACGAACCAAGTAACTTGTCTAGAAAAATGACAAAAAAAAATGAATGGAGGAGGGATGACAAGTCATATGCAGTGAGGTGTCTATACTTGCTCTTAATACAACAATTTTTTTAAGAGGAGGAAGACCACGCAGGCGTGAAAACTTATCGATTTAGAGTGCACTTGCACTTCGTCGAATCGATTGTATAGAAGATAAGTTACGATGGGCTGGAAGGAAATGCGCGATAAAGAAAAAAAAAGTAGATACGTACTAATAGAAGCCGGGTTCCCCGTCTAACCACAAAAATGTCAGCTGCTACTCAGCGCGTTTTCCTGGGAGTCATTCATGAGCCAACGACGTCATTATACACGAAAAGCTTGGAGGGGCGCAAACTTTTCCTTCATAGAACGCGCAGTGCGGCGAGGCACTTCCCAGTGAAAGCATCTTTTTTTATATTATACCTTTTTGAATTTTCGTGAAAAGAGTTGACTACCCACTGGTCTGTCGTCGGCAGGAGCGGACACAGTTCGCTAGCAGTGGCCGCGCTGTCGCCCATGTGCTGGCTTGTCTCACTTAATCATAAACCAATGACAAGTAGGAGAAAGTAAAGCAAAAAGCAGGAAGCGGGCACAAAGCAGAAACAGACAGATAGCGCATGTGGTCACTTACCAGCCTCCTGCTGCAGTAACGTATTTCGTGGTGTCTCCTTTCGCGCTGAAATCACCTTCTTGACTCCGCCTTTTTGTAATTTGTTCCTTCCGTTTTTTCTTTTTTTTTCCGCGGGGATGCGACGGGCCATCACCGGGTCAAAGCGAAAAAATCTGGACGCGGTCAAACGGCCAAAACGAGCGCCTCGACAAGAAAGGGAAGGGGGGCGCCAGCGGCTTGTCCAGCGGCTGTTCCCGCAAACGCACACCTTTAGGGCGTTTACACATTTATTTTCGTTCTATCGTTTCGGTCGTCAAAGTAACAACAGTTCTTGCATGGCGGCGAAACAGAAAAGAAAAAAAGAAGTAGTAGTTAACGTAGTGCGTCCAAGAGCCGGAGAAGGCAATGGTGTATGTCTCCGCACAGTTCCGTGCAGCAAAGCGGAGGCAACGCGACCAGCGTGAGCAGATGCTTGCAAAGCGAGATCGTGTGTTGCCAGTAGTGTTCGGAGAGCCAAGTAGCTCAGCTTGACCAAGGCCAGCAAACCGCTTGTGCCAGTGTATCCATGGACTGAGGTGAGGGCTCACAACAGCTGCGTGAGTTTTTATCACCGTTATCTTTTTAACTGAATGAAGTTTCGTCATCCTACTACTGCAGCTTCCGCTAGCAGACGACAGTGCGCAGAAGGACACACTTAAGAAGTGTCCTCCCTCCCGATTGGTCGAACATGCCTGCGGTTTCCACAGTGCTGCACTCAACTTATCAACGCAACGTACGGGGCCCACACTCGTGCTGGGAGAAAAATCGAGGGTGTTTTCGAGAAAAAGCGCTCTTCCCAACCCCCGTCGTCCACGTTGTATTCGTTTTTCTTTCCTTCTTCCTCCTCTCCTCGAACTGACCACTGTCCACCACCCTTGCCTTGCCTTTTGTGTTCGCCCTTGCCGAATCTACCGATCAGGACCCGCTATGCGGGGCAGAGAAGGCTCGAAGTCCTCCCCGTAGAGTTACCGACGAACGCGCGAACGGATAGACCACTGCATGGAGGATGCCGCTCCTCTGCGCTGCGGGGACCGTAGGCCATGTCCAGCACGGGCTGTCCAAGTCCGCGGAGTTTTGGTCCAGCGGCGCGGCGCCGCCGCCGCATCTTACGTCACGTGAGTGAGCCTTATGGATGCATGATTACGACGCGATCTTCTCTCCGAAGACACGTAGAAATGTACGCAACCAGCGGATGGGGCACGTTGTTGTTTTGTGGGGTTTAGCGTCCCAAAACCAGCTGTGACTATGAGAGACGCCGTAGTGGAGGGCACCGGAAATTCCGACCACCTGGGGTTCTTTAACGTGCACTGACATCGCACAGCACACGGGTCTCAACATTTCGCCTCCATCGAAGTGCAGCCGCCGCGGCCGGGATTCGATCCCGCGACCCTCGGATCAGCAGCCGAGTACCATAGCCACTAGACCGCGGAAGGGACACGTTACACGCAGAGGAAGGCAGGAACGTACGGCCACTGTCCCTACGTGTCGCTTAGGGTGCCTCGATGTGCGCGCGAGCACATCGAGGCACCCTAGTGTCGCTCTGTGAGTAGCGCCTCTAGTTGTGTATGTTTCCAACTAACCGTGAACCAATTGGCTCAGCAGTTTGCGCTTGACGCATGGAGGTCGTGTTCACATTTTCTTTTTGCAGCGATGGAACAGTCAGCAGAAAAAGATTGCGGGACGCGAAACTCTCGAAAAAAAACTAAAACTAAATTATAGCTTAGCCACAGAACAACGCATCGAATTAAATATTCCAGTCTCCACATCGCAAGAACCTCTACCTACAGAAATGTTCGATTCGAGGCTATGTTCCGCGGCTAAGCGGTAACGTATTGTTCTTTCCGAGAGCTTCGCGTCCCGCAAACTTTTGCTGTTGACTACGTATAGCTAATGGGTCTGGCAGATCGCGTCCATGGACTAAGCGACTTTAAGTACAACACTTTTACAGCGGTTGGCCGATTCCGGTGGCAGTGCAGAGCGTGTAGCAGTGGCTCATAGCGCGAAGATAAAATGGGAATCAAGTGAACCGATTGAGAATTACAGTAAATCAGCGGCGCATTGAGTGGACTATAAGGGTAATTTGATGTTAATCAAATGTGAATTAAGCGAATTAAGTATGCGTGTGTCTTCCACGAAATCTTACTGAAGAAACTGACCACACTGCACGTTATCCGGTGCTCGCTTCTTGCCTCTTCTTTTTTTTTTTTTTTTGCCTGCTTGTTCTCGTTTTACGAATTGGTGAGAGAAACGGCCACTTATCTATGGGCGATAGTGCGTGGCACTTATTGAACGGAACCGGATGGCCCCATTCAATCGCATTGGAAAGCAATATATTTAAACTTAATATCATTCTAAAAAATAATAGCGTATTGCAGGTTTTTCTTCGATTTCTGTTCTGTTCTCCGTAATGTATCTGGATATTGTTTTGGGTCCGGTTAATTATGTTTTCTTCATTATGTTGCTGTTTATCCATTATGTAACCCCCCCCCCCCGCCCACACACACACACACACATTTTTTTTTTTGCTACCCGCTCCCACCCGCCGTGTAAAACTCTCCTAGTGAGAGCATTTGAAGGTCCCCTTTAAGTAAACAAAAAAGTAAATAAATGCTAATTAGGTAAACCAAAGGTAGAATGGACCTAATGAAGCTGTATACGGCTGACCAAAAGTGAGAATTTTGCAGATTTGGGTCCATCCCTGCACGCTTCGCTTGTCGTCCTTCGTCATAGTGGAAGATCATTGAATTTTCGTTTTACTTTTGTTTTTTCTATCGTGTTACTGTAATAATTACATAGCGAGTTTCGGTGCCGCGTTAACTTACACGACGGTGACTTTCGGGACCTTTGAATACGTCCCTTAACTTACACGACTACACACAGGTGGCGCGTCGCGACGTAAACTGCACAAGGAGTCAAAGGACTCAGAAAGGACACGTCGTACTGCTATCGCATCGCATTCAATGGACGCGTTTACACGAACACAGCCGTATGTATAGCAAACTTTTCGTCCTAAACAATCCGCATGCAAGCCGTTTCCGGCAAGTTCGCTTCGAGGAATTTGCATACAGGCACGGGAATAGGGTGCACGAGAACTCAGAACTCCTTATACCCTTAGCGCATAGGTTAGCATATTTATCCTTTCTGGTATCGAATAATTTGCGGGTCTATGCACTATTCGATAATTGGATAAAGTTCGTTTCTTGTGTTCGACTGGTCTTCGTCAGGACGGCGAGACAAGTCCACTTTTCGAAACGTTGGCTCCGGCGACATACCCTGTTCTACATTGTTCTTTACCGATCTGTTCATGGATATATGCAGGGTTGTTCTTTTTCGGCTAAAACCCGATTTTACCCGATTCTTACACTCTGAATATGATTCAAGGAAATAGGGTTACACCCTATTTACATACAAACGATGTTTGTTTACACAGCACAGAATATTGCCTAATCTCCCTCCCCCCTTTCGTCGTAAATTCCGTTCCGAAGACAGTCTGCTCTTCTGAGTCGTCCTTTAGTTCCGTTATTGTTGAGCAGGAAAATGAACCAAGGAAGAAAAAGAAAAAGTATTTCTATACAAGAACTGCAAGTTTCACAACAAGGCACGCTGACGGTTGTGTAAAAAAAACCAGGTGTCGCGTACACACAACAGCCTCCGCGGTCACCCGCTGCGAGTGATGCATGGCGAGCCGTCGCGAATTGCACAATACCGCTTTCGCCCTTGTGTCACCTATATACCTTACCACGGAGGTGTGGCCACTGACAGCTAGCATCCGTCATTATTTATTTATTTATTTATTTATTTATTTATTTATTTATTTATTTATTTATTTGTTTGTTGTTATTTTGTTCTGTAGGACGCCTCTATGCTCGAATGAGTTGGGATAAAAAAACATTCAGTGACCGTCTACTATAGCTCTGCGAAGAAGGATGACCAGTGACTCTTTGGTGGTGTGACCGACCCACCGCTGAAAAAGTTTTTGTCGACACAACTCAGCGGACGGACGCACGCTTGGTCAGAACATAACCACGTAAACTCCATTGAGTTGAATCGAATTGAATCTATTTTGCAACTTTGTTACGAGGATGAGCAAGCAATAAATGATTCAAGAATATACCAGCTTGAGGTCAAACGTGGCTCCGTCGTAAACAAGCAGTTTCGTAACGGGTTAATCAAAACGGACTAACTATAGCTGTAATAACGTGAACATGCAAATATAGTCAAAACAATAAACAATAGCAAAAGAGCACGTTTCGTGCGAGCTTAATAAACAAGTTTATGCAAAAAAAAAAAAAAAGGAAAGAAAGGAACATGAAACTCTTAAAAAGCATTTGCCATCTTACAAATATCTTGCGTCGGTCTTTTAAAGGCAGAACGGATATATTAAGGTTATTTCTTTACTGTATTTGATTTAACTGTCTTGGCAAGGGAAAATGCAGCATTTGGTCGCCGTATAGGCGCTACACTATCGTTACAGTATTCTGGCTGACGCATGCCGAAGAACACGCTGTGGTGTAAGGATAGTTATTTCTCACTTTTTCCGATTTTGTGTAAACAACAAAGCCTATACTTGTACGAAGATTATATTTTTAAAACTCTGAGGTTCGGGATTAAAGGACCAATGTATGACAGAGATATGGCGCCTTGGACAAAAGGCACGTTATCATTTAATTCGACATACCTTTGGCACATTTGGGGGTGGTGATGTGTCAAATCCTGCGGCTCGTGACGTCAATCTATAGAGCGCGCTCATTGGCAGATGCTCGTGTATACAGTAAAACCTCGCTATAACGAAGTTGAAGGAGAGTCAATTACTTCGTTATAACTGTTAATTTGCCGTAGCCTATATTCATGTTGTCTATGGGAATTCCAAGGAGAATTACGATTGCTTCGTTATATCCATTAGTTCGTCATATCCCAGTTCGTTATAACAAGGTTCTACTGTATATATATCCGCCTTTGAGGTGAATAAGCCGCTGTCTTCTGGACTGGTACTCGACTCTGTATATGTATTGAAACATTGTGCCTATAGCGACAGTCTTTGTCCGGTTAAAAAAAAAAAAAAAAAGAAGGCATGCAAGGCTTTTGTTGGTGCCTGCTGTCCACGTCATTCCCCTGTATATCTTCCACTACATAGAATAAACGTCCGTCTCGCCTATACGCTTTTGCGTGCGTCAACCATAAACGCGGAACGTAAAATTTGCGAGGTACTTTGCAAGTATGCATGACTTGCAAACACTCTGCGGCTGTTCCATCACATCGCAAGCTGCTATGCCCCTGTCGATCGGCTGATTCGCGGGTCGTTAATGAGCTGTTCTGTCCTGACAAAACTTGATTTCCGCGGAGACGTTGACATGTATGCTACCTCGGCTACTCAATTTCCCCAATTTCTGAAAAAAAAAAGAATGTTTTTACCGTATCAAGGAAAGTAACCAAATAGGAAACAGAAACAAATGAAAAGGAGAAAAGCCTAGCAATCAATGGTCAGTTCAATGGCGAGAGTTCACTTTACATTGAAACGTTCTCCGCATCTCATTTCTGTCCCAGTTTTACGTTACGGTTTACGCGTAGCTGGTATCGTATCTCTGTAGCCTCGGCAGCCAGTTCTGTGCGCTTTTCGTGAACTATACATCGGCATTCCCCGAGAACGTACGTAGCAAGGAAGCGGTACGTCGTTTATTAATTCGCGAAATTATATACCAAAGGTGGGAAAAAAACGCAAGGCCATTACTGGAGACCACAGTAGTTGCCTAGCCCTAGTAGATGACTGAACGGTGGCCTCCATCCAGTAAGTGAGGGGAGGGGGTGGCGGAGAGAGTGAAGGTTAAGGACGGAGAGAGAGAAAGTATTTCTTTTACTGTCCTTTCCCCGGTGTCTGCTTTATCCTTTCTTCCCGTTTTATTTTCCTTTTTCTTTCTTTTTTTAACATGCCCGTTGAGAAGGGGGTCAGCGACGAACGATGGAACGCAGCTCGTTTCTTTTTTACAATGGACATGGTCAGAGTGGCGCGGCGGGAGGTGCTGCTACTCGGTCATTTCGGACGTTTTCACGCTTTCCGAGAACACGTTAGGCCAAGGAGACCCCGCACAACGCTGACCACTCCAAAAAAAGAAAAAAAAATAGATTGTTTATTTTTGCGGCGGAAGCAACATTTTTCTCTCAGCGGATTTCGACGAATAGCCGCTAGCATTGTCGTATTTTTTTTTCCTTTTCTTCTTTAACGAAAGACACCTGCGAACACTATGGTAACAAGAAAACGAAGGCATTCGCGACGCGCCCGTACTTGAGCTGCCACCACTTCTGAGCTCTTGGCGCACGCAGCGACGACATATTTGGGGTTTCGCTGCTTCCCGAACTTATGCGACTGAAAGGCGGGTGCACGAAATGATCTGAAATAGCTCCGACAATTTCGCTGCTGAGCTCACGCTAGTTCCCTCTTATGATAACTCTGAGCAGGGGTTTACCGGAATTTCTTTTCCTAGAAGGGCGTTACCAGAACGCAGCGGGGTGTGGTATATGTAGTTATTGGTTAGCTAGAAAATTTCTTCTTTTTTTTGGGGGGGGAGGGGTGGAGGGGGGAGGGAAGAGAGACAGCACATAACACAGCGCACACGCACAAACATTCACCGTCCGTCACTCTTGCGTGGCAAGCGACATCGCTGTCACAGCCGCTTGTCCAAGTCTACATCGGGGACAGTCAAGCGACTTAGTCGATACCGCCCCCTCCCCCCCGTGACGTCATCTGTAGGAAGAAAAGCGGGCGCTCTACAGCCGTGCTTGAAACCAAATTGCGAAGAATTAGGCGTCCATGATTGATCAGGATCGTTTTCCGACTATGTTCGATAAGTGTCTCATGGCCCCTTTAATAGTTAGCAGCTGTTCACTTCGTAACTATACTACGTATAAAAATGGTTACTCACTTGTGTTGCAAACTTTGAAACAAGAAGAAACCATCGCGCTGTCGTTCCTTCCCGAGCCGGCGTCACCCAGCATGTCTTGCACTTTCTTCGCCGCATTGTCTCATATATGCTCGCTGGCTAGGAATGAAACTTTTTTCCCACGCTACGATCAGTAAAGACGCGGGAAAAGCGTACGTGACTGCGGCGAGAACAGATTGGCGCCGAAGAGCGGATTGGCGCTCCAAGCCGATAACACCGAAAGCGTCCCCTCGCTGGCGCTATACAAACGGAGCAAACAGGGAGAAAAAAAAAAAAAAAAGAAACGCGCAGGAACACGAAGTTGATGAGAACACTTTTTTCTACAAATATCATGCGCAAGATGTCGAATTCTGTTTATTTTTTATATTTTTTTTCGTCGGCTGCCGCGAACATGGCGACGATAGTCATATTGGTGCCCTATACGTTTTTCCGGTTCCCACAAATGTAGCCAACAAAACAATGGCCTCCGAGCTCTGACGCTTATCAAGACGTTGCCGTAGAGACGTGAATAAATAAATAAGTAAATAAATAAATGCCATACCTTTATTATAATGCCAGGGGGATGTGTTCTGCTTGAAGCCCACAGGAACGTATACCTAAAGAATGAAAAAATAAAAAAAAGACTAAGGAAACAAAACCGCACGCGACAAAAACGCACCTGCGTGCTGCTACTAAGACCTAAGTTTCCTCGGTACATTGTAAATGGGAGTGTGATAACAGGGATTTCTGAAGCCGAATCGAATAATTGATTGATAAGCCACATACCTTTGGCAATATTGAACAGCCGCTCTTGTAATTAGTGTACCTCGGTGTACACCAGGTGTGTCTAAATGTCAAGTGGGGGCGTGAAGCGCTGGACATATTCAATTTGTTACAATATATTTTTTTTACAAATTAAGGGGTGCATTCCGAATTGGGAGGGCAAAGGGGGCGGGGGGGGGGCAAGGGGTATGAAACTTTGAAACTTTATTTATTCCAACATTCCATCATTTGGGATGCTGAGGGCCGGGGTCAAAAAGCCTCTTCACGGGCTTGACTATATGACCACGACCCCGTACAAAAATGGCAGGGCTAGGCAAGCGTGCAGTGCACTACAACAATTTACGGAGTGAAAGGACAGCATATCTATATACATATAGTTCAAATTTCATCAGACATAAACAGAATAAGAATAGCTCAATGAATTTAAAAAAAAGAAAAAAATACGAAAACCGCCACTGCCACAACCTGATGAGATAGTCATGATAGTTAGGGGTTGTGTAGGGAAGTCACTTGTGTTAACGTGCTCGTATTAATAACATTGGAATTAAAAGTGGAAATGCGGCACCTGGAGGAAATGAGCAGAGCCGCCGCATCACGCACGGTACTGCTTAGCAAGTCAGGTAAAGGTAACGCTGCCCGGGAAGCGTAACCCATTATACTAAATTTTAAATACGAAGCATTTCTCGGTGGATACTATCTATCTATCTATCTATCTATCTATCTATCTATCTATCTATCTATCTATCTATCTATCTACAACAAAATCAGCCGGATTTCGCTGTTGTTGTTGTTGTTGTTGTTGTTGTTGTTGTTGTTGTTGTTGTTGTTGTTGTTGTTGTTGTTGTTGTTGTTGTTGTTGTTGTTGTTGTTGTTGTTGTTGTTGCAAAGGGCTATTCGCGCAGCAATCATTACCATGAAAAAAGTTAATCAGATAAGTCGTATCAATGTCACTGACTGCTGCATATCGCACACGCACACCGACGCCTGCTGCCGAGAACTTTCCTGGCTTAAAAGCAAATGCCCCGCGAACCCGTGGGGCCAAACAACCCGAGTCCGCTCATCTCAGCCACGCGTCGCACAGGACACGAGCTTGAAAGACGACCTCGTCTGTCGCGAGCCTCTCCACCCGTTATGCCACGTTCCCAACAGGGCGTCACGTGCCCTGCACATGGAGCGGCATCCGGACGCGGTCTCTTTTTTTCTCGCTTTCATTTTTCTTTTCTTCCCTCAACATTCTTTTGCCGCTGCCGCCGCCGGCTTCGATGACGCATGTGTGGACACTGCAGGGTTCTGGCCGATGTGGAGCACGCGCTCCCCATCTACCTTCTTCCCGACCCCTTTGACCCTCGCCCCGCGCAAACCCGACGACGACCTCCCGCAAGGCGGGCGACCCCCGGCTCTCCAAACCCCCGCCCGGAGGGTTCGAGTTTCGCGTTACCGGTGCGGCAAACAAACAAGCAAGCAAAGCGAGAGCTTGAAGGGAAAGCGAGGCCCTCACCGCTAAAGATGGACACCACCTGCGCACCTCTCTCACCCCTTGTCCACCGGTGAGAGAGGGAAGGGACATTAGAGAGCGTGAAAGATTGTGGTTACGCGAAGAGGGCACCCGCGAGGGCGAATTCTTTTTTTAGTGTGCGCAATGCTTTTCCACAAGGATGTGCGCGAGCGGCAATGTGTAGCAGTATACGCAACAGAGTTGTCCGTCTGGCGGCGTGGTATCCGGATGTCGTGTAATTACACAACGTTACAACGGCGGGTTCGTGCCATGGCCGCCGCCACGAGAGGCGGAACTGCAGAGAGCTCGGGTCGTTTGCGATGTAATATGCTGTGTGAGGTTGACTTGTCCTGACGAAGACAAGTCCACTTGTCCAGACGTTGGCGACATCCACTGCTCTTCATCGTTTACAACGATCTCTTTGTCAATTCAGGCTTCCATCTTCGCCTGGTCTAGTGGCTATGGTCGGCTGCTGATCCGAAGGTCGTGAGATCGAATCCTAGCAGCGGCGGCTGCATTTCGACAGAGGCGAAATGTTGGGGGCCCGTGTGCGGTTGGAGCACTTATTTTGGGGGTGGCCCCAGCCTTTGGTCACCCCTTATGATCCACCAGTGCAGGGCAGAGCTCACCCCATGCCCTTCCTTCTTCTGTGCGTTCTGTTGTTTTCGCACTGGTATAGTTAAGTGCTATGTACACGTGTTATCCCCATTCGAACTTGGTTGCTCCAAAGATGGCTTCGCGGAAGCGTCCTCTCTACTCTTCGAATGTATCCATAACATCTTGGAACCGCTTCGCGACATCCACGTGAATTCTGCGTACATGTGCCATGCATGTGTCCATCCAGCCATGTGCCATGTGTCCAGCAACATTTGGGTCAGCAGCCGAGTGTATATGCCACTATAGTCCACCGTGGCGGAGCAGCTTTGTTGCGACTCAAATGGTAAAACCCTGTTCGCAATAACGGTCCTGTCCATCTGCATTTCTTGTGGTTCGCTACAATTGAAGAACTCTGCCTGGAGTAAATCGGCCTGTTCAATTTGCGCACTTCTGACATCCTGCTGGCAGCCAGAGCACAGCTAACAAGTAAATGACGTCATGGTCACGTGTGCTCGTAACTCGAGACAACCCGTGGAGTGCAGGCGAGCGAGAACACGCCAGCTTAAAAAAAAAAAAAAAAAAGCTGACCAGTAACGACAGATCGTACATTTGTATGCTGACACCAGTAGCATGACAAAATAAAGCAGCAGAATGTGCGAACGTGGCGTGCTTGAGGTCACGCGAATGTGCGCCCATGTCCGTCGAAAGGTCGTCGAAAGACATCAAGCGCGTGCACAGACGCTGCACCGGTTCTAACAGGCAGCTGTAGCGTACAGTACGGAGACAAGTATATAAGGTCGTGCCGGGTTGCAAAAGTCAGCCAGTAACTACACATCGTGTGTGGATTGCAAGCACAACGAGGAAGGTATTAAATAAATTTGGTCTTTTGGGGCAGCACGCACGAGCATCTGCAGAGGGCGCCAGTTGAACGCCCGCCGCTCGAAGCGGAGGAAGGCGCGCTGACCATTGTGGTCGCGCCATCTGCGCTCGTGCCGAGAAATCCGGTACACGCACGGTAGGCGTAGCATTCGCCTGCTGCAGCGAACGCCATTGACGCGGAAAAACCCGTTTTATTGCCCAATAAATCAGGGTCCCGACGCATTTCTTTGCGGACGGGGTGCGCGCCGAAAGGGGGGAACCGCGAAAAGCGACGTTCGATCCTAGACGGGATGCGGCTGTTGTTTAGGCCTCGTCCGAGAGGGTTGCCAACAGATTTTGCGAAAAGGTTCGGGTTTAACGCCCAGAAAAAAGCGCGGGCTCCAACCGACTGTCTGTTCGCGTGGAGCTATTTGCTGCCACGGTAGGAAAATTATAGTCTGTATTGTGGTTCTGCGAGTTCGATGACTGCTACCCGAAAGGAAGTAGAACACGACCCTCGCGCGTTCTGTCGTTTTATTTTTCATTGGTTTTCTGAATGTCGCGTGCAGGAGCTCTGCGTCTTGTGCCAGTGGTGAGCTGCAGAGAAGTAGACGCAGGAAGCTTGTTAGCCGTTGCTTTCTGCAACGATATGGCGACCACAGTCCACTACACCAACATTGCTATGACCTTTGCTGTGGCGGCCCTACGGCGGCAACGACAGTGGCCACCATAGCAACGACGCCAGTCGGCGTCAGTTGGGGTGTGGAAATTACGACCTTCTGACAACACTTGACTGCTATACTGCACTGTTTCGGTTTTGCTCGTTATCCTACGTGCACTCGCGGAAGCCGCGTAACGCGGAAGGGCCCGCAGGGGTGTATATTCTTGACTGGGAAAACTTGTAGTGACTTATCCTTTCAATATATATTTTTTCGCGGTTCCTTAGCGGCTCAAACTTATAGCACCCCACGCGTTATCGCTATAGAGGCAGCTAATGAAGCGCAGTATGTGGTCATAGAAGTAAAGAGCTTATAATGTGCACTTATTCATAGCGACTACCACGCTGCACATATATTACCAAGCTTCCGCTGTAGTCTATAGAACGGAAGCTCTGAAGTTTATGTAGATCCTCGTCGACTGGCTTTATTGTCATGAAGGTAACGACGCATCTTTGTGCGATCTGCCGCAGGTCCAATGCGTGAGACCGACATGGCCGACGACCCGCTCTGCGTCGGGGCCGAAGAAGGCGGCCGAGATCGTTCGGACGCGTCGTGCGGCGAGGACAGCGACAGCGACTCGTCGCTCAACCCGCTGGCGCAGCTACAGAGCGCGCTCCAGAAGACCGGAGCTCTAGGTTCGGCCCTGGAAAGGAGCGTCGAAGGAAGCCCGACCGGGCACGGCCAGCCCCAGAACAACGACGCGGACGCCAGCGACACGCCGAACCCGTACCGTTGCCACATGTGCGCCTTCCAAGGCCGCTCCAAGGCAGAGTACAGTGTCCACATGGCAACCCACTTGGACCACAAGTGCCCCATGTGCGACTACCGGTCGCGCACGGAGGGCCGGCTCAAAAGGCACGTCAAGGACTTCCACTCAGACGACCAGTGGCAGATATTGCCGGGCGCCGACGACTGCAAGGACCGGACGTTCCGCTGCCGCCAGTGCGGTCACGTGGCCGCCAGCAAGACGGACTTCTGGGAGCACAGCAAGCTGCACATCCGCACCGAGAAGCTGCTCAGCTGCCCCAAGTGCCCGTTTGTGACCGAGTACAAGCACCACCTGGAGTACCACTTGCGCAACCACTTCGGCTCGAAGCCGTTCAAGTGTCCCAAGTGCATCTACAGCTGCGTCAACAAGAGCATGCTCAACAGCCACCTCAAGTCTCACTCTAACGTGTACCAGTACCGGTGCGCCGATTGCGACTACGCCACCAAGTACTGTCACAGCCTGAAGCTGCATCTGCGAAAGTACACCCACAGGCCGGCCGGCGTGCTCAACTCGGACGGCAGCCCCAACGGGTTTCCCGTGCTGGACGTGTACGGTACCAGGCGGGGTCCGCGCAGGGGACCGCGAGGATACCCGCCGGTGCCGCCACCGCCGCCACCACTGCAGGAGACCGCTGCGCCGCCGCCTGACCTGAACGGTGAGATTGCGTAACTTGAACGAAGGTGTTCCAAGGCAATAGACATGTGCAGATGTGTATAGATGTGAAGAAAGTATAGATGCGTCTCAGTGCCTCACGTTATTTCTCGTGGGCTCTATATCATTTGGCCCTTTTCACTTGTCGCTCGCAGCGTACACCTCACTTCGTGGCTACCAAGTAAAGCCTGGTAGAATGAATATGTTCGAGCCTCGGCTTCCTATTCGGCTTGCCCAGCTTGGTTTTACCTTCCGCGCATAATAGCCTACAAATAGCTTTGTGCCATAAAGAAAAATACTGTTGTCAATCACTGTTGCATGTTTATTATAGATGCCTGTATGGGAGTCCTTACTTCTCAATATGTATGTTTGTATTCTTTATTTTTCCACCGCTGTTAAACACCAATGAGGCTGACAGTATGATAAAATGAAATGAAATGATATGAAATTAAATGAAAGAGACACAAAAAAAAAGCTCGCCGAGGACGTAAAGTTCAGCACCCAAAGCTTAATGGAGTCATGAGCCATTTTTCAAGGTAACGTCTAATGACCTCTTACTCGGGAGTATGTCGTCACAAAAGGTTTTTGTGACGGCGTATAAGAGGAGTGGGCGAGTAAAAGTTAGGTAGGTAAGCGGATGCGTGTCCGATTTCATCCTTTACTAAACTTATATACTTATGGTTTACGAACACGCCAAACGTCCATTTCAGTGCGCTGTCCTTTAAACGTTACCTCTATCTCTGTGTTGACTCTTTTCAAGGATAATACTCGAACAGTATGTCTTGACCGACGGTCACTTCCACTTCTCCAGTGCAGGCACAGCCGCTGGTGAGCCTGATGCCAGCCGTGACCTGCGCGCAACAGCAGCAGCAACTGCTTCGCGCCGCGGCACTGGCGGCTCCGGGCACCGTGCCGTGGAAGTGTAGCGTCTGCGACTTCACCACCGCCGACGAGCAGCAGCTCAGCCGACATGTCCTGGGACACGCCGAGAGTCAAGACCTGTGCCGGCTGTACGGCATAAGAAGTCTACCGGGCGGCGCGCCCACAATGCCTCCGCCCCCACCTCCACTACCACCCCCGATCCCACCACCGCAGCCGCAGCTGCCGCCACCACCTCCGCCTCCCCCGACGATCGCGACGAGCCAGCAAGAGCAGTTAGACGCTCAACCCGAGCGACCGGCGGTCGTATCGTCCACGTCCAGTCACGAGACTCCACCCAGGGACGAAAGGAAAGGTTCCCCGCTGGACCTCAGCCGCACGCCCGTGGAGATGCCGCGCAGTCGACGGAAGGGCAGGGCCACTAGGATAGACAAATTGTGCATGCGACTCCAGGACGATGCCTCGCCCGTCGCGGAGATCAAGAAGTCGCCGCCGGTCGAGCCGTCGTCTGTGAGCCCGGTCCAGGCGCCGTCGCCTACAGCGTTGACGACGTCCCCGCGCGAGGTCTCCACCGACCAAGCCGACGTAGGGGACAACAAGCCCAAACAGAACTCGTTCCGATGCGGTTGGTGCGACATCGCGTTCGACCATTGCATAATGTACTCGGTCCACATGGGCTACCACGGCTACTACGATCCTTTCACGTGCAACATTTGCGGACAACGGAGCGAGGACAGGCTATCCTTCTTCTTGCACATTGCGCGTGCTCCGCATCTCTGAGGCTCGCCGATTCCGCGAGCAGTGTATATACAGTAGGACCTCGTTGATACGAATTCTCATGACACGTTTTCTCTTTTCTGGATAATACGTTCCTTTTTCATTTCGCTGCCACCCATAAGATGTGTTTTTTTTTTTCCTTTTTCTGGTATGGTTAGTACGACTGCGTTTTTATCGTGAAGTCTGATGACGCGACTGCAGAAGTACACCATTACCGGTATTTCCCAAACACACGTGCTTTACAATCCAAGCCTAAATGTCATTCCAAGCGATGCACCAAACAAACCGGGAGAGAGTCGGGGGGGGGGGGGGGTGTTTGCCGCATCGCCGATCCTCAACTCCCGCGCATTTTGTAGCAAGTCACGCATACCTTCACCCTCTTTTGGAGCTACTTTCGGATAATACGATTTTTGAACGACATGTTTTGTTTGTCGTCGGTTCCCGGGTGGTTCCTGTCGAGTACACGAGCAGAGAGAGAGACGGAGAGTTCTGTTGACATTGCAGGTGCAGAAGTCGGCCGTAGAGTATACAGCCTGTGTGTCGGGCCTACAGCTTCACAACTCACACATAGAAGCAGGAGACAAAATGTTGCAACCGGTTATTTTCCTTAGTGCCATGTAGCTCGGAGACCGCTGACAAAGATGCGCAACAAGGGAGTTCCACAGCTCTGCTCTTCTCTAACGTTACCGAATGTTTACGAGTGCATCACAAGAAGGTTCTTCGACGACGCCGTGGTACAGCGGTTACGCGATGCTCGGCTACTGACCTGAAAGACGCAGGTACGATTGCGCACTTAAAATGAGGACCGTTAAAGAACCAATCAAAGGTCTATGACGTCGCGTACTATATAGTAAGCATAACGTCCTGGTTCTTTCACGGCGTCTGCTAAGAGCCAGTCAATCCAATATCGCTTTTAATCGCGATCAACGCCGATCCGGTACATGCTCGATCCAGATTGGTTGCGCGGTCACTTTGAATCACGATCAGGACCGATCGGGATCAGGACGATCACAATTTGCACGTCGCGATTTGGCTGACGTCAGCGTCAAACTCGCTCCTGATTACACTTGGTCCGTGTAGTGGCGACCGCTTTTGATTGCGACCGAGACATCCGATCCGGATAGCTGGGTGCTGATGGCGATTAAAAATGCCGGTGCGACGCCGGCGATCAACTATATATAGAACTAGTCAGGGTGAAATGTGATTTCGACGGGTCGTGTAATGCGCGCCCAGTTAAGACGGTAATAGCCGCTTTTATGCCAGCTGCACAGCGTCGAAATATACAGAATCAAAACCCACTGGCGGCACATGTATAGAGTGCAGTCATACAAATGTAATATAACAATGCTGATGTATACCTTTAGAAGAAATAAAATCCGGGCGAGTGTGTAAGAGTTCATGTTGAAGAAAAATCGCAACTTATGTATGTGTACGCTCCAGATTTCACGATGTAGCAGTGTTCAAAAGTAAAGATGTCATCTTGTCCTGGAACCTGTGTATTTTTTTCTCGTGTTCAGCTGCAGTGCGGTGCAACACTGCATGCAGTTCTTCCTCGGCACTCTTCTTCTTCTTTTTTTTTTTTAATTGGATACAATACACAATGAACCTTGAGAAAGCGAACTTGCAGAGTTTCACGAGTGGCTTCGTGGGCTAGTTAGTAGCATTTCCAGTTGGCTACAGGGCGTACAAACGGGATCAGTGTGAAAAAAAAAATAAAAAATATATCGATGCACCAGGTGGCGGAAAACTTCACGGGCTGTGGTGTGCGTCAGTGCGTTTCTGTGTGTGTGTGTGTGTGTGCGAGTTTGTTTAGCTCGAACTCGAAGTTGTGGGTTCGATCTCCGCAGCCGCGGCTGCATTTCGATAAAGCAGAATGCACTTAAAGAAAGAAAGAAAGAAAGAAAGAAAGAAACAAAGAAAGAAAGAAAGAAAGAAAGAAAGAAAGAAAGAAAGAAAGAAGCGCATTAGTGGCACTTTGAAGTGCACATTAATAAACCACAACTCAACATCAATCCGAAGCGCTCCATTAGGTGTAGACCGGGCATGCTAAGACAAGGAAAGGATTGATTGATTGATTGATTGATTGATTGATATGTGGGGTTTAACGTCCCAAAACCAGAGAGACGCCGCAGTGGAGACCTGCGGAAATTTCGACCACCTGGTGTTCTTTAACGTGCACTGACATCGCACAGCACACGGGCCCCAACATTTCGCCTCCATCGAAATGCAGCCGCCGCGGCCGGGATTCGATCTCGCGACCTTCGGATCTCCAGCCGAGTGCCATAACCACTACACCACCGTGGCGGGGAAGACAAGGAAAGGAAGAAAGACAAAGAGAAACAAAGGAAAGAAAGAAACAAGAATTGACAGCCTTGACCACCATCACGGAGTTGAAGGGGCGGTGATCTTTTTTTTTCCCTTCTTTTTCCCCTCTGTCCTTGTGTTTCACCTCTGTCTGTGTGCGCTGCAAGATTGCAAACGTTGAAGTTAGAACGGATTAAGATTTATTTTCCGCTAGAGACGTGGCTGAAATGAGAAACGGAGCCGAAGGGAGAGGCCACCTTCTCGACCGATCAGCAGGACGGAGTACGTCCCTTTCCATTAGAAGAAGAAAAAAAAAAAAAGAAACAGGTGCGTGGCCGTGGGAACTTAACCCACTGATTCGGCCACCATTAGGCCGCGGCTTTGACTGGGTTATACCACGTCGTCATCCGTACGTTCTGCCGAATGAACGAAGAGGAGTACGACGAAGTGAGCAGTAAAAGAGAAGGGAGTGAAAAAATCCACAGCATATCCACGGAGTGAATGATGATGAGTGGGCGAAGCTCCGGATGTTCATCGTAGATCGTGCCGAGTTCTGGATTAATTTAGTTAACGCGCACGCTACGAATCCTTATGGTTCAACTACGCACGAGTGAAATCTCCCACCGGCACTTCATTGCAAGTCAAGATCCAATGCCCATATATATATATGGGTGGCCGGTGAACGGTTCTCCAGCGCGAGCAGTCGGTATTTTTCAATCAAGAAACTCGCTAGAGGACGCTGCCTGCGTCAAGCTTGTCTCTCGCGGGTGAGGACGCGTTCTCCTTCTTTGCGAGCTGGTAGCGCGTTCATCGAAGAAAGAGCGTTCATCGCGCCGGGAGGCACGCGCCGAGGGCGCGCCTCCCACACGTAGCATCATTCATTTCTTTGAAGGTAACGCGCTACTAGGAACAACGGACGGACAGACCCAAACCTTAAGGAGCTCCGCCCCTAAAATTAAAAAGAAATGGTGTCGAAAGAGGACGCACCATAGTCGAGTATCATAGCCTGATATGCGCAATCTGTACAGACCTGTGCTTTTTAAAGATACTCATTTCACATTTTAAGCTCCAACCGTCTTCTACCTACCTGTAGAGCGGACGTATCCACCATTCCCGTGGTGTCCCTACAACCGAAGGTTTCGTGTAGGCTAGCGACAAAATATGCATTCGGACGGGTCACGGATGTCACCGTGCAAAAAGAACAAGAAAACGCTAAAGCGGGGTTCTCCCAATAAAAGCTCACAATGCAGAGAAGTCACCTTTTTGCAAACGCTCGAAAGGGTTCTTTCTAGAGCTGTGCGAATAGCAAAATTTTGAGTGCGAAGCGAATTTGAGTATTTATGTTGGAGTGCGAATTGAATCAAATATTTTTCTAATAATTTTCGGATATTTTTGAATAATAGCATGTCTAATTATGCAGAAATGTATTGTTAAGCATGGGCGAAAAAAATTACAGCATATCCACGGAGTGAATGATGATGAGTGGGCGAAGCTCGGGATGTGCATCGTAGATCGTGCCGAGTTCCGGATTAATTTAGTTAACGCGCATGCTACGAATCCTCACGGTTCAACTATGCACAATGCACAAGTGAAATCTCCCACCGGCACTTCATTGCAAGTCAAGATCCAGTGTATATATATATATATATATATATATATATATATATATATATATATATATATATATATATATATATATATATATATATATATATATATGGGTTTTGCCGGTGAACGCTTCTCCAACGCGAGCAGTCGGTATTTCTCAATCAAGAAACTCGCTAGGAGACGCTGCCTGCGCCAACGTTGTCTCTCGCGTTTGCCAGGGCAGTGTCGAGTTTGCCGGGGAGCGCGTGGCTCCCGGCGCTCGCGGCGAGGGCGAGCGCCAGGTGCCACGCGCTCGCCCTCGGCGCGTGCGTGCGCTCCAGCAGGCACGCGCCGGTGGCTACCTACTACTAACTACTACTAATACTACATACATCGGGGACGCACGAAATGGCTGCTAATGGGGAATGAGAGACAGAAGAATTCGGCTTTTAGTTAACGCGCACGCTGCGAATTTTTTATTGTTCAACAACGCACAGGAGAAATCTCCCACCGGCACCACCTTGGAGGTCAAAGCGTAAGACCACGGCCGCTGGATAAAAACGCACGTGGTGGTTGCTAATCGAGCGGCCGTGGTAAGACTGGTTACGCACTACTACGACTACGACGAGGGACGAACGGGTGCCGCTTTAAGGAGCTTCGCCCCTAAAATTCATTGCGTAACGTGCATGCCCACAGTGTCATTCCAAGGTCCTGAAGAACAGTCCAACACTGAACTATGCAACAGAAAGCTCAGGCAACTTCGCTGCAGTACACGCGTGTTAACTTCGCCGCAATACGCGAGTGTTAGTTTCGCCACAGTACACTGGTGTTATGCGGCGAAGCGTACTACTTGCGGGAATGGGCCACGAGGCTTGGCACATTTTCCCGCTTAATTACCAACTTCTCAGTAGCGCACTCAGGATTTCTGTCGGGGGGGGGGGGGGGTTCAAATTTTCACGAAGGGCATGCGACTTGCGCAATACGTCATTTCCTTGCTTCGGCTGGAGGAATCGTAAAGCAAATAAAATGCCAAATAACAGTAACATGAATGATGATTATTATTTTTATTATTGCTTTCGGCGTTTTGCAGAGACGTTAGCGCAACATTCTTCTAGGACATAGGAGCAGTTACAGAGAAGGAGGGGGTTAGGTCGGCCTCAGGGGGGGTTACAACACCCGAAACCTCCCCCCCCCCCCCCCCCCGGTCGGTGCACCACTGCAACTTCTTTATCAGCTTACTATTAGAACTATTTTAGCTTTCGCGCCACTAAACCCAATATAACTAACTATTCGTTCGAATAGTAATAGTTAAGTGCGAATCAAATAGCAAGCGCTATAAGGAAATTACTCGAAATTTCGAATATTTGCACAGCTCTAGTTCTTTCCCTACAGTGCTACCACACACACCCACACTTTCGCACGTTAGCGCCCCTGCGATGTAGCAGGCGCCTTCATTTCGCTTCCTTGAAATTTATTTGGCGGAATACACTCCAACATCTTGTCTCCAGCAGCTAACAGGTTAGTTCGGAGTGACATCAGTCTCCCAAGTTTTGCATCTCTTGCTGAATTTTTTTTCTGCCCTTGAGGAGTAGAACGGAAAACGAGTCACGTCCTTCAAAGGTACGTCTGTGCGTTCCTGTTTCAGTTATCACAGATATATATATATATATATATGTGTGTGTGTGTGTGTGTGTATGTGTATGTATAGAGAGAGAGAGAGAGAGACATTTTGCAGTGAGTAATGTAATCAGTTAATCTTGTGCACTGATACTTTGTAGTGATGTAACGAATTGCCTCAAGTGAGTATTTAGAGCAAATTACTCATTGCTTTTCCAGTTACACTCGACTAAAATGTAGTGTGCCCGCTTCTCTTATGTTGTTAAAAAAAGTTATTAAAGAAATAAATAGATACAAGCCAATCTGAGTGCCAAACCTCAAGCGTGAGAATGTTTGAGGCAGGCCTACAAAAAAAAAAAGCCACATAGCATCCTAACTCAAAGCCTTGAATGACGTTGCTGGATGGCCACGGCCCTCGAAACACCAGGCAAGAGGGATCGACGACGTACCGGCTCCACACTTTTCTTACTGTCTAACAGCTCAGCAACACGGCGCAGAGATTTCAGACGGGTACGCGTGCCCCGCCCTCCCACCCGTCTCCCTTAGATAAAAGGATCTTATTTATTTATTTATCTTTAAGTACTGCAGCCTTGATTAGGCTATCGCAGGAGTGTGAGAAAAAAATGAACATTCATGAACACGCTTCTAGGAATTCTTGAAGCGGTAAAGGGCGGACACTGCCGGGTAACAAATTCCAGGCTTTGATTAGACAAAGCAGCGCTAGATGGTTGTCCCAGATCCCTCCGCGGCCAAACCTTCCCTTGCTTTAGTATCAAGGACTGGCGGATCTGGAGGAGTGGGCCCGGGGCAGGGGCCACCCTTCTGGATCCAGTCCCGGACGACGACGAAAAGCGAGTGTGCCGAAGACAAACCCAGACCAGCCAAGTTCCCATCAACTTGCTATTTTTGCGCCACTAGTGCAAGCTTCGCTAACTTTTTTACGTCCTCTCAGCGTCCCGCAGTGCTTTTTCTCTTGCTCCACAGTGAAGGAGCACCCGAGTTAGCCAACACAACTAAGTGCCATGTAGGGAGTTAACTTCGAATCAAATTGGCAATAAACGCTTCTGCCACCACCTATAATTCAACATCCTGCTTACATATTTGCCGTGGATACACAGGTGGAAGCTCACTGCCTGTTCGAAGTGGTGCAGCAGCATGGTAACAGTGGAAATCGTGCTTCCCTGGATCGACAAGTCCACTGCGCGGCATAATTGAGTGCATACTTTGATGAGTGATTTGTGGGGTTTGGCGTCCCAAAAATACACGATATATTATGAAAGACGCTGTAGTGGGGGGCCCTGGAAATTTCGACCACATGGGGGAGGGAATGTATAAATCCCTCGTGATGACTATGCGAAGCCCACATGCAGTGAAGCATAGAAAAGGTTTAGCTTCACGCTGCG
Source organism: Hyalomma asiaticum (assembly GCA_013339685.2). NCBI lineage: Eukaryota > Metazoa > Arthropoda > Arachnida > Ixodida > Ixodidae > Hyalomma > Hyalomma asiaticum. The sequence continues at coordinate 13,127,714 of CM023487.1, forward strand.
GGTTCGATCCGCAGCAGCCGTGGGTGCATTCCCATGACGTGAAATGCAAAGAGAGAAGTGCATGGTGAAGGATCAGGTACGGTCAGTGGATAACGATGAAGGGTGGAGTATCGAGACACCGCCACTTGATAAAGGACAAAGTTATGGCGGAGTATGAATGCACGACTAACATACATGACTGATCTCTCATGATGTCATGACAGTCTGTCAACTTGACAGATGTCACAATTAAAGATTAAAAAAAAAACAGCTTCGATGTTACAACAGTTTTCATGGTGTGGGAACTGACCGGAGTATTTTTATGTTCCGGTGTCAACACTTCAGTTGTGCAGCAACGTCTACACGTGCAAACAGTACCGCGAGTGAGTGAAAATACACGAGAAGCTCTAGGGAGGATGGAGGTTTGAATTAATCAAGACATCATTAAAAAAAATAGCGCAGCTTGCACTAGTGGCACAAGGCTAGCGAAGCAGCGAAGTTGATGGGCACTTGGCTGGTCCGGGTCAGCATCATCATCATCTTGTCCTTCATCTTTTTCTTCGCCATCACACTCATCTTGTTCTTCCTCGTCTTCTTCTTCTGGTCATGTGTCGTTGTGACGTCATGTCACGTAGTGTAGCATGATTTCGAGGCCATACAAGGTTATGCTAGTAGATGTAGCGTCGCGTGGTTGCTGGGCAAGGTCATTTAAAGGTCATATACGTGACACGGAAGAGTGAACGAAAAGCTTGAACAACTTCGCCATTAAAATGATGAAAAACAGGGAATGTCACTGGCTCTGACAATATTTCCTGTTCTTCGCTGTTTCTAACGATCTCTTCATCAATGCACAAGAAAGTTACACTTTTTCTCGACAGTGCCACACCTGCATAACTGCGGCCGCTGACAGCTTGTGGCCTCTTCCATCTCTTAGTACGCTTCACTGCGCGACACCGCGGCAAAGCTGGCTTTGTCGCGGTACACTATTGTCATGCGGCGAAGTTGGTTTCGCGGCTACACAGCAGCGGCGAGTGGCGGAGCCCATTTAGTAAAGTGGCTGCAGCAACAACGACAAACCTTTTTTGCAGGTCGTGGACCTGCATTTCACAACACATCCAATATGATGTGCTCCCTTCAAGAAGCAATAAAATAAAAAATAGGACTAAGAGAAGCGAGCTAGCGCTGATATCACTGCCAAAAGCAACGTCGTAGCGAATGATAAAAAATATGGAAAAGTAGAAGAGCTGAAGTTATAACCAGTGAAAAAGGCCACATTTTAAAATTTATCGTACCTAGACGACATAACCCGCTCTAAGAATTTCGAAAACGTTCAATCTGGGTGCACGTAATATCTGCGCATCACCACTAAATGCGGCTTCATGAAATCACACATTTCCTATGAAAGGTGGTTTCATGGCATGGCATCCACGTGCTGCAGTGAGAGCACCTTTTGAGGCGAATGAAATGTGGAAAGAAAACAGGCATATTTTCGGGAAAATAAACATGTTTCATATACAGTCAAATGCGAAAATGGAAGTGGGGAAAATGTGCAAGTGGCTCACGGAACCCCGAAGCAGGGGCCCGAGGAACCGAGAGGCTCCGCAAAACCCACTTTCAGAATCCATGAATTGCGGCACATCAGCTCTGTGTGGCCTTCAGTACTAACTGATGCAAATCGATATTTGGGATGGGCAAGAGTTCATATTATTTGCCGCTCCTGGAACAAAGGTACTGCATTGCATGAGCATGCATAGTGAGAAGGTCCTGTGTTTGACAATGCACTCTTTCTTTTTATTTGCCTTCTATCCTCTGCCTCTCTCTCTCTCTCTGTGGAATCCCCTTCTGAACATTTCTGTCATGCTTCCTTTTTCCGTTGTCTACATGCTTGCTTCGCTGGAGTACACATTGTGCACAGAGTTCATGGCCCTTGTCAGGCACATGCTAGTGTCTTTTGTCCTGCCCCTTTTGGTTTTCCTTGAGAAAACTGATAAATATGTGAATAAAAAAGAAAGCATGATGCTGCAGGTTCATATAGTCATATCTTATACTTTGAATTACTGAAGTATCACGTTTCTTTATGGGCCTACACGAGTTAAACATATCTAGATTTGATTGTGTACATGCATTCATTTCAGCATGGCCATCTATATAGCAGGAAATTAAGGTGCACATTTTATTAAACCTGGCTAAATGCATTAGAAAAATAATGAACACGATCTATCAACTCCACACAGGGCACTGTGTCGTGGGGTTCATCTCTGTGCCAGGTGCACACTGAAAGGCGTCCGTGAATTCACGGCTGTTGCTCAGGGCCAGGTTGGTCCTGGAAAAGCAAGAATGGTTAGCGTGTCAGGAGAGGCTATGTACTTCACTGATATGCGACCTTGTACTTGCTCAGTTGAAACTACATTCACCTTTGCAATAATAATAATAATAATAAATGGGTGTGCAGCTATTCAAATAGTTTTCGAATAGCATTCGGTATTTGATTCGCTCTAACATTTACTTTTCAAGCCATCCAAAGTTTGTAATTAAGGGATAAAATGTGCTAGGTCCCATCACAATTGGCCAATTCCCGCATGTAGTACGCTTCGCCGCATAACACCTGTGTACTACGGCGAAGTTCGTATTAGCGCGCTGCGGCGAAGCTAACGCTAGTGTACTGCCCATTCCCGCATGTAGTACGCCTTGCCGCATAACCTGTGTACTGAGGCGAAATTCACACTAGCACACTGTGTTCAGGCTCACACTTGCGTACCACGGCGAAGACAAGCCATGCACTGCGGCGAAGCTAACATTGATGCTCTGCAGTGAATCTAGCACTCTTGCACTGTGGCTAAGTTTACTCATGCGTGAGCACAGTTCTCTCCTGGACTGTTCTTTAGGACTGGATTGTTATTTTTTCTGGGAACATTCTGGGAGTGCACTAGTTGTACAGTAAATCTGTTCCTTTTTAACTACAGCAAAAGTAGAGCAACAATTAAAGCTTTTTTCTTCATGAGTTGAGTATCAAAGTGAACATATATGCACTAAGATGACAAGGACCTCACCGAATGTGGCCCGCTAGCAAGCTTAATACGCTTGCCACTATCCTTCAGTATGCAAGAAATAACTTACCTGTATCTTCCTTTGCTCTTATACGAGCAACGGATGTCTTCAGTGCTTTTTGCAACTGAGGGAACCTCGCAGTGGCTCTGGACAGATGGAGACATAAGTGCACGAAATGTAGACAGAAGCGTAAAATACCCCAACAATAGAGCTGTTCAAGTGCTCAGCTATTTACAATAGGTGCCGCTTACCATTCATTTGGCAGTTTAGCGCTTCCTAGAAAGAGGAATAATACGCCTCTACCGGACTGGCAAACTTGCCACCCCGCTAGGCACTTGTACTTCCCTGTTAATGTCGTTCATACAATGTCAGAACGTGCTTGCAGGTGAATGTGTTGCTCCAACGTACATTACCATGTGATGTGGGGCACCTCACTAGCCGTGCCTATGTGATACATGAGTTACCTTTACTCTATACAAAGTTAGCAAAAAATACCACCCTTTCTTTTAACTTGAAACAATATAAGCATTCCTCCTATGAAAACTGCTTTTCGTTGTTTGCCACTGAAATGCACTTATTTAGGTTCTGAAACTTTGCCTGAGTTATAACACGTAAACACACAGTATGCTGCTCAAGTATTGGATGCGACTTTATCTCAGGATGACTTGGCTCAGGATGACTGACTAGAATAACATTATTAAAATAATGCACTTATACCGTGGTAGCTGACTTACCATTTGGCACAGCCATAAAGTTGAAATCACAGTTTAAGGTCCAGCATGCATCCCTTCAATGTGAAACTTGCTGCAACAAAGCACGCCTGCTATATTTCTGAGGGTCGTTACATTTGCCAGTCAGAAGGGACCTGCTGCTAAGCTCAAGCCCTTTAATTTCTGCACATACGCGGAAGCCTGTCCACCAGCCTATAGTTATCTAGCAGCAGCACATCCCATGTGTGATATGCAGTCCTCCATTGAACACTCGTTGTGGCTGCTCTCCAACAACTGACCATTTGCAAAAATGAGTTGTGAGTTTGCTTTCCCACAAGCATGTCTCCCAACCAAAGCTCTGGTCTACAGATTGCTTTCCTGCTCTAAGCACGCTCATGTCTGCACACCCCATCTGACGTTCACGAGCACCACAAAAGATTCTCAAAAATTTTGCAGGCAGTGAGCCGTCTCACAGTGAGTTCCATGATCTACGGAGATTGGCAGAGTGAAAGAAAGGAAAGGCTGCTATATAGGCGCTGAACAGGATGAATGGTGTGACGAATGTGCACGTGTGCATGCGCTTGGAGCCTGAAAGCAATCTGAGGACAAGAGTTTTAGGGGCGAAGCTCCTTAAAGTTTGGGTCTGTCCATCCATTGTAGTAGCGCGTTACCTACTAGGAACGTGCTACTAGGAGGTGCGTGTGGAAACGCGCTACTAGGAGGGCGCGTGTGGGAGGCGCACCCTCGGTGCGTGCCTCCCGGCGCGCGAGCTCTCTCACTCTTCCATCTGCTGTCTTGTGTGAAAGAGAGAGAGACGGAGAGAGAGCAAAAGGCGCGCGTTGGCTATGGAAACGCTCTTTCTTCGATGAATGCGCTACCAGCTCGCAAAGAAGGAGAACGCGCCCTCACCCGCGAGAGACAAGCCTGACGCAGCAACGTCTTCTAGCGAGTTTCTTGATTGAAAAAGACCGACTGCTCGTGCTGGAGAACCGTTCACCGGCCACCCATATATATATATAGGCACTGGATCTTGACCTGCAATGAAGTGCCGGTGGGAGATTTCACTTGTGCGTAGTTGAACCATAAGGATTCGTAGCGTGCGCGTTAACTAAATTAATCCGGAACTCGGCACGATCTACAATGAACCTTCGGAGCTTCGCTCACTCATCATCATTCACTCCGTGGATATGCTGTGAATTTTTTTGGTTGGGAGATGTCCTTGCAGGAAAGCCAACTTATAGATTTTTGCAAATGGTCAATTATTCTGTGCCATGCGCACACCCTCAACAATGCTCAATAAACAAATGAACACTCCATGATCAAACAGCATCTCTGCACCAAACATTCATGCTTCCTGTGTCATAAAGTGAGTCCAAATGGTCCAGCAACTGGTCCAGCAATTTTACCTTACACAAGTCTCAACTGAAATTAATGTCGCATTTTGGAAAATAAACGAAGGCCACCTTGTTCCAACAAATCCCGACTTGATCATTCATATGGTAGATGGTCTATCTCCAATGCAAGAGGTACTGAGTGTGACTCGGAGAGCCATCAAACACCTATCAGTTATTCTAAACGCCTAGCACCCAGTGGTGCGGGTACTCACCAAAAGTGGTCTCTTCCATCTTTCTCTCTCCTGCCTGCTTCACCCCATCCCCCCCTTTCCCCCCTTGATGCTGCATTTTATCTTTTCTAGCCTAACGACTATCATAAGCTGGATCACAATGAGTCCAGTGAGTCTCACTGAAATTAGCACCAGTGATGTTTGCCCAGTGGCATGCCTAGTTTGGTATTTCACATAATTATGACGAATAGTAAAGAAACTTACACAATTGGCATAAGGCACATGACATACGAAATGAGTGCTAGAGATATTTGCCCAGTGGTATGCCTAGTTTGGTATTTCATATAATTATGACGAATAATGAGATGACTCACACAACCAGCATCAGATACATAGCATGCGCAAAGCCCGTGAGAGCAGGTATAAAGCTCCAGGATGAAGATATTTCAGTCAGTCATCAATAAGCAAGGCAGCAGCACATTATTCACTCACCCGAGCGAGGTAAATAAAAAAGAGCTGCTTAGAGGAGAGGTGTTCTACGCCAGGAAGCCGGTAGTCTCGGTTAAGATACCGGTTTGTGAACAGCCGGTCATCAAACACCTTCACTGAGATGCGCACGGCCACATTGTCCTCAACGTCACTCAGGCCTTGCAAGTTGAGGCGTCTGCTTACATCGTGCAGATCAATCCCTCGGTGTTGCAATATCTGAGGCACAGGTGAAGATATAAAAACGAAAAGGTACACATAAATTAGCCTAGTTATGTAGGGTAGCATAAACACAAGCAAACTTTTACACCTTGCTCCCAGCAACACCTAACATGTACTAAGGGAGTCATTTCTTAATTATCTCGCGGTAGGCATGTCACATGGAGAGTCAAGTGTCAGCATGCATTGAAACCTCTCAAGTTACTGCACTATGACTCTATGCGAGAAAGGCCATAAAAGAGTCCAGCACGATGAATGTATACCACCAGCAAACAAATAGAATGTGAGCTCTCATTTTTTCCTTCTTTACATGCTGCAAGCTAAGCCATTAAGCAAATGGGCTGTGTGGGAGTGACAGTGTTTCAACCTCGAATGCATTTATGCATACTCTATTCAAAGGAGCTTTGAATTTTAGCGTGTGTAAGCACATGTGTGACAAACACATTCTTTTTATAAAGCATGAAGCACAGCCAAACCACGATATAGCGAAAGCAGATATTACAAATTACTCACTATAAAGAAACAAAGGACAAATAGTCTTGCCATTAATACTGTGTTAAAAGTAAGACATTTATAACAAATTTTTGGATACAATGAAGCCTATTTAAAGTCAGATGCAACTGTTGTAACGAAGTTTGACTGTAAATTCCATGTGCAACTTGGGTTACAGGTGTGACAACGTCATTGCCCTCACCATTTGGTTTCGCTTCTCCTCAAGACATGCCATGCTCTCTTGAAAAGCAGCCCGAGTTGCCTCTGTCCACCAAAGGCCTTCTGGTTTGTACAGGCCAGCTGCAGAAAAACAGGTAGTAAGAAAGCATTGCCTATGCACCCCATACACGTTGTGTCCCAACAAAGCTGGGATGTGTAACCCCTGTGTTTCTAATTGGGCTAATCTCAATGGTTCATTAAAGCTTTTCTCAGTTATTGGCTGCATGTTTGTGTTTCTCAGTGAAATAGCACACAGTTCAGCTTGGGTTTATCACGCTGCTTCGAATGCTGCACACTGCACTTCTCCTAATCTCCATTCTGTAGTAGTGAGATGACGGCAAGAGCAGGTTGAGTGCAAGAACTGCATGCGCAAATGCAGGCACAAGAGAACAAGTGCACATGCACTGGTTTCTATAAACACTGCGGATGCCACCGCTGGAGATTCATTCAAGCTGGTGGTACATGGCTTTGCGGAAAAATATTGCGGGCAAGTTTCCACAAGGGGGACTGTCAAACTGCCATTCTGCGTCACATTTAATAACAAAGTAAGACACGGGCACTCAGCACACACGCATCACTTTATCATGGTACTATGAAAGTTGATAGCGGACAGTAGCCAGTGTTGCCATCGTGTGAGCAAAAAGGATAGGCAGCATGTGAAATACAGACCTGTTTGTCAAAATTGATGTTCTAGTCTATAATATTTGGTCTTGATTATACTTTTACATCATCCGTTCTATGTCCTATTTTACATTGCAAGCATTTTTTTAAATGTGAATTTTAGGCCTGGGAACACTGTTCATTAGGACAAATTCAGAAGCTCCACCAGAAACCAGAATTCACTTTATATACATTGGTTTGCTTTAGAGCTACACAGGTCAAACTATGCACACCTATGCATGACTGTCAGATTGCAAGTCCTGTGCTGCAAAGAAAGTGAGCTGCAAGGTAGGGCCGAGCTGCAGGCGAATTGAATTGCACGATCTTTTTGGCACTTCACTTCAAATGACAAGTCTACTTCACTTCAAATAACAAGTCTAGACTCAAGCAGGCACTCTATATCTAACAAACAAACAAAAACAAAAACAAATAAATAAATAAACAAACTGATAGATGAGGAAACTTCACGACTTCCAGCTGATCTACAGCTTTTTGCAAGGCGTAGTCCTGATTTATGGAAGTGGGAAACCAAACTGAACAGAAAAGAAAAATGCTGAGGGCATGGAGAGATATCAAAATTTTATTTACATCTTTTTATGTTTAACCAGGAATTCTCATGACTATTACTATGGCAGAGTATTTCATGCCCACAGCAGGCCGTGATAAAAAGAAATGTACGCAGTGTACTAAAATGGCAGGTGAACAGCTGGGTTTAGTGTAGGCCTCTATTTGCATACCCTTCGCAGCACTAAACAAAAACACAGAAACAGCGAGAGCTGTGTAAGCTCTAAAGCAAGAAAATCAATATGTACATAAGTGATTAGAATGTGTTAATGAAGTAAGGAAAGGAAGCATAGCCCTCTATCTAAGTACCCCTTGCAGCAGTAAACAAAAGCACAGAAAAAGCAAAGGTTGTGAAAGCTCTAAAACATGAAATCAATATGTACGTAAGTGATTAAAATGTGTTAACGATGTAAAGGAAGGACGATGTATTTGTCCCACAAATCCAACATACTGCAATTTTACTAAATAAAACAAGGAACTATGGCATTAATTACTGATGAATGCACAACACAAAGAGAGAACGTTCCTCTACGATAGAAGTCTCTCATGTACCGATGACTTCAAAGCATTCACAATTCAGCTGTCCATTCAGAAATCAAAGCTGTCAGCAGAAATCGAAGTCCCCCTTTTTTTTTTTTTTCAGAGATAAAACATTGCACAGCTACAAGTTTCTGAAAAAACGCGGCCAACTCACTGTTCTCCAGGATGACCCTGAAGAAGCAGCCAATGAGCCGTGGTCCAGCGCGTGGCACGTGGAACATCCTGAAAAACAATTTTCCGTAGTTTCAGTCTCTTTTATCTCCTAAGACATTTAGTTGTGTTCTTTTATAAAGCAACAGAGTCATTAGCAACAAAGTTGACATTTGATATAACAAATACAGATATAACGAGCCATCAGTTACCACCATATCCTTTTATAAGAGACGCTGATATACGAGACAATGGGTATAAGAGACATCATTCACCCACGTTGTTGATTACCCTATCTCTCACAATAGTTGAACCTCTTCTGTAATCGACATGCTCCAGAGGACAATTGAGCATAAACAACAAAATATCTTTAAATTCTTGTCAACAGCCTTGCTGGTAACAAACAGCTTGACCCTAATTGCATCCTGATTGCACCGAACCCGCCCTGGGAACAAACAAATAATACTAACCAGGCAATGTGAAAAAGTTGTGGCAGAGGAAACACGAATTGTGTTCCCAGTGATACAGCCCACCATGTAAATCACATAACATTAGGGCAAACGGCACGTAATAAGCACTTTACAGCAAGCCGTAGCCTTCTTTGATGGTTGATTTAGTTTTAGTTTTCTCATATTGAAATAAAGGCTGATCAGAAAGCGAAAACATGGCACCCTGCTTTTATAAGAGTTCCCTTTTATAAGGGACAGAAAGTGCCACCCTGATGCATGGCTCTTATATAGGGGCTGAAATGATAATGAAATACGTAAATGAAAATTAATACTATAATTAAAAAAATATTATGAATGTAATTAATAGCGAATAATCAGATACAACAAAATTATGTCCATGTCATACTTAATTCATCATCATGACCACTGTTCAAATACAAGTGGATACAATATAAGCAGGCAGCATAATGTATAAAGCACGTACCTTTCTCCTGGGCTTGTGGGAATAGTTAGGTTAAAGAAGCCCACAGGAACATCTGCACCACAGATCAAGGACAAGGTAAGACAAGGTTTAGCACATCACAAAAACGAGCAATATGGCTACGGCTTGTTTGCCATCACTTACACACCACATCTCTCCGCGGGTAGTAAACGCATTCTGGATCAAAGATGGAGTGCTTCCACCTGCGTTAAACAACATGCTACAATTAAGCCTGGGAGCAGTTTCATAACAGTCTTTCAATGATGAGTTTATCGTTTCCTTCTTGACCAATCTCGTGTGAATTTACCAATCAAGGGCAGAAGTTCCTCTGACGCAGCTGCCCCGACGAAAACAAGTCCACTGGTTGAAACATTCGCTCTAGCAATATTCCCCTCTTTTCATTACAGTCAACTATTTCTCCATGAAAAAATCGCTCTAAATTTAAGGTCAGAGAAATGCCAAGTTTGAGTTCCAAGCCATAGGCCTGCATTTCTGCTTTACAACCTAAATATTGCTAAGAAAATTCTGGAGAGCAATGCATAAAAGAAGCTAAATTTTCCTGCTATGCAAAATACCAGTGCAGTGACCAAGCACCCTTAGTTGCATCACACTATCAAAGATTTTCAGCAACATGACGGACCATGAAGGAAAGAATGTTGGGTGCCTATTGTCACTGTACTCTTGCTTGCAACTAACTGTACATTCAACACTTCAGCATGTTAACCATGTATCTGCTTCATACCTATGAAAAAGGTGTACAAGCCACACTTCCCATACAAACTAAACCATGCCACAACTCGTGGTTACATATTCAGTAAATATTGGAAACCAAACAGAGCCAAGAACCAGACACAGACGAAGAAAAGAAGAAGTGCTTCCCACAACTTCTTTCCTGTGTCCGATTTTCAGCGCTGTTTAATGATCACCACCATGTAAAGTTTCTCAGAAACAAGTTCTTTTTGTAAAGATTATTCCACTTAGGAATACAGACATGAAACTTGGGCTGCCACACAACTTAGGAAAGGACAAGTACAATTTTGAACACAAGCGCATTTGAGTTTGTAGAGAACAAGCCACAGAATATTATGCAGCTCTTATGTTACATATCACTTCCACAATAGTCAAGTAATAGATGAATGTTTGCAAGAAGAACAGAAATTAGGGCCATATGCTTTGCAGTGGAAGCTTGTCGTAACAAATACACGTTCATGACACAAAATACCATTGTTATATCCAACAGTCATTATAAGTTGACAGTCATTACATGCTGACATCTGTGATATGCATCTTAGACTTAATTCATCATACGCATGCTTATATAAAAGTTTGACTATATTTATTTTACCCCTGCCTGCCCCACTCACTCACCTAGGCAGAAAGAAATTTAGTGTCTCATCTTGCTCCTTCATCTGTGCCAGAAAGCCTCGAAGCCGTATGTAGTACTCCATTATGTCCCCTTCCCAGGAGACACTTCGTTCCAGCTGCAAGGGCATTGCACATCGAATAAGCGAGATGCAGTCGAGGTCTATGCGCATTTGCAAATATTAAAAAAAAAAAAGGCCTCGCCTATATTTTATACAAGCAACACATGCAGCTCGTTGTGGGAATAGTTAGGTTAAGAAGCCCCACAGGAACATCTGCACCACAGATCAAGGACAAGGTAAGACAAGGTTTAGCACATCACCAAACAAACGAGCACTATGGCTACGGCTTGTTTGCCATCACTTACACACCACATCTCTCCGCGGGTAGTAAACGCATTCTGGATCAAAGATGGAGTGCTTCCACCTGCGTTAAACAACATGCTACAATTAAGCTGGGAGCAGTTCCATAACAGTCTTTCAATGATGAGTTTAGCGTTTCCTTCTTGACCAATCTCGTGTGAATTTACCAATCAAGGGCAGAAGTTACTCTGACGCAGCTGCCCCGACGAAAACAAGTCCACTGGTTGAAACATTCGCTCTAGCAATATTCCCCTCTTTTCATTACAGTCAACTATTTCTCCATGAAAAAATCGCTCTAAATTTAAGGTCAGAGAAATGCCAAGTTTGAGTTCCAAGCCATAGGCCTGCATTTCTGCTTTACAACCTAAATATTGCTAAGAAAATTCTGGAGAGCAATGCATAAAAGAAGCTAAATTTTCCTGCTATGCAAGATACCAGTGCAGTGACCAAGCACCCTTAGTTGCATCACACTATCAAAGATTTTCAGCAACATGACGGACCATGAAGGAAAGAATGTTGGGTGCCTATTGTCACTGTACTCTTGCTTGCAACTGTACATTCAACACTTCAGCATGTTAACCATGTATCTGCTTCATACCTATGAAAAGGTGTACAAGCCACACTTCCCATACAAACTAAACCATGCCACAACTCGTGGTTACATATTCAGTAAATATTGGAAACCAAACAGAGCCAAGAACCAGACACAGACGAAGAAAGAAGAAGTGCTTCCCACAACTTCTTTCCTGTGTCCGATTTTCAGCGCTGTTTAATGATCACACCATGTAAAGTTTCTCAGAAACAAGTTCTTTTTGTAAAGATTATTCCACTTAGGAATACAGACATGAAACTTGGGCTGCCACACAACTTAGGAAAGGACAAGTACAATTTTGAACACAAGCGCATTTGAGGTTGCAGAGAACAAGCCACAGAATATTATGCAGCTCTTATGTTACATATCACTTCCACAATAGTCAAGTAATAGATGAATGTTTGCAAGAACAGAAATTAGGGCCATATGCTTTGCAGTGGAAGCTTGTCGTAACAAATACACGTTCATGACACAAAATACCATTGTTATATCCAACAGTCATTATAAGTTGACAGTCATTACATGCTGACATCTGTGATATGCATCTTACACTTAATTCATCATACGCATGCTTATATAAAAATTTGACTATATTTATTTTACCCCTGCCTGCCCCACTCACTCACCTAGGCAGAAAGAAATTTAGTGTCTCATCTTGCTCCTTCATCTGTGCCAGAAAGCCTCGAAGCCGTATGTAGTACTCCATTATGTCCCCTTCCCAGGAGACACTTCGTTCCAGCTGCAAGGGCATTGCACATCGAATAAGCGAGATGCAGTCGAGGTCTATACGCGTTTGCAAATATTAAAAAAAAAAAGGCCTCGCCTATATTTTATACAAGCAACACATGCAGCTCGCAGTGCCTGGCATCACTGTTTTTCTGTTTTTCGGAGGTGCCCATGCCCTCCCATGGCATTTTCCCACTGCGAAACTATGCTGCATGTGCTTAGATGCTTAGTTCTTTCATGCCTCCAACTGCTGGTGCCAAAGGAACCTTTCACAGTGGTTATATTTCCGTGGGTGACATGGTGTTTTCTTTTCTATTCACATACACACAACTCTTCCGAACCAGCTGTGCAATCCAAATTGTGCAATTCCACCTAAAGGGGTCCTTGCAACACTTTTTGAGCAGGAAAACAACATAAATCAGTCGTGGATGCTCCTATGAACATGTGGGCCAAATATTATAGCACTGCAAGCATCAGAGAATTCGTAATTTAGTTTCAAGTACAGCTATAAATTGCCTGCTCTTCTTTCAAGAAATGACATCACAAGCAGCACCAATCACGTCCTTGCTATTTGGTTTTCCTAAAGAAAGGTACATACATCTTCTTTACTTATTGGACTCATAAGGAATAAACAAAGAATTACTGAGGATGTTTCCACGAACATGGAACCAAAAATCATAGTTCTGCCTCCAGCAATGTAGTCAGTGCTCCCTGAGATGTGATGTGTCGAAAGGAGAGCGGGAAGTTTCTAGCTGTATTTGATTTCATTTCTGGGGTTTTACGTCATAAAATCAGCTATGGTTATGAGACGCTGTAGTGGAGGGCTCCAGAAATTTCAGTCACCTGGAGTTCTTTAATGTGCACTAACATCGTACAGTACACAGGCCTCAAAATTTTGCCTCCATTGAAATGCAGCTGTTGCGGCCGGTATTCAATCCCATGACCCTTGGATCAGTAGTTGAGTACCATAGCCACTAGACCACCGTGGTGGGGCATTAGCTGTATTTGAAACGAAACTGCAAATAATTTGGTGCGTGTAGTGCAATAATGTTTGGCTCACACATAAACGGAAGCATCCATGACTGATTGGCACCGTTTTCTTTACTACATTCAAAAAGTGTTTCAGAGCACCTTCGAGAGACCGCAAGTTGACCAGATTCAGCTGAACCAATAAGCACATAAAGTGAGGTGTATGTTCTAAGTGCCTTCAGTATGCTTTACACATATAACAAACCAGAGTTTCCAGGCAACTACGTGTAACTACGTTCCAGAGACAATGTACAACTCTCACAATCTCTCACCTTTTTGACGTACACATTCAAATTCTTGGGGTCAGCGAGAACTATTGGGTAGAAAGTGTAGACCTTGGTGTCCCGAACTTTAATCTTGGCAATGATCTTGGACCAAGCGTCCAGGATACTCAGACTGTTAATGAACTCAACAAGGCCATTGCGCACTTCATCCACCATGATGTCTCCCTGCACAATTTGAAAAAATAAATGGAAGAGATGTGCTTACGAGATCAAGGACATGAACAGGCCAGCAGTGATTTACACAACACCCCCGCCCCAAATACCCACAGGTGTAACCCCCCCCCCCCCAGAAGGTTTTCCAGTTAACCTATGATTCTGTACCAAAACCCCAATACCCCACCCCCATGATAAACCGCCTCTGGGCTAATCTAAAATACAGCCACAAATAAAGAGGAGAGCCCATAAAATGGCGTTACCCCCTCACAAATCGTTATTTGGGACATCCACTGGTCACAAACATTGTTTTAATCTAGCCAGCAATGCAGATATAACTTCCTTTGCATTGCTGTGCAGCAGTTGAGCACTTTCCACAAAATGTGGGCAACTGTACAGGTCAGCACAATTAAACTTGTTGTGACAGCATTATCAGCGTCGAAGCGTCACATCAACATCGTGAGAGAGCCACATGCTCTCTCACTCATGCACTGCGCAAGCATTATTGGCACAGGCCTCTCCTTCTGATACACAGCTGTCATGTTAGGTTCTTTCAACTCTCTGAAGGTCAATACTTAACCAGTCTGCAAGGTTGCTCGTCGCCACAAAATGAAAACTAAACCCGATAGTCCGAAGACTATTTTGATAATACAACAAATAAACAAACTGCATGATAACTTTTACATCACTAGTGGATTCGATGATAGCATTAAAATAATGACACTGTCACATAAGCGATTTTGCTGACATCAGTAGCATGAAATGAATTAATCACATCATGAAAGATGGTGATCATGATAAACAAGTGAAGCTGCCAAATAAGTCACACTATGACGAGTTGTTTGGGAGACAAATATAGACGCGCGTTACATCATGACTGAGAATGAGCATCTTTAATATGCTGCTGTGAAATACACACACACACACAGCCAGAATAGTCACATGACTCCTGTGAGAACTGGAAATGGGAAGTGTATCTTGATCTTCACAAGCCAATACATAGCCACTAAGATACCACGCCGAGTTATCACAATGCTTACAGCCATAACATCATGGCTAATAAAACCAGCTTAGTGCATCATAAGAGGAAACATCTGAGTGAGGCCATTATTTATTCACCATGACTTCATCGAAGATCGGGCTCCCTTTGAAGACCTGTTCATAGGCCACCTGCATCAGGTTGGGTAGGGTGCGCTCGGCCAGGCGCAGGCACATGCGCCACCGCGGTGGCGTCCCCCAAGACACTGCCTCGCCCGTCAGGGACGACAGGAAGACACTAGATGCTTCTGGCACATCCAGGAGTGGAGACAGGTGCAGCAGAGCCAATATGACCATGTACTGGTGTAGGGCATCCCTGTAGTGTGCATAAAACAATGCTATCACCTTTTCCTCAAAATAATAATTGCAAACGTTTTACATGCCAAAGCCACGATAAGGTTACAAGGCACATCATAATGGAGGGGTCAGAAATTTTGACCACCTGGGGTTCTTTAACATGTGCCAAAAATGCACGATACAGGGACCTCTAGCGTATTTGCCTCCATCAAGAACGCAACTGCCACGGCCAAGATCAAACCCATGTCCTTCGGGCCAGCAGACAAAGACTCTCAATATAACTAAATTAGGATGCAGTGTAACACATCGAAATTGACCAGGCAAAGAGAGATGAGAGCAGGCAGCATACGTTCAAATTGCTAAATGGAATGCTCAGTACAGTCGAACTGCATTGAACCGCATATTTTTAACAGTCATAAAAGGTAATTGCCTGCCACCACTTGTCAGAGCATTCAAAATCAGCAGAAAGTTTTTTTTAAAACATCGAGGTAGTGGCAATACTTAAGATAATAACTGGCCACCTCTACTTTTTCAGATATGTTGAACCGAGTCATACTTCTGCTTGCATCTTGCATTCAAACTTCCAATAATGCAAACAAAATTCCGAGGTCTGATTAAGTCTACAATAATGAGAGTTTACTATAATGAGTGAGGTTTGAATGAAATGTGGCGCCGCCTACTTGACATCACGACAGGCAAGTAGACATGATGATGACAGATGAAATGTGCTGGTGGCAAAACTCCTTTCAGGAATGCAGAGTACCGGGGGGCTCTAAGCTTTATACATGAAATTCTTAACATAGCAAGCAGCTTATCAACACAGATAAGAGCTTTGCATTGAACACGATTTCATCTCATAAAACAATTAAGAGGTAAAAGTGCTGCTCATGCCTCAATGGTGCCGCACATGGACTCACTGATAAAGAAAGTAATGTTGGATAACAGGTGCTTATGTGTGTTCTTGTATTTCATGTACACAGGTGCTTGGGTAATCATCATCTTTTCACAT
This sequence comes from Hyalomma asiaticum, assembly GCA_013339685.2. NCBI lineage: Eukaryota > Metazoa > Arthropoda > Arachnida > Ixodida > Ixodidae > Hyalomma > Hyalomma asiaticum. The sequence continues at coordinate 13,144,127 of CM023487.1, forward strand.
GCAATCCACATTGAATTTGCATTATCTGCAAACCCTTCCAGTGCATCCACCTGTGAGGAGACACACTCTGCAAATCGCAAAGCATGCAAATGCATATTCCTTTGCACTAATCCAAGCCGCAATTACCGGTACATGCTAGCAGTAAAAAATGCCATGTAAAAAATGGAAAGCAAGTGTGCACAAAGGACACCCTTACGTAGTATGAGCACATTCAAAGAGTAACATTGAATTATGTTGAAGTATTTAAGGGTGTTGAAAAAGTTTTGTGTGTGTGCAGGTCCATCTACTGGTTGCTTCTAGAGGAGCCAAGGTTACTGTTGGGATGCAGTAGTTGTCCACTTGTCAGCAACAGACAGCATTGTCCCATGAATTCATCACTCCCACCAGTTACAAAGCATGTGCTGCGGTTTGATTTTCATGTGTAAAAGGACCATCAGCTGCTGAAATTCATCGATGTTTGCATAGTTTATGAATATACAGTAATGAGAGAAGGAAAGATAATACAATGACGTCAAGACTTCAACAACAGCCACACAAATTTTCATGGTGAAGAATGGAATGGTATGCCCAGTGCCTAAACTTCCAGACCGATGAAATACAGTTGCAAAAAGTTGAGCAAGAAATGTAATTTGACTGACAATTGACTGTTAATGTTCTGACTGGTAAAGTTCGTATAGCTGGGCACTTCACTATTGCACTACAGAGAAGCTCATATTGTTCAAAAAAAGGGGGCACTGGAAATGCTTACCAAACAACACCGAGGCAAAGGCATGTTAAGTGGACAACAGTCCTTCAACTGCCATTGGTAAAATGAACATGAGTTGTTTTCCCAGATATTTACAAGCAGCAAGTTGGGAATATTGTGACGGTGGACCGTGTTTATTTACAAGATGGAAAATGGATACACTCGCGTAACTCAGTCAAAGCAGGAGCTGGCCGCTCAAGCACCATTCAGCCTCGCCCTCCTTCTCGTCTCATCTCCGCCAGCCTGTTACACTCCTCTGCTCACAGACAATGCCCACTGGGCGAGTCGGTCAGGAACCTGGTGGTAGTATGGCTTTAGATGGGCAACGTGTGTCAGATATGCTGTGTCTTGCTAGAACGGTGACCGCTATGTGTGACTGTAGAAATGATATACATCATGTCCCTGAGCCGATCCAGAATTACGAAGGGGCCAGTGTATCACACCAAGACCTTCTGGCAGAGACCACGCTTACGCACCGGTGTCCACAGCCATACAAGGTCACCTCTTGCATAAGAAACGAAGTGATGGTGAGCATCTTAACGAGTCTTTAACCATTGTTTAGATGGTGCAGTTTGGAAGCGTGTGATGCAACGGGCCCCTTCTGCACGACAAAGCGATTCAGCAACGGAGGTTTCAACATCCAGTGTAAATGGAAGAATGGTGTCGAGATAGCTACAAGGAGAGTGAGTGCAGAGCAGATAAAATGGAGGCTGTCCCGTGATCTCGTGCCTCGTGGTGTTGTATGCATAAGCGATGTGTGGCTGCACTTCATGCCAGTTCTTGTGTTTGGAATTGACATAGAATGCTAACGTATTCGTAAGAGTCCCATTGGTACACTTTACGAGACCATTGGTTTGTGGGTGATATGGAGTAGCATGGTGGAATTGGCAAGTAGAGACATGGAGGATCCCCTCAACGACATCAGCGGTGAGCCGATATCCAGGACTTCCACAACAACTGTGACAGTGGATCGCATTTATTTACAAGGTGGAAAATAGATACACTCGCGTAGTTCAGTTAAAGCAGGAGCTGGCCACTCAAGCGTCGTTCAGCTTCGTCCTCTTTCTCATCTCATCTCCGCTAGCCCGTTACAATGTGCAATGTTATCACAGCAACAGCAAAAACAACAACACATTCAACTCAGTTCACCTGTCTGTGGCTAGGAGCGTGTAGACAAGGTCCACGAAGCGTGGTGCCTTGACTAGCAGCCGAGAGGATGGCCGCAGGTCTTGGCTGCTCCCGAAGAGACCGTTGAGCAGCTGCACTGACACCCCACCCACATGGCAAATGTTACAGCGCACATTGAAACCTCCCTGAGAGGTCTGCAAAATAATTTATGACAATAGGGTGATGCCTTATCCAGCTTTTACACCCAGCACTTAAAGAGATGGTTTGTTGAAAAAATGTGGTACTTGGCTACTTCAATCCCTAGTGTACATTGTCACGTTGTTGTGATGGTGAAGAACACAGCAACCAAGCTCTCAATTAAAGATTGAACTCTTTGTTGGGCATAGATGGGCCCACCAAAGCAAGTAACAATCGTGTTTACAATGACTGTCGTGAGTACAGTTGTCATTCACTGAAGTCTGATCTGTGGTTAAAACATATTGGCTCATCACATATTCCAGCACATTTGCTGCTACACCTGCAAGTTCCAGAACATACACCGCTATCTGCATCATGTACGCTTGCATTCTGATTATAAGACCTTTGCTTCAGCTTTCAGAACTAATCTCCCACATGACGAAGTGATCCAGTTTGTCTGTCTGAAGAAATGGCAATGGCAAAGGTAGTTGACATAAGAGTCAACCAAACACAGTGTGACGCATACTGAGAGGCGACAAGGGCTGCATTTACTGGAAAGCCTTGACTATTCATCTGGTTTACAAGATCAATCTTTGGCAAGGTGGCAAAATATATTACACTGAATCTCAATGCTAAGATGCTGACGGCCTAAGCATTTTCAGAGCTGAGCTTAATGTTTTGATGGAAGCCTGTCCTGTCAGGGCCTTCGTGTTAAGGAAAAAGCAGTACACTAGCCACAACATAATATGGAAAATGGCGTTTTGGCTCCCCTTATAAAAACCTTTCGCACAGTACATAATCATTGCTAACAAGCTAGCCTCCCATCGAGAAAGTCAAAGCGCAATTTTCCGTATCTCTTTGTGGTTGGTATCTTTTTTTGCTTTTATCACGGTGCTGCACAATTAGATGAGCCTCCGTCAAAACCTCAACTTCGTTAGCCCATGCCAGGCGTATAACCAACCAATCATTGCTGAGGCACTGCAAACAAGGCTTCCACCAGGGGAGCTGAAACACTGCTTCTTCATATTTTTTTTGTGGTCGGCGTCCTTCCTACTTTTGTCCAATTGTGCACTCCACCAATGCAAAGCAGCCTAATCAAAAAGCCAATAAATGCAAGTGTCCATGGTAAACAATGCAGGTATTCTTTCAAGACAGGCACGCCATACAGAAAACAGGATGGCATCAGCAGCAAGAATATTGCGGTTGACCAGCTCTCACTGCAGCAATGCTGTCCAATTAACTGCATCTACGCAGTCTTAACTGAAAAAACAGAAGATGGGAATCGTTACCGGATGCAGCCTCTTCAGTTCCTGGTAGCTGTGCACCTCATACAGGCCCATTCTGTCAGAGATGTGACGGTGAGCTACTGAGACCTGCAAGGTCGTGTGACGACAGTGAGCAGTTGCAGAGGGCGCCTTGGTGTCATTCAACGAATTCTGTCATCTTCAGCAACACAGCACATACTTACAAGCATTAGTTCTTGTATCGTCAACTACACTCCCCTACAAGTCAAGAAAAATGTGACTTTTCGTCTCAAAGGACCCTCTTCACCCTCTTCCAGCCAAGTCACTCTGTCGACATGACTTCATAGCTACCCACCTTTTCACTGCCGTTGTGGGAAAAATCAAACAGTGTGTTCTTCCGTGCTTATGGTCCTTTTCCAAAATGGCTGCCTCTGCTGGTCACTTGTTTATTTCTCATTACACCAAATATTATGGTTGCGAATATCCCACGTTTCATCCATCAATGTCAACCATTGATTATAGCACAATTCTTGACTGTCACCAAGGGTACTGACACGTCAACAAAACATCATTCCTTATTTCTAAAGCTGTGCGAATAGCAAAATTTTGACTGCAAAGTGAGTTTGAATATCTATGTTTAAGTGAAAATCAAATCAAATATATTTCGAATAATTTTCAAATATTTTTTAGTGATACAGTGTCAGATTATAGAGAAATGTGTTATAGAGAAAATATTTATTGCATGACTAGTCTACTGACACAGTGTCATTCCGAAGCCCCAAAGAACAGTCCTACAGAGAACTGTGCAAACAGAAAGGTAACTTCACTGCAGTGCACCGGTGTTAGCTTTCCCGCACTACACGGGAGTTAGCTTCGCCGCAGTACACGAGTGCTAGCTTTGCCGCACTACACAAGTGCTAACTTCGCCGCAATACACGAGTGCTATGCGGCGAAGCGTACTACATGTGGGAATGGACCACTTGTCACAAGACATTTATTGTTTATTTATTTATTAGATACTCTCAATGCCAAATGGTGTTACAGAGAGGTAGAGAGGAGTGATTACACATGAATGTTATACAATCACTTTAACGAATGGCCTAAATCTTCAGTAACGAAAGGTGAAAGGACAAGTGCTCCCTGCCGACGGCTGGTGTGTTCTTTCGTCCACTTTACTCCCTTTCCATATATGTCTTTAAGTACTACACTACAGCTAAAAACTACAAATAACTTCTCCTATGCCTTCCTTGGCCTCACTGTCTGTTAGCTTCATGAGGCTGTCTAAATCTTCAGTGCAGTACATGACACACCAATATAATATCAGATATGTCCTTCCTGCATTTGCACATGTTTGCACACCTACCTACTACAGCGGTAGTAGATGTGAACAAAACGAGCAAAAATTATGCTACTTCAGACACCAACTCCTTCATCCTGATGAAATGAGTAGTACGCCCAAGTAGAGCAACACTTGACCAATTAGTAAAGCATGAAATTAAGATAGAGTGTCAGTGAAGCAATGTGAGTCAACATAAAGGTTCTTGAAAATGCAATACAAGTTCTGCAGCCATTAACACTCACATTAGTCATAGCCATGGTGATTCGTGCAAAGCTGCGAGCTGCAGACTGAACCGCTGTAAGATCAGGAAGCAACAGCGAAGCAAGTGGCTGTGCCACCCGTATGAGCATATCCCAGTACGTGGTGTGCTCAGTGGTGACTAGCGGAGGCTTCATCCGGCCCCATGCCAGTTCAGGCTCGTCAACCTGCAATTGTAAGTAATACTGGTTACACTAGATTGGCAACTACAATAATGTCATTGGTGCTCCGCTTGTAATGAATATTTAATGTCCACTAATGGCAACAGACCTTTCCTGGTACTAAGCTTCCATGCATACCTACCCTAAACCAACCTTGAAACGTTTTTAATACTGTCGACTAACGCTTGTGCTGATCATCACGTGGACAACCACTTGACCGCCAAAGCACTGCTCAAGTGGTTAGAGCAGCGACCTCCAATGCACAGGTACTCAGGTTCCAATGTCGCTGGACGCCCGTTGGCTTTTCTAATGGAGAGGGAGAAACCCTGACCTGGCATTCAGCATATGGTATGTGTACACATCTTGCAAAGATGGCCTCTCTGTCCTCTTCTTTCCTTCACTCCCCTCCAACCACACACTTGCACCACGCTCCCTTGTAGGCCGGGAAAGTAAATGTCTTTTCCAACCTCAAACCACTATCAAAGAGAGTGATACCGTGCCCCCTTCTTGTTGTAACTGACACCACTGCTCAATACGCAAAATGAAATACCGCACACTTGCGCATAAAGAACACAGCTGAAGTTTGGGGAATTGTGACATGAAAAATGCAAATAGTATAGCAAATTATTGGTTAAGCAACAAACTGTTGTGCCTGAAATAGCACAAAAGTTAAACATCTACAACAAAGGCCACGGCAGCAGTGCATTGCAGTGCTGCAATGTTCCTGTGCCACTTTGCTTTGATAACCAGTCATGCCAGATACAATGGCATTCCATGAAGCACGGACACACGCTCACGTATAACCCGTAACTATGAACCGTACTGTACGCTCAGTGCATGTGTGCTTGCACACAATGTGGACAAATGTTTGTGGGACGTGGAGCAGTGACACAAGGTGTCCATAAGAGTGGGCTGATCATAGAGACAATGAAATACTGAACTACACTTTAGATGTGCCAGATCAACCAAACCGATGCACTGAACAAAAAGCAAATTAAGAAAAAGTAGGCAGAGAAGCTGGGCTTGTCAAAGGAAAAGTGCTTGTTATAGCTACCCTCGATGCGCTGAGGGAATTCAGGTTTGCCATTTTACTGTCTAGTTGTGCTGAGAATAGAGATGGCAGCCAGTAGACCTGTGGATGTTATTCAGATGGGTACATTTAAACAGATTTCAGCTTTAGGAATGCAAGTTTCTTAAGGTGATCCAAAATGTAGTCAGGACTTGGAGAGACCTAGTGGCACTTGGCGACACAATGCAAGATCTTGAGTTGAGGTTCCTGAAAAACTTGTTCCCAGTAGGGCGAGTCATAGCGCTACCTACCGCCACGACATGCTGAACCTTGCCCTCTGGGTCACTGTCCAACTCAACAGTGAGCAGTGCGAAGAGGCCAAACTCTTGAGCCAGTGTGACGGCAAGCACCATGAGGCGCTCGGGTGACTCCGACGCTTGCGAGCCTGGTAGCTCCAGGCCAAGTGCCCGCACGTGGCTCAAAGCCCGGTCTTGAGGGACTGTTTCTGAAATATAACTCGTCTTGAGAGATGAATCTCTTACAACTCAGATATTAAGATTTCTTCTCGCAAAGAAATATTGTTACGGGGAAGAAAGACTCTGGTTAATATATGTTTACACACTTTGTACAATGGGAAGCACGCAGGCATACAAGATGGAGCCCCGTCCGCGCGAACATCAGCGAACGTCGTCTTCCTCGGTGCTGTCTCCATCGTCTTCTATCACAGCGCTTCGTCGCAATATATTCGAATCACAAGTTAGAAATTCTCACGTGCAAGCTAAGAGCATGCAAAACTGCCCTCGCACCATTTCACTACCGCAAGTGAGATTTGCAAACTAGGCAGAAAAAAAACAACTGAAACCTTGAACATGGTGGCAACATTGAAATTGCATTTGGAGCGCGCTGCTTTAGGATTGTAAGAACAGCGCCAGCCCTACTGCGTTGCAGAGATCACTCACCAATAATTAATTCAGCTAAAGTGGAATTTCGTTGGTAGTTGGCGTTTAAGCAGTAGGCTACAGAAATACGTGTGGATATGTGCTGAATGGAAGATGAGAGAGTCAGGCATCACGAAAGGCACGATGACACTTGATACTTCATCTGAGCAACATTTACAAAGAAGGAGGAGGTTTGCAGAGATATGGGAAATGGAACGCATGCTCAGGCGATGTGACATGACCCACAGTAAGGTAGCCCATCTCTTTATCTTTCCTGTAAATAGCAAGGCAAGGGCTGAGTGAAGGGCTTGTCCATCCTACATGTGCTTTCTTATGCCTATGTGTGTTCCTCTAAATGTCACCTCTTAAAACTAGCTATAAAAAGAATTTGTTGAAAGATATTGATTATAGCCAGAAATATGTCCCTATGCATACCTAGTCTATCTCTTCGCCTTAAGATTTCACAACTTTCCCTTTTCCACAAACTGTATTATAAGTTCCCTCACCTCAGAGACACTATTTTGCTTCCTCCCAACCGCACCTCACACCGTCTGTTTAATAACCTCGGTGTTCAACGCTTAGATGGCACCACTAAAGCATTCAACGAATCCTTCTTGCCAACTGCTATTGAGCTATGGAACGCGCTGCCCGAACATGTAGTAAATGAACACGACTGCAATAAATTTAGACATTACTTTCATGTTTTTAAACCCGTGATCTGCCACCTTCACGCTGTTATTTCATGTACTATTCATTTGTAACTGCACTTGTCCTATCTCTTGCACTGTTTTTATTTCGCTTTTGTAATTCAAATCATGTATGCTGTATTTTGAAAACATTTTTTATCGTTGTATAATGACCATGCTGTTATTGATGCTTTTGTCCCCCCCTTATGTAATACCCTGAAAAGGGCCTTTAAGGTTCAATAAATGAAATGAAATGAAAAGGTTGCAGCAAATCAGTTCTTTTTATAGCTTGCAAAGTGAAGGGACGTTTCCAAAAGGGGAGAATCACCTACCTGCTTGTGGAAAAGCTACAAGAAAGCTTATACACATTTCTCAGAAAGAAAAATTGGTTAAAGAAATCCCTCAGATAGGTGATGGTGGCACAAATTCTAGGATGAGCACAGTGATGCCATAAGAAAGAAAACACTCACCCTGACGGTTGCAGTTTGTCCAAAACGTGAATAAGGGCTGGATGCTCGACATTTCTGGACCTGGCACGAAACAAGCAGACCTTCATTCGCAGTCATATCAAAATCAAACTTAAAACAAATGCGCAGAGAGATGGTACGGGAGCACAAGCACAGATGATGTGGACAAGCAAGATACGGCAAGCACAGACTGCGCTCATGTCTCTCTCGTTCATGTTGTGTCATGAACTTTTACTGTCATGTTGACACTCGTGGAATAGTGACGGAGGTTATGTGCAATACAAACATCGTTATAACAAATTCAATATGACACATAAATTGCTTTGTTATATCCGACAATTCATTACATCCGAAACTATTACAACAATGTTTAACTGTATAGCCAACATGCCTGAAGCCACACCATTTAGGATGTCCTGAAGGAGTCACATAAAACATGAAATTTATATGGGTTGGTTGGTATGGTTCCATGATGAAATGAAGGTTGTACAAAATGACAGAGATAAGCTGGTTTTCTAATTATGTTGCTTTCAATAAACTTTCAGCTGCAAGTAACCACATCTGTCATGTGTAACGCTTTGTCTGCTTTGCTTTGCACCAACTCCATTTCATCACAGATTTGTTACATTTGTGTCAGCACAACTTAAACCTCTCAGTAGATCATTAGAAAAGGTATAGGAAAAGATTTCCTTGTTTATTGGTTAATACTAGCAGCTTTGACTCATTATGGCTATTATCCTCACTTATCAGTTGAAATCTACATGCTGGCTTATATGGCTGTTACCCTTTTTTATTATTTAATATCTTCACTCTGACTTATTATGTCTATTACCCCTTCTTATCTGTTAATATCTTCACTCTGACATTTCATTGCTATTCCGCTTTCTTATCAGTTAAAATCTATGCTGACACTACGGTAATTACCCTCTCTTATCAGTTAATATGTTCAATCTCACTTAATATTGCTATTGCCTCCAATTATTAGTCAAAATCCAGACACTAACTTACTGCGGCTATTACTCTTTCTTGCCTGCTAAACTGTACACTGACTTATGGCTATTATCCATTTCATAATCTAATATCTTCTCTCTGACTTATTATGAGCACTTGCAAGACTGTAGTAACAAAGTGGACCAGCACACGCAATGAACAGATGCTACTGTGACTACCACTGAGGAAGGAGTGCATCCTGGACTCAATTTCTGCTGCCAAGGCACCATCAGCATCCGCATACGTGGCACCGGGAGGTTGCTGCGATTGCCACTGTCCGCACACATACTCGTAGAAGTCCTTGCACGGGTCCGTCTCCGAATTCAACAAGTAGCGCATCATCTGTCCTGGGCGGACACAATATGTACATGCATCACTTGCAGATCTGCTTGCAATGACCACTCTCGTCACACACTATTCATTTGTCACAGCCTTGAATCGGTTATTTCTGTGGATGGCGGGTTTATATTGCAACTAGGGCAGTGTTAAGACTTGAGACATGCTGCTTAGCAAGGCAGTGACATTACAATGCGCATGCATCAGAACAACTTGCCTTCTTTCACACAGAATTCAGTGGTGCAGAGTTCATAGGTGGTACCCGGCCCTGGTGGTGTTGAACCAGTGGGTGCTAGAAAGGCAAAATTAGAGTTAAGAAAATCAATGTCCCTAGGGGTGCAAGAAACAAAAATTCGCTTCTTTAGTTAGAGAGCAATGTTCACTTCAATCGACTGATGCCGCTTAAAAGTCTTTCACATAAGCATGGTCACTTGCACTGGAGTAGATCCTTAAAAGAAGCAATGTCTTTTTCATGTGATCATTATTTATGCAAATACAGTAGAACCTCGTTATAACGAACCCGGATATAACGGGCTATCGGATATAACGAAGCAATCGCAATTCCCCTTGAAATTCCTATAGATGATATTGATATTGGTTATAATGAACTAATGGTTATAACGAAGTAATTACCGCTCCCCTTCAACTTTGTTATAACGAGGTTTTACTGTAATTTCATGAAATCACTGTTTCTTGCACCTGCACCGTAAAAAATGCACACTAGATGCAACAGTCACTACCTCGCTACCTGCTGTACTGCTCAGAAATAAAGTTCCTAATATTACATATCAAAAGCCCACAGTGGGATGGAAAGGAACTGAAATGTCTTGCATTTGCACAAAAACTCGCTGCTTAACTGTGCACTTACAGTGCTGCATGACAGCCCTTGTGGCTCATAACATAAGCCGTGATCACACTCCCACGTGATCGCATCAGCCTGTTGGCATCATCATCATCTTTAGGCAAACACATGTCCAATGCAGGCCGAAGGCCTCTCCCCATGCTTTCCATCCTTCCCTGTCCCACGCAAGCCAATTCCATTTTATGCCAGCAAATTTTTAAATTTAGCCCCCCCCATCCCACTTTCTGTCATCCATGGCCACACATCCATTCTCTCTTGGTGTCCACTCTGTCAGTCTGACTGACCATCGGCTATCTGATGGCCTGGCCAGGTCAATTTTTTCCCCCTTAATGTCATTTAGTCTATTAGCTGCTCCTATCTGTTCTGTGATACACTCAGCTGCCTACATATCCCTTAATGTTACATCTATCACTCTGTTCAATCACCCATTACATTGTAGTCCTCAACTTCCTCTCAAGTTTTTTTTTTGTTAACCTCCAAGTTTCCACACCACCAGCTAATTGCAATGGTTGAATACTTTCCACTTTAAGGATAGTGGTAAGTTTCCAGCCACAAGTTGAGAATACCTGCCACATGCATACCAACCAATCCTAATCTTCGGTGATTTGACATGGTTAGGCTCCTTTGTTAGTAAATGGCCTAGGTACAAACAACTGCTGGAGAAATAGTAATCAGCAACAGACACATCATGGCATAATATTTTGAAACATGTATTAATGAAACCAGCAATCATATTTGTAACAGCAGTCTATTGTATATCAAATACTAATATTCCACAAGCAAGCTAGCAATGCCATGCAAGAGCTTGTTACTTTTTTAGCATTCATGTAAAGCAAGATTCCTGACACAATGCTTACACTCAGAAACACATAAAAGCACATGTTTACGAGCCATTAGTCAGGTCTAAGTGAGTATGAACACTATACCTAAAACGATACCAGAGTATACCTCACAAACATTATTAAAACCATTCAAGGTTGTGTCACTTAGATTCATCCACGCTTCATATTCATATGAAACCAGCGTCTCATCAGTGAAAGCCATCTGTGACTTACCAAGTTCGTACTTTCACTGGTGTGTTGTAGCCCTTCGTCTCTTTCATGAGTTCTTTAATTCGCCACTTAATCACACACTTTACACTTTCTCTGCAGATCACATATATCCCCCTACGTCATGAAATGCCCACATAAAAGCGTTTATCTGCTTCCACCCTTTTCCCAGTGCAGCGAAAGACACCACGTTGTGTACAGACCCGCCGATATAAGATACCTCCTAGGACATCTTTAACAAAGGAAAAGAATGAACAGTTGGAAAATGAACAAAATATCCAATGAACGAATGCATAAATAAACAAATGCATAATGCCGCACCACATTGCACAAGTTCTTTTAAAAACTGTGCAAATCATCACCAGAGCGTCAGCATTGGTTTCGACAGGCAGGTGCACTTACAACTGATATTTGAGGAGGCAGTCCCAGTCCCAATGCCTGTGCCTCCTGTCATCTTCCTGTGCAGGCTCGGGTCGATGGTTTGCAGTGCACCTATGTGACCCACAAGAGATATATTGTGTGTCTGCTAAGAAAAAGATATACAAGCGACGTGAGACAGGAGGTCAGCTTACGGTCGTGTGGAAGAATGCCTGTCACAAAAGACAAAAACAAAAAATATTCAGTACAATGAAGTGCACAGATATAGAACATTCTTCACGAAAGCAATTCACTCATTCCAAGTGCACATGATGGAATATGGCAGCACACATCAAAACATGGACGACACTCTCACAATGGATAAACAAAAGCACTGCATTTGTGCAAACCACCATGTCTGGTGTAGTGACTAAGTGAAAACTCCCTAAAACGAATTCGATATGACACAGAAATAGCTTCGTTATATCCAGTAGTTCCTTATAAATGTACCTCTGTAATACTGGTTTATTGGTGACACTGTTCTTCGCTTAGTTTGTTATAACTGATCATTTGTTATACTGAGCATAACTATGCTGTGCTATCATGAATAAATGAGGGAACATGCGGTGCTTTGGCAAAATGCTACAACAAATTCTCCTTTCAACTAAAGCAACAAATCTGACAGCATGAATCAATATTTGTACAGAAAAACACTGCCATCGTCCTCAAAATGATGCAGAAACACAAAGAAACTTGCAACGGGTTTCTCAGTATTGACAAAGAAAGAATCAGGAGTGTCATGTGTTTGAAGAGGAAAGCAAATCAAGTGCTCTAAAGCTATTCAATGAGAATACAAGTTAAAGAAAAAAAAAATAGGTTGACAATGTTAACTGTCATGATTACATTACCACAATGATATTAACCAGGAGAATTGTCAGGCATATATCAGATTCACAAAATCCGCTCTTCAAAGGGCAGGTCTGACAGCAGCCAAGGTGAGTATTCAAAAATCAATTAAATGGTCAATTCATTTGTAGGAACGTCACAGTGCTTCCGAAGAAGCATTAAGCGAGAGGGCACAAAGCAATACACATGGGTTGGAAGAGCAAAGAAAAGTCCAAAAATGCAATAGAGTGACTTGCAGCTAACTTACTGAAAGGTGGTATGATGTAAGTTACGTTGCTGGGATGTAAGGCCTCTGAAAAATACCCCAACCAGCACATCAGGACCACACAGGTTATTTTCAAAGGCAGGTGTTACAGCACTGACTCCCAGTGACTTACTTTTGGTGGTTTGTGCTGCAAGAGCAAGACCTAAACGAGGAAAAGGGTGAGAAAGGGTTTCTCATTGGTACACACAACTGACTGATCTTCAAGTAAAAGTAGTGTACAGTTTGGCACTCTTTACTGATGAGTGCGTGATTCCCTTGGAATACAGCCATCATACTATCAATCAACAGTTAAAGAAGACAAGATGTGCTTTAAGAAGTGAAGTTGGCATGCATCACAGTAGAATGACATTATATAGGAAATCTTTTACGATCCAACAGTTACAGCTTTAATCATGATTAAACAGGCTTATTAGTAAGGTGACGATTGCCCAAGTTAAACGAGCACATCCACTTAAAATTACACACACGCTTGCCTGATGATAGTTTCCCAATATAGGCAAACCACTTTCAGAAAGAGCATGACATTAAGTCAAGTTTATTTGTTTACTAACAGCACACGAATTGAACTAAGTGCTACTGTGGAAAGCAGGAATAAAACAAAAGGGCACTTGAACAGTAAATGTCACAACTGTATCACCTTCAACTCCACTCGCTTTTGCAAACACTTCAATTGCTTTTGTAGCTTCATGCTGCATGAGGGCAAAAGTTTCTTGTAAACACGAAAACCAATCAGGTGGTAAATGAGAAGAATTACTGAAGTCAGAATAAAATCAAACAATATAAACACAGGTAATCTTGAAAGCAGGTGTGCTATCGTTAACTCAACACCTCTTTGGTTAACCTATAATTCTAACGTGTTACTTTTTTCATTCAAGCAGTTCGTAAGTATAATACCATTGCTTTTTAGAGAGCAGTGAAAAGAAAACTTTAATGTCGGTTGCACCTTGCAACTAATGACATTTCAGTGTTGAAAAGGAAAGGTGGAGGTGAATAACATTTATGCTTCTAAGAAAGGCACTAATATCATCGCGCCATTTTTTGAAGGCTCGTATTCACACCCTTTTACAGTTTACTATTTCGTTTATTGCATTCTTAGCAGATGTAGCTTGATAGTTCCACATGGCACATATTTCACCGAATGGAGTACATTTCCAGTCTGTGACACGTTAACTACGTTTATTACAGTAATGGGACAATAACAACATTACTTGTTCACAGGATCTGTAACTGCAATGAGTTATTCTTTAGAGCCGACTTTTTTATTTACAAGAGGACTCGACCCAGATCCCCATATCGATCAGCTGGCTCTGACAACATTCCTTGTTCCGAGAATTTCTTATTCATTGAAACTTGCAACTAAGTGTAGCAGAGTTGCTTTTCTGATCCAAGTAATTATAACTGTATCGCTCTTGCCTTCTGCTGGCCACATGCCCATAAGTGAAGAGTAGTAAAAGTAGTGACAGACTACAATTGTGTCCACAGCCACAGATCATTTGTAAGTTCTTAACGATTTTGACAAGTAATGTACAGTATCATCTGACCAACATGGTATTGAAAGCTTCATTGCACTGTAATTGTGCCTGCTGTTTCTTCTAAAGGAAACATAATCCAAAGAATTCTTTCTGACAAAGGTGCAATGATTTTGAAAGACAGAAGGGGTGCATATCACTAGCAAGCGCAATTTGAAATGAATGCACACCAACACGCTTAAACTCACGTGCATGTCGACGTGTTGTCCATGAAAGGAGAGCAGCGGAAGCAACCAGCACCAAAAGTAAGGCCAGAAGAAAACAGGCCACGGTGACTTCTGGTAGTATGGCAGCCACTTTAGTTGATCTCGTCACACTGTAACATTTATTTTATTGATGAAATGTTATTATTAATAAAATGTTATCACGAAGAGGCTCTGAGAGATGTGAAAGAAATTCGAAAGCTTGCACTAAGATTGTTTGCCTGAGCATTTTTTCCATGCTAAGCTGACTTCACTAACAAGATCTCTCCCTCACTAAAAGCATAGCACAGCTTTGTGGAAGGCGCGAGCAAGAATGTCAGAACCATGCAACCATATATTACTGAATTCTCACAAATATATATTTTAATTTCGCTACTATTCAAAACGGGGAATAGAAGAAGCTGATGTTCTCAAGGTATGGTGCTTGCTGCATTCTTGCTTAACATTTGCACCGGGAGACATAATACACACAGAAGCAAAAGTGGAAAATGCCGGGTAACAAGTGTGCGATGCAAGCTACAAGTTTATACATAGCGTTTTTTAAAACTATGCCTAAGCTTGCAATTTCCAGGGCAGCTAGCATAATTGTACCCCTCTGACTGGAATCTCAAAGAAGTTGGCATTACTTTCATGAGAACTGCCTAACAAAATTTGTCTAAGCATCAACTAGTTGCCTCATCCACTTCGTGTGAATGATAGCTGGCAGATCCACAAACCACAATACATGCCAACTTAAACCAAGATAAACAACAATGAACGAGATAAAAATAAAAGCTTGAACTACAAAAAAACAAAATCAATTACTCACTTGCTAGTTGTTTCAACAGATGACCTCCTGACTGTGCCTGGGGCCCCCATGCCATCTGGCACAAGGCTAGCAGCCGCGACGACTGCACCAGTGTCCGAGTACTCGCCTTCTTCTAAGGACCCTTCGGCCTGTGAGCCGTCTTGGTACAAATAGTCTTGCTCACCATCGGTTGAGCCCCACACTGGTGCAACATATGGCCCCTCTAGGGTGCCCTTGTCTTCTACGCTGGGCTGCTCGGGAGTGATGCCTTGCTGCTTCCTTGGCTTCAGGAAGTCGGCTAACTTCCCACCGAGGCCAATCTTGTGTTCCACTACGACTGGGGGCCAACCGTAGGCTGCCAGACAAGGACATGGAGGTGGTGAGTGAGGAAGTGGTGAGTGAGGAGGTGGCGAGAGCGGGGGAGGGCTTGGAGGTGTCTCCCTCATCTGCAACACTTGGGGCAAATGGCCGCATGGATAAACCTCCGTCATAGCTGCAATGCTAGTGTGCTGCTGAGCGTTCGAGGGGACCCCCCATGCACTACCAGCAGCCGGTACCACAGTACTTGCCTGAATCATTATCTCGTGCCCAAGATTCCCAGTAGCTTCTGCTGCTTTCCCAGTGAAATCAGGTTGGAAAGGGCCTCCGGGAGGACTTCGGCGGACATCGGCTAACCTGTCTGTCTGGAAACTCGCATCTCGAGCAGGGGATGTGCATCGTGAAGAGCCCGATGGGGACATCCCAAATGGACCTTGATAGTACGAAGGTGATGAGGGTGGAGACACTGGCCGCGACGCTGGTGGCCCTGCAAAAGCCTGTACAGCCGCCTCGTGAAGTGGTGTCCTCATGGCAGGTCCTCGAGAGACTGATCGGGCCCCCACATCTACAGTGGAAGCCCTCACTGCAACTGGCTCTTCTGTTTGAAAGACTGCATCCCTCGTCTGAGCAGCCTGGGAGAGGCGGCCCGGATAGCTGCTTAAGTTCAAAGAGCAGGGATGGTTAACCGTGTTCCTCGAGCAAACAGCAACACACGGGTACGAGGCTGTTTCGGTTCTTGGAGCTGAGACTGCAAATGTTGGTGACAGGCGGTGGCGACCAATTTCACCGGCTTGGGTGCCAGCATTTGCCAGATGAGGAATCTCCAAATTACCAAACATAAAAACGGATGATGCACAACTGCTCAGTGATGGCCTTGAGCGGACGTGGGATGTGGGTCTCCAAGGAAACCTGCGATGGCCTTCAACAACATCATGTGGCCTACTGTCACCAACACCCATGTCCACCATTCCATACATGACATGTGTTGATGTAGGTGGCGGGGATATTGCAATGGGTGTGTCATGCTGCATTCCAAAGTCTTGCATTTGCATGCTTTGGGCACTGTAGGTTATTTTCGCACCCCGCCTTTTCTGTTCATAAATACGCTGCTGTTCATTGTCTTGCAATGGCTTTTCCTGAACTGCGTCAGCATCTCTTGCATGCCAGTCTACTCGACCATAATTATATTGCTGCTCGAAATCGTGCATAACCCTGCTTTGGGTTATGAAAGTGGCCCTCGTAATCTCTCTGTCAGGTTCGTACATGCACTGTGCCCCAAAGTCATACGTCGGCTGCTCTGGCAATCGAAAATCCCTCGTGAAGTCTTCAACGGGATCACGCCCAAACTGCACTTCAGCGTCATGCGAAGGCCTTGGAGGTGCCATGACAATACGTTTAGCTTCTTCGTCAAAAGTTTCATAATTGCACTGAACAATGGCTTCTCGATGTCCATCAGCCTGCCCACGCGTTTGACCTACGTTCACTGTGGTAATGCTTCTTGTAGTGTGGACAAAAGGCTCATAGTTGCATTGTACTTCAATATCATGACGTGGTATTTCGGGCTGCGCTAATGGCAACTGAGAAGCCTGGAAAACATTCCCATGCTGTGCATTGAAATCATGTTGCTTCTGAAGATTCAAGCCACTTAGTGAAGAAGCAGCAGTTGAATGGATGAGCATGCCAGTCTGAATTCCTTCACTTTGTTGTCCAACTGAAATTGTCTGAGTGGTGTGACGAGATGCTAAGCCTAGGGACTCAAGAGACAATGTTTGCACTGCCTGGCTTTCTGTGTGTTTGTAAGGTGCTTGAGTAACGTGCAACTGCAATGGGCTTGCTGAAACCTGTGTCGTTCCATCCACACAAACTGTTCCAGATGCACCAGTTATGGAAGACACCTGAGCTCCCCTAAACACACTGTGTGCCTCAAGGTTGTGTCCTGTGAGCTTCTCTTGCGACGAGGAGGTATTTGTAGTTTGCACTGCCAATGTTACACGAGGATCTGAAACAAGCTTTTTGAGTGTCATTAGTCTTGTCGCCGGATGCTCAGTTGCCTGAATACCGAATGCCACACAAGGTGGGTCTTCCTGTTTCAGCACAGTGTGCACTTTAGACACAATGTGACCTGCCTCGAATGGCCCTCCACTTGCCTGAACCTCAACTTCTATGTGCGGTGGCAGAGTTGGCTGCTGAACAATTTGTACACCAACAACTGGCTGTTGTGCTCCTGCGTGCCCTTGGATAACTTGTGTTTCATCCATTGCACATGGTAATTGGTCATGTTCTTGAGTTGCTTGTACTCCGCATGCCTTACTCTTAACTTCAATGGCTTGCTCCACAGTTTGTAAGTCTACTGTTGCCTGCGGGACATCGAGAGCCTTTCGACCAACATGATACTGATGTGCCATAATGTGTGTTTCACTGCAAACTCTGTCTGGCAGAGGGCTGGGAAGCCTGCAAGGTGGCTCATAAGTTTGCTGGCCAAATGCAACTTCAACTGGCCCCATAACTTCTTGAACAGTTTGTGTTCCATACGTCACACAGGGAGTATCAACATGCACGTTAGCTGCCCCAGGCACAAGCAGTGCCTTTTCATTCCAAAGCTCGTGAACTGTTGGACAGGTCTCTGTTCCCAAAGTTACCTGGGTGATCGGTGTAGCTTCTGTAGGCAGCTGGTCCGACGACATGTGCACCACTTGGGTAATATCAATTCTGCCCTCTCTTTCGGGTGACTTGTCGGCAATGTCTGCATGTGTTGATTCTACACTTACACATCTGGATGTTGGTGCAATGTTCTGCAGTGAGGTCTGTGTAGACAGCACTCTGCGAACTGTGCAAGGATATGGGCCAACGTGTGCTTGCACTTCAACTTCTGTCAGAGATGTTGTCTGTGAAGAGAAACCCTCCATCGATATCCGGCAAGGCAATGATACACTGCGAATCTGCCTCGACGAATGTGTTGGTGCTTGGCGTCTTTTGTGTGACACCAGAATGTCTTGCTGCAGCTGGTCTGTCATGATCTCCTGTTGGATCCGCTGTTGATGCTGGTGCTGTTGCTGCATCATTTGGGAACCTTCTGGCATGTGCGGACCCTGCAGCCACTGTGATTGCCCTAACTGCCATTGCAACCCAGGCCAGAATGGCTGATATGTTGGCCACTGTGGTGGCATTCCAAATGGCTGCCCGTAAGCCGGAGCTTGACCCTGACTCTGCATCATCTGCGCTTGCCATCCAAAGGGTGGTGGCATGGCATACTGCTGTGGCATGTAGCCCTGACCTGTTTGCATGCCAGCATACATTGGTTGTGACACAGGTGGTGGCATCGGCGGTGACAGTGGGGGTGGCATCAGCAGCGTTTGTTGAAAGGCTGACGGTGATGCTGGTTGTGGCCATCCCATGGTGCCCATTGTGTCTCCCTGTTGTGGCCCCATACGAACAAACGTTTCTCGCTCGTGGACCGTAGCCTCGACAATACCAATGGCCGGTTCACTTTCCCCTTCTCTTCCTGGCTCTTCTTCATTGTACTCTTCCGCTGGCGTCTCATCCTCATCACACTCTCCATCTTCCTTGTCTAGCTGTTCCATGTTAACAAATGTAGGCAGGTATGACCCAGCAGGAAGTAATTGGAAGATGCCAGCCACAGGAGCATCTTGTGCTTGCTGCTGCTGTTGCTGCTCAGTGGTGGTCGTAGAGGTCGTTACCTCATCTTCCGTTTCCATGGCAGCCGCAGGAGCATTGTAGCCAGCAATACAAATTCCCTGGTCAGTGAACACAACTGGCACGGAACGACCCATCGGCAAGAATACATTGAACCCTGCTGGTCCTGGAAGTGACTGAGAGGTGACGCCTGATGTGGCAGGGCCCTGCTGCTGCACATTCACCTCAATTTCGGAGTTGGATCCCTGGGCAGCCTGCAATGTGCAATGCACTTGCTCAAGTTCATTAAGGGCAGAATCATTATTATGCACATTTTATCTCACTCAGCTCTGTAGTTGTCTAAAATGCCTTCGTCTTCTTTATCAATGTGGTTCTCCACTAAAAATCAGTGCCGCCAGAATGATGTTCAGGCGAGCAAGGATTTTCATCAAGAATGGAAATTCGGCCGGGTCGCTTAACTAGCAGTGGAACAGTGCACACCGATGACACACAAAGAACAAGAAATGAAAGGGGAACGGCCTTCTTGTGGTACTGTCAGTTTTCACTGTTCTGCACTCTTTCATAGCTCTATTGAAAGGAGTGTGCCACTAAGTCAAGGATCTATAAACTATGATGGGGCTACATTATGCACTGCAGCGATTTCGAAAAGGTATGTTGCATTTAAAACAAGATGTTAAAATTTAGTGCTCCGTGAGTTTTTTATTTATGTTACACCCTTAAGGAAGTCCTTCAAAACTGCAGAACTTTCATATCGCTAAAGGGTCAGGTTGCAAAACCCAGCTGCTTGCAACTATGTGTGTATTTGTGTGTGCGCGCAGGGAGCGTTGCGATACTTTAGCACGGACACCGTGCGTAGACACAGAACACCTATACCAGCATGGACACATGGTGTTTCTTACTTGCTAGGTGTTCAGTGGTTGCTCTAGGGGGCTGTAGGCTCTAGCGCTTCGACGCCATCGAAATCGGGCAGCCGTGGCCGTGCCGCCAGATTACTACAGTCGATGTTTCCGGTTTCTGAGCACTAGTTTACTAAACTACAAACGGAAAAACACTTCGGCCGCAGGCTAAATCAACACGGTCCCAAAGAGCACCGCATTTCTTAAAGCAGTACAGGCATCGCGTTTGCCACCGCTCCTTACTTGACGGCTGCTTTCCTCCTCTTCGGATGTTGTCGTCGTCGTCATGAAAACAGCCTTGGTCACGTCGAACATGGTCGTCGACGTACTGTCCGAGGTGCTGCTGCTGGACCACGTCGAGGAAGAGTCGCCGTCGCGCCGCTTTTGCCCTTGCGATGCCATCGCCGGCACAAGCGCGACAAGTTTTTTACCGGGCTACGGTTATGCAGAATCGAGACGGCTCATCGCGACAGCGCCGAAACATGCGACGGACGGGATCTCTTCATTGAGAGCGATAATTAACCGCTTTCCAAATCATGCGCCTGGGTACCATACCTCCAACCACTTGGCTCCTTCTTCCTCTACATCGCCCATAACAACTTCCATGCTGCATCATCCCACCCCAGCGTGGACTCGACTACTCAAGGGAATTCAGCAAGTTCGAGTACCGGAGTGTGCAACGTACAGCTTCTCGAAGCGCTTTACCCGCTTTACCACTGCAGCAATGCAAAGTCCAGTTTTCCCAGCTTGAAATCTTGCGGGTACTAGCACCAATCGTTACTTGAGGGGGATCGAAACCGAAACCACTCCTGTGCGCCGCACCACAGACCCTACTCGAGAACGGCAAGAACAATTTTGTCCATTAGTGTCTTCTCACTGTTGACGTACTCCAATATTAGTCAACACAGCGGTGGAATTATACAGACCGTCATAGTCATTACGTTATATAATATTTCTAGTTATAAACATATCTTGGAGAGCGCATTGTTTTGGCGGAAATGAAAAAAAAAACCATGAATTATAGTGACAGATTCAAGCATACCTAATGGGGTTTGAGTAGAATTTATATTTTGAAATTGAGTTTGAAAATCACGAAAAACGGGTATGTCGCGCAGCGTAGCCGTAGAGACTTCGTACTGCTATATGGAGTCTTCGGTTTGGTGTGCATAGTCAGATGCTTTTATACACACCATAATTAGTGCTCAGAATTAGAGCAAGCATATTATTAAGCATTCCCGCTCTCTTCTTCTAGTGCTGCCCACGAGGTACGAAGCAAATAAGTTGACACTGCATGAGAAGCGGCGCTGCCTTCGCGGCGCAACCGTGGAACGGTCGCTGAAGGCTGCGACGCATGTGCGCGCAGTTTTTCTTTCGTGTCTGCAAAACCGGTACCGGAGTGTACAGCGCGAATTCGCGAGTGAGATCAGAAGTCATAGCAACATTGATTTCTTTATATTTAGGGCTTCACTAGATTCTTTTTCCCATTGCGGCCTTATAATCGCTATCGGCCTCACCTCCCACTGCAACTCTGTGGCCTGTGAAGGCTCCATAGTCGCCGCAGATGAAAAATTCGAATTTTGTGTTTCGCGGCGTATTCGGCGTTACTACTGGGTGATTAGGCATTCTGACCGGATAAGTTTTCAGTTGCACTGATAAAAGCAGGTACCACAAAAATTGGTTGTCGGTCCCTTTAACGCATGATGCACCACTGCTCACACGAAAGGAGCAATGGCACGCTGCTACTTATGTCCTATTCGTGACGTACACGAAGAGGACATCTGAAGGTGGTCGCTGCATAAGCCTACCTGCCTACCTCTCGCTTCAAGTTGCCGTCCCAATGACGTCATGCTACAAAAAGGTTTTGTGTAACTCCTTAAGTAGAGATGTGTCTTTCATTGCAAATTATGGTACTCCCTTTAAGACGAACTCGAGGGGACCATGACAATTTGTTTAGAAGTGCCACTTGCCCAGGTGCATCCAAACACCTTAAAGTCAATCAATACTTGCAATTGGGAAGCATTACAAATGAAACATTTTTACCAAACTTGAAAACTGTCTTCAAGCATTGGCAAGCAGCCATAAATAACATTTCGTCTATTGATCTTAAGTATCCTCCAGTATCTCCATGCTGCTGGGAAAGGTTGTTCACTAAAGAACTTGAGCAGGTGCAAGCTACCTCCCGTACTCTTCAAAAGCGCTTCAGCGAGAGGTTACCTGTAAGGGCATTTGTCTTAAGAGGATTTCATTTGCATAGAGTCTACGGGAAACCAAGCAAACATATATGTTGTTTGTTATATCCGAGAATTAGTCTTAACGGGAGTTCACTGTATTTGTAATGGCAGAGTCTCTTTGGCATATAAGTCTTGCAATATTTCACTCTATGCACACACAAGAGAAAGATATGCAAAGCAAGTAGGACGGACCCACATTGACAACAGTAAGACAACTCAACAGGGAGAAAAAAAAATTTATTTGCAATGCATGATTTCACAAAAAGCATTATATAAAAGGTTGGGAAAAAAAAGAAAAGTTTTACGATTTTTTTATGTATCGAAGTTTTGCTCTTTTTTTTTCTTTTTTTCTGGTCTGCTCCCTTCCCTCTGATTCCTGGTGGGCCAGTTCACGTGGGTGACGATAAACCAAGAGACCCGCAAGTGCACTG
The DNA here is from genome assembly GCA_013339685.2 of Hyalomma asiaticum. NCBI lineage: Eukaryota > Metazoa > Arthropoda > Arachnida > Ixodida > Ixodidae > Hyalomma > Hyalomma asiaticum. The sequence continues at coordinate 13,167,093 of CM023487.1, forward strand.
GCCGGACCCACAACAAACACAAAGGGCAATGCAAACGGGTGTGCCCTGTGTGGGCCCAGCCGAGAAATGCCCTTACAGGGGCTTGGGCTACCGGTCACCCATAGACTGTGCAAACCCCCGGGCGTCTACGGTGGAGTCGGGAGCTAGGCGGTCGGGTCACTACTCCTTTTTCATGGCCACGTTCTCCTTGGCCTGGTGAGCATGCAGCACGGCAACGGCTTCTTCCACCTGCATACAGCCAGTGGGACAACAGATCAGCGACCAGCTACAGCAGATTTATCACCAGCGAACAAGCCTGTCTCTCTCTTACTTTTTAGTCAAGCCTCAATACTACGAATTACTGAATATAACAAAGCCGTTCCCTTGCATTATTGAATTTGTCACACAGCTGAACCACTTTACAAGGGACAACTAGGTATAAGAGTAATTTGCACAAACGGTCGGCAACCCTATCCCTCTTGTTAGTTGGACTTCTTTTGTAAAAGTCCTGCTACCGAGGACAATCGCTTATAGTGGACAACACAACTTTTTGTCAACAGTCTTTCTTGTAACAGATCTTTCAACCAAAAAACATCTTTTGTAGTCAGTTTAGTTGTGTGCTCACATCGAAATAAAAGATGACCAGAAAATAAAAACATGGCGCCATGCTTATAAGAGACTGTTTGTGTAAGGTACAGAAACTGCTCCCCAGTGCATCTCTTATGAGAGGGTTCAGAAGTATGTCTTCCGGGCTTCAATATGACTGAATAAAAATAATCAGCCACTGTAATGAGTTGAGCCTGGACCTACAGCACAGTAAGCAAGCACCTATCCTGGGTAGTAGGACAACCGGTGAGGGAATGCACACAATATGCGACAATGCAAGAAAGCACCACCACCACTGTTGTCACAGTAGTGATGCACATTCACTACTCACACATGCATGGTTAGGGGGCTGTTGAGATATGCAGAGTTTGCTGACGCAATAAAGGCAAATGAAACATTGCACTCAGCTCTATCATGGATTCCGTGGCATAGGCATGTTGGGCATGGAGGTTAGAACATCTTTACGGCACGAAGTTTGGCTTCTAAAACAAGGACGACAAACAGACGGCCCGTTCTGCTGCGTTCAGTAGGCCATTGTAGGAGCTAAATGTGTACATGCTGGGCAAATTCCCTTGCATAATTAAGCTATTACCGCAAATGTGTTCAGCGAGGTTTTTTTTAACAGGAAGCGAATACCTACACTGGGCCAAGCGCTTTCTCATGGAGCCCGCTAGCGCCTATAAGTCAAAAGTTTGTTTCACTGAATAATTCAGTAACAAAACAAAAAAGCAGCAGTCAGCTCTACCAATAAGTGCTAGTTGTGTGTCAAGTGTACCGGGCAGGTCCTTTTCAACTTCGAATGTGATGACATTTCTCAGAAATATCTCAGCACAGCCAAGTTGTCAGTCTTCCCTGCAAACTTTTCTTCCACGCAGCCATGACCATGCCCTGCCCGCATGGATACAACGGCCAGGTTTGAAGAAGTGTGTTAACGTAGTTTCTACATGTGACCTGCGGCAGTGACCAACATGACATGGCTCACGGCCTCAACAGCCACATCTTCTAAAGTGCAGGCAACTGCTTCAGAGGTTCAAACGCCACCATTACCAGCATTTCTGAGGTAGGAACGAAAGCAGAGTGCGGGCAGGGTAAAGTACAACAGCTGTAGGCAAGCAGTTTTCTCCGACATCATAGGTGGCATTGCAAGACAATTGTTTCCTAAAAAAATGAAAGGGCAAGACAAATCCTTAAATGCCACTTGTCGTTACTCTCCCTTTTCACACTTCCTCTAGTCTGCAATACATATTTGGCTTGCTGATCATGTAAGGGAGTTCACACTGGGTACTTGGCCCGGGGATCCAAAACCACAATAGGATTGTGAGAGACAGCAGTCGAGGGCTCTGGAGATTTCAACCATCTGGTGTTCTTCATGCACTGACATCACGCAGTACACTACCCATTGAGGCAGGCCATGCCGCAGTGGGAAGACTGAATTAATTTCAAGCGCCTGGGGGCTTTTCAAGGGCCTAGGGGATAGATTTTTATTTCTACTATTCACTGCTGCTGTAACTGCCCTAGAGGATGCGTGCAGCTATCTACCAGAATCTGACTAAACACCCAAGGTGAGGCAGAACTCATCCATGGCAGAATGAGAAGATAGAGTACTGCCAATGAGCTGAGCTCGTCCATGGAGTAAAAAGGGGTAATGCACCTATCGTATCTCTTATTAAAATACAGCTGCTGCAGGCAAGAATAAAAGACGCTACTTTGCACCTCAGTGAAGCAGCTGCCTCGGCCAATCACCACCAACTCCTGTAAAACCTACTGCATATTCTCTAGAAATCATTCAAAACCATGCAGCTAGATTCATTCATACTTCATATTCATATGACGTCAGTGTTTCATCCCTCAAAACGGAGTGTAGCTTATCTTTGTCTCGTCGCCGACGCATTGCAACCCTCTCGTTATTTCACAAGTTCTTTCACTCGCCACTTAATCGCTCTCCTTACATTATCCCTGCAGCTCACATATCTCATCACACTGGTCATGCACTACAAGTTTTTCGCCTCGTGCAAAACATTTTCTGCTTCGTTTTTTTCCCAGAGCAGCAAGAGACTGGGACGGCCTTTCCCACGATATCGCCACAATCACCTGCCCATCAAGCTTTGTGCATAAGGTATCACAATTAACTTCACAGTCATCATTGTGACAATATCGTCATTGCATATCAACCCACCCCTTATGCAATGCCCCCCCCCCCCGGGGGTCTTTAAGGTAATAAAATGAAATGAAAAGAGACCCACCTTGGCCTTGAGCGACTCGTGGTGCTCGAGCATGTGCAGCAGCTCGGAGTTGTCAATCTCGAGCAGCATGCCGGTGATCTTGCCAGCCAGGTCCGGGTACATGCGGTGGATCAGCGGGAACAGCCGCTCGCCCAGCATCTGCTTCTGGTCGTGTGGTGTGGCCTCAGCCAGCATGGAAGCGGTCAGGGGCTCTTGGCCTTGAATGTGCACCGCAGCCTGCTGGGTCTGAGACACCTGCTGGGCTGCCACTGCAGCCGCAGCCACCTGCTGTTGCTGCTGCTGCTGGGCGGCCACCTGCATGAGCACGATACAAGGTTGTTAGTGAGGCAACCAGATCCAAACAGTGGCTGCACGGCTCACCCAGCAAGAACTAGGCAGCAATCTCTGAAGGAATGCAATCAGAGTGCAATTTGGCATACTCACAAGTGCGAGATGGCGCTTGCGAGTGTAGTGAAAGATTTTTGCCAATGCAGACAACAGTTCACCATTGCACTTTCTCTACTGCAGGTCATGAACCACCTAGTTAAGCATGACCCCCGGGAGATTGCAAAGAGACAGTTGTGAAGGCTATGCCCTGATCACACTTTGCTTGTGCAACCTCTCGGGCCATGGAACAAAGACACCTTGCAGCACCAGCGTGCATGGCACAGCAAGCTTATGCTGGCAAGCAGCTGTCTGGCTCATTGCATGGCATTAGATGGGAAGCAGAAGTCTGTGGCTTAGAACACAAACAAGTTTGCTTATATTTATTCGCAGGTCAATTTTATCTAATGAAAACGAGCTTTCATGAGCACGCACCTCAGCGGGAATTTCATTACTCTGCTAATCTGATTATTTCGTTATAACAAGGTTCTCAGGCAGATTTCTTGCACAGACACCATGAATACAGCCCCTTGCTGCACTGGTACCAAACAAAGTCACATAGAAGGACATCAGTGAACAACATCCAGCGGTTAAAAAAAATTTCCAAATAATAATAAAGGAGAAAGTGCTCCAACGCAACATACCCAGATCCCAGATGTGCCTTGAACCTACCAATAATAAATTACGACTGAAAGAAAAGATTGACGGAGCATACAGGAAAATCTAGCTTGAACTGCCACTGTGCTGTGTCCTCTACACAGGCGTGGGAGTATTTTACTTTACCAAAAGACAACTGACCAAACAAGCAGTACTTTCTGCACCACCTTGGTAACTATGCCTTTTTCTCACACCGAGTGGCTTGAATACGAGAGCTACACAGCATGAGCTGTGTTACTGCTAACATTGCTCACCTGGAACGGGGCAGCAACTGGTGCCGAGACCTGCTGGACCTGGGGCGGATTGCGCATGGTCTGGGTGTACTTGTAGGTCGGGCGTGGACCACCAGCTGTCTGAGGGGCAAGGCCAGCAGGACGCGGACCCATCACCCGGGGTGCCGATGGGGCCTGCTGGGGCGGGGCCTGTTGAGGAGGCGGAGCCTGCTGCCCACCTGTGATTGGCCGTGCGCTGCCCAGGGCTCCCCGCTGTGGCTGTGTTGCCAGAGAAGGGCGTGGCTGCCGTTGGTAGGGCAGTGAGGTAGGGAAGCCGCCCTGAGGCTGGCCACCCTGGGGTCCGCCAGCGCCTGCCTGAGGTCCCCCAGGTCCACGCAGCTGCTGCTGCTGGCCCGTCCATCGGGGAGTGGCACGCATCTGGGCCGGTCCCAAGGTAGCTGGAAAATAGCTGCGCTGGGCAGTTTGGTGAGGCATGGTGGGCACGAAATAGCCCGCTGCACCTGCACCACCTGGAGGGAACATCTGTCCCATCTGCATGCGCATGCCTGCAATGCGGTGCATGTACTGCGAGGCGAGATGTGCCTTGCGGTCTTCTTTGCGCTGGGCCAGAGCGACGTAAAGTGGTTTAGAGACCACGATACGGCCGTTCATTTCAGTCACAGCCTTTGTTGCCTCCTCCGGCGAGCTGAAGCAGACAAACCCGAAGCCCTTGGAGCGGCCATTGCCGTCGGTCATTACCTTGGCGCTGGTAATGTTGCCAAACGGAGCGAACTCTTTCCGGAGTCGCTCATCGTCCAGGGCATCATCGAGGTTCTTGACGTACAAGTTGACGCCCTGGTAGCGATTGAGCCGCTCCTGCTTCAGCTGTTCGAAGTGGCGTTTTAGCTCAGACTGGCGCTCTGCCTTCTTTTGGGCACGCCCAACGTACAGCACTCGACCACCCATTTCCTTGCCATTGAGCTCTTCCACTGCACGCTCGGCACTTTCGGGGTCCTCAAACGAGACGAATCCAAAGCCCCGGTTTTTGCCGTTCTCGTCTGTCATCACTTTGGCGCTGGTGATCTTGCCAAACTTCTCGAAGATGACCATGAGCTTCTCATCGTCAAGCTCATCACCAAAGTTCTTTATGTACACGTTGGTGAAGCATCGGGCCTTGTCGCCAAGCATCTTCTCGCGCTCCTTGCGGGGGATGAACTTGCCCACATAGACCTTCTTGTTGTTCAGCAGCATGCCGTTCACTTTGCTGATGGCCTTGTTAGCGGCCTCTTCGGTCTCGAAATGGACAAAACCATATCCCTTTGAGGATGCCTCTTCGTCTGTGGCCACGCGACAAGACAGGATGTTCCCAAATGCGGAGAATGTGTCGTACATGGCCTTGTTGTCGATAGTCTTGTCCAGGTTCTTGATGAACACAGTTTCCGACGCCGGACTTTCGCAGCGATGGGTCTCGCTGTGACCACATGATACGGATCGGCTTGCTTTTGATAGGGTCGAAGTTCATTGTGTCCAGGGCACGCTCCGCTGCAAGAAAATGCAAGCAAATGAATACATAATGCCAAGCCTTACATTGTTCATTATGCAAAAACATCACTATAAGGTGCAGAAGGAGACCAAAAAAAAAAAAAAAAGAAGCTGCTAGTGTTTTGGCGTGTGTTGGAAGGCCACTGTAAAGGTGGTAACACCATTGCAATTTCCTAAGAAAGCCGGTCATTCCTACAAAAATAACTTGCAAGGGCATGCATGTGGATAGGTGACACGTGTGTATAATAAGGCCAATCGCATGTCATAAGAACCAGCAATATGAACACCCCATTCTTGTTGTGCACTGTTAACAAAGGGCTTTCTTGCAACATCAAATAGTGAAACACGAAAATGTGAACCCTGTGACAAATGGCACCGACATTTGGACGCCCACGTGGCTTAAAATTTTTGCCATATCCTCTGAATAGGAAATGCAAGCATTAAGGTGTGTTCAGACGTAAGCCTTGAGGGTTATTAATCAAATTTGCCTATCAGGAAAGGCGATCACCTAGCAGAAATGTTAACCGCATGTTTACCCAATACATATCGGTGCTCTTGCCTTATAAGGCTTCATTAATTTCTGCACAGTCCCTGCCTCTCGCCAAGCCGCCTACTTTTTCCGAACTGGGACTTGCATCCCCTGCAATCTGCGGAGACCACAACAATTTGAAAGGACGCAACCTAGAACACAAGGCCGGGGCAACTTACGACCAACTTGCATGTGTCGCGCCACGCCTCTCGCAGAGAAGTGACAAAAAGGTCAGCTTGCACTAATAGGCAAGAACACAGACTAATTTTGACAATTCTCGAAGACACACACTGCCGGTGGCCGACGCATTACAAACTTGCACTTGGATAGATAGATATTAGGAGCGTCCCCTTTTATAACGGGGCGGTAGCTGGGCCCACCAAGCTCTAGTCTTATTTTTTTTCCTCTACAAACATTTCTTTTCCCGAATCACATATATTTTCAAACTAATTTTTCTCCTCGCCTCCCTTCTACAATGGTTATCACTGTGACTTGTTTTTTACTGGAAGATGAATAGAAGTGGCTTGTCGTAAAGTAAATTTTGTAATACTGTGACGGAACTTTTCTAAATGAAGCTTTTGTTTCAAGTATCAACGAGGACATTCATTGTGTCATGTTCAACAGTCTGTAACTTTGCTTGGAAATGGCCTAAGACAATGACATATGCTTCTTGACACACTGTTAATATCGTCACTTGATTCTCTGGGCTGTGAGGACTGGTTAATTAGCTAATTAGGCCCCAATAAAATAAATTAATTTTCGATGTATTGTAAAAACTATTCCTCACAGAACAAAAATGATTACATTGTTGAAATAGGCAGTTAAATCTGCATTAACTGTGAAAATTTCAGTTAAATACTCCAAATAATAAAAAAAAAATTTGCAAGGCGCAGTGTCCCCCTTAAGAGAGGCGGTCTGAGTTTCCTCCATTTGCTGGAATTTCGCCATAATCGCACAGTGGCTACATGACACTTCTACTTCGCATGCCCTATCATCTCCGCAAACATCTACTTTAATGACTCCCACGCCACTTCGTACACTTCGTTTTTTTCACCATGATTAGAGTGATGAACGGTCACACACTCGTCAAAAATTAGGCCTCCCAAAAATTCACCACGCACACCTCATGCGGTTATTAGCGGTGCGCCCCTACACTGTTCTAGGCTTCAAACGTACATTTTACTAATTCATCCAGTACACTGCACGAAAAATTCACGTATACAAGAAATCAGTAGGCTGCAAACGTACTGCAAGCTAAATGTCCCGATATTCGCAATGTCCGCGAACTATAGGTGGCGCGCAAGTCGAGCCAACATGGCTGTCTGGAGGAGGATTGACTATCCGCATGCCCGGAGTGTACGCCGTTCGCCGCGTGTCGTACGGAAGCTTCAACGGGTTTTGCACCATGTCCTGACACAAATTAGCTTCCTTTTGCGAAGCCGATTTCATTATTGACCATTTTGGAAACATCTGTGAAGGCAGAGCTGTTGACATCAACCTCATCTTACGTGGTGCCCACAGCACAAAGTCGATCTGCACACCGCAAAGAAGTCGCAGTGAAATGGCAGAAAGATGTGACCAAAAACTGTCACTTGCAGATCCAGAGGCATGCCGTGCACCTCTTCGCGTACATCGCGAAGACACTCGCAGGATCCGTTGAAAGTACACGCGTGCAAACTGCCTTGTGTCACACGGACGAAGCTTGTCACTGTAGATCGCAACCGACTGGGTGATATTTTTTTAACCGTATTTTCTGCACAGTGAGCCACCGAAGCGAGTAAATAGTGGCGTCACACAGGCACATGTGATAGCTACTGGGATCGATCAGGGTTACATTTCTTAATCGCAATCAACGGTGGTCACTGCTACATGGTCCAACGTAATCATGATAGAGCTTAGCGCTGGCGTGGGCCGAATCGGGAGTTCGGAACCGAATCGCGATGCGCACATGCCGATCATCTTGGGATCAGTGTATCATGCTTGACAGGGCGATCAACAGTGCACGCGTACCAGCACCTGTTCCAGATAGAGCCAAAACAGGATCGGCCTAGATCGTGATCGAAAATACCCGTTTAATGTGAATCGATGTCAGCATTGACTGAAATATAAACATTCGTTGTTGTGTGCGACTGCGTGTAATATGTGAAAAAGAAAAATGCGAATACCACGCAAACAAGCAACTTTGCGGCTTGCAGTGGTTCGCAGATGTCTCTTACATTTAACTGCCGCGTTGTCACGCTAGCAGGTGCGCGCCATTCCTTCTTTCGCAACGGTTAGAGGGAGGAATGCAGGGTTTTCTCGTTGTGAACAGCTCAATTTGTGCACTGGGGCACGCAGCACACTGGGTTACTGTTGTGCTTTTTGCATATCACGCGCAAATGCATACACAACAGTGCGGCAGCGACGGACAGTACAGCGCGTCGTCTGCCTATCCTCCTCGTGGCATTTCTGCCGTGCGCCTCGGTGCGGACAGTGCGAATATCCTCAATGCACAAAGGCAGTTCTCCCGCCTTGTGCAATGACAGCGTGCACAAATAAAATTAGAAGTAAAGGTGGCCCAAAATGGGCACTACTAATTAGATCTCTTCAGTTTACTTCCCCCGATCGATCTTCTTATCACCCAATACAACCTCCAACTCGCACAAACAACAGCACCAGTAAAGGCCGACCACGTGGCCTTGAAAATTAGAAATAAAAGTGGTCTAAAATTGGCACTACTAAATCTCTTCAGTTTACTTCCCCCGATCGATCTTATCACCCAATACAACCTTATCCAACTCACACAAACAGCGCCAGTAAAGGCCGACCACGTGGCCTTGAAAATTAGAAATAAAAGTGGTCCAAAATTGGCACTATTAAATCTCTTCAGTTTACTTCCCCCGACCAATCTTCTTATCACCCAATACAACCTTATCCAACTCAAACAGCGCCAGTACAGGCCGACCACGTGGCCTTGACAAAAAAAAAAAAAAGCAGACCCGTGCTCGGAGAAATGCCGGACACAAAGAAAGGCGCAACAAGAAAAAAAAGAAAGACTCCTCTCTTACCCGGTCTAAAAAGATAAAAAAAAACGCAAGCAAAAAAACACTTATCCAATACAGCCTAACACTACCTATCACGTGGTCTCGAAAAGAAAAAGGAAAACCGGTGCGCGGGTAAAATACTGGACACAAAGAAAAGCACAAGAACGAAAAGGCTACTTTCCTCTACTATCCAATGTCAAAATGCAGAGAAAAATCATGCAGAAACACTCATCGACTGGCGTCTTCCGGGAGCTCTAGCTACGCACGTCCTTCCGCTGTGACGACCGACTACCGACCGAATTTCCCTTATTTTGGCCTAGTAGCGCTTCTGGCAGCAACTTGAAACATCTCGACACACAAAAGACATGAGCAAGGCGCACTCTGCAGGCTCGTTTACAGGTGTCACCAACCGCGTGGCAACCGCATGCGCACTTTTAATTTCTGGTCTGTATCCGCGACTGACAACGTAGAGACGTAGTCGTTAGCACGCGCGTGAATTCTACCAATCGAACACAACGGCCTCGACCAGCGAGGGCAATCTAAACGGTTGACTCAAAAGAGACCTTAAAAATCTTGCATTTCCTTCACAAGTGCAAAGCGCTGCCTACGTGTGGAATCTCGGCCACGCCAATTTGACAGCATCCGCATGCGATATGTGGGTCACTGATCCAATGAAAGTGTTAAACTCGCTTCTAGACCGAATCCCTTCGGTAAAGCCTAACGCAAGCACCGAGGACGCCTACAAGAGGCAAGCAACGAGCGTACTCACCGTCAGCGGGCTGCTGGAAGTTGACATATGCGTAGCCGAGCGACCGCCGAGTGATCATGTCTCTGCAAACCCTAATCGAAAGCACGGGACCCGCCGTGGAAAACTTCTCAAAAAGCATCGCCTCCGTTACGTCCGGGTGCAGGTCGCCGACGTAGAGAGAAGCCATCGGGTAGTTGGGACCGCTGGGGTTCATCTTGCCAGGTTCGGGACGTCTTCGGTGATGAGCTCGCCGTAATCGAAGGGGGATCCGCCTAACCCTAACTCCAACGCGACAGTTACAAACTTTTTTAGGGCTGAACTCGGGGAAACAAGTTCAGGTTTTTGCCAAAGTTTTACAATTTTTTTTACGTTTTTCTGTTTTATAGATTTTTTTTGTATTTTTTAGTACTTAGCCGTAGCGTACACAGAATTTAACTATTTCCCCCACGTGAACGGCCTACCATTGAGTCATGGGAAAAGAAATGGCGGAACAGCTGCGCTCGTACTATATTTATGCGGCACTGTGTCACTCCGCCGCGCGGCCCTCCCGTTGCACGTTAGTTGCAGAGGTAAATTTTTCGCCACGTGAGGTCTTCGAGCGCTGCTGCATAATCGTCAACCGGTGGTGTACTCGCCGACGGCTACTCTGAAGCACATTTTCTCGCGTTGGCCATTTAATCAATGCACTACATCGTGCGCGGAAGGAAAAGAAAGTGCGCCAATGTGTCACTCCGCCGCACGGCCTTCGCTTTCGCACGTTTAAACTTCAAATACGCTGATAAAATTTATACCACGTAACTGCGTGCGAGTATTGCCCCGTAATCTCTGACGGCTATTCGTGAGAATCGCTGTTTAGTTAACTGATTACGCGGCGCACTACATTCTGCGCGTGCGGAGGAAGAAAAACATTGCGCCGTGACGTCAAGAGAGCAAAAAAATCCCGCAAAATCAACCGGTTGAGTGGCGCTGTGATCGCCAGTGATATCGATTTCTGCCGCTCCCTTGGATATTTTATTTTTCATGTACGTACCGGGCCGGTCAATCGTACGAGACCTTGACGGTGAACCAGTGTTGTAAACGTTCCTCCAAAACAGGAACGAAAACTCGTTCCTTCACAATTTTGTGACGAGTTCCCGTTACAAGTTCCTCTCATAGAAAAGCAACGCGTTCCAGTTACATTTTGAAAATTGGAACGTGTCGTTACATTAACGTTACATTTGATTTCTAAAATTGAAAATTAATCGTGAAGCAAATTAAAGTGAACATATTAAATCTCGCATCGAACTACGTATAATTGAAGAATTTTATCGTCACCGGCGGCATATTATCTGGAGACAAAGAAACACCCAAACAGACGCTCCGAGGTAAATATTTTCAAGGAAAATAAGGACTATTCTCTTTTAACTTCTCACATCTTGGCCAATCCCCCAGGGTGTGTATGTGCCAGAATTGAAGACAACAACAACAAGAAAGGCCGGGAGGTTAAATTATTCAATTTTTCCCATTATGTGAATCATTAGTTTCTCCTCCCCCCATATTACATCAATACCACTTCGCCATTTCTCTGTGTAGATTACTGCATTCCTAAATATAAAATTTTTTAGCACCCAATTCTTGGCCAATCCCCCATAGTGGGCGTGCGTCATATATTGTCAGGTGAACAAGAACAAGGTTAACCTGGGCTGAGCCCGGTAGGCTACCCTGCACTGGGGAAGGGGGGAATATTTTCAAGGAGCACCCAACATACTATGGACAACTCCACTGCAACTTTGGCGCTAGAGTCTTCAGATGCGTAACCAGGATAATGCGCCTCCAATGTGCAAATAGGTAGTTACTCACATGCAAAAGCGCACATGACAGATGGTGCATCCAACACTAAGAGCTAGTAATAGACCTTTTGATTTAGGATAGTATACAAAGGTTCGTGCCTGACCCATGGCATTGCGCGCAAATACTGGAACAAGATTCCCAGAAGTCGTCAGCATTCCCGATCCTAAACGATTTTGCTCAAAATTGGTGGCCCTTGTAGCATTTTAATAAACTATTTGGCAATTCTGGATATATTGCTTTTACTTAGTTCTCATCCCTTTAAAGTATTTGTGATATAGTGAACTCTTTTTGTTAATTATAGCTGCGCTGAATGTATGCCGGTGTGAGGAATTTTATTAATGCTATCTCGTGCAGTTTACCGCCGAATTAAATAACATGGGACTGTTTTCTTCTTCGTGGCATTAGAAATAAGCATTACTTGCATGTTCAGTTTGTAGGCACGACAAGGCAAGGTTGAAATGCTGTTGTTGTGCACGAAATAAAAGAATAACCTCACATGCATAATTTGACGGCACACCAACCGAAAGTGACCCACACCACACAGGCACAATTGACTAATTAACAGGACATTCCTGTGTAGCTAACCCTTTGGTCGCGTACTGATGGGAATGAAACGAAACCATAGTTTTTATTAGAAACAAACTGGGCATCTCACAACATAATTGACCAGGTCCGAGTTAGAGTAACGTTAAATTCGCTCAGCATTACAAACATGCACGCAAGCATGTTCAGCACACTTTCGCGTTATCACGTGCATATATCCTTTTGAAAAGCCTTTCGTTTCTGCTTTTTGCTGAAGGCGTAGGGCTGTTGACGCTAGATTAAGGCACAGCCCGTTCAGTCCAACTAAGATACCTTGATGAGATTGACGCACAGAGTGTCTTACAAGTATGGACAACCATGGCCATAACCGCGTCCTCAGAACCAATGCGGCGAGACGCGATATAGTAAAGCACCCGTTGAAAGTGTTTTAGTTCGGAGTGAGCCCTGGCAGCGGGATCATAAGGGACGAAAGGAACTTTGCTGTTGCACGCAGTTCCTCCCGCGTTGCCATACACCCATACAGGGCTGGCTGATAGCCGGATACTACTTGTACAGTAGCAATAGTAAGCAGCCACCGCCCAAGAGTAGAGGGATACCTTGACGTCGTGCGGCCGCAGCGAAGGGGAAGCGTCATCCTCATCGAATAATCGAAGCCGCAATAGAATGGCGTTTTCGTGCGTGATTTTCCATGAGGGAGCGATAGTGGCGGCAGGAAAACGGGGACTCCAGGGAGGGCTTCTTGTAGCCCAGCCTATCCACCTCGCATGATGTGCTGCGTATGTGCGATCGTCGTGGAGTGGAACGTGTATAGAAGGAACGCCGTTCCCTTCGCCGTTCCTTGGTAAGTGTAACACGTTCCCATTACAGTTCCACCAATCCCAAATGGAACGATGGCGTTCCTTCGTTCCTCCCAAAAGGAACTCGTTCCTTGGAACGACGTTCCGTACAACACTACGGTGCGTACAACACTGCGGTTTTGGTATGCGCAAGCAGCATACCAAAACGTGGAATGCCCTCCTGTTTACCCGAACGCACGCACAAGGAATACGTAAAAATTTACTACGGCTTTATTATACCCCAGCAACAGTTTTTATGTTACCTTCGGTGTGCTGTTACAATTTTACATTGCAACGTAGCTTGTCCCAACTACTGTCGTGCATTTATTAAAACAACGGAAAATCACGGTGCCAGCGTGATTGCCAGCGATCAGCGTGGCAACTTCGTTGCAAATGTACCTAAGGTACTGCAACATTTGCGTGCGATTACTATTGCGCTCACATATTGCTGTTTAACCTCTCAGTTCGAGAAAGAAACAAAATAAAAACGCAACACATAAGAAACGCTATATAGAAACACCCACAGCGTTCCATTCAACTACATCAGAATGAATTTGAAGACGGGCAACGTACAGTTAAAACAATGTAAAGCCCTAAGGTGAACACATGGTACAACAACATGAGGCAGAGGCACGTGTTCTATTTTTTCTTCTTCTTTTGGTCTCGAGTCCAACAGCAAAAGGCAGGCCAGAGACGATAGACAGTTCTCCTAAATCACACTGGACCCAGTTTGTACCACAGCACCTTGACACCACTTGCAGCAGTATTATTTCTCGGGGCTTGAGATATGCACAGCAGTGCACCTCCCGCCGCCATGTGCACTGCCGCTAGCGCTGCAGGCTTTTGAAGGCAGCCACCTAGCTACATGTTGGTAGTCGGTGATTAGTAGACTATTTCTTCAGTGCTCCTCTTCTTCCTGGACAGCTTCAGGTAGAGGTAGTCACCTGCCTTGTCAATAACACTCAGGGCCTGAAAGAAAAATACAATGCAGTGCTCAGAGTTTCTGCCACTACCACAAGCCCGTCACCTTTGCAATAGGTGAACAGAGCAACAGCTACAGATAGGAGAAAATCATGACGCTGCACAAGTTACAGATTGCCTGTCTGTGAATCTTCAGGCTGCTCTTTTCGCATCTTTGTGACCTCAAAATTAGTGCTTCTGAAAGTAAAGCCTGAATTGCCTGCACTCGTGTCATGATTTTTTTTTTTCTCCCAGTCTCTCAATTGTTACACAAATAACTTAAAAGGATGTAGAGGCCAGCTAATTGGTATAGATCCATTTGAACATCCTCGTTCTCGCCCTTGGTGTTTGGGCTTCTATAGCGCAGTTCGGTTTAATGTCTTCCATAACGAATATTAACAGGCCCAATATCCATGCTCCAAATTATCTATAAGCATCCCAACCACAGCTTTCCGAGGATGGGTGGTTGCTTAAACAAGTCAAAATTCTCATGCAAAAGCACACCCTTCTGAGCCTGCCACCACTAATATGCAAGGCACACGGCTAATGTCCCACTACAGCCTGCTCTGCAAAGAAACATAGTTCACTTCTGCAGCACAGCTTCTGTCCCAAAACGTCCATCAGAATTTATAGTTGGGCAAGCTGGTAATTGTTCATGATTAATTTTGTAGCAGGCACAGTAGAGGAGACACACTGAAAAAAAAAAAAAAAAAGACAAGTTTGTCTTCCTTCAGTATGCCTGTCTGGCATGTAAACTACGAAATACACCTTGAACTGAAATGTTCATGTTCAGTGGCCATTTGTTTAAAGTAAAAGACGCACAGAAGAACTTCTTATTAAAGGGGAACTGTGGTGCTTTATTCAGCATATTCTGATATCACTGTTTTCCAATGGTAGCAGGAAGGGTGGTACCAATTTGGTCAGAAACTCACCAACATTTTAAAACCGAGTGAACAATGTTCAAACTGAAACCAAGACGGGTTGATGCTTCTTGCAGCATATGCGACAACATCACAGCTTTCCCCTTCATCAGAAATACAAACTTCGTGCAACAAAAATGAAAGCGGCAATGTCATCCGAAACTCTCACTACACAAAACTCTGGAAATGTGATCATTTGTACATACCACGAGAATGATAACTAGTACATGGATATGTTCGATGTTTGTGCTTACAACTTCAGACATTCTCATGAATTTTGTTTACTGCGCTTTAATGTGCTTGTATAGGTTTGAACTTTCAAGCAAGCCTACTGCTGCCCACACACAGAATTGTTGTGACTTGGTACAATTATAGCACAATATTCTGTTGAAAAACGGCATAATGCAAAAGTTGCCAAGCCACTTGAAGCAAAGAGGACCAAGTTTAGACAAATCCAAACCATTCTTCCCATACAGGCTTTATTCACAATACCCAGCAGCTGCCAAAGACGCTCACAACAGTTCCCTCTGAAAACTACGCAAATCACCTATGACATCCATTATTTTGTTATAACCCATCTCGCTAATGACGAGATTTGCCCATGGGTGGTATTGAAGCTGTTAGAATGGCCACATACCACAAAACGATAAAGAAAAGAGGCTATGCTTGCACACATGGACTGTACCTACGAACAAATAAGTGGTTCGAAACCATACAGATCTCTGGATTCTTCATTTATAACTGTTGAATACCAGGAAGCGGAGAGCAATGACCATTATTCAATCCTGGGTTACAGAGGCAGGTACATCTTTCTGGTGCGAAGGCTCAACGTAGTGACTGCCTCCTCGACTTCTTGCACGGTGCCTTCAGGTGGTCTGTACAGTTTAGCCACAACACAAGGAAAGCAGATACAGCTGAGCCTCTTCATAGAGACATGCCCTAGGGAGCAGTTCCTGTCTCTTGTATGAGTGGTGCCTTGTAAGCAGGGTACCATGTTTTCAATTTCTCATGAACACTTATTTCTATGTGCGCACACTATGACTAAACTGACCATGAGAGAAAACTAGAATTTGATGCAAAATGTTTATTATATACAATTTGCCTTAATGTTGGGTGATTTGCTTGTGGCACTCTGTGCATCAGAACACGTTTCATGCTTTCTATGCCACAACTTTATCTCATAGTAACTTGGTTATTATTTCCTTTGTTTCCACAACAAATTGACTGTACAATGAATTAACCTCTGAATGTCCATAACAAGCAAAATCGGTGACACGAAATTTAAGGACAGCTTGTCCTTTTTAACCGCTTGTCCTGGGGAGCATGTCTGTTACAAAGAAGGTAGAAATAATGGGAGAGAGAAAGCAGCCAAGCATGTGAGTAAGCAGTGTCTCTTATACCCGCCTGTTTCTTATATAAGTGCTTCTTATAAAAGGATTCAGCTGTATGTAACGAATTATTTGTTATAATTAGGTAAATAAGCACGAGCATTGCCATCAAAACAGTGATACGAGCATGTGCCTCCAATGCAATATTGGATATAATGAAGGTATTTCCATGGTAAAGTTTGACTTATTATAACGAGATCTGACTGTAGGCTCACCACTGCCTGCCCTTTTAGCCACTCTTCGGCTACGACCACTGCATCAAACTGCACCACTTTTGAGCTGGGTGGGATGCAGGCAGCCTCACCTGGTCCAACATTTCCTTCGTGTGGGAGGCTGACATGCAAAAACGAGCCCGTGCTTCCAGGAGTGGTGTTGCGGGGAAGCCAACTCCAACCGTGGCGACACCCCGCTTCATGAGATAACGCACAAGGCCCCTGTAAAGAAAGACCAAAGCAGAGAAGACGACAAGAATGTTCAATAACGTATCAGCTTTGGCTAGTTGGTATAGCATTCTTATACTTTCTTTCATTACAGTATAACCGCATACAACAGACCTTGATACATAGCAGAGGAGATGTTAGTCTGTTGTAAAAGAAGTATGCAGATTCCAAATACTGTTGCAATAGACTTATGTCGACACTGAACAGGTCTGTTGCAATAGGAGTGAGTCACGAGTCCCAGACATGGTCAAAGAACAGATTTATTCCCCTCCGAGTTTCCCGAAAGAAGCTTGTCAGCTTTGAATGTGCTGTACAGCAGACTGTTTGTATACCGTTCATGCCTCCATCATTACAAGGCTGTTTCACTTCATCTGCCGCCATCTCACTGTGTTGATCCCACTGATGTCCCTGTCCTGAGAGTATGCCAAGCGATATTTGAAGTTGGAGGCTCTTCATCTTGGGATGTCCACGGCACAGAAGTCCAATGTAAAGAGTGCTAACCAGCTTGATGACCATTACATCCAAATGTTTGTTGTATCAGAATCTATTGCACAAGAACAGTTATGAATGGAAATGGTCAGCATAACAAGACATGTCGGTATGTTATGTACAAATGTTTGTTGCAAGCAGATCTGCTGTAACAAGGTTGTACTGTATCGCTACACAATGAGGGAGTCCCACAAGCAGCTGGTGAAAGACATCCACAATGACGAGACAAACATAGGAAGCGAGTTGCCTACTATGACCCTCGCCGTCCGGACAAGTTGTTGTTATGTGGGGTTTAACGTCCCAAAATCAGCTCTGATTATGAGAGACGCCGTAGTGGAGGTCTCCGGAAATTTCGACCACCTGGGGTTCTTTAACGTGCACTGACATCGCACAGCACACGGGCCTCAACATTTCGCCTCCATCGAAATGCAGCCGCCGCAGCCGGGATTCGATCCCGCGACCCTCGGATCAGCAGCCGAGTACCATAGCCACTAGACCACCATGGCGGGGCCCAGACAAATTGGGAACAGCCTAAGTTTTTCTGCCTAATTAGATGCTGAACTGGAGGGGGCACATGAGTGATACCGATGTTTCAGCAAGCTGATTTGTTTTCTCGAGGGGAAGCCCCTCTATAGAACTGTAACATTTCTCGTCCTACCACTATTACTGGTCATTTAAGACTTCCCACTTCTCTTAATTTACAGTCACGTTCTTGCCAATAGAGCAAAGAAGTGAAGAGTAGAGCAGGAAGAGGGATACAACATTTAAGTAAAGGCATTTTGTAACACAAAATGAAAAAGTTTAATGTACGCAATGCATAATACTTAAAAACAGGAGCATAACATAATACTTAAAAACACAATACAATTATACGTTAAAGGGACCGACAACTGGCCAGAACATGTGAACGGACCTTTGTGCATTTTGAAAGAACTTGAATTATAGTGATGGAATTGAGCACCCTTTTGCAGTTTGATCATGATTTGCATTTTTAAATTGAACTTAAAGATTGCGGCAATTGAAACGTGGCGTAGCCTGGTGGAGACGCCTTAGTACTGCTATTTGGAGTCTTTGAATGGCCGTACGTCGCCTGTTGGTGTTCATACGACCTTAACACCGCCTTAAAGTTGCAGTCGACACATAAAAACGAGTCTCCGCTTTACTGTTTGCTTTCTACGCAGTAAAAGGAGTCGATGCCAAGAAGCAGCAGTGCCTTCACGGCAAACGAAAACCTGTTTTTAACATCGGTGCATGTGCTCAGTGGCTCCCAGGCACAGCGCGCATGCGCTCTGTGAAGGCACAGCCTGGCGCGAACACACTCAACAGCTGTCAGCCGCCGTTTGCAACATGTGTTGCTTGTAAAACACCACAGGCGAAAAAGTTCTCATAAAAATGTTTCATGGCGTTTTTCCCATTGTCTTTGCGTGACTGCCCACTTTGACCAGTAAGCTTTCCGTTGAAATAAAGAAAACAGGTGCCTTAAAAATTGGTTGTCGGTCTCTTTAACAACACATCTCTCGTGCTGAAGCTGTGCACAGCATGCTTCTCAACGACAGGCAAAAATAAAAGAAGAGAAATGGATCAAGGGCTCACTTTTTTGTCAGGCACAACCTAACGAAGCTAAGGAAAGCAGAGAGGACATTATTTGTAGCTTTGTAGTGTAGAGCAGCTATTACAACATAAATAGAAAAGAAAGAAAGTGAACAAAAAACCCAGCTGCCATCAGTAGGGACGGGCCCTGAAGCCTTCTGGTCCGTGTCCGAACCACCACTGACAGCAACTTCTTTTCATCTACACTAATTCCTTTCCATTTAGTCATAATTACTACACTTCAGTAAAAAGAACTACAAATAATGTCCCCTATGCCTTCCTTGGTTTCACTGTCTGTTAGTTCAATTAATTTGCATCATCTACAGGAAACTTATACATTCAAACTGACAAAAGTTAATTTCGCAAGCTCCATGTGTCTAAAATGATGTACAACTCACACGGGACAAAAGGCCCACGTGCAAGACACTCACGCAATCTTGGAAGGCAGGTAGAGCATGAGAGGGACAACGGGTGAGTCCTCGTTGCCGTAGATGATGAAGCCCATCTGCTGCAGGCGGCGCCTGAAGTAGTGCGTGTTGCGTGCCAACCGCTCGATGCGCCGCTGCCCCTCGCCGTCTCCAGTCTCGCCCATGATGACGCGGCAAGTGGAGATGATCTGCTGCGCCACTGGAGCAGTCATGCTAGCCGCGTAGCAGAAGCTGTGAGACTGTGCCCGCAGGTGATCTATGACTGCCTGCAAATGGTCGCACCACAAGCAGAGGTGAAGAGCCGGCTAGAAAACAACCTATGCGGAAATAGAAAACGAAAAAGCCTCGGCTGGATTAAAAGCCTCCGCTGTGTCATGCGAGTTCCACGGCCATAACAAGTTGCTGCCACATATCAGAGCCACACTCGTATTAATAGAAACTAGGGGTCAACACTAAAAGAAGAAGAAGAAGAAGAAAGGAAGAGCTCAAGGGTGTAGTGATGTAACCCATAAGATGGGTCCTCCTTGTTCTCCATTCCACTGTGTAGCTTCCAGCACACACATCACACTGGAGTAGCATGCAATATCTATGTGAAACTCCACCTACATTCAACAGATTCGAAACATGTTTGCAAGAGAAGATACGCGAGGCAATGGAGTCCAACAGTGGGGTCAGGCATTTTGCAGCAATTTCGAAAGGCTTTGCAGGGACAGACAGGCACTGCCTTACAACTTACCTTTGACCCTGCAATGTAGCCGCCTGCAGCCCCAAAGCTCTTAGTGAAGGTGCCCATCAGCAGGTCGACGTCTCGCGGGTCAAGCCCAAAATAGTCAACCACTCCCCGTCCCTTTGGTCCCAAGGCACCCACACTGTGTGCCTCATCTAGGTACACGTACGCCCGGTACTTCTTCTTCAGGGCTATAATCTCTGGCAACATCACTATGGAACCTTCCATGCTGCAATGAAACCAGAACAAGAGCAAAAGGTACACATAAATTGCACACTACTCGTGGTGGTACAAAGATTAGGTATAATCACGCGAGCCTGCAAAAAAGAAAGCTGGGCGAGTATTTTATAACTTCATAGTTGACTAAGTGGCACAAAAAAAGGATTATGCATGAAGCAAGAAAATAGAACATGTCTATTAATCTGAACTTCCAAAATTAGTAAAAATCGAAGGGGTGTGTTACAGCACGCATTTTTCTACAACTTACCCTCAGCACACACCTTTCAGAAAACCATATTCATACTTCTTTAGGCTGGTGTCCTTTTAACCTTCACAACGTCTCTAAGGGTGTGGTGGACTAATACTGGCCTGGCAGAACGCCTGGAATTAACCTGAGCCAGTCATACACTGCATCGCAAGGACTGGCGCACAAGTGAGCCACAAGACACACATCAGATAAGGTATGTATTCTGTGAGTTACCAAACTACATCCACGCATCCACCAGAGCGGTGCACTCCACCATGGACACCTCACTGCTACCACAGTCTGCCAGCATGGTCAGCAGGAGTCTTCTCTGGCCATGGTAGAGGCCACCCTCAGTTCTCCCACAAGTGCTCAGTGAAGAGGTAATCCAAGCTCCCCTGCTGTCCTAGCACCACCAATCGAGACAAAACTTGTCGATTTGACAACAAGAACAAAACGGCCTCCTTTCCCACTTCCACCACAGGGGAGGGGGAAAAGAGGCACTGGCTTGAGGGCCAGGTTTGAAAAAGAACGAGCATCAACTTCACTCTGTGAAGATGGTTGAAAGGCGAAGCTGTGTTAGTTGCACTAAGATACTCATCTTGAACAGACCGTCCATTCTTCTTTTTTTATTCTTTCTGTCTTGCTTCACTTCCTTTAGCGTGCCTGGTCTACAACCCTAACAAAGCACTTATAATTAATTTTGAGTTGTGGTTTGTTAGTGCACACCTCAATCTAACCACTCACGCACTTTCCTTTATTGTTTGCACTTCATGCTATGGAAATGCAGCCGTAGCTGCAAGGATTGCACTTGCAACTTCAAGGTAAACACAAACATGCGCATGCATACTCAGTCCAAGTAAAACATTGTTTGGGCTTAATTTACAGTACTGAACACGGGTTCCAATTTTACATCATTTTAATGAACTGAAAGGATATTGAACATCAGACTGTGTGTGGAAACCTGGTGACTTGTCAAAATCCCTTTGATGTTTTGCTACAGTTCTTCAAATACTGATCTCCTCCACCTGTCTAAAAAACACCTTTGCATGCATCCTTTTGTAGTTTTGTACTGCATCTCTTTAACATCTATTTCGATGATCAACCTGTTATCCCAAAACTGAAACTGAATCCACAGTCTTGAATGCATAACTTAGCAGTCAAAGCTGATTTTGAGTCCCTTAAGTGTCCCTTTATGCAGCACACTTAGCTGAGCTTGTTAGCCATTGGTCAAACCTACCAAGATGAAGAGATGCACAAGGATGCATAAGAAGACACCACATGTGTTGCTAGAACCTCCTTCCTCTATGAAAATGTATGTCAACAGCCATCACTGCGTCAGCTAACAGAACCAGTTCAACGTCATTAACCCTAGTTAAAATCAAGTACCTGTACACTCCCTCCACAATGATGATGATCTTCTTCCACGGCCTGTGGGTCCGTGGCTGGCCCTCAACGATAGCGTCGCGCAGTTTCCGCTCCAGATCTTTCATGTCTGCAATGAAGAATCCCAAGGAGGCAATAAGGTTCGTTGTTCAGACTGCTGGCATGTACAGTGCTCATGGAATGAACTTAGGGCTAAGTAAATGAAGTATTTTCGTTTCCACCGCCTTCACTTCGTGTTACATTTGTACTGATTCATAAACTTACACAAAAGCCAATGTCACCTTTGTCAACCAGATTTTATCACAACACAAGTGGTTATCTCAAGGAATTGCATGCACAAGATGCTATATTCGAACACTATGACTACTTGGAACAGCATGGAAGAGAGGCAAATACAAGGGACCAACGAGGACAGCACTCTTCCACACTGTCCATGTTGCCATGGAACATGAACTAGCCCACAGTCACACACCTTGCTTCAGTTATATTTGAAGCCCCGAGGTTGCATTTTATTCTGTGGCCAGTGTACAAGCTACAAGAAGCTGAGTGGGCACTGAACTGTCTTGCATAATGAGCTTCCTGGCATACACTTCTCCCAATATCACATGCGCATTGCCCAATACATGATCATATGGAGCTATTAAGATATTATACTAAAACTACTTATGCACACAATCCAGCAGCTTAATTGAAGTACATCTGAACTGAAGACGCACACTACTTACCCATTAGTTATAAACTGGAAAAGAGCATAAGGCTAATAAGTTGAGGTGTAGCTGTACCGTAAACATGCACTAACATCCTAGGAGCTTTGTTGACATCACTGATTTGCATTTTTCTTTATGAAAATGAAAGCACTTACAGATGTTCCAATCAACAAATTGAAACCCCACAGTTGTACTGTCTTAACATATGGTACGCAACTGACCTGTTGATGCATAACAGTAAGCAGGGCATCTTAACGGGCCAGCTGGTCAATTCTAATGCCCGATTACCCAACGCTCAAGCTGAGAAACAGGACACCGTGAAAGAAGAGACTGTGCTCAATCTTTCTACGCATAATATATCTCACGAAGGACAGAGTTAACAGTACAAGCAGTTCACAGCGATGCTACGTTCAACGCGAGACTTTGACGCGCCGACCGAGGGACGTACTGTTGTGCTTGAAGACGCGGATGGTGGCACCAGACAAACGGCAGCCCAGGATGAGGGAGGCATGGTTGAGCTCGTCGCTGAGCAAAAGACAGCCCTTCTGGGCCAGGCCAGGAATGTTGGTCGAGTTTGTGGCAAAGCCCATGCCCACTGTAAGGCATGCTTCGACCCCCAGGAAGCGTGCCATCAGCTCTTCCAGTTCTTGGTGGATGGCCAGGGTGCCTGCAGCATTGACAGATGCTAACATCAGCGCAAGTGCACACTGAGCCATTTACACACTTATATCGTATCTTTCTTTTTACAAATGCTTCCAGAAAAACGGGGTGACCTGACCGCATCCAAGCAGACAAACACACGCTACTGATAACTACTTACCGTATTTGCTCACGTAATGAGCCCTCTTTCCCCCCCATTCAGAATATGTTGCTGTGCTTAAGTGCTGCCATAATGACAAGCAATGAGTGACAGCTGGTCCTGCATCTATCTACTCTCAGCTCTGTGTTTCGACTCTTTTTTTTTTCATGCAGCACATTTGAATAAACAGAGCACCCTTTCTTTTTTGGAATGCTTCAGACAATGCACAGTGGACAGTCTCCCAGTGTTGACATTATTCGAAACAGCAAGGCAGGACAAAGCAGAAACCAATGCAGTTACACAAACAATGTAGAGCTTTTTATACATATTGCTTCTTGCCTTCTTTAATACGTCGTTTTTTAAATTGATTTTTACCTTTACTTTTTACAGTGCACATCGTACTTAAAACTGTATTTTTTTTGCATCACCCCAATGTGATTCTCCCTAATGGGCCCCTAGGGTAGTCAAAATTAAATATAAATTTTTAAATAAGACACCAAAACCTAGAAGTTGGTTGCTATCAACCAGTAGTACAGAACGCCGAAGCACTGTATAAAGGAGCTTGAGTTTTCGGACAGGCAAGATGAGTTCCACGAAACACCATATTCCTAGTGCAAACGTGAGACCCGGTTAAGACATCTCCCCAAACAATCAATCAAATTTGCAATTGCAATCACAATTAATGCAACTTCTCTCAGAGGCAAAGAAGAGAGTCTACTAGAATATCTCCAAGTACCTAGCTCATGACGACTGCTGCACGTTCCGCTGCCATAGCGCTCAATGGACCTCTGAACCTCGTCGACGACTGGTCCAGAATTTTCGGCGAATCCTAAGTAGTTGTAGGAACCCATGTTGATGGCCTTTGTCACAGTACCAGGCATCCTGAGCAATAAAAAAAACACTCATTAGCATGAAAATGACAAACAAGAGAGTGAATCACCATGATCATGTATTACATGCTCCCAGCAATGACCCTAGCTGTGTATTCATGACTAATGGTTTGGATCCAGCTATGTCATATATATATCTCATGTTGACATGCCCCAGCATTCTGTGTATCTATAAGAGCATTTCGGTGTTGGACCCGACAGTAGCAATTACAAAGAAATTGCATGTGCATTCCATTAAATAAATTTTGTCAAAGAGACGAATCAATCAATAGCTACAGTCCTCACATGTCGGTGGTAAGGCAGCCTACAGGTAAGACTGCAGCAAGATTATATTAGAACACAGTCCCAACAAAAAATGAGCAGGAAGTCAAAGGTTTTTAAATTCCCCTTGAACGAACTGACAAGTTATGAACTAACAATGGAGTTATCTCTGTAATATTGTGCCTGAATGTTTCAGCAATGTAAACAAAACTTCCAAGAATTATCGTCAGATGAATGCAAACAAACATCCCTGTGGTTGTGAATGTAATTCATAAGTACCATGCACTGCCTCCAAGAACGACGCTGTGTTATGACGTTGCTTCTGCTATTCACAATATGGTTTTTATTGGTCACATTTTAAAAAACATCCGCAATTATAAAAATCACCCCTTTTGTGGCAGAAATGTATGCCAAATTCAAAGTGCAAGGACAGCCATGCCTGTCTTCTACCCTCTAGCAATCAACACTGGCCCATGACTGCAAGGTCAGTTGGGCAAATGAAGGACATGCGACACATACTTCAATAGGACAACACTCAACAAGAAAAAAGTTACCAAATTGAGCTCCTAGTTCTTGTTGATTTTTTTATATTACGTGAGAAACAAGTGTGTGACATAGTCATTGTAGATGCTATATGAAAAAGGGCACAAAACCGCATATCAGTGGTTCACTTTTATTAGCAGCGTCAGCTTTTGTGAAAATTCCCATCAATTTCCCACAGGTCACTGCATGATTACATGTGACGTAAAAAACCTAAGTTGCTTTCAATGCTTCAAGCTGACACAGAAAAATCTGAGGCGCAGCATGGACATGTCAATCTGCCGCTGCTATGTCCCAATTTTAACTCTGCAATAAAAAAATAGGAATTGCTTTCACAAAAGGTCAAAAGCAGACCATTAACTCCTCTACTCAGAGTGTTTTCGGCATCTAGCGATGAAAAAAAAAAAAAAAAGAGGGGGGGGGGGGGGGTTCATGTTTGCAACAACCACTGTCGGTAGGGTAAGAGCCCAGTAGAAAAACAATTACATCCCTAAGCAGTTTTCAAGTCAGTGAAGGTTATAAAGTCATGCCAATCATTGCTATGTCACTGTATTAACAGGAAATATAAATTTTGGCCCGCTAATATTACATCACAGCTACCTTTACACAGCTGCAGTAAATAACCTGCTTTACCTCCAGTTTGCAGAAAAAACAGGCGTGTGCAGCTGTGCTCAGTTGAACATTCCTGTATCAGATAAAATTACCTTAAAATTTTAATTTTAACATTTCTATGGGTATTTTCTTAAGCTAATCTGTGATGAGCTAGCCTTACCTAACACCGTGCTCAATTCTTAGGGCAACATGCGTGAAATTAGAAAGTCATCCATGCCGGTTGGATTTGCACCATAATGTTCGTAGCTGTGATTTGGACATTCTACAACTACAACACTAAATACAAATGTCTCGCGCGAAACATGCCACACATAGGATGGTGCAGGTAACCTCTCTCCTCTCTCCTTACTGGTAGTTTGAGAAAGGGCTAAACAAGCCTATTTAAAGATAGAATCACAGAACACAAGCTCTTGTTTCGTGAATATTAAAGCTCAGAAATACTTTTAGAATGAATGAAATACGGTACACCAGTGGTTAACACCACCATAAGTAGAGTGTGATTTATTCCACAACCTACAAAATTTACGACGCCACTACAGAGTGCTTTGATGCTCGTGTCCCCGACCTGACACACACAGAAAGTGAACGAGAAAGTGAACGTGCAAATCATACTTCCAAGTTAGGCAAAATCCCTAGAACAGAGATCTGAGGCTATCACATCGGTGCTGTATGTTTTGCTGCTGAGGCGTATACTTTTGGAAGTGTTTTTTCTTTCTTTTTTTTTCAACCTTCATTTCACACGGCGAAGAACTGCAAACTCCACCTTGGCGCTGATAACCCAGACATTTGGCAGATGAATTTTCTTCATTTCCTGGGGCACAAAGTGGCTAAGCAGTGGACAGTGGCATCAAAACAATGACTAATGTTGAAAATTCTTTCTGCGCACATCTGTCCAGATTGTAGTGCCCACTGCCTTGCGGGCACTGCGTGCACTCAACTGTCGACTGCTTGTTACTGCTGGAAATTTAATAATTACCTTGCTTTAGAGAACCTACACCACACATCAGGCCCATAAGTATAGGGCAAAAAATTGAAAGCTTTTCCTCAATTTCTCAAGATGAAAATATTCATGACCTCCCTGTGTTGGAGGAGCAATATCTTTTGTTCTACAAGGGTTATCATCGTGACTTTTGTTGTTACTGGAAGATGAATAGAAGTGGCTTGTCATAAATTAAATTTTATTATAATACTGTGCTACGGAACATTTCTAAATGAAGCTTTTGTTTCAAGTATCAACGAGAAAATTCATTGTGTCATGTTCAACAGCCTGTAACTTTGCTTGGAGATGGCCTAAAGCAATGACTTATGCTTCTTGACACACTGTTAATATCGTCACTTGATTCTCTGGGCTGTCTTTTATTGTGAGGACTTTGGTTAATTAGCTAATTAGGCCTCAATAAAATAAATTAATTTTCAATGTATTGTCAAAACTATTCCTCACAGAACAAAAATGATTACATTGTTAAATGTACATAGTGTTGGTGGAAAAGCAGGAAGCCTATATAAGCCTGTAAGGGGGGGGTCATTTTTGTGTTGCCAGGTGTGTGGCACCTCATAATATGAGACCAAAACATGTTATGTTGTACACAATCGTACGTTTGGAATGTTCCACCTTGCACTAAAGACGGGAAGCACCAATCTCTTCCCACAAGTCGTACGGCTGGAATGACCGAGTCACTCGAAGGGGTCCACATTCTAATGTAGAGCTGCTTGGCATGGTCATTGATTCGGGACGGTGAAACGTGCAACTTTGTTTTTTAAGAAACACCTTGGTTCTTGCTCGCAAGAGGTCACGGGAGACAACTCACACGAAAGTCCAGTTGTTGTCGTAGCTGACGCGATCCACAAGATCGATGACGGCGCCTGGCACACTGCATATGGGCTGATTGAGGCAGTCACGAATCCGTCTATAAACATTGCGCGTGTAGAAGCTCTCGAAGCTCTGGTACAGTGGAACGTAGCCCTGTCAAGAGAGAGCACGCACTGGTGAGTACAGGCAGAAGCTACCGCTACTAGTCAGCTGGCTTGTGTCAGAAACGCCGTACTGTATGTACAGGCCAGATGAAGTCACAGTAAAGTCAAAGAGGGAGAGAGGAAAAGGGAAAGGAAAGATAGGGAGGTTAACCCAAGGGGATCTCGGTTTTCTACCCTGTACTAGGAGAAGTGGACCTGCCTGCACGCCAACTAACTAACTGCCTTCAACAAGCTTCTTGATGTCAACAAGCAGAGCTTGAGAGTGATTACCCACATTTAATTCTCAAGCTTTACATCCCAACGCTATGATATGATTGTGCCTATGAGGTGTTCCACAGTGGAAGAATTCCACATTCATTCTGACCATCTAAGGTTCCTTAATAGTGCACCTAAATGTTAACGCATCACTGTTTCTGCATTTCATCTCCCTCCAAAGAGTTGCACACATTCATGGCAAAACGCTCCTTTCTATGCAACTCACAGTTGCATTCAGTATGCTTATTCTGTAGCAATTCAGAAATAATACCATGTTCCCACAGGTACAAGCGTGCACAGAGTAAAATGACTTGATGGTCCAGATGATACAGAATGAGAGCAAATTTCACAACCTTGCACTAGTGTGATGCGTAAGTAAAAACAAAACCTAATTATTCATGAGACAGTAAGAGTTGTAGTTAGTCCTTACAGGAGCCCTGTGACACCAAGAGAGCACACTGCTTTTATAGCTTATTCTGAAGCTGCGGCACACAGGAATGTCGCAGCAAGAGTGGAAGCATCAAAAATGAAGTGGTTGTAATTTTATTTAAATGAAGAAACCGCCTTCTGCTTAAACCATGGCGACACACTACGGCAATTTTGTTACAGGAAGTGCTGTTTCATTACGTTGCTGTGACAGCCACTGCTGTCTCATGTTAAATTCATGCAGTCCCTTGCTAGGTCACAATGTTGGGCAAAAGAATATCAAATATATAGAAACTGTTCTGTCCAGGAGTGTAAACTTTATTATTCGGCTTCAATGGAGGTGGCAGCTGAACAGGGACGAAAGACGATATTGGTGCCTTTTTCACGAACAGCGAAAATGGGGTGCCAGCATCCTCAAGTGGTTCTGAAAACCGGCTGAGAGCATCAGCGGTGCACCAGTACAGTTTAAAACGTTGACAGCTTGTTCACGATGCAAAAGAAACATTCCTTATACTTCGTGAGATACAAAAGGAAACCTGTTTTAAATATTGCATTCTGAAAAAAACAGTATCCTGAGTGACACACATGGTTCGTTCTAACAATCATGACAGCTCCGCCAAAGAGTAGTGCGACGTGTTTTGTACAGGCCAACATGAGGCAAAACCTCCGGTGTCTTTATTCAAGAGGTGCTTAGGGGATTGGATGCAACCAGTGTCGTCAGTGGGAGAGCGAAATTCAAAAGGGAATGTTTTTTCAGGCTGTCTGCTCGTGTTTTGAACTTTGAGGACTAATAACTGCAGTTTTCATACACCAATTCTTATCACTGTTCTTGTGTTCATCCCAGTATTCAATACTACGCATATTACAATGCTCCAGAAGGCAGCCGGAAAAAGTGCCACAAGGCCCCTTTAACCAGCCATCAAAAAATAATCATTTCTCGAATGGGCCAGCACTTGCCTTCCGATCAAGTTCAGTAGACATGTGTGTTTCTTCGAGCCCCGTGGAACGCATGAAGTCCCGGATGTGCCCGAAAATTCCCAGGATGACATAGCTTAGGTATGTGCTCAACGCCATGAGCAGAGGTGTCTCCTCGAAATAATCTTTGCCCCGGACCCGTGGCTTCTTTTCTTCATGCTGCACATGAAAAAACAAAGACAAAAATGAAAGCCAGTTTCATGCCGTGAAAACCTTTGGAATAGTGAAGCTGTTCTTTTATCACTAATCATGACGTAACTGGCGAGGGTGTAAAGCTCTTGACGTCACGACCTGTTGGTGGAGTACATTCGTACTCCACCAACAAGCCATGTCCTTTATCAAACAGCAGTGCCTCGATACTCTGCCCTTCATCATTATCTACAGATCATACATGATCCTTCACCATGCACTAGTGTGCTTCTTTCTTTCTTTACATTTCAGGCTACGGAAATGCAGTGGCGGCTGCGGGGACTGAACCTGTAACTTTGAGCTAAAGCTCTTCTACACTTCATTGCATGTTGGGCTTCATGTAATCACCATCACATAGCAGTGAGCAGAGGGAAATAGTTGGTTGAGTGCGAGAGGTGAAGGCAGTGCACACACAAAAGCTGCAAATCTGGCTTTGCATAACCACCACCATGTAGTCGAGGGCTAATGTAAGCATAGGTCGGCTTTTCCATCTTGCATGACACCAAGCAGCATGCACAATGCTCACACACCATCAACCAAGAATGGCTTTGCTGTTAACATATACGTATATGTAAAGTCTCGCCTGCACTTCTCATTCTAGCATTCTGGCTGAAAGCAGCAGTGTTCACTGTTGTATTGTTCAATGGATTACTGTCTATATACAGTATTAGCCTCGCTACTAATGTTTCCACTGCATATCGTCATGAGAAAATAATGCATGGTCTCAATCTCAGCACCAAGAAACAGAGAGATATTGGGGCACAATTCCCAACACTTTCTGAAAGTCACAAAATCCGACGCACTCTCACGATTTGAACACAGCACAAGCACCAATTTTTTGGCATCTCGCAAGAATCCTGAACCTAATGCAGCAGCCCCCCCTCTTATGTGCCCCCCCCCCCCCCTCTTATGTGGAATGTGCCAAGTTGTGTGCTGCCATGATATTGCATTTCTTTCCTTTTTTAAGAGTATGCATTGTGCTGTTTTACCATTTGTTTCCATTTATTACACCGGTTTGCCAGCATCTTATTGTGTGCTCTTTTTGCAATCATGTATAGGTTACTTTTGTTTTCTGCGTTGCTCCCCTTACTCAATGCTCCCCATGGGGCCTGTAAGGTACTTCTAAATAAATAAAAATAAAAAAAGAACTTATAATTGTTGGAGTTGTTTTACATGCCAAGACCACGATATGGTCATTAGGCATGCTGTAGTGGAAGGCTCCGGATATTTTGATCACCTGGGGCTCTTTTATGTGTACTGAAAATGCAGAGCACACCGAACTCCACCATTTCTGTCCTCCATCGAAAATGTGCCCAACATTGGCTTGGTACTACAACCCCAGTACCAGATGAAATGAACAGCCTAAGAAACTAGGGCATGACTGTGTCTCAGAATTCTGCCATGTGAGTGGATATGCAATAGCGACAAAGCAGCCTAGTTATGGCATCCCAACTTGTGTCCCATTGTCCAAGCGCTCAGGCTGACCAGCTATTTTGATAAAGGACAGCTGACTGCAGCCAAAAGATAAGAATCACGAGCTTTCTAACCCTCATGCAATGTTAGTGAAGCCACCTTTTCCAGTGACAATGGTGACTGAAGAGATATGGACGACACACTGCATGACTACTTCCCTTTCGGCTGACTCGTCAGCTGTGTTTTGTGCGTTTCTGTATGCTATCTCTGCAACCTGTAAGTGAGCAAGAACAGCACACAGCAATCCCTACAGTTCGCTCCCAGAAGAGGCCCGAACGAATCACGCCTTCATGTGGCCTTAATGCCACGAGCTATGCAACCGGCCAACAATAAACATACTCAACAGAGCGTGACGTTCCGCTTCATTTATTCCAGGCAATGCAACGAGCAAACTGGCTGCATTATTTACGGTGCAAGGTGTGTGCCATCATGAGAATGAAAAATACAGAAAATGCAGTTGTAAGTGTATCAACACTAGTAGGCAATGAATAGTGAACTAAACCATGTCACACAAATTATTTATCTGTCTTTATTGCCTTGCACACTTGCTCGCAAAAGCAACCTCACTATAAATGCTGTAACTAAGACAATTTGCTGTTTCACGATCCAATAGCTGATATATATTTTGCTATTTCTGGCCACATACATTTTTCTTTCACTGCATCATTATTGATCCTGCCCTTTTTTCACCCCTTCTTCCTCTGTAGGCCACGTGTAAATGATAGGAAAATAAAATAAAGTGGTCCTAACATTTCCCAGCAGCACATTTATGGTACAGTAAAACCTCGTTATAACGAAGTTGAGGGGGGAGTGGTAATTACTTCGTTATAACCATTAGTTTGTTATAACCAATATCAATTTCATCTATAGGAATTTCAAGGGGAATTGCGATTGCTTCGTTATATCCGATATTTAGTTATATCCGGTCTCGTTATAACGAGGTTCTACTGTATATCATATGCACTGCAAGGCAGCACTGAGTCAATGCTGACGTTACAACCATATAACCACAGCAATTTGGTGAGCTGGACCTCTTAGGAGAATCACAGCATGGAGACAAAAAGAGACCAACCATATGCTACGTTAAAGTGCACACAAGGAACAGCAATTCCTTTTGCTGAACCACAGAACAAACGGAAAAACTCCACATGAAACTACTAAAGGCACACGCTTGACCAGATGGGTGTTGAAAACTTGCACTATTATTTAAACAGCCCGACGAGCAATGTGGTCTTATGAAAGGTAGTGTGGTCTGACAGTGATTGTACATTATTTTGTGCAGCAAGCAGAGCTATCCCCACGAGTTTGTAAGGACATGTCCCTACGAGTCTGTAGCGAATGTGAAATTTATAAAGTTGTTATACTGGACTGTCTCTGTTATACAGGACTGTCATGGGCCATGAAGCAAGCAGCATGATTTTGGGTGGATTCGATAAGGTGACTCTGGTGAGGGGACCAGATCACAGATGCATACTCTAGTTGTGGGTGTGCGAAGGTTTGGTAGACAAGCTTGCAAGTAGGTGCAGGAGTGCTATGGAGATTATGTTTGGGTAGCCTAAGGCTTGCAACACTCTAGCAGTTTAAATAATAGTGCGAATTCTTAATATGTTTGTTTCTAAAGTTGTTTGTTCTAAAGTTGCTTTTGCTATATTTTTAATATGAATACATTTCTCTATTGATGGCAATTTTTTTTTTTTTTACTACGCCTTGTACCATATTTCCATAGTGTTACTTCTGTAATAAGATCCCTCATGAAATGTTCCAGACTGGAACCTGTGGGTAGGTATGCATACAAATAAATAATTAAGAATTGTGCCTACTTTTCAAATGCCATACAAGGCTACGAAGACTTAATGGCAAGTGAGAATTACCATTAACTACACTCTGACAGTGTTAAACGTAAGTGACGATTACCTCTACAGGAGCTCACAAAGCAGTACTGAGAGATCTCTGCAGGGTTCAGAAGAGATGTGACATTGGTTCTCATTTAAGGCCCGTCCTATGAAATATGCATGGACTGAATTCAGCAAATCATACAATACTCCATATTCGGCAAATATGTGCTGAAACAGCACAGCACACTTTCCTTTTACCGCGTTTCTTGATTGCTTTGGGAGAAGGCAAAAGCCATTCAAGGGTGGCTTGAGGCGGTTCTCTGTTCCCAATTTATTATTTGAACACATACATGAAAGAAAATTCTTAACAAGTACAATGAACGAATAAGAAGTAGCAACTGGGGAAAGCCAAACTTCGCGCGCCTTATTCGCGACACAAGATACCGCGAGAGATACAGGGCTGTCCAAGGGGGCGCACATCCAAAATGACGCAAGAACGAAAGCAAAAGCACACGTCCCACGCAGTATCAAATTATTCGTTCCACTTGAAGAGATAATGCTTACTTCTCCCCTCTGACTGCAACATGCAAGACAAGGTCAATGTCGAGCAAAAGCTCTTCTTCCCTTTGGAAGATCCTTACGCAAAAGGCAGCGAAAGACGACACCCACGTTTCTTTTTTTCTTTTTCCAGCGCTATCTGTGAAACGCGCCGATAGCAAAGCGTCACCCGTCTCCTAGCAGCTATGCGGTGCAGCACAACACCCGAGTGAATGGCCAAAATGCGACCGCAACAGTGGCATTCCTTGATAACGACAACGAACAATGTGACAAACAGGGACGCGACGATAAACATCGGATGACAGAAATATAAATGGGAGAAAACAGCCAGGTAGTACCTGCCCTCCCTCGTGGTTTGAATGGCGTGCCCGACCACGCACAGTGAATGGACAAAGGACTGCTAGGCGAACATGAGCGTTCAGCGTGTGCTCGGAATAAGACAGGGACAATAAACAGATCACACGACCGCAATATGAATCTGAGAAGTACCCGGGTACCTGTTCCCGAATAGACGGCATGGCGTGGAGGCGGGATCTACCGGAGTCGAGAGCATCGACTATCCGTGGGGGGACGTAAAATTCGCGTTGTATCGAAAGGTAGCTTGAGAGAGCCTAAGGCACGCGTAGAGGCGCAGAATCTAAAGTGATTCTCGGCTAGATGAGCCGCCTGCGCGATCATGACCGGCGTGCGGAGAGAGAACTCAGCAGCATTAAAAAGTCGGGGCCGGAGCAGCAGCACATTATGTGTCGCTTGTGCACATGGACAGAAGCTTTCGAAAGGGCAAAACGAGGACAGCTAGAGAAAAACAAGCCCGACACACGCAAGGCCGTCGATCGCCGATGCGTTCACCTCGATCCAAGGTTTCGGTAAAGCGGCGCGGAGACCTCGTTCTGTCAATGATCCCGAGATGAACGGCACAATTTCGGTCAGAGCGACGGAATCGGCACGCGGCGTCAAGCGAAAGGCAGCGCCTGTGCTGAGCCAAGGGTGCAGCGTTGACCCGTAAACAGAACAACGCTTGCACCGCTAACACGGGATCAGCGACGACGCCAGAATACGATAAAGAAATAAAAGCGTGCGCTACCTGGGTTACGTTTCCGGAGCACCGAGGCACAGCCTACGACTGCGCTGGGCACGTTTACGTACCTTGGCATTGGCTTCGTTTTTTGGAGTTTCACGGTGAGCAACGCCGTTGCAGCAGTTGGAGGTTTTGTCCAGTATTGTTGTGTCTTCTTCTTTGAGGCCCATGACTTCGGTTCTGATTCTTGGTCAACGTACGATTACTTTTTCACCGACTGGGAGGTGCCGGGTCCGGGAGGCAGCTCAGCCGCACATCTCCACCTGGCGCGCTGGCGCGTGAT
This sequence comes from Hyalomma asiaticum, assembly GCA_013339685.2. NCBI lineage: Eukaryota > Metazoa > Arthropoda > Arachnida > Ixodida > Ixodidae > Hyalomma > Hyalomma asiaticum. The sequence continues at coordinate 13,201,850 of CM023487.1, forward strand.
GCTTGATGTCTACTCCGATAGCGCTACGGCTCACTTTACGCTGCAGCTGACACTTTCTAAGCATCTACGCATCAAACCTAACCACGTAGATCATGTCGCTACGTCTGTTGTGATTGCTGCTAACATAAACAATAAGCCATGTTTGTTATGCGCTGTCAAACATTTCCGAAGCTAACGCAGTTCGCTGGCTTGTTCATAATTTCCATACTTCAAGTCAGTTTCGGTTTCGCTCTTACTTTGTGTGTCGTGGTGCTTCTCGCTTATTGTGTCACTTACGTCGAAGGGCAATTACGCCAACCTCACGCTACGTACTTTAAAACCAGCCAACTCTTTTTACGATGTACTTCTCACATACGTCCACTATCTGCATCACGGCGTAACTACACGCGCCTCCGGGGAAATGAAACCGAAACTAGTGTATTTGCTCCGGTCCGCACTTCCATTGCGGTTCCTGCACCTCTATGGAAAGCTAATACAGAGTAATTTAGCAGTCGATACCTCTGGAAGTAGAAAGAAGTTTCACTCTGGAAAGTTTACGTCACTTATGGATAGGACAAGCATATGTAAGTCCCCTAGTCCAGATCTTATGTTGAGCTTGACCGAGCAGAGCCACTTCTCTGTCTGTCCCGATCCTTGCTTGCATGCTAGGCTCCTATCACATTCCAAATGGTTTGTCCTCGATAAGCGTGAATTGATTGCGGCTTGTTTGAATTTGCATACCCACCGCAAGCGCTGTTTCCTGGAGCACCTGTCGAGTTGAGATCGACCGCTCAATACCAATAAACGCTTTTCAAGATCTTGGGATCTTGGTGGCATAAATTTCGCAGCAAGATTGTATTAGATGATCTGGCTAGAATTCTTCATTTGAAGTATGTACCGTGAGACAATTGCAGAGTTAACTAGTGAATCTTAGATAGTCGATTATCAACTTCGATTTGCCGTGCATGTATGTAGCGTAATGTTTGCCGTTCGGAATTATTGAGCTATCTATGTGCTATCTACCACATGCCATTTAGAAATTTCTCTGCTTGTCTATGTATATTATACATTTTTAAACACTGTTGCACCTCGCCTCTTCGGCTAGTACGCCTCGACCAGTGAGGATGTTCACCTTGATCGATGTTCGCCCCCCCCCCCCCCCCCAAAAAAAAAAAAAAATCATCTTGAAATTCTGGTCAGCGGACCACAACGCTCGTGGCGGCGAGTGTTCGCTGGCCATCGATCGAGACGCTCCACTTGAGACTTGAGCCTGACATAAATAATGCTTAAAAGAGGCCGGCTGCTTCCCCTGGCCGCTGGTTACACGGCTGCATTTGTTTTAAGCTTCACAGTTCTAAACTATCTTGTAAATAAGTCGATTATGAGCGGCAAGTCTCAATGGTGATTTCATATGAAAGACAATTGGTCAGATTAAACTTACATATACTTTGGAGTGCCGTATTGAGATGAACTATTGATTCTGGAGGGAATGTGATGGTCTAACAGGAGACGACGAATCCTTGCGCGAGTCGTCTAAGCACGAATTCGTGCGTGAATGCACGCGAATTGATATCGCGTCACTGCGGTGCTGCGCTCTTCCAGTCTATTCAACTGGAATTAATATACTGGAAGCCAGCCTTTTGAAATGTTGCGGGACGGGGCTACCGTTCCATGGGCGTTCATCATTCCGGCCCGGAGTTCACTCAGTCACCTATTTTTATGCGGCTGTGGTGCCTGGCCAAGACGGGCAGCAGTGGCCAAAGAGTCGTTCTCGCATTGAAACACTACGCCGGATCGAAACTGACTTTCAAATTAGCGCAGCTTGCTACGTCTAGCTTATCGTGCGTCGTTATCATTCGCCAAAAAAGTCTAACGTGTGTCGATAGCAAACAATAGCGGTTTCCCGCTGTGCCGTTGGCATTTCACGTGACGTGGCGGTGCCGATCAGTTTTGTTCTTTCGAAAGGGCGCACGTGATCCCTCACCAGAGGTAGAATATCTAGGACACTCTACCAGAGGTTCCCGCGAACATGCAACCATGCAAACATTGGTTCGGATGTCGTTGCGGCATGCGACCTGGATGCAGCGTGACCAGAGGAATCGGCGTTCCGCGAGTTCCTGAACGGAGCATGTGCATATTGCTTTTGAAATATACGCGACTGCAGAAGCGGATGTGGAGAATTTCCGCTGAGTCCAGGCGGTGAGACGTTAATAACCATTTCTAAATGCCTTCCTTGCGCATACAGCAGCTGTTTGGAACAACTGCTTTCCTCTTGACATCTACTGCCTCTAAATAGTTCGAACGCACCAGAACGTGCGGGAAGGTTCTTATTGGCAGGCCTTACGTTGCATTTCGATGCATAGGGAAAAGAAATTCCTTTAGAGTGCATGTGTATGCGGATCTCGATTTTTTTCGTGGTTACATTCATATTTATGCGGAACTGTTGTCCTACAAGTTAGCCGCTTTTCCTTTTCCTGTCACGTCACGGCGTTTCCTTTCGCCTCAGCTCTGTGTGTATGAACGCGGCCAACGAATAAAAGCCGGCAGTTTGGAGTTAACCCTGAATATCAACGCACGAAGCGGAACCGACTTGCCTTATCTGCATGCAACTTACTATGTTACACAGGAAAGTCCCGCCGGGAAACGCGAAAGTGTGCTGTTCACGTTTTTATTTGACCTTGGCTGGCGGTTACGAAAACTATGAAAAGACAAAAGATTGAGTAAGCGGCGGCACACAATGTCTTTTTCGATGATTTTCTCGTCGCCGGCAGACGTGCTGACCGTCTCCACGATACTTATAACCCAACGTCGAGGCAGGTGGCCTAAATACCGTAAAACTGAATACTATTCCGTACTGATCCTTCCCAATTGGTGAATTCTGCCCTGAAATTGACCACTCCCTGGTCAATCTCAATTCTCTGATTGGTCAATCCTCCTTTGACAACAGAACTGACCAGTCAGGGAGGACGAAGACGAAATAGTATTCCGTATTGCGCTTTACGGTATAGGTCCCCAGCGTCTGAAAACGTCTCATGGTGGTTGAGTCGCATTTGGATCAAAAAGCAAGAAGGCATCTATGAGTACTTCCAGCAGTACAGGAGATTTGGGGCGTACTCGGCGAGTTCTCTAGTTCGTCGAGCTGTTGCTAAAGGTCTATTTAATTCGGCCGTCCAAGAAGACGCCTGTGTCATCAGGAGACAGGCGTCAAACATCGGGCGAAGACAAACGCGACGTCAGTCCATGTGCACTGCAACTGTATGACCGTAACGCAAGAAACACCGTCAGTGCAGGCTATTGTTTTGTTGATGGAGTCATACTCAAGAAAATATTGTATTACATATGTAGCCGCAATATCACGCTTAGCTGCGTTTCTACAATTCACGCTATATTAATAAGTGTCACGTTGGACGCGCGCACTCATAGCTAAGCCACTCATAGCAACAGTGAGCAAATGCGCCGGGGCCACGCATTCTTTTATAGTTCCCCTACCACTAACAGGAGCATAAAGGAATCCGAGACCGCCCGTAGGCAAAGCCGCTCGGGTACCCAGTACCGAAACTTTCGAATAAAACTCACTACAGCTCAAAGGCACAAACAACCACACAAAGGTGGTCAACTACACCAGTCACAAGCGTCCATGACATGAACGTAGCTACAAGAGCCTGCGACGTGTCCCTCGAGTTGGGCGGCTCTGCCAGGGCACATTCTTTCGCGCTCCCTTTTGCTGTAAAAACACAACAGCAGAACGCGAAAACGCCGGGTCAGTGTTTAGTACCCAAACACTAAAGCATGCTAAAACTCTCTGCTGTACATTTCCGTTTATTCGCAACGCGGTGGTGAAATCGACAAGTGGCGAGTCCGGTACCAGTCAGCAGGACACGATCGGCCGACCTCCGGAACGACAAGAGAAGGGACCACGGCTTTGGCTGTACACATTCTTTTCGGCTTTTATTTTATGTACAAGGCAGGTAGGGTGGGGCAGGATGAGGGAAGGGCTGCACACACAACTCGCGCTTTTTTTTTTTTTTTTTTGCGGTCCCGCGGTGCAATGCGGAAAGCACGAGGTCGACACAGGCGGACTGTCGACGCGGGTCCGAGAGAGTGTCGGCGCGCTCGATTCGGGAGGTGCGCGGCGCAAAGTTTATCCCTCGCACAAAGGCCGGGGACCGGCCAGCAAGACGACAACGGCTGCCAACCGCCGTCCGGGCAGGCGGCGGCATTTGCCAAACGGTCGGTTTCAAAACGGGACGGCAGGACCCGATGAACAAATGGTGGGGGCCTAGGTGTCGGCTGCCGCTGCCGCGGCGGCTCCCTTGCTCGTCAACTTATACTCGTCGCCCAAGATGGTGGCGATCTCGCCCTGCATGAAGGCCCACGGCACCGAGGAACCGACGAGCGGACACTTCTCGCCGCTCGGGCAGTAAACCTCGCTGCCGGAGGCCGCACCCTGACTCTTGATGCTGTCCCGGGAGCATGGAAAGCAGAACTTGTGCTGACCCACCGACGGGCACTGCACAAAATGAGTGTCCTCCAGTCGCTCCTGGCAGAGCGTACACTTGAGCGTCGCGGCAGCGGCGGCTGCCGCAGCCGCCGCCGCGGACTCGGACGAGGTCGCCGCAGACGACGCAGCCGAAGATGACGACGTGGGCGCCGAGATGGCGCCGCAGTCGGGGTCTCCTCCCGCGGTCGCGGCCGCCACCGCGGCGGCGTGCCGAGACGACTTCTTGTGCGCGGCCGCCACAGAGGGCGGCGTGGCAGCGGGCGGCGACTGGCGCGGTGGACGACCCGATGTCGAGCTGCTGCTCGTCGCCGAGTCAGCGGGCGCCACGCCGTTCCGAGGCGACGTCGGGGGCACCGCCTCGGCGACTGTCAGCAGCGCGGCCATGGGTCCCGGAGCACCGTTCTGTTGGGCGCCGCCGCTGTCCGGCGACTGGGCCGCGCGGTTGCTCAGCGGGGACAGCGAGCTCGCCGTCGAGCTGGGAGTGCTGCACACGCTCGGGTAACCTGCGAAAGGCACGGCGGCACAACCCGTTGTAGACAACACTTCTGTGGTCACGTACGCAGCAAATATGCGAACAGTCAAACCACACTTTAACCCACGATCTAAACAGCGTGCACCGGTCTGCACGTCTGACTACTATTGTCTCTCACTCTTCCTTTGTATTGCAGGCCAGGTGAGACAAACGATCACAATAGCGGCCGGTCTATCCTTATCGTAATGCTTGCCTGCCACTAATGTTCGCTCGTTATCAGCCGCACTCGCTTGTCCTATAACTAAAGAACCATTTCACAACGCGCTAGGAGCGCACGCTCCCCACAGGCGCTATGGAGAGTTAATCGAGCCCGGTTGGAGCAGGGAAGATGCAATGCGCTAAATTCAGTTTAATATATCCGGTACTTCGATATATCCAGAGTTGTGCGAGAATACGCTGACCACAGGGGCAAATGTTACACAATTCAGGCGTTAGTATGTGGTACACGTTCGTATCATCTGCTATAAGTTTAACCGCTGCCAAGAGAGCTCAGTTGACAACTGCAAGCAGTAAAATCCGCTACTAATTCAGCTGCACTTTCACATGTGGCGGCCCGACAAAATGGCCTTTTGCGACTGCGGACATAAAAAGAAGCCAAGAAAACGCTTCGGCTGGGCTCGAAGACAAAGTCGCGTAAACGAGGGCCGAAGACTATCGGAATCAAAGCTTCCCGCAAAAAAGACACACTAGCCCTTCCCCTTCCATTTCTTGCCTGTTCACCGCCCCTAATCGCAGAAACGCTAGTGTCGTTCCAATCTAACTGCAAAGCTAACTTGATTCTTGTGGACCCCAACTCACTACCAGACATGTTAAATTCGTTAGGACACTGGCAACGTTCGCAGCGACACATGTTGATCCACTGTCCAACTATACAGCCACTCGAAGCTAATACATGGCGTTGGCTTGCGTGTTATAACGTCGAATTACACACACGAACAAAATGCGACATAACTTCTGTTGCGGGGGGGAGGGGTGTGAAATGGTGACCTGTTATTGGCCGCCAGCTACAATGATGACATCTGTAAAGGAAAGCTAATACATGGCGTTGGCTTGCGTGTTATAACGTCGAATTACACACACGAACAAAATGCGACATAACTTCTGTTGCGGGGGGGAGGGGTGTGAAATGGTGACCTGTTATTGGCCGCCAGCTACAATGATGACATCTGTAAAGGAAAGCTCCCTCCAAGCTTCACGCAAACCGTATTCAGCTACGGGCTACTGAATACTAACGAGACGTCTTCCATAATGCACTTATTGGCAGACACTGTTCATTGATACTTGCAGCGCGACGAGATTAAGAGATTCAGCACAAGGAAACACGCGCCAATTACCATTCTTTTTTTCAATTCCGCCGCTGCGTAGCAGACGCTATGAAATCACGGCGTATAAAAGGGAAGTTAAAGTGACAACGAATCGATCAACTTAGGCTGACAATTATTTATTTGAAAACTTCCGTTAATTTTATTTCAAGTTCCTTTTTTTTAAACAAGAGATAATTAAATGTCACAGTTTCATCGCCGCAAGCATTTCTAGCTGAAATCTCTACGCGTTAATGTCAGAGCGAGGTAATGAATTTGAAAGCGTTTTCTCGTTGCGCATTTTGGCCACGTTGGCTCAACGAAATATCCTCGATACTTGGGGCACGTAGCTTTTCAAGCGCTCCCAACGACACACCGAAACAGTAAGCGAGACACCGACAAGCGCGTTGCGTAACTGATCCTACGCACGTAATAAGCGTAACAGTGGAGGCTTGGGTGCCACCACGGTTTTGGTTTCGTTTAACGGACGAAAGTTCCTTTCGTAACGGTTTATTTTCCAGCAAAATTGGGAAACGAATTGACTACAAAAATACAGTACTTATTTAAGATCACGGTCAAAACGCGTTGCAGTGTAAAGGTATATGAAGCGTATTTAGCGCAGCCTTCCCACCAGGTGTGTAGTCACGGAATGCGGACCGCTACTCCGCGTTGGTCTTCCCTGATTGGTCAGTTCTTTCAAGACAGGACAGGCCAATCGGGGATTGGTCAATTCTGCATGTCAAAGCAGGGCTGACCAATCGGGAAAGACCAGCACGGTATCGCCCCTACTAATACCTTTACATTGCAACGCGTTTTGACCGATATGCCCCCTCCCCTCTCTCTCTCTCTCCAAGAGAACACCCAGCCCATGTATACGTAAAAAATGTAATCAGGCTCCGGCAGACTCCGTCCAAACGTATGACGTCACAGCGGCTCGCGGTGCCAAGAACTTCCAAGGTGATGTGGCAACCAGCCTTTTCCTTTCTTCCTTTCGCGCGTTTTCTTCGCTAGCCAGATAGCCAAGATAGCGTCGTCTCCGCGGCAACAATGGTGCTATTAGTATTGTCAATGGGTAAAACATTAATACAAGAAAAATCATATTTAATCTTAAGTGCCACTTCAAGCGTTATTTTTAGGGGCTCTGGTCAAAAGAAAACAAATGTTACGGTACGATTATGAAGCGTGTCACAATGGAGTGGAGACGATAAATTTTGGCGATCTATAGGGTTCTATAAGGTGGCTCGACAACATTGCTAGACAACGGAGCAAATCGGTCGCGGTTTCGAGTACAGCTGAAAATCACCTGCTACTCATCCAATGACGTCACAAGTACCAACTATATCACTGGCCTTTTAATCATTTTTACCTTAAAAAAAAAAAAAAGACCGCAGGAGGCCCGGGCTGTCGGCGTGTAATATCTCATGTCGTCACGTCACGCTCAGAAAACAGCACAATTGAAAGAACAGGGCTTAAACACGCTAATAAACAGACCAAAACCGGTTAAAATGGATCCAGATTAACAATGGTTAAAATAAACCAGATCAGTGTATTAAAATAATCGAGGCACAAATCAAGGGTAATTAATCGCATAATGAGATAAAATTAAGCGAGAATCATTCGCAAACGCCGACAATAAACACCACAGAAACGCAAGGAAAAAACGGGCGAGCCACTGCTCCGGAGCTCGTACACTGGAAATGGCTTAGATTTTTTGTTTTGCTTTTTGTTCTTACCATTGTCTTTGTACATATCATAGTGTTATTTGTTTCTGTTCTTGCACTGTTACCGTTTCTCAATATTAGCGGCGTCAAACGTCGAAATAAAAAGAAAAATTCGAAGCACAAATATGTTTTGTCGAACTCAAAACGAGCAAATGAAGCATTACTCAGGATGTCTATACGCGATCACTAGATCCATCGTTCTCTTAAGGATTTCATTCACGACTCCAATTTGTGCACTTTTGACGCCAACATATTATGCATAAGGACAAGCTTTCGAAATTCAAAAAAATAAAACCACCGGCGCCAGTTCTGCCTCAACAGAGGTTGCGATTATCGACGTGACGTCAATTGCTGAAAGAGCAGCAGGCGGTATCCAGCTGTGTTCGAGATCGAATTGCAAATTTCCTTGGTGCGCTCAGTGTATAATATTCCGCACACATGCCCACAGGAGACTCTCCACGACTGATGAGACACTGTTTTTCTATTATGTTCAAAAAGTGCTGCCGACTGTCTACCGCATAGTTTCTTTTTCCTTTTTTTTTTCCCCTTCTCTTTCTGGGTTCTGGCGACAATGTGGAAACTTTCTTACATTGAACAAAAAAGCGAGTACTTGTACCTCATAAAGAATGAATTCTAACCTTCTAACTTGGCCCCGAGCGTCACTAGAATGAAAAAAAAAAGAAAAAAAAAGATGGCGCCATGCTCGGTGATGTGCGTCAAACGCCAAGCGTAAACGAAAAGCCAAGAACCATACCCCCAGCAGCTTCACTTATCTCGCTTAAAAAGCAACATTTTATTACTTACAATTGCATTTCAGAGTTGTCTGGTAGCTTTATTTCGAGAAGGAGGGTAATTTTCATCTTTAAATTAACGCTGCAAAAACCCAAGAACGAGTGTTGCCGGCGTCCCTCACGTGCAGGAGGGGGCGACCACGAAGATAAAAGTTCTGCTCAATTCCTATATACCGACTTTCAGGCGAAGCCACTGCAAGCTTGTACAACTTCGAACGGCACGCTTTCTATATTGCTACAAAATAAAAAAAAGGGGTGGCGGGGGGGGAGGATAAACGAAAGTTGGTAGACAGTTATCCATTTAAAGTGCAACGGCTTCTAAGCACTTTCTTTCCTCTTTTTTTTTTTTGTATTTTTCACGTGTTGTAGCACGCTCGCATAAATTCGAACTCAAGGTATATGGCAAGCGTGTCGCAAAAATCACGGCACGGTCGAAATTTCCACTACAGCGTCTCTCATAATCACACAACTTTCGTCTTTTTTTTCTTTTGCCGGATAAAACCTTAGAAATCAGTCATCAGCCCACCGCCCGATCCTGCCACACTGCGTGATTGCCGCGGTAAAAATCGCGCTTCGTCAAATGATTTATACGTTTCATTGTTAGAACCTCGCGAAGACGTCGTTGCCACAAGCTATGTCGCAAGGGGTAGTTCTCCGGGGAACACTGCAAATTCTTCGGCGCATGCTTCGAGAAACCCAGAGGACAAACGTCGACAAACTTCGGTTGAACTTTAATATATATATGCCGCATAAAAATACACAACACACACAGCTGCCGTGAGCGTGGAAAAAATAAAATAAACAAGGACACACAGCAGCAGCAGCAGCAGCTGCGCGCATTATATCAAGCGCAGTCACACCCGTGTTCCCGGTATTCCTCGTCTTTTAAGGTTCACGAAGCAGGCAACTCGAGTCTGTCGAGAAAATCTTGGGAAACAATGCATGCGGTCACACGCAGCCGATGTCACCGAACGCGCGCCCGCTCGATTTCTGTTCCCAAGCACCTTCGGTCTTTCGTCGAGGAGGGACCCGCAGTTCGTGTCAACGAACCACTCGTGTGAAATAAGTGCGCTCTTTTCTAAAACGCATTGTTCGTGTTCCCTGCCCTCCGCTTCGCTACATCGTACGATCACCGGCACATTTATCGATGCGAAAGCGTTGAATGCCTGATCTCAAGAAGAAAAAATTGGCCGCGTATCTGCGTGCTTCGCTGCAAATGTCGTCGAAAGACGATAATCTTCTGCCGGCCGTACTACGCTGCGTGAGATATGGACGCCATCTAACAGCGCCGTCGGGAAAAATGAGCTTGTGTAGAATCGCTGGGCAACTGCCAGGTGGAAGCACCAAATCGTCGGCAGAGACCTTTTTCGTGCATAGCGTCGCATTTTAGCGCAACACTAGGGTCTTCAGAATTACGTATCTATATTTTCTAGTAAAGGAACACACCACCTAATAAAAACGTATTGATGTTGCGCCTCAAATATGTGTAATATTTGCTTTTTGACCGACAATGTTTCTGCATTCAAGTGTTTCTGTGTTCAAGTATCCGAAGAAAGACTATCGTCTCTAAAAAGAAAAAAAATAAACGACGGTGTTTACGGCAGGCGGTACCGAAAGCCGCACGTGTCCAAATGATGACTGCACGCGCTCATGTGACGCAATACGGGTATAGAACTAGGAGGTACGTCCAATACAGTCGTCACAACCGGTCATGCCGTGATGTTGCATTTAGTTAAGCCCCACATTTTAACCCTTTGTTTACTCGCGCTATAAACACATATAACCTCGTACCGCGAGTACAGTACCATTTTTTGCTCATCGAACCGGTAGGTGGTAGTAACTACGAAAGAATGCTCACGACATATATTCACTTATCAGCAGAGCCATCCTTTAACTGCCCTGAATGCTGGACAGAGTTCCTCTTGATATCCCAAAATCCCCACTGCAACCTCGTGGAAATCGTTATATGTCCTCGCTGACATCTGGATGCATTCTGCGACCAGAGAACACAGCATGCATCGAAAGGCTCTTACGGGCCACCTCCACTGCAGACGGCCTATACGAAACTCGCGCCATGTTTGGGTATACTACCACAACTTCCACACTAAGTGTTTGGCTCTGCTAGAAGTCGATAACATTTATCTTTAGCTATAATAAAAAGAAATATGTCGACATTAACAGACCAGTCAAAAATCCGTGGACGTCACGGCGAGTTGTTGCCGCAACCTCAAGGTGGCGTCGCCACCTGTACTCTCTTTTCACGCGCTTTCTCGCCTTCATCGATTCTTTTCGCGGCAAGGAGTGGCGTTATTCTTGCTAAGCAAGAGGGTATGTAGTGCCAGTGCTCGAAGGTGCTCCTGCCAGCAGCTACCACTGTGACCGTATTCATGAGATGTGTCGCAAAAAGACGATAGTATCGCTTTGATGACGTAAATGTCGCCTTTACTGTCTCCCGCGGTGTGATTGGCTGGCTGAACAAACTGGGGACCCGCCCTCACTTTTCCGGTTTGTTCAACCAGCGAGGACCTGTTTGCCCCCTCTTCATTGGTCGAGGACACCTATAGGTTCTTCGCTGCTGCACAGAACCGTTGATATAACAAACGGGCACTTTTAGTCTGCCTTTTAGCCTTTTTTTTTTTCGTTCTCGATTCCCCCCATCTGTATACTTCGTTGCCGCGAGGTTGCGACCATCGTCGCAGGCAAGGTATGATCGACGACCCCGTGAAGCAGACGCCGCGCGATTACAAGATTACGACGGTCGCACGATATCGAATGACTACAGACCGTAATGAAAGCGATGAAATATCTCAACAACGAAGTGTTTGTATTGTAAGTCACGTCCGCACTTGCGTGTTTACGTACATCACCTGCCGCCCATGTTTGCGATGTGTACGGTACCACCCGACCGTTAGAGAAAACAGAGCAACTTGCGTCCCAAACGCGCGGGGAGAAGCGAAGTGTAGAACTCAAAGGAGGGGAGGGGGGTGAGATAAAGAAGGCGACAAGACTGAGCCCAAATGCATTTTTGTCGTCGTTCTTCAATAAAGTGTAAACATTCGATGAGACGGCTACATCGTGATGTAGCCGTCTCATCGTGATGATGATGTAGCCGTCTCTCAAGTGATGACGTGACCGTAAAGAAAAGTGACATTTTTTGAAATAAAAGCTTTCACGTCGATGGACGAATTCAGAAAGAAATCGAGTATTGAGACCGCGTGTGGTAACCGATACCACTGCTGCATACTTGTTTCGGTGTCCAAAAAGGAGTCCAGAGCTGTGTTGCATGAAGTTTCGTTTGGAGGCGTACTACGCTGAAGTTAGCACGTGTAAATTTTACAGAACTGCAGTAGACAACGCCCACTTTCGATTTATCGGGGACGATACCGACAACGTGGCATGCACGACCTCGAGCACCTTTATCAGTGGATATATCCCCGGTGCATTTAAAATTAGGCCTCAAGCGAAAGTGCAAAAGAGACAGCGGTTTATCAGGAAGATAGCAGAGGCCCGATTAACGATGAAAGGCGGAGCAAGCGCGGACATGAGCAAATTGAACTACGGTATCTCGTGTCTGGGTCCGCATGGCTTACATTCATTCATAATGAGCAACTCAACCTTCACTAGTTCCAAGGTACGAGGGGGGTTAGTTACATGAATTGGCTGCGATCAATTGCAACCTCATCTGGCGATACCACTGAAATTAGCCGATCAGGACAAAGCGCGCTATTCGGGTGATTTCTGTTACCACGTACACACCACTGCAACACGAGGGCACAACTGAGATAACGTTACCGCAACGAGCGCGGCCTCCGAGAATGGCGGCGCCGGTCTCGGAGGCCACACATGCTCGGCTAGCTTTGAGCAACGGAGTGTCGCCTACCCGCATACGTATAACTGCAAGAGGTGTGCGCGTTACACCTTAAACTAGGTACACTGTGCGTCAAACTGTACGGGAAAGTGCAAAGCAAAAGTATAAAACTCTGCGAAAGCGCTCAATGCGAAAGCGACATTCACCACTAGAGAACGGCCACGTAGGGGAAGTGACGTAAATGTGTAGTATTAAGCGACGGAATCCCAACAAAACTCTTTCTACACTCACACGCGAATACTGTTAAGCTGAGGTGTACATTCTTTTTTTTTTTTTTTTCGGTTCCACCAGCAGCCTTAATAACACAAGGACTTCCAGCAAGACAGTCACCAACCGCACGTCACTGGCGGGAGTGGTGCAGTTTATCATTACGTTTTCATGCTCGCCGACCACGAGACGCTACCTTGGGGACAAGTACGGCAAACGCTACTAGCTTCGGGCAGCCGGGGCATGCGCGCGAGTTTTTTTTATAATTGCTTTTTCCCGCAGGCACGAGTCAGCCACAACGATACAAGCTACGCCTTCATCGCCAACCCTAGTCACGCGCAAGCGGAGCGCCGAGACGTGTACACGACGAGGCAGGAAACGGGCAGCGGCGAAAACGAGGAATGTCCATTCGGAATAACAATCTCGGCGTCGGAAAAAGTCGCGGCGACCGAGGGCGAAGCGGCGGTCGAAGCGGCAGCACGGGCCAGCCAACCGGCTGCCTGTCCTTGCACAACAGCGGAATCTTTATTAATTTTTTTTTCTTTCTTTTCCGTACGCGATAGATTGAGAGAGATGCCACAAGGCAACCGAGCGCGACGGCAGCTATGCTGGCGTGACGGCGCGTTCAACGTCACCCTCGAGCCGAAGCGAGGCCTGCCCCAACTGCACAAACGCATCGAAGGAGGGGAAGAGGCCAGCATTCACTCAATCGACGCGGCAACGGACGAGAGAAGCAAAAATGCGAGAGGGAGGTAGTCGGCCAGCCAGAGGCGCGTGGTGATGTCGGGCGCGCGGGATAGTGACGTAAGCGCCGCGGAAAACGAACAAAAAAAAACAAACAAGTCAACGCGGTCGGTAACTTGCCGCCGCAGCAGCCGCCGCCGCGCTCCTCTCCCAAACCGGCGGCCTTCTCTCGCGCCACACTCGTCCGGCAAGCAAGAAAATGATCACTCGTGTTTATCTCCAGCCGCGTCGACGTTATTTTGCGTCGACCCGACCAAGCAGCCGAGTGGCTGGCCCGATCTTATCTAGCACTCCGAGCGGCCGAGCCGGATAATCGCGCGGTATCGGTGCAAAAATAAACCCGCTACCGGATAGGCCTATCGTACACACGGGCAAACAAGCACCTCCTTGCCGCTGCGGCAGCCAGCACGGGCTCCATCAAACAGCACACAGCAAAGCCAGAGGGGGGGGTGGCACGGAGGGCGCGCAAGACTCGAGGCACGTCACGTTCGCCCTGTCCTCGGGTCCCGCGGCGTCGCCGCACGCTTTCTACGACCGGCCGCCGCTTTCGTACCCGGATCGATACGAGCACCGCCCTTCGTTACGGCGGCCCGCAGCTGCCGTCTCCCCCCTACACATCCCCGGCGGCTTGGGACCGGTCCCCGGCGCTCGCTCGCGCGAGCTGCTACGCCGGAACGGCTACGTCACCAGCGAGCTGTCGCCCATGACGTAAGCGAGCCCGGCGACCTGCCACCTAGGACTTCGTAGGCCGCCGGGGGTGGGGGGGAAGTGAAGGGGGGGGGGGGGCGGAAAAAAAGAAATGCACGCGCCGCCGTTCTAGGGGAGAGCGATGGCGCCAGCGCTTTTTGAAACGCTCACCTGGCGCATTCTTGAGCGACGTAGCCGCGTCGAAGGAGTACACTCGTCCCACCATCTCTTTCTTGTAGCGCACGTCGAAGGGCACCCCCATGACGGCGGTGGGCAGCGACTCGCCGCGCGTGAGCGGGGGTCGCGGCGGCACTGCTTCGTCGAGTGCTTGCAGAGCGGCGGCCCGCTTGGACGGCTCGGGCGGATCGTCGTCGTCTCGCTCGCGCTTGCACGGCACGCCGGAAGCCTGGGCAGCCCGCGGATCTGCACCGCGCATCCGCTGGCTGTACTCGAGCATAGCGTTGCGCCGCTCGAAACGGTCCATCACGGGTGCCATGGGCGCCGCAGCGACCGGTGCTGCAGCGCGGTGCTGCTGCTGCTGCGGAGGCACCACTTCAGGCGGCGCTCCGTTCAGTCCTTTGTAGAGGGGCCGCGCCACGGCCTCGGGAAATCCGTGAGCCCGCTTCATCTGGCGCGCAGTATCCAGCACGACCTCGATCCGGTCCGCGCCTTCGTAGTTGACGCAGCCGCGGCACACGGGCTCCGAGAAGTCGTGCAGCATGGCCCACGGCATGCGAGGCAGGTCGCACAGGTAGCAGTGCTGGCGGTGACTCCGAGACATGAGCGCCGACATCTTGACCATGGGCTTGTCCACGTTCCTCGGGGGCACGGTAGACGACCAATGGTCGCCCCCAAACACAACCTCTGTCGCACAGCGGTCAAGCGGCGGCGGCGGACGCCCCGAGCAGCAAAACAAACCCGGCGCAAAATGGAGCCCGCTCGCTGAGCTCGAGGGGCGCGCTCTGCGCATGCGCCGACACCCGGTCGCGAGCACAACGAGGAAAGGCGGCACGCACGCTGACTGCCGCTCACGTCATCGCTTCAGCTGAGACGACGTCACCCGCGCGCCGAACGCGCATCGTCGGGCGCCTCCTCCTAAACGTTCGTCGGCGTGGACTCGCCCTGCCCCGTCTCCACGTGCCTGACCTAGGCCGCGGGCCGCGCGTATTTCGGCATCTCGAGGGGAGGCCGGCTAGTGTCGCGCGAAGGCGCGCAGCCCCGATATAGCTAGTGTCTGCCATGTCTGAAAATCGTGCGCCTATGTGTGCGCATGGCGTTTTCGCTTTATCGTTATCACACAGAACGCGTCGACAGGAGTGTTGTCGCGCTCCACTAGCGAGGGAACTCGGTTGTGCCGGGACAACTTGCATTTGCACAGCAATCGGTGGTCGTCGCGCACTGGTGCTTCTTCCTGTTCCCTAAGGTCGCCGCTTGTGCGCTTTTGTTTTGTTTTGTGCGCGATGTGCCGCTGTTCTAGCCGGGCACCTTGCCAAGCCCTGACGTACGCCGTGCGGCTTCCGCGGGCGTATCCCGCTTGTAAAGGGACGAAGGCGGCCGCATTTAGTTTGCGTCGTCCTTTTCGGAACCCTTTCCCGGTCGTGGCCTTTGATCCCGACTCGTACGAGACGGCGCAGCCGGTCGTGTAGGCGCTTGGCGCGGCGCAAGGGGCGCAAGTGCCAGTTGATGCGCGGTGGGGAGTCGATACCCGTTTGCCTCGCTCCACTCGCCTGGCGTGCTTTCTTTTTTATATTCTTTCAGCTTGTCGAACTCTTATCCTGCTCTTCGCCTTGCTGATGGCGCATGCAGTTTAGTTATTACTGTACTCCCGGCCTCGATGAAAGTTTCTGGCAGGGCTTGGCCGGCTTCCCGTCTCTCTGAAGAGCGAACCAACGAAGATAATGATGAAACAGTCAACAAGCCGCCGTAACGGTGTCGGACTGCTGAGCTCGAGGACATATGGGTTCGATCAGTTCGATTCGCGGCCACGGCAATGGCATTTCGGTGAGCGCGTAAAATGCAAAAAAAGACACCCTTCGCCAGGAACTCGAAATCAATCCGGAGGCAACTACGGCATGTCCCATAGACATATCGTGGTTGTGGCACGCAACATCCCAGCAAATGTTCATCGCTTCTACACGACTACATGTCTGCTCTTTATTAGTAACGCTTCACCATAAGCATGTGGAATGGTTGAAGGAGGGGGGGGGGGGGGGGCACACAGAACAGGGTCATTTAACCATTAGGGTAATTAACTAAAATTAATTGCATGGAAGAAGCTGCACACCGCATGGGATGTACAATGCAGGTATCAGCCGGGGATATATGCGGGTTTTAGTCACTCGCAAGAAAGAAAGGAAGCATGCGTGGCTCATAGTATCTGCACTGCATATACGGGTGTGAGCTAGTCCACTTAATGTTGACCTTAATTAAGTCAAAAAGTCTACTTCATTCAATTAAAGGTGCACCGACCAGCGGCGTTCAAGACATATGATAAGAGAACATTACGGCACCTTGGGAGTTTTACGCCCGTATTCACAAACGTGCCTCGTCATTATCACTTGTCCTTATGTGTGCCCTTATCACGCTTCATCAACAAATTAATTCACTATCTACAAACAAGCCTTATGATAGTCTTTCACACTGATTATCATTTTTGGTGCCCTTAACGCGCCTCAACGGCACAGGAGCGATAAGGATAAGGCTGGTTTGTGTGGTTTACACCAGGAGAGCACTTTCACAAAGCAGCATTAAAATATGCAGATGCATTAAAATATGTAAATTCTAGATGGATATGCTGCGTAGGGAATAATTCAACCAGCTTAATTGTGCAAGTCAGCTTTATTTTGTTTTCGTCCAGGCGGCAAAGAGGCGTCAGTGTGTATGGATTGGTATTTCCACTTTCCATTCGATCTGTCAACTCCCTCCCCTCACCACGGCTCTGTGCTGCGTTCCCTGTGTTGTAGAAGTAAGCGCCCCTCCTAATCTCAGGCCGTTGTTGTCACACGATGCATATATGTGACCGATGAGCACTGCGCGTGAGACACGTAGGAGGCATTCCCTTTGCTCAAACTCGGGAAGCGAGAGCCCCTCAGGCATGGGAGCAAAAACAATGTCTTTTGCGTTCATGTGCGCCTGTTGATTGTTCTAGCATAAATAATCGATGTACGGTGCCTTGGCTATAGCTTTTGCGATGAGAAAAAAAGAAATAAAAAAGCAAAAATAAGAGATAGTCAAGAAAGAGGAACAAAGAGTTCGTCTCATGTTCACACCAGTCTTAATCAAATTAGAAACCTGGCGACATAACTTTCAAATCGCTCCGCACTCAACGAGATTGCTTGAACAACCCTACCTTTGTCACGCTATACTGGAGCTCTCTCTATGCCTTGCTTTTATTCTGCTCGGCTTCGAGATCTGTCACGTTCGTAAGCTAATATCGAATTGTTCATCTATAATAGTGAATTATCCAATGAGCATATCCGCGCGCTCTCTTGCTTAGGAGACACATGGCAAATATCCAGGACTTCTACTCAGGCGAGGTCTATGAACTGATTGAGTGGTTTATGATCTTTTGCGTCCCAAAACCATGATTATTGAGAGACGCGGTAGTGGGGGGCTCCGGAAATTTAGACCACACGAGGCCTTTGAGCTGGTCGTTGATGATTAACTGCAGTGATTTTAACGATCAACGACGGCAATATTGATAAATGTATTGGCGTCCTAGCGAGCGTTTCAGCGAAACAGCAGAGCGGCAGTGAAAAAGGGCCTCATGGAGCTTGTAACGCAGTGCACCAACCAATGAGAGCACACATGCACCGCGCCCTGAAATTTGATTTGATTTGATGATTGATTTGTGGGGTTTAACGTCCCAAAACCAGCTCTGATTATGAGAGACGCCGTAGTGGAGATCTCCGGAAATTTAGACCACCTGGGGTTCTATCGCGCCCTGAAATTTGAGAGCGGGGAGGGGATTCAGGGCAACCTGGCCATAGCTTTCTTTATTACCCAGCCACCCCACCCGCCTTCATAGCCTGACAACCATGAACGTAATTATACCATTACCCTTGCTTTCGGCGATCTTGGGGTGGTCGTATGTGGACCTCAGGAACATAGTATCAACAGCTTGAAACTGAGTGTCCTTCGAGACATGCTTTTGATTGTGGTTCATTTAAAGAGGACGCTAATTTTTGCAGCCCATATCGGGAGCATGGCTATGTGTCCGAGGGTTAGGGGAAAGGTACTGAAAGAGATAGAAAGGGGGGAAAAAGCCGTAGTGGGGGGCTCCGGAAATTTTGACCACCTGGCTGACAACGCACAGTACACGGGCCTCTATCAGTTTCGCCTCCATTGTAAAGGCGACCGCCGCGGCCGGGATCGAACCCGCGACGCATAGTTTCGAAATGACGGGCGTTTCATTTCCGCTGCATTTCAAGAACTCTTCGTATTCCCAAACTATCCTACTGGATGCGTGAGTGCTCTTTTTCCTCACGTACCCACCCAAATCAATCACTTGACTACGTGCATTGGCTCCTTGTTGAGTTGATGGCTCCGCCACGGTGGTCTAGTGGCTACGGTACTCGGCTGCAGATCCTAGGGTCGCGGGATCGAATCCCGACCGCGGCGGCTGCATTACGATGGAGGCGAAATGTTGAGGCCCGTGTGCTGTGCGATGTCAGTGCACGTTAAAGACCCCCAGGTGTTCGAAATTTCCGGAGACCTCCACTACGCGTCTCTCATAATCAGAGCTGGTTTCGGGACGTTAGACCCCACGAATCAATCAATTGTTGAGTTGATGCTGCATCATTAGTCAGTTCCTTTTCCATTGAAGATCACGATCCCCAATTTCTCGATCTGTGCTAAAAGCGGACGTCACTTCACTGCCACGCGTATGTATTGGCCGCTTTGTCTGTTGACCTTTTCACAGAAAAAAATGGAGCATTGTAGTGTGATACGGGAGTATACAAAGGCTGACGTCACAGCCGATCGGCAGTGCTTTACATTCGAGGGGGGGAGTCATCGTATATATTTTGCACTGCACAGAGGGAGTTATGGCGGCGCCCAGGGTGCGTCCTGTGGAAACGTGATGGATAGAATACGTCAATCGCGAACATCAGCCTCTGTGCGCGTGAGCATTCTTTAATTGTAATAAAGATGATGACGACAATGATGATGCAAACTGCTTTACAGCAGCAGGTGGGCACATTCCTCCACCCAAGCCGAGCAGCGAATCTTATTGTCCTCTTAAAATGGAATTACAAATTCGTAGCTCATTATTATTATTTTCGCGTTTTACGCTAGAGTTGGCCTTTAGGCTATTTATTCTTCTTATTTCTCCCCACATCTAAGTCGTAGTTTTCTTTCTTTCTTTTTATTTATTTATTTATTTATTTATTTATTTATTTATTACTCATTATCGCGGACATGTTTATCTTTCCTCTGCTTACCACAAATCGAGGACCTGGTCGATCCAAGTCAAACAACTCGGTGGATATCGTCAATTTAAAACAAGAAATAAATAAATAGAACTGGTCCAATCGCCTTCCCACATGATCGAGTGACAATGTCTTCTTTTGCTCTACAACCGCTTTTATTTATAACTGCTTTTCCTCAGGCAACGCACCACAAAACAGAACAAAGAAGAAAAAAAGTGCGCAGAGCAAGTGCACGTTTCCCTATCTTCCTCACAGCATGTGCATTTTTCTTCTTCTTTACTGAATTTCGCTTTATAAACACGCGTTCTAAGGCAGCCCGATCTCGCTTCAAACAATAAAGCGCTTCCTCTTGAATTATCATAAAATGCCTCCCTCTTTATTTCGTTTTTGCCCTCTCGGTAGTTATTCAGAGTCGGTTTTTTTTCCATCGCTGTCCTCCAGTAAATCTTCTCCGCCTCTCTGACTTTTCCCTTTACGCTCTTTGTTGTCAGTTCTCTTAGAGCCGTATATTTACTGGTGAGCCTCCTAGTTCTCTTTCTCCACTGCGTGTCAACGCTCTTTCTATATAAATATCGGAACACCTTCACTGCCCACCTACTCTCTTTCATATTCCTTAGCCTCTCTTCAAGCCTTATTTTGCTCTGCGCTTCCCTTGCCTCAAAACTCGCCCATCCCATATCGCCCTTTACAGCCTCGTTTGTCGTTTTCCCGTGGGCACCCAACGCGAGGCGTCCTGCACTGTTTTTAGCGCCACCTACCAGTCGCGCACGACACTACACAGAACAATGAAGTTGAGAACGATCGGCACTGCAGTCGGGTTGTCGCGTTGTGTGGCAACTATCTTAATCGCGCCCGCAGGGGCTCCCGGCGTATCTCTGCACGAAACATTTTGCTCGAGGGAGAGGCTGCTCCCGCGGCCGCACAGCCGCTGTCTCGACCGAGAGAGACAAGCGGTGACTCAGCGCACGGCAAAGGCGCCGCAGGTGTTTCGATTCAAGCACACCACCACCGCTTGTGCGAGCGTATCTACAAGCGCGCGCTTCGGCGCGAAAACGCGCACAGACCGAGCTGTTGCACGCGCCTGCTGTGTGCGAACACACGCCGCGATTCGTCGGTCAGTGCCCGTACTGGCTGGCGATTGTGCGACTCAGAGAGCTGCGCTACGGAATAAACGCGGTCCCATTTTTCTTTTCTTTTTTTCGATTTTAGTTAAATGAACTCCGAAGACCTATATACACTCACTTGCAACATTTTTCGCAGATTGCAAGTTCTTTTTAAAAAAAGGTGCGATCAATGATTGCTACATTGGAAGCAACCGCGACCCTTCGAAGCGGCCAAGAGCAACCGAAAAAGAACGCCGAGCGGCGACAATCTCGGAGGCCATATATATTGCCCCGCATTCGGAGGCGTCGCTTTTCGCTGCGCTGGCGCGCTCGATAATGAGTTCACTCACTGAATGAATAATGCGAATGTATTCTTGCACGTGTGCGGGAAGGCGCTAGCGTACGTGACGTGCTGGGTTCTAGGAAAATAACGGAAAACAAAGGAGCGTGTTCGCAATAGACGTAAAAAGTGCTTGGGAGGTTCGGTGCCGGAAAAGTTGAAAGAAAGGGCATGAA
Organism: Hyalomma asiaticum; assembly: GCA_013339685.2. Lineage (NCBI taxonomy): Eukaryota > Metazoa > Arthropoda > Arachnida > Ixodida > Ixodidae > Hyalomma > Hyalomma asiaticum. The sequence goes on from CM023487.1 coordinate 13,223,229, forward strand.
AACAACAACAACAACAACAAAAACTACATATCAAAAGGAAAAAGAAACAGGAAGGTAAGCTATGCGCCTATAAGGCCTTTTATTTTAAAGAAAAAGGAAGTACAGGCCAGCGAGATGTTAGGCAGGATTACGGAGCTTTGGGGCTTGCAGACCGCAGCGCCGCTGCAAAGAGGACACTCGTATCATTCGTCCACGCAGAGGTTCTCTATGCACCCATCCGTGCATCCATACCCTTTGTGCACAAGCAGAAGGAAGCACGAATTTGAAAGGAACGATCGTCATAGGGTTAATATACTGACTCTGTGCGCATTATAGAGCGACAGGGAGCACAGAATAGCACAAGATGATCCTCGCCTACATTGCCTGCACCGAAGTAAGGCACTACACGCGCCTAGTTCTCGCTTCTCGACGCAGTGCGTGAATTCCGAGATTGGGGCCGGTCGTCAACCTCCGAGATTCGGTCATTTGCCGCGAACATTCAAACTAAAGTCCCTAACGCAATCTAGGGACTTTAATTCAAACTAGAGAGAAAATCGGTCTTTCCCTCTTTCTCTTTTTTATGTTTTGTTTTGCCGTTGTCACAGATGTCACGCATTACTAATTCGGTTGCGAAGATGCAAGCACATACTACCAGGAAAACAGCTGCCTTTCTGACAGTGCCTGTTGCGAAACGTCCCGGAATGTGAGCAGACTCGTTGTTTGATTTGTGCGCATGCGTGCGCACATGTGTGTGTGTGTGTGTGTGTGTGTGTGTGTGTGTGTGTGTGTGTGTGTGTGTGTGTGTGTGTGTGTGAACAATCTATGGTTAATTTTATTTTGCTCCGTATTGAACACGCATTATAATGCGAAGGGTATTCGCAGAGGTTTCTAAATGCATGATGTTAAATTCTATATTAAAGCTATACTTTCATTTTTTTTGTATTTCCGCTGTCATCCACATTTATCGCAGTTCCATGTGAGAAAACCTTTGTATACACACTACAGAGTCCGAGATCCGTGGGCTACTGTGTCCAACAACAACAACAACAACAACAACAACAACAACAACAACAACAACAACAACAACAACAACAACAATAAGTGTTTTTAGGCCCATTTACAGCCACGTCACATCTGTTTTATCCACACTGCGTAACGCACAGTTCATTATCATCGCTCTGGCGCTCTTTGGCCACATCTGGCCCTTGCGCCAATAAACTCCACTAATCAATCAATCAATCAATAATAATAATAATAATAATAATAATAATAATAATAATAATAATAATAATAATAATACATCAGCGACGATATACACCCTAATGACATAAGTGATGTTTTCAAAACTATATTTGCGCCTGCAGCAGCTCCTTGGCGTCGCACATAAACCACGCATGTGCGTTCATACAAATAAACACAACATGCTATTTACGTGTATAATCAGGTGCTTCATGTATGATCTCCTGTCATTCCCATTTTATTTTTACCCTGTGTTAAAGACTTGCCAAGATCACTTGTAACTTTGTACGTTCGAGATCGTTTTTTCTTTCATTTTTTTTTTGTTCTAAATCGGTTCGTACGCATCTCAGCAATCGTCTCCGGTACAGCCTTTTTGTTAACATGGTTGTAAATATCTTTACAAGGCTCCCTGCTACTGAGCTGCTGTAAAAGGTGCGAGACCTTCTTCAAGCGTTCCTCGCTTCTAGTCTCACACATTCCGTCAACCACTGTACTGATGGTAAATAAAGCCATTGTTTTAGCAGCCAAGCTGCTTAAGCTAGCCAAAGTTTGTCCTGTCACGAAATATGCGTGTCCGGTCGCGAAATACGACCTTGAAATGACTTTGCCTAGCAACCAAGCTACGATACATCTACCGGCATAACCTTGTATGCCCTCGACTGTATCACGTTGTATGGCGTCACAACGACAAGTGACCGGAAGATGAAGCTGAAGAACATAGTGTACATGATGACGACGACGAAGGTGAAGATGATGATTATGAAGAAGCAGACGATAAATGCACATAGCGTAATGTCACGTGACATCTTCGAGCCAAAAATGTCACATGTAACGTGACATGTTCCAGCCAAAGTCACGTACCGCAATGGCACGTGCGACGCTCTGGCCAGAATGACGCAACGCAATGTCACGAGACATCTTCTCGCCAAAAATATAACGTGAGTATCACGTGGCATGTTCCCGCCAAGATATCACATTACTATCACGTGACATGTTCCCGCCAAAAATGTCACATGACTCTCACGTGCGGATATGTTTCATAAACTATCGGCCACCTTCGCTGTGCCTTACTGTGGTCTGGCTTTGCGCGACCTAGCGGAAGCTGCGTACGAATTTTTTTATTTATTATAGTGATCATGTCTGCCTTTACTTCGCTGACGCGCCCAATGCATTCATAAGCAGGCGAGAAACCATGCATAGTCACGCGAATCGTCGCTTTTATTCTCATCCCCATCCATCAATGTTGCAAGGCGAAAATTAACTATAGTATTCCTCCCGCGCTCTCCGAGTTTTGTCAAAATGCGAATAATCACGTTCCACACAATCTGCGTAGCTTTTACGCCCGCGTCAGCGTTTCCTTTTTCGCAGTGTTTCTCTGCATGTAACATTGTTTCAACTAGCTGTTGCCTTTTTTTTTTGTACATTATCTTGCGTATTGCGGTTGCAGGTGCGCCAGTACAAAAGACTTATAAGCTGCAAATGTCGGAGCACCGTTATAAAGCACTCTATCATTTTGAAACGGAGCTCCTTTATAGGCTAGTCTGCGTCGTCGTGGTCGACACGCATGAACTCATGTCGAGCGAAAAATTAAAAATCGTATTCGAACCAGCGACCACCAAGTTGTGAGACCTCCACGCTGACCTACTTAGCCCCAGCCGTTTTTTAGATGCGAAGCAGCTTATGGTCGGGGCTATGTCACTCTCTCCCTCCCTCCATCCGCCGTGCGGCGTCCACACCCGCACTGCGCATGCGCATCCTCCTCTCCTTGTCTCATCTCCTCTCCGACGCTCCTCTCCTCTCCGGATTGCGCAACGAATGGCAACACCTGCGGCTCCGCGCTCGATAATGCGAAGCAGCTTAGGTTAGAGGCGCGACGGTAGACCACTGCGTTCTCTCTCTTCTCTCATACATTCTCATTCGTCCTCTAAATAAAATTACACCATCTCCCGCTCAAGCTAACCATCTCCCCGCTGCTTAGCATCCACACATGGTTACCTTTAGAGGGAGATGGAGTAATTTTTTTTATTTTCATTGTTGCTTTATTTCCTGTTCGTACATATCACCTACATCAGCAAACATATTTAGGTTTGTCCTGTAGTCTCGATGCTCGCATTGAGGCACACTGCACACTCACGCTGCGACACTTCAGAACAGCCAGTGGGCCAGTGCAAACCAATTTTTTTGTTTCACTATTTGGATGGATGCTATGAGCGTCCCCTTTATATCGGGGCGGTGACATGTGCGCCACCAGGCTCGTAAAAATCCTCAAGAACTTTTCTTTTTTTTTCGCTCTTTCTTTAAGTTGTCCTCATGCTTTTTAAATCCACTTCAATTAAATCGATCATACTATAGCAAAAACGTAAATTCATAGCCCAGTTCTCTGCCCCTTATGGCAGAAAGTCCTTATCTCTCCCTATAATTACTTTCGTGCGTTCTCTCTAGTTTTCTAACACCAATACTCTAACCGTCTCTTACTTATTTTAATGTGCGGGTATGTTCAGCTTTCCATTGTTGTCCCTAAAACCTAAGGCTTCATGTAGGGTAGTGCCCAAACGTACACCTGGGTGGATATTTCCGCATTCAATCAGAACATGCTCCGTCGTTTCCCTATATTCCTCACAGCATGTGCATTTTTCTTCTTTACTGAATTTCGCTTTACAACTACGCGTTCTAAGGCAGCCCGACATACACACATTTTTTCTCCGATCGCTAGCGCTCCCTGCCGGCATTTTCAGCAAAAGCAGCACGCGACGGGTCGTTGCCGGGGCAACGCGTCCGTACACACACGCATCCACGCACGTCCCGCCGCATTTCCTCCAGCCAAAAGATGACCGGCCAGGACCTACAGACAGACAAGTGAGTGAATCACGAGTGCGCGCCTATTTGCACTTCTCAGCCGGGGCATCACGGCGAAGCCAGACTATACCGTCGGTAGGGTGGCTAGAATGCCACCCTACCGCCGGTGCTTTTTAAAGGGTCTCTGCGACAAGTTCCTGAACACTCGGAAAACGGTGCCGATCGATCGTTGAGGCTGCCGTGAACACGTGAGCCAAATATTATTGCGTTTCGCGCACACGATAATATTGCACGTTCGCTTCAAACAGGGTTGGAAATCGCCTGCTCTGCTTCCCACAAATGACGTCACAAGGAGCACCGATGACGTCACTTGGCTCCTTTTCTCAGTGTCCTTGAAAATATATTACATCTATATTTGCCTTATTTGTTGAATCCAAAATGAACAAATAAAGAATTACTGAGGATGTTCCAGCGATCATGAAATCAGCCATCGCTATATTTCTGACTCAAGTGACGTAGTAGGTGTCCCTTTGGGTTAAGACGTAATTTATGACGCTGGCACCTTGCTCGATACTTTCAATTCACCTCCGGATGGGATTTGTTAAGAAAATTAAGAAAAAAAGCCCTCCGGCAAAAGCGAAATCTTAGTGCTGGAGTCATTAGACATCCACCTGGGAGCGTATTTTAAAGTTGCATGAGATATAACGTGTGATATCAGCGCGTACGTTCAGTATACGGAAAAGAGTAATTTAACCATCAGGATAATTCGTGAAAATGAAATAAATGCAGGTGGATGCGTGCCACAATCAATATGCAGGCGTGAGTCAGACGTAATAAATAAATAAATAAATAAATAAATAAATCACGTGTGCTCACTACACACATTAATTATTTGGCTGTGAACCAGTCAACCTGAAGTTATCCTAGAGCAGCGGTTATTAGAGAGCTTTAGTGCAGCTTAAGTTGCGCCCCGCTAAACGCTAAAATTTAGCGGGGTCAGATTGCGCATGCGTCCGCACGCTATTCCAGCTTTGCGTTTAGCGATCGCTCGCTATTTTCCGAATTTAGCGGAGACGCAAAACGCTCGCTAAGTTTGTTTAGCGCGAAGAACATGGCGGCTCCCTACAACCAGCCTACAACTGACGGCTGCCCGTTTCGCATTTATCGTGTCGTCTTGCTGCGTTGTGGGGCTAGCTGATTCACAATAAATCGTGTTGCTGGTTTTCGCTTCGACAAGACAACAATCTTTTCGCTGTGGATTCTAGTTTGACCACATTACACATGAACAACGAAAGCGAAACTCTGCCTCGTCACACTACAGCAACACTTGTGCAATTATTATTGCACGATGTTCTTTTTAATAAATCTTTTTGCGCTTGCGTTGCTTTTTAAGTTACTAACAACGGCCGACGGTTTTGACGCTTTCACTGTTCGCGTTTAGATGGCGCAGCGAAGGTTTGCGTGCCTTGCGTTTTGCGGCGCGTCGTCGTCTCGCGCTATACTAAAGAGCTATCGAACGCTATCGAATAGCACTCCGCAAAAATTTAGCGAGCGTGACTCGCAAGCGCTAACGCAAAAATTTTCCGCAATACTAAATCTACCTATTATGCATAAATGTGTTGGAACCCCTTGTGGACCGGTGAAAGCTCCTTGCAGTGACGGAATGGAGGGGAGGAGGGAAGGGGCGTAGGGGCTATAAGATAACACAACACACGGCAGGAGACAGGTAGCAACTGAGACCAACCGAAGCGCGGTGTTGTGAAGATTAGACAACAATGTACAGAAAAAAATTAATGCACGAGAAAATTACACACGGTACAACACTCCTGATCGATAGTGCCACACCTGCAGTTGTGGAATAATGCGGCCTGTGACAGCTTGTGGCCTTTTCCCACACTTAGTACGCTTCAATGCATGGCAGTAATGTATTGAAGCAAAGTTGGCTTCACCACGGTACAAGAGTCTTATGCGGAAAGGTTGGTTTAGCCGCGGCGCACTACCGCCATGCAGCGAAGCCAACTTAGTAAGCTGGCCTCTCTCCACAAGAACTACATGGAGGTGGGAGGGTCACACTCCAAGGTGGCTTCGCGGACCCCCATTTGAGAACCACTGACCTGGAGTCTACCCCCGTCAAGCAAGGAAAAAAAAAAAGACACTGCACAGTTATGCAAATGTGCTCTGAACATTATAGGCGCTCGCGCCATTCAAGAATCTTAACGGAACAGTAAGGTCGCATTTGCAATATTTATTTATTTATTTATTTATTTATTTTCAATACTGTAAGCTCTAGCGGGCTGTTACAGGTGTGGGAAAACGCAATATACAATATTAATACAATATTATGTTAAAATCAACTCTAAACGATGCTGAAAATTTTCAGCTGACTCGCAATCAACAAATACACTGGAATCAAGCTTGTTCCAATCAATAATTGTACGAGGCTAAAAAGAAAACTTGAACAAATCAATTCTCGTGGCATAAGGTGAAATAGCATATGGATGATTGATACGCGGTGACACTCGGGCTGGATGGAGTTAAATTTGGGTGATGAGATCTTCTTTCTCTCTCTCTCTCTCTCGATGGTTCCGATGTCCGCGGCGACACGTTGAAGGACGGAATCTGGAGCAAGATGTCCTCACAGCAAGACACTCAGGTTTATTTACATTATTTACAAAACTTGGCCGGGGCGGCCAGTACTGTCACAGACATCTCAACAACACAACTGGGCTCAAACCACACCAAGCGGTTCATTCCGAGCCCTTAATGTTTGCACTTAGACGGGAACAAGCACCAAGCTTAAAACTTCATCATATCTCGTCAGAGGCAGCGCCAAGCTCGACCTCTGACCACCTTGCCGTTGTCAGATGGGGAGGGGAGTTGGCTGGCCGGAGCCGCCTATCCCAAAGCATACAGTGCTTATCAGCCCATCATCATCCAGTACATTCGCCCCGGCAAGGCAAGCTCCCTCCTCTCTCCGATTCTCTTTTCTCCGTTAAATACACTTGATCGCTTCTGCGACCGCCTCCTGGGACCAACCCATATGCAGCACTTTACCAATCACGTACATGTTCACCCTCTCCATGAGAGCCTACGGTTACGCCCTCGCGGTCCCACATTTCGACCCGCTTGCTGCACCGAGCTTCACCGAAAGATATCATCCACTAATCAAGTGATCAGTTAGCAGGACTCTGCAACAGGCCTACATTGCCACTCTTTACCCGGCGGCATGCAACCCAGCCGCCGCTTCAAGAGAACCGTTAGACAGGTCTATTGTACCCCAAAATCAGTTCCGCACATTTCCACGGTGGGGTCATTTCTTCCCAAGGGGCAACCCCTTGACGACAATTCATCCGAGCAGGAAGGTCAAAGGATTATTTTGACAGCGAGCTCCCGCTGTCTTTGGAAGCGACTCCCCCCCTGTTGTTCCTTTCTCGGATGCTCTTCCGAAATGTCCTACAATGCCGCCGTGAAGAGACCTGTCAACCGTCATGTCAACCCTATGCTGTGCAGCTATGTCCGTCACAGCAATTACTGACCGCGTGCGCCGCGGGAACAAAGCCGCCACGTCAACTGCGTACAGAGTGCATACCACGACGTTTCTACGGGAAAAGCCATGCGCTAGGCCGCCGTCGCCTGCTCTTCCCCGCCGATCTGCCGCCGAACATAACAGATGGTACGAGTACAAAGTTGGATCTATGTTTAATGTCTTGTTATACAGTTGGTATAGAAACTTCAAGCGTGCGATTTGTATGCGCGTAGACAGCTTCTGAAGGTTAGCCCTGTTAAGTAACACGGTCACTGATTGTTTCCTCTGATAGCTCGAATAAATAAACCTGGCTGTCATTCGCTGGATCCTTTCTAGCTCATCAACAAGATTTTGACTGCGGATCCCAGATAATACTGGCATACTGGCATATACTGTCACTGCCCCAGCCTGGAAGCCGAAATAACTCTGCACATTGGGGGAGACAAGCAAAATGAATCTTTCATTGGTGTGGTAAACATTTTGGAGATGTGTCTTTTCTAAAGGTTTTGCAACGGCTTTTCAGTGCACGAATTTATGCAGTGTTCTATGGTGTCGGTTATTATGCGTCCAATGGTAATATTTAGGTGGTCCAAGCGTTGTATAGCGGGCCAGCTTCCCGTGGTAGATAAGACAGCATGACACATGCAATCCTGTACATGCCCACATTAGACGGTGTGTATCTGCCTCCATCACTGAAAGGGGGCGAGGCGGACAAGCGTCACTCAGTGGCAAGCGGGACCGGTTCCGCCATCAATTCTACATTTCTTACTATAACACGATTCGAAAGTGTTATGGAATAGATGTTATTTACCGTTTATGACAGCTGAAAGACAAAAGTTGGACGTTTAGACGTGTAATAAAGTAACACAGTGTATATTATTAGAACTCTTCACATTTCATTTTTGTGATGTGTTTTGACATTAGGAAGAGTAGTTGAAACTCTGACTACATCGGTCATATGATCTTTTCATGAGCATTGTCATTTGAGTGTCTAAAGTGCGCCTTATGCTAAAGCGCATTAGTCATTGCATTTCTAATGTCATTCTAATGTCAAATTAGGAATGCATTAGGTTGACATTAGAAACTCAATTTTCAATTTCATAAGGGCCAAGCCGAAACGACAGCTGCCCCGCCACGGTGGTCTAGTGGTTATGGCACTCGGCTGCAGATCCGAAGGTCGCGAGATCGAATCCAGGCCGCGGCGGCTGCATTTCGATGGAGGCGAAATGTTGAGGCCCGTGTGCTGTGCGATGTCAGTGCACGTTAAAGAACCCCAGGAGGTCGAAATTTCCGGAGACCTCCACTACGGCGTCTCTCATAATCAGAGCTGGTTTTGGGACGTTAATCCCCACATAATAACGAAACGACAGCTGGTGACGTAGGGGTCGTTCCGCACAACTTCTACCGCCCTATCGAGGTGAAGGGGAAGAGTATTTACGCGCAGTTTATTCGACGGGTGTGTATAGTGAAGTTATCAACGGGGATAACATACGCCTTAGAGTGATTGGCCGACGTTTCGATAGGAGCACCCATCTTTGTCAAAGACAGGCCTTCGACAAGGATAGATCTTCGTGTCTAGTGCCCCACGTCGAGTCCTCCTATCGGGTTTTCATATCGAAACGTGGGGCTGCGCCAGTCCGGGATTTTATCGTTCTTGTCAGATCATACAATCGTGTTTCCATCTGTTGACGGCGGTCGAATTTCGATGGAGGCAAAATGCTAGAGGCCTGGAGTGTTATCAGAGCACGATAAAGAAACCCAGGTGGTCATAACTTGCGCAGCCTTCCACTATACAGCGTTCCTCTGCCTTCCGCTCCTACCTTCCCTTTCACCCGCCGCCAGAAACGTTGAGCCGTGCCCCCTGTTAAATAGCTCTCTTGTCTCCTTAACCATGTCACAGTTATCTGTTAGAGCCTATCTTTACTGAGGATTTCTAGGAGTTGTTGCTTTGTGGGGTTTAACGTCCCAAAACCAGCTCTGATTATGAGGGATGCCGTAGTGGAGGGCTCCGGAAATTTCGACCACCTGGGGTTCTTTAACGTGCACTGACATCGCACAGCACACGGGCCTCAACATTTCGCCTCCATCGAAATGCAGCCGCCACGGCCTGGATTCGATCGCGCGACATTCGGATCAGCAGCCGAGTACCGTAGCGACTAGACGACCGATTTCCAGGAGCGCACAAACACTTCTATAGAACAAAAATTGGAGGACGCTTAAGGTTTATTGCCTTTAAGAGTGGAACCCAACAGCGCGAGCGCCATCTGGCTGATATTTACGCAAATAACCTACCCGGGCCCGCCCGGGCGCGCCACTGTTGGTGTGGTAGAAATACTTGAAAAAAGGATTTGTGTTTCAATTTCCTCGTGAGGCAATTGAATTGCGTTTTCTCGTATACATTCAAGTAAGAATCCGAGCCACCACGTGTGTAGGTTGCATTTGAGTCGTAGTTTAAAATTTTTCTCTGACGGATTTTACTCTGAAAAATTCCAGTTTTGTGCACTAACGCGTTGCGTCACGGCGGAGGGCCTGCGTGGTCGGGGTGATTTCTTCTTTCTTTTTTTCTACAACGGATGCCGGGTTTTCTGTGATAACCTGTTAATTGACGGTGCTGCTCCCCCCCCCCCCCCCTCCCCCTTTCGTTTCCCTCCACCGTTTGGTAATCGACGCCTCCGCACACGCGTACACTCAGGCAGGGCAGCAGCACAGCCATGGGCATGGAGCTCGTGCAGCAGGCGCTGAGCCTGTACCGCCGGCGCCACTTCACCGAGTGCGCCGAGGTGTGCGAGCGCGACTCCTCTTCCAGGAAGCTCCAGTGGATCGGCATGCTGGCCCTGACGCAGCACGCGTGGCTCGACGAGCTCGAGCTCGAAGGGCTCGAGTCTCTCGCCGAGGAGCTGCTCGACAACCAGGTACAACACTTCATTATTAACTAGAAGAGAAACTTGGGCTAGTTGGTGATTAATTGTGCTGGGACAGCAGCGCTAACGACAGACAAGGACCAAAGGACGACACCACACAGGCGCTGAACTCTCAACTAAAATTTTTATTGAAAGGCAAAGGCACACGTACACCCTTAGCATGGTAACCTTTAATTTATATTATAAGTACACAAAAATGTGAAAATATGCTCCTTTACTAAAGGTTAAAGCACTTTAACGTTTAGTAAAGGAGCATATTTTCACATTTTTGTGTATACCTATAAAATACACTAAAGGTTACCGTGGTAAGAGTGTATATATGACGTATATGACAGCCGATTTGTCACGTGACGCACCTTAATATCTGCGCAGCAGAATGAACAGGGTCTGCGCTTTAATAACTAATCGTGCAAAGTGATGAAACACGTATGAGATGAATGCGACAAGAAAAAAAAAACATATGCAAATTTTAGTTGAGAGTTCAGCGCCTGTGTCGATGTCGCCCTTTGGTCCACTGCTGTTCCAGCATACTATGAACTTCATTATTACAAAAAAAAAGAAAAAGAAAATAATAAGGAAAACCAACTGGCACAGTCCCTTATCGCATGTTAAGAGGACATGGCGGCAGAAGTCATTAAGCATTCTCATGAGGAATACTACTGGCTGCTCCTTTTACTCCCGACTACTCATTGTCTGCTGAAGTGCTTGTATTTACTCATTGGTTCTTTTTATTACTCGTGATCACCTCTAATTGCTCCGTGGATATCATGAATTACCCGCATAGTCACTCCTAACTGCCATTTGTGTCTCGAATTGCTCGTCATCACTCGCATAATTACGCTATCCCGGTCTCTTGAATTGCTCGTGATAGCCCTTTAGTCTAAGCTTCAATTACACTTTATTATTTTCTTGGACGAAGTTTGTCGCCGTTTCGTTCGGCGTCACATTTATGGTAACGTTCGTTACGTCGCCGGCGGTCACTCTTCGCGTCTCAAATGCCATATAAGACTTTCGCTTCAAAGGACCTTCACTAGGCATCAAGGAAAAATTCGGTGATACACTACAAGCGTAATCACGTGACGCCGTAATTTAGTTTCTTTTTTACCTCCATGCTCCGCACGCCAATCACAGAAGCAAACAAAATCGACGTCATGCAACCTTTTTCAAGATGACGTCGTAGGTGATATTGGCGTGAGTTCAATAAGGAATTAGACTTCGCATGTTCCACTGTAACAAACAAGTGGAAATACGTAAAGTTATGCACTTGTAATTTTATTTTTGCAGTTATCGCTTTACTTGCTTTCATGAAACATTTTGAAGTGGGAACTACCTCGGGGAGCAACTGTTGCTGGCGGTTATGAGGGCGCGGAAGGGGCTGCACATGCAGACTTGAGCTCCATCTTTCAGCATTGCTAGTTTTACACGAAGAACCCCTTATTATTATTTTTGAACAAACATAAGAAAAAAGAAAGAGGCACGCTTACTCTTTGTAAATGTGGCTTCATTCTTTATCGCCACTAATTTAGGAGACCTATACGTGAAATGCTAGCTTCAATTTCATGTTTCTGATCAACGATTCATAGTGCGGCATTCAAACAGGTCATCCTTCATTCAAGATGGCGCTTACTTGGGGGCACCGTGCTTAGGGGCACCGTGCTTGGGAGTAAAAGGAACATCAAAGCAAACGTGACGTGCGTACATTACGGATGTCGAAGTATCATATTCCTCCGGTTAGGGGTGTCTGTGCGCATACGAAACAAACAAACAAACAAACAAACAAACAAACAAACAAACAAACAAACAAACAAAAGGACCGACTGCCACGCGTTGATCGTGACTGCCTAGTGATCCGGGCTCTCCGAAAAACTATTAATGTGTTTTTCGTTATAGATAGGTTGCCCTTGACGTCACGGAAACAGCCTCCCGCCGTGCTCGTGCCCAAACATGGCTGCTACGATGACGTCAGAGTACAAAAACATCGTGACGCGTATGCATCGTTTTTCAGCGTTTACCATGCGCCGGGTTTTCAGCGGATGGTTTTGACTGTCATAGATTTGTCCCTCTACGTAGATAAGCACTTGTCGCATTTCTTGCTTAACGGCGGCCAGGATGACAGCATTTAGTCATGACGCGCACCAAGTTGTCTCTTGTTCTCTGAATGGAGACGCCGTTACACATTGTATGCGATTGCCATCGCTTATTCCACCTTTAATTATTCTTTTTTTTTATATGTCCACTTCCTGCCCCCTGCCTGAGCGTAGGGTAGCAAACCGTAGGTGGGACTCCGTTGGGTTCCGTGCCTTTCTCTTGCCTTTTTTTTTTCTCTCTCTCTCTCTCTCCCTCAGTACGCGCGCGGTAATTATCGCGGGTTTAGGAAGGGCTAAGGTTCACTGAAGCGGCCCTATCCTTTTCCCAAGACACTGAAGCACTGAGGCCATTTCGGTAAAAACGCGGTGTAATGTGAACGTATGAGACAGATTTGGCATCCCCCACAGGTTACAAGGGGGGGGGGGGGTGACCCCCCCCCCCCCCTTCCCCTGTGCGCCAATGGTTGTACTTAAAGCCCTTCCATAGCGTCTGCTTCTAGCACACTGTAACTTAACCTAGCCGGCGGAAAACGCATGGAGGGGCTTTAGTTGTACTGTCGTCAGTTTCATCTAGAGTATCTTGTTCTACTCCATTTTCTGCACTATTACGTTAGTACTCTGTGAACGCAGTAGTTGTATGCATTTCGGTTTAAGAACCGCGGCAAGCGCAGGTGAAAATTGAAGTGCACACAAGGACGTATCCGACTGACTGCTGAGGCATGTACTTTTGCGGTTGCGTGAACTTCACCGCAGCACTTCACGTATATACACGCAAAGGGTATGCGGCGCTTGATAAATTCGAAAGGTCGGGAAGCACTTTCGGGATATGTAAGAACAACTGAATAGGTTGCTCTAGAAATGCCGTGCCTGACGTAAACGTCATTCCCGTGACGTCACGACACAGATCGAAATAACGCTGACGTCAATCGTGCCGCACAAGGCGCGATGACGTTACATACCGGGTGTTTTCCCCGATCTGCCAGATATTCCAACGGATACAAAATACAAGTACGCGATTTTTCGAAAAGGTCAACTCTGCGGGCATAACAGAGCGGACGCCAGAAAACAAGTGCTTTCCATTTTCTTGCTGTTAGGTTAGTTATGCCAATGAAATCCATTTACTGAGACGTAACTATGCGTGATTACGGTTCACTAAACCTTCTTAGCTATCACCAATCCGACATCAATCCTTTCCACACCACGTTCTTAGTGTTTCTCCTCTGCCCTCCACTACCAGAAAGTTGGTTTCCTTTATTAGGAGCAACAATGGAGCTCAAGAAGACAGCGCGCTCTTTTCTGCAGGTGCCACATTGTTGTTCCTAATGCGTCCAAGAGTGCTTCAAGTGGGACCATTTGGCATGTGACATACTGAGGTTAATGATGAGCTGAGCAGATGACACAGACGGACGTGCTCACGAACACGTCTACATCGGCCACGGAATCACGGATACATCGGCCGTGTTTGTTTCATTCTTTTGTCCGTCTGTGTCATCTGTGCAGGCATATTTCACCTCAATGATCCCAATGCTGCTTGACATAAAAAAAAAAAAGAAGTCGGTTCTAGAGGAGTTCCACATGACGCGCTCAACATGCTGAAGACCGTATCTTTAGATTCTGCTAGATCAACAATCACGAGTGCGAATGAGACATATGCAGTATAATCCACACCGCACAGGCCGTTGAAGTAAACGACAAAGCGGGATACAGGTGGTCCGTAAGGACTCAGAGTGCAGGGATTTTGAGACGACCACTTTCGGCGACATTGTCGCCCTGAGTGACGCATGGTCTTCGTGCCCAGTGATGGAAGCAACCACAGTTTCTTTAACCAGCCAATCAACACCCAGTGTGTGCGATATCTGCGAAAGTGTTTGTCTTAGAACGCTATCCCCCAGGAGTGACGCGCCGTGGTGACTGCAGAGACGACGGCATTGGAAGTGCGATACAAGAAGGAAATTTGGTGTAAGACACGCGATAAACGGGAATAAGAGAGGAATAAACAGTATGGTGTCCACTTGCGCGAGACAGGTGTAATTGGGAGATTTCCTTCAGTGGACATGAGGACGATGTTGACGATTGAATGAAAGTGTGACGTAATATATACAAGCTGCAGCTTTGGCATGGTCGTCATGGACGTATGCACCTCGCAGGCGACAGCGCAGACCGGTCGTCCAGGCACGTCCCTGCGGGCCCCTCCTCCGCCGACCGGCGGTGGCCGACCCATGACTCGCGAGGGTCGCCCCTTGACGGGGCTGCGACGACGGCCCAGGACGCGCACGGCCGCGCAGCAGGGCGTCGAGAGGGCGCTGTCTACCGCCGCGGGAAGAACGGCACGTATACACGCACATACAGTCGAAAACAATAGTTGATTGTCTATATGTCTCTTCCACATACCTGCCCACCTATACCCACCCGTTCATTTCACTCACCCATAATCTATCTATCTATCTATCTATCTATCTATCTATCTATCTATCTATCTATCTATCTATCTATCTATCTATCTATCTATCTATCTATCTATCTATCTATCTATCTATCTATCTATGTCTTTAGTTCTCCCGATCCGTGTGCTTTTACACAACGAGCCCTCGCGCAATGACTTCCTCGATTAGGTATCAAACCTCGCCCGTGTTATCATTGGTCGCGCGCGCGCAGGCCCGGCCGACGACTGCGGCACCCGGCGTGGTGCAAGAGCTAGGTCGGCTGGGAGCGGCGGCGTCGGGATGGCCGGACAAGCCGTGGCTCTCCAAGCCACTCTTCCGGTTCCTGTACCACCAGCGCGGTGACGTCAGACAGGTAATAAGATACAGGTAGACGACGTAGAACCTATACAGATTGAGGAAAAAATAGCGCCAGTGAAGGAGTCGTGGAGTTCGCTGACGCTGAACTGATTCAGCCGTAGCAGGGGCCAGTAGGAATTGGAAGTCGTTGTTGTTGTTCTTATGTGGGGATTAACGTCCCAAAACCAGCTCTGATTATGAGAGACGCCGTAGTGGAGGGCTCCGGAAATTTTGACCACCTGGGGTTCTTTAACGTGCACTGAAATCGCACAGCACACGGGCCTCAACATTTCGCCTCCATCGAAATGCATGCAGCCGCCGCAGCCGGGATTCGATCCCGCGACCCTCGGATCAGCAGCCGAGTACCATAGCCACTAGACCACCGTGGCGGGGCTTGGAAGTCGTTGGGAGAGGCCTTCGTCCTGCGGTGGACATATATGACGAACTCGAGATAATGATGATGATGTAAGCGTGTGAGCATGCGCGTATCCAGCGGGCATGCACTGATGTCTTGAGCTCCCCCTTAGAAGTAATTGCGGGCCCAGGGCCAGCGTGCGGCACGAGACAAACCTGACCCCCTCCTAATTGTTGAGTGTATTCCCGAATAAGGAGCACTTATTTCGGCAACATCTGTATAAGTGACGCTTAAGTAGCTTCAAAGGCACCGCCTTTCATCTGAATGCCACGCACGCAGATTCCTTTCGGTGTTTTTTCGACCAATATTCAGTTTCAGATGTCACGGCGGAATCCTTAAGTTGACACCCTCTCGGTAAAATCCTGTATCCTCCCCTGGTGCTGGAACGCAGGCACTGGAACTGGCCAGCCAAGAGCGATCGACCGACTGCTGCGGCTGGTGGTCCCTGCAGCGGGGCCGTTGTCTGCTCCGGCTGGGCATGCTGCGCGAGGCCGAGCACCAGTTCAGGAAGGCGGCGGAGGCCGGAGACCCTCAGCCAAGGGCATTCCTCTGGCTAGCAAGAGTAATAATTCGTCAACAATTGCTAGGGTTTTAATTACGTGCCAAATCCACGGTATGATTATGAGGCAAGCCGCGGCGGAGCGGCTCCGGAAACTGAGCGCCTTGTGAGGTTCTTTAATGCGCACTGACCAACGCAGAGTACACGGCTCTGTCTCGGGAATTTCCACCTGCCTCGAAAGTGCGACCGCCGCGAAGGCGATCTAAACGCGCTTCCTTCGGATCAGGCAACCGAGCACAACCGCTGTACCATTGCGGAAGCTATTTGTGCTGTTACACTTCGTTTTACTCCCTGCTTCAATACGGTAAGTTGCCCCGCCACGGTGGTCTAGTGGCTATGGTACTCGGCTGCTGATCCGAGGGTCGCGGGATCGAATCCCGGCCGCGGCGGCTGCATTTCGATGGAGGCGAAATGTTGAGGCCCGTGTGCTGTGCGATGTCAGTGCACGTTAAAGAACCCCAGGTGGTCGAAATTTCCGGAGCCCTCCACTACGGCGTCTCTCATAATCAGAACTGGTTTTGGGACGTTAAACCCCACTAAAGAAGAAGAATACGGTAAGTTGGGCAAGTTGGTTGAACTTCACTTGGCTGAGACAGCGCGTTACTAGACAGGGGACCAGTAAAGGGGCACACGGACATGCTCTGACGCGAGTCTAGTGCACGCTCCTGTTTCAACGAAATAAACTTCCACGCCGAGATATAGCTTTGGAGCATGGAGGAAGGGGAAAAAAGAAACTACAGGAGGTGGCGTCACGTGACAGCCTTGAAGCATATTCATAAAAAAATGAACCAGAGAGAATAATTGGAAATGGACCACGGTCACGTTGTACGCAAGCGATATAACAATGCACGGTCAAGTGCCACTGAAGCTTATACCGCGCCCAAACAACTTCGAGCGGTCCGACAACTATGAAGGGCCTGATACTTCCCGACAGGCACCGCGCAGACTTATAGGGTTGCCGTGTTTGAGCCGCTTTCGCCGACCAGACTGAGAAAGAGTACACCCGGCGGAACCAACTATACGCAGTCCCGTGCACGCGAGAGGTCGGGCTTTGATTGATGTTAAAATGGAACGCAATGACGCTATCACAACGGCGGAGAGCTCACATTAACCGATAATATATGTACAGCCAACAGCACAGCCAACGCCAACAAATAGAGCTAAAACATTCACAGCATATCCACGGATTGAATGATCACGAGTGGGCGAAGCTCGGGAGGTTCATCGCAGATCGTGCCGAGTTCCGGATTAATTTAGTTAACGCGCACGTTACGAATCGTTATGGTTCAACTACGCACAAGTGAAATCTCCCACCGGCACTTCATTGCAAGTCAAGATCCAGTGCCTATATATATATATATGGGTGGCCGGTGAACCGTTCTCCAACGCGAGCAGTCGGTATTTCTCAATCAAGAAACTTGCTAGAAGACGCTGCTTGCGTCAACGTTTTCTCTCGCGGGTGAGGGCGCGTTCTCCTTTGCGAGCTGGTAGCACGTGCATCGAAGTAGTAGCGCATTCCTAGTAGGTAACGCGCTACAGCGGACGGACAGACCCAAATCTTAAGGAGCTTCGCCCCTAAAACATTCCATGCTTAAGATTAGAATGACGTAGTAAAACACGTTCTTGGCCTAGTGTGTATGACATATTCGAAACAAAAAGGTTGCGCGAAGAAAGACAATCACAATGTAGGGTACAGGGACAAGCGCAAACTCACACTGCTTTATTCTTGATCAGAGCCACTGAATAAATAGGAAAGTCACAACAAGACCACGTGTACACGCGCCAAGAAAGAGCACCAGAATTACACATGCGCGGCCAGAAAGCCCCTCTCTCTAGCAGATCAAGAATAAAGCAGTGTGAGTTTGCGCTTGTCCCTGTACCCTACTTTGTGATTGTCTTTCTTCGCGCAACCTTTTTGTTTCGAAGAGGATTAGAATGACGATTGTGTGTCTCAGGTTCAGTTGCACATGGATCAGCCGCTGGCCGCAGTGGAGGCTTACAGGCGCGGCTTGGACCGGTTCCCGAACGAGGCAGCCCTGGTGGCGCCCATGGCACGTGTCTATGAGGTATGGCACATAGGACGCACCTATAGGGGAAACACTGCGTATGTGTTTGTTTGTTCGCGCATTCATTTTAACGGTTGTAAGTTCACTGATGTTTAGTTTGATGTTTAGTAGAAATTAACAATCGCGTTTGACGTTCAAATAACTTCGTGAAAGTATCCACATAAGCCACATTTCCTCCGTGACTTAAACAGTTATACAAGCTCGCTGAATGCTAATTAGCCATGGCAACGCCGTAATCGCTTTTGTGGAGCATTTAATTAGGGCTGCAAATTCTGTCTTGTTGGCTAACTATGTTTTGGCGGCTCATATGTCTCAACTGAAGTGACGTCAACTGAAGACGTCTCAAATAAGACGCATGAAAGGTACCGCACGCAAGCACATCTGTACAGGTTTTTACTGAGTGTCCAACTGCGTTACGTACTGCATACCCAACGTTCCTGCATATATCTTCGCCGGCTGTAGTAAATTACAGCATACGAAAGCTGAAGCCTGTCATCATCATCATCATCGTCGTCACCACCACCACCACCAGCCTGTTTACGCCCACTGCAGGGAAAAGACCTCTCCCATGGATCTCCAATTATCCCTGTCCTGTGCTAACTGGGCCCAATTTATCCCCGCAAACTTCCTGATCTCATCTGCCCACCTAACTTCCTGCCACCCGCTGCCACGCTTGCCTTCTCTATAGGAATCCACTGTTACCCTTAATGACCAACGGTTGTCTTCGCATTACATTGCCCGCCCACACCCATTTCTTCTTCTTAATTTCTATTAATATTCTGTTCTATTCTATTCTAATATTCTATTAATTTCTATTATATTTCTGAAGCCTGTGTTTCACTGGAAATAAATGGCACATATTGTGTAAGCGAGCTTTTTATTTTATGGGCGCCAATGGCGGGGAAGAAAGGGGGGGGGGGGGGCAGTCGCCGCCAGGCTGTAGTGCTCCCCCCCCCCCCCTCTTCCCCCCACCACCCCCTTTTTTTTTTTTTTTTTATTACGTACCTTGCGCACGGGCTTAGACGAGCTAGGTGTTTCTCTTAAATGTGGCCGACTCTGTATAATGTACATAAGCTACAGCTGGCCGGATGCATGAGGAGTTGGAAAAAGACCTGCCCATGGCCATCGCAGGGCCTGCACGACTTGCAACGCTCAGCCAAGCTGTACCGGGAGCTGCTGTCGCAGGATGCGGTGCACGTCGAGGCGATCGCCTGCGTCGCCACGCATCACTTCTACGCGGACCAGCCCGAGATGGCGCTCAGGTTCTACAGGTGACACGTCCTCTAAGGGCTGTACATGATGAGCGCTCGCACGTTCGACGTCTCATCACGATTCGTCTCAGCTGCCTCGACACTCAATCGAGTTGACAATTCCCTCGAGATTTGTTGACATTGAATGTGCGAACACGAAGCTTATTTCACTTACGCAAAAAAGGAAAGAAAGAAAAAAAAATCACAGCATATTCACGGGGTGAATGATGATGAGTGGGGCGAAGCTCCGGAAGGAATCATCGGTAAACCGCGAAACTCTTCCGTGCAATTCGCCCCACAATTAAAAGTGAAACACTTGAGTAAATGTCATCAAACTATTATAACATCTCGCATCTTTCATCATCAACTACAAGTACCGACATCTAGTTTTATGACATCTCGCGCATGCTACGAATCCTCACGGTTCAACTATGCACAATGCACAAGTGAAATCTCCCACCGGCACTTCATTGCAAGTCAAGATGCAGTGCATATATATGTATATATATATATATATACATGGGTTGCCGGTGAACGCTTCTCCAACGCGAGCAGTCGGTATTTCTCAATCAAGAAACTCGCTAGGAGACGCTGCCTGCGCCAACGTTGTCTCTCGCGGGCGAGCGCGTTACGCCGGGAGCCACGCGCTCGCCCTCGGCGCGTGTTCCCATTATCCCTTCCCCAAGACGCTGCGCCGTGCTCCCAGTTTGGGCTGCAGAAATAAGCGTCTTTTCCTACCATAATCACTACCACCACCTCCCGGCAGGCACGCGCCGGTGGCTACCTACTACTACTACTACTACTACTACTACTACATACATCGGGGACGCACGACCCACGCCTTAAGGAGCTTCGCCCCTAATATGAAAGAAAGACGCTTCGCCATACGCATGTGGGGTGCTCGATGCGAAAGGCTGAATAATGATTGGTTTCGTGGACTTGCTTTGTAGATATTTTTTGTTTATTATTTGCATCTCTAGCTCTCTTTCAATATATATATATATATATATATATATATATATATATAGAGAGAGCGAGAGAGATGAGTAGTATACGCTCGGAATCGGCAACAACAATGGGGAAAGCGTTTATTCAACGTTTCAGCCGGAGACCGGCCTTTATCAGGAATGCCTATGGTTGTATTCCCGCTTCTATTTATACCCATCTGAGAGAGATTTTCATAAAAGAGGAAGAAAGAAAAACATGAAAAAGAAAAGAATGTAGCGAGAATAAGAAAGAAGACTTCACGCTTTCGGCCTATTCACCACCATGACTGCTATATATATATATATATATATATATATATATATATATATATATATATATATATATATATATATATATATATATATATATATATATATATATTGTAATGATAATGAACTCTGCCGTAGCTTGGGCGCTCGCGCTACATGCACAGGGAAGCAGAGGAAGACAAAGTAGAGATTAGAACAGCCGGCCTGCAGCAAAGGCGCTGTGTCTGTCTCGTTCTTCTTTACAATGGCGCAGTCGACAAAAGACAGACGCTGAGGGCGTCCTCGCGGGTCATCGGCGCAGCAGGTGCTCCAGTCCAGGGACGCCGTCCAGGATTTCGCGACCATGGACCCCGCAACCCTTCTGCCGCCGGAAGCACCTATGGGACCCACGCCCACGCAGGGCCTCCTGTTACCACGGAATGGCGCTCACGCTTCCTGTGGTAACACCCCCTCGCCTAGACCTACGTCGGCACATGAGCCGCACAGAGACGCTGTCCAAGCGTCCTCGGACATGGACCGCCGTCGGGAGCCCGCCGTATTTTCCGCGGATGCCTACATCGGGAGCACCGGGGGCACCGTCTTATCTGCAGACACCACGCCTGGTGCTCTAAGCGGCTCCCCGGACAACGCAGCGGAGCACGTGAGTGCCATCGCGCAACTGCGCGACACGCTCACCACGTTCCTTAACGCGTACCCTGCGCTCTCCGCCGGAACACTTAGCGGCTCCCCCGACAATGCTGCGGAGTTCTTACGTGTAATCAACATCCTCTCTGAAACGTCGTACTTCATGCCGTCGGGGAGCTCCGGGTCCTCTCGTGCTGCGTTGCCACCACCGGCCGCTTGGACATTACCGGTGTTCCGAGGCTTCCAAGACGACGCCGATCAGTGGATCGAAGCCGTGAACGTTCTCGGTGCCCGGTATGCCTGGCCGGACCACTACAAGCTGCTGGTGGCCATAAACAACATCGATGGTGGGGCCGCAGCATGGCACCGGTACGAGGGAGTCAGGCAACACTCCTTGCAGGAATGGAGCGCCAGACTTATCGCCGTTTTTGGACGGATTCGCCTCCACAGTCCTGTCACCAGCGGATCTGACCGGTGCACTACCGAGGAAGCAGTTCAGGAGGAGCGCCACCTCGAGGCTGTAGCTTCGAACTGCAGCTCATCGGCAGATAGCATCACGGCCTGCCCTGACGTGCTGATCGGTCCCAAGATTTGTTTGTCTACACAGATTTCAACACAAGAGGCCGCATTCCACCACGTCCCACTAACTATGATTACACCGGCCATCCAAGATACCGCTCTCTGCTACAGGCTGTCTTCAAGGAATGCCCAAGTGTGCGACGAATCTTCAGTAAGCTGATTCTACCCAGCACGACTAATCGCCGACGGGGCAACAACAATTGAGCGTTCGTCTGCAAGGTCAACACGGAGGCCTCTTTCTTCAACCAACGGCTTCGCCAGTTCTGCAGGCGGTCAGCGCACGTTTTTTACGTTGACCATGGCTTCGAGTTCCTGCCGGCCCGTCGTGTGCTCGCAGCTGACGGACTGCACACCAGCTTTGAAGGCACAGCCCTTCTAGCCAGTCACATAAAGGACATTTCGTTTGTCGAAAAACGCAACTCGCTATCTGAGTGGAACGAGCCGACCGTTGCGGAGGCAGCTGCGACGGAAACCGCGGAGATTCCCTTGACTAGCCAGGAAGAATTTCCACGGCTCCCGCCTCCACCACCACATCCAGCACCATCGCTTCCTCACGCTCCGGTGACTCCTACCTTCGCGTGCAGAACGAACGAATTCACCGCGACGAATGTCAGCAGGAATTCGGCAGCCCCAAGTCAGTCAAGAAAGGCCCCAAGCCAGCACAATTACACCCTCCGCAGCACTGCAAGCGCCTCGTGCAACAGCGAAGAATGACTGCGACCAGCAAATAATGGTCGCTTTC
The DNA here is from genome assembly GCA_013339685.2 of Hyalomma asiaticum. Classification (NCBI taxonomy): domain Eukaryota; kingdom Metazoa; phylum Arthropoda; class Arachnida; order Ixodida; family Ixodidae; genus Hyalomma; species Hyalomma asiaticum. The sequence continues at coordinate 13,246,048 of CM023487.1, forward strand.
CGGTCTCGAGGGATTTTCAAAAACTTAGGAAAATTACTGAAAAGCGTATCCGTTCTGACATGCACGCTTCCGCCTTTGCACGCTATTTGAGCGCCTCGGTGGTACCGAGAGGGTTAAAAATTAACATTAAACCAGCAACTTCAGAAATGTCCGTTGCTAATAAGGCCAAGTGGGAGACAGTGCTCAAAAGAGCATCCCTAGAACTGTTATCAGTTATAATTAATCACCATAAAGCAAATGCCGATTCGCTACGAAAACAGAAGAAATTACTCAGCCAGTCCCTCACTTCCGAAGAGTCTCAACCAATAGTTCAATTCGAAAACAATAAGACATCAGCTCTATCGGAGAAAAAATATTAAGAAATTCGTCCGAGACAGGATGCCTTCCTTGTCGAAACGCCTTCCTTGTCGACTGTCCGAGACAGGATGCCTTCCTTGTCGACTGTCTCCCTTGTCGAAACGCAACCCAAAAATGATGACGCAGCGGCATATAATGTTAATTTGTCCAGTATGGACCTTTCGGCAGCCCAACTTTGTGCTCTGCCGAAAGGCTTAATTTTTTGCCCCGCCACTGGTGGTTTTAATGAATTCCAAATACTTAAAGACCTAGACAATTTTGCGAGAAATTTGAGACTCCGCGAATACTACCATGATAGCACGAGCACAGAACAAATTCGACACTACCATTGGAACCCACCACCCCAGCGAGACAAATGTCTCGACTTGTATATAAAGGACGTACAACATGATATGCTTGAGACCTACAAGCAACAGAGACCCTGTCGTCGCAATATTTCACCTGAGGAAAAGAGGGCATTGGATGATCTGAGTAGCAAACAAGATATAGTAATAGAACCAGCTGACAAAGGGGGTGCAATAGTCATAATGAACAAACAGAACTACGTGAAAGAAGCGACCCGCCAATTGCCTGACTCTTCATTTTATCAACAACTAACTGGTAACCCTACTGAAAATTTTAAGAAAGAAAGCAAAGGCACAGTAGCATCTCTTGTGAAAGATAAGAAAATAGAAGGCAAAATTGGAAACTCCCTCATCCCTCTCAGCCCAGTAGCTGGTAAATTCTATCTTCTACCTAAGATTCATAAAATCAACAACCCAGGCCGACCTATTGTCTCTGGGGTGGGCACCGTCACTGAAGCCATTTTGCTATACGTTGATAACTTAATTCGGCACATCCCACCTACTTATCCATCTTACATAAAGGACACCAACAATTTTCTTTCTGACATTATGGACCTTACAGTATCTGCTAATTGTCTACTGGTAACACTTGACGTCTCCTCCCTGTACACTAATATTCCCCATGATGATGGAATCAGAGCGGTTTTAACAGCTTATGAACAGTCGCAGGCTGATAAATCTGTTGACAGTTATACCCTCCGCACACTTCTGAAGTTGATTCTCGAATTCAACAACTTTGAGTTCGATGGCGCTCACTACGTGCAAGTGAGCGGAACGTCAATGGGACGAGATTTGGCCCTAATTATGCCAATATTTTTATGGCAGTACTTAAAGCCACTCTACTATAAGCGTTACATAGATGATATCTCTTTAATTTGGCATCACGGAGAAACCGATCTATTACAATTCATCACCGACTTCAATTCTGCTCATCCAACTATTTCTTGTTCTCATCAATACTCTAGGCAGAGCATAAACTTCTTAGATGTGACCGTGTCGCTTTCGAAAAACAAGTTGGATACTAAATACTTACATTTTCACAGTAGTCATGTGCGGCACTGTAAGACGGGCATCCCGTACAGTCAAGCACATCGATTTAAACGCATATAAAGATTTCGATCATAACTGTGCGCAAATGAAAAAGGTCCTCCTCAAACAGAAATACCCGGAAAAAAATAATTGACGATGCTATAACTCGCGCCGACATGCTTGACCGCGCTGAAATTCTCAAAAATCAATCATCGAGCAGGGAGCACAAGACTAACTTAACTCACTCTGCATCGCTGCCAAAGGTATCAGCTATTCTTTAAAAAACATCATAACATTCTTACTCAAAGTGATTGCCTCAAACGCATATTCGTGGAACCGCCTCGTGTTGTGTACCGACGAAACACAAATTTACGCTACATCTTAACTAAATCAACTTTAAATCCACGTCGTGGCACTGGCTGCAGGCCGTGTAATAAGCCACGCTGCCAGGTCTGCCCTTACATTAGAAGTACACAAAAAGCAACAAGCACCACGTCCAACTATTTTGTACAAATTAAAGGAAATTTCACTTGTGACACGACTAATGTCGTTTACCTGCTTGGGTGCACTAAATGTAATCAAGAATATATTGGTCAGACAGAAACACCTTTCCGAGTACGTTTTAATAATCACGAGTCAGACGCAAAAAATTCCTTGAACCTGCCCCTGTCTAAGCATGTGCACCTTCCCGGCCATTCATTTAGCGATTCTCATGGGCGCATGGTCTTAAAGACCATGCGCCCATGAGAATCTTTCATCTTTGAAAAAGGCTGGCCTCCAGCCGAAACGTCAGAATATAAATCCTATGTTTGTCACTGTGACTTTCTGATATATATATATATATATATATATATATATATATATATATATATATATATATATATATATATATATATATATATATATCGTCGATTCTAGCCGTTTGTCAATAAATTAGTTTTTTTTTGTTTTTTTTAACCCTTCCTGCTGTCGTGATTACCATCTTTACAATGTGGAGTGGCTTTATAGTTGCGTTACATACAGGTAGAATCCCTCGGGGTTGTAAGTGTGCCGCCTTGCTGTTAATTGAGAGGCTACGGTGTCGCTTCGTGACTCGCCGCAGCCGATCACGTGTTCTGTCCAGGCAGACTTCGTAGCCATGCCCTGTACAGACATACGCCTTTGTAGCCGCACTCTCTTCCCTTCCTGTACCCTTAAAAGGAAAGTGCCCTGCAACACCTTTTTACTCTGATGAAGGCCGGTCCACCGGCCGAACGTCAGTAAGATTATATTGTTTTTGTTAATCGTGTGAATCTCTTCTTTTGAAAATATTTATTCGGGCTCAGGGAAATCTTCTTTCCGAACTATATATATATATATATATATATATATATATATATATATATATATATATATATATATATGAGAACTTGTGCTCAATTAGCCAAACGTATTTGGAATGAAACAGCAGACACGACTTCGCAGTTACCGTATATATATATATATATATATATATATATATATATATATATATATATATATATATATATACGCCTCATCTCAATAAAACTGCAGTTCAAGTCAGTACTTGTAAGTGTCCTCTTTGTGGTCTATCATTGGTAAAGATTCACGCTCCCTAAAATGATGGATCGTTACAACTAGTCTCATCAAACCGTCTGGAAAGAGTTGACCCCAGATGCGTGTTTTGCGGGATAAAATATTTTCGCATCTGTGCCTCAGACGTCAAACCGAGGTAGCTTACGCATGCGCTAACCAGGTCGTGGTATTTATGTAGTGCCAGTGAAACAGCTGCGACATAAAAGTGACGTGGCGACGCTGTAGCCGCGCCACATGGGTCCCAGACTGTGTGGAGCCCAGAAGAACGCCTACGACAGCGCGCACGTGGTTTGGGAATGATGCCAAGCAGGCGACACAGCCGCGATCCCGTACTTGATGACGTCATACAAGCCGCGCCAGAAATGGCGGGTCGCTGCGGGCACTCACACATCTGCTCAGGCAGCGGTGGAAGAATTAAAGGATACGATAGGCCTACGTCATGCAGTCAGCCGCTGTCGAGCGGAGCCATTCCTCATGTGGTTAATATGAGTCGAAAAAAAGTCATGGGTGATCAATCAATCAATCAATCAATCAATCAATCAATCAATCAAATATTTATTTCCAACATTTTGTTGCAATTTGTTGGGTGTCCTTCAGGCGAAAAGCCCCGCCACGGTGGTCTAGTGGCTAAGGTACTCGGCTGCTGATCCGAGGGTCGCGGGATCGAATCCCGGCCGCGGCGGCTGCATTTCGATGGAGGCGAAATGTTGAGGCCCGTGTGCTGTGCGATGTCAGTGCACGTTAAAGAACCCCAGGTGGTCTAAATTTCCGGAGCCCTCCACTACGGCGTCTCTCATAATCAGAACTGGTTTTGGGACGTTAAACCCCACAATACAATACAGGCGAAAAGCTGTGTAAACAGCTTGAAAGTGCCTGAAGGCCCTTTATGACAGCACTATAGACGGCGTACAACAAGGTAAACTATGTAAGAGTACATGGGTTGTATTAATCAAAACATATTAGATATCACGGGTGCCTCAGTGTGTCAAATAAGGGCAGTGCGCAAGACTGTTTATGTGTGTGTCGAGGTGCATTACGGGTAATTCATGGAATCTGAATTAAAATTAAGGTGGATTAAGCGTAGGGAAATTGTACCGATACAGCATAAGGCTCTCGCTTTCGTTCTCCGTAGCCCATCCAAAGTGACTGTAAACATTTTTCCTTCGCTCTTTACCTCGCGGTATATGTCAAACACGTGACCTCTGAAAGACAACGTATTGACCGAGAATGTACAGGTGGCGACGCCGAAGCGAGGTTCCCACGTTAGCACGAGTGACGTCACAGCTTTTTGGCGGCGTTTCCTAAGGCCTACGTAAATGTGTTCTCGGGAAGCGAGATACCTAACACAGAGTGCTTCAAGAAAATGCGGTTGAGTCAATGTGACCAGAATAGGAAAAGAAGAAATAAGAGAACAAAGAAAGGAACGGCAGTGCCGACACCGCGTGCTCTATGTTTCGGCGCGAAATTCAAAAATGCAGATTTGCTCCATGCACTTTCTGAACACATGTGGAACAGCTGATGGCAAAATTTTACCGCAATAGAGTTCCTCAATGATAATTTTGTCAGGTTATAAACTACTCTAATGCTTCACTTAATGGACATCCTCCCTTCCTCTCATTAAATGCTTTCTTCTTCACTTAATGGACACGCCGTGGTGGTCTAGCGGTTATGGTGGTTCGGCTGCTGAGCCGAAATATGAAGGTTCAATCCCTGTCGCCGCCGTTGCATGTTCAAGGACCCCTACCCTGCCCCAGGTGGTCGAAATTTCCGGCGCCTTCCACTACGGCGTACCGCACAATCATATCGCGTTTTTGGCAGGTGAAACCCCAGCAATCGTTAGTGACGTATATAGTGTGTGAAGTGCTGCGCCTGATGGGAATGTAAGCTCACAACGCTTAACGAAAGAAGGAAAGGGCGCAGAGGAGGAAATATTTGCCGAACACCTGCCAAGCTTGCCGTTCCACGACAGTCGCTCGATCTTCGTATGCGCTGAACTTCAACGAAGAGGCGCTATAAATAGTAAATGGCAAGGCAAAGGCGAATGAACCGACAGCGGGAATCGCGCTGTTATTATTATTATTTTTATTTCCCGATTGCGGTGTGCTGCGCAGACGCACCATGAAGCAAGCACACGACGTCAATTCCAGGATCGCACATGGCACTCTGGAAATTCTCTTTGTTACATATTTGGTCAGTTTGGTGTTAGTGTATTCGTTAGTCTAGAGAATGCCCTGTGCCTATATGAGGCACCCATTCACTCGCATGTTTCCTATATCCACCCATCCGTTCGTCCACCCGTCTTTACGATCCCCATATGATCCGGTGCTCTCGTGGATGTGGGTGCTCGTCTCTCCTTTCCGTTCTCTTCTATCTTTTCATTCCCCATTCGACCCACATTGGCCAACAACAAGATGCCTTCTCCGCCATGAGACTGATGCGGCTAATTGTGACTTGGAGGTAAACGTTTGACAGATGCCTGTATGGATGGAAAGATATGGCTGACAAATAAATTAACAAACGCCAAACAGAGTGCACACACTGAGAAAATCCGACGTTTCGGAGCAAGCCCGGCTGGCTCCTTCTTCAGTTATCTGCTTTCTTCCTCTGTTATCCTCTTTCCTCGATAACCTGGCTCCTGCTTCAGTTATCCTGGTTCTTTCCTCATTAATCCTGGGTCCTTCCACAGTTACGCTGGCTTTTTACTCAGTCAGCCTGGCTCATTCGTCAGTTATCCTGGCTCATTATCTTCGGGCGTTCTGGCCCTTCCTCAGTCATCTTGAAAGGATGCTCCCTGCTGCGTACACGCACGGACTACGTACGCTCCACAGCGAAGCGCTTTTTGTGTGACCGCCACCGCTGCAAGTTGGCCCAACCTGGCCCTAGTAATCCCTGAGGAAGGATCTGCGAAACGTCGAATTTTCTCAGAGTGCCCCACTTGGGTTGTCGTTTGCCCATTTATTTCTCAGTGGCAACAGGCAAGGAGGAAATTTGCGCGCCCTTGCCTCAGCGTAACCGGCGCATTTGTAGGTTACCAGTTGGTCACTAACTGGAACCAGTTGCTTCCATGACTGGGACCAGTTGGTCAATAAATGGCACCAGCTTGTTTCCAAATGGAACCAGTTGATACCAGCTGATGCCAGTTGAAACCAGTTAGACTCCCAATCGCACATTTTCAGTAGGGAGGTAGAGGCGATTGAATTACCTTTGGTAGTCGAAACCGCGACCTAGGGGTTCGAGACCGGTACCTTTGGCAGTCGAAATTATTTGTTCGAACATCACGTGAATGTTATTTGGCACAGGCTGTAAAGGTTAAAGGAATGCTAAAGTGAAACAGTGATGTCGTTCAGATCGATAAATTATGTTTCGGGAACTCTATCGTCGTTAATTTCGTCATGTTCAAGATCGCAAGGAAAAATGGATTCCATAGTTTCATCTTTGATTTTAGCGCCGGAACTTGGGCCTTATGACGTCAGGAGGCCAATTTCTTCCTTCCGCATTTTCGCCAAATTCACTCAACGAAATTTTCTAGAGCACGCTGTCTTAAATCTCTAGCTTCCATAGGACATAATGCATGTCTTTATTACCAATAATGCAGACCTCAGCAGCCACCATCAAAGGGACGCTTAAATGAATAAATAAGAAACTGCAATGTTAATTGGTTTTGCGCATATGTTCAGACATTCCGACAATCTCTGAAACACACGCAGGCGCTTGCTGCAGCTTGGCATGCCGACGGCCGAACTGTACAACAACCTGGCACTGTGCTGCTTCTACGCGCAGCAGTACGACATGGCGCTCACCTGCTTCGACCGGGCTCTGGCCCTGGCGGAAGACCAGTTGCTCGCCGACGTCTGGTACAACTTGGGACTCGTCGCACTGGTCTGTTGCTGAGCTTAGTCGAGTCTCTCTAGCGGTACCAGTGCATGTGTTTATATGCACAGATGGACGGATAGCGGACACAATAGTCTGTTTTTCACTAGTTCCGTACAGCAGAGCCAAGGCCACGAGGTCATCGAGCACAGAATTCTCCCGAGGCGAGACGAAATGTCATCGTTCGGACACGCAGCTGCGAGCTACACCTGCCAATAGGGGTCTCGCTCATTCCTCCTCCTTCGCTTTCTAAGGCTGCTCCTGCCACTGCAGCGTCCACCATTGGCAGATGCCATGACGCGGAAGGATACGTTTAACACGTGTTTGCCCTCCTGATTGGCCGAAAGAGCCTGTAGCTTCCACAGTGCTGAACGGAGCTGCTGAAACAGACTATAGCTACCACTGCCTCTACGCCGTTGTTGAAACAAACCAGTTGAAGTTTTCGAGGAATCGAGGTTGTTTGCAATAGGCAGCTACGTATCATAAAAATACAAAAATAGGATAATTGCTTTCAATAAATATAAAAATATACTTTTTCATCTCTTGAAGGAATAGCTTTGGACATGTTTGCATAGCTACAAGACTCAAAAAACATTTCTGGGTGTTTGACAAGTATTAGCTTTAATAATAATAATAATAATAATAATAATAATAATAATAATAATAATAATAATAATAATAATAATAATGCTAAGTTCCAACGGGAAAAGGTATTTCTTTCTTAGGTTCAGAAGATGCCATCGTTTGACAAGTGCTTCACGGGGACTCCACAGCTTGCAAAGAAGGTGTTCCTTTTGTGGCTTTTGAGAAAACACGTTTTAACGTTTGTTTAAGACAAGGAAGCCTAGAACCCTCCTGGTGCTTCAACTTTGCGAACAGTACCGCAGCCGCTTATGCTTTCAGTAACTTGACTTACTCACTCACTCACTCACGACGGCGGCGGCAGCAGCAGGCTGAAAGTCTTCCGAGGTTCATTCCACTCGATACAGCATACAGCATCTACCAGCATTAGATCGGGCATTGCTACTCGGGCATTGCTACTTTTGCCAGCGTGTTCGTGAAAGTAATGGCAGCTTGGAACGCGGGAGTAAACAAATTTTCGCGCGCGAACTCTCGAGGCACCTAGTGGGCCTTTACTAAACTACTGAAAGCGTCTATTTACCTAGACACTGCGACACTACGACGCCAGTAAACACATTTACAGTACGGCACATCGCGTAAAGGCGCGGCGTGTAGGCAGAATAAAGCGAAAGGAAAAAAAAAAGGAGGGGGGGGGGGGTCAAATTTGGCGCCACTTTTAAGTGCCTTCAAATGCACATATCGCTCACATATTGAGATGTAAAAATAAAAGCGGAATACCTTGTCGATTTTTTTCCCTCCATGGCCTCCTAAGTTGCTCTGAGGTGCACTGTCTGTCCTGGCGTTGCGACGTGGTTCAACATATATTGTCAAACATCCACTTACCTATCTACGTTGCCGTCACCCACCACGCAGAGTTCCGGAGACAAGACGCTGGCAACTCGCGCCTTTCGGCTGGCACTGGTCTATGACAACTGCCATGCGGAGTCGTACAACAACCTCGGCGTCCTTGAGCTCACCAGCGGTAACGTTGACCAGGTAACGAACGTGCGACGGTACCACAGCCAGCCCCGATTTCCCACACCACTGGTACTGGTTGCTTGCAGGCTGCCGCATATTTCGCTACGGCTGGCGAAATGGCACCGGAACTGTGCGAGGCCCAATACAACAGCGCGCTCGTACTTCAACGGGTAAGCATGATTCAAACGTACCGCACATAAGCGTGCAGTTGGTCAGGCACCAAAGTTGTTGGAATACGAACGCCTTGGATACTTTCCGACTTATTTTGCCTCAGGACTGTGCAGCAACTGCCTTCTCTAGCTGCTCAAGCAGTCATTCACCGTTATGTGGGCACACGACGGACGCACGCTGTAGCGTGACGTAGGCACCGGTGATACGGCGGCGCACGGGGGATTTAAAATTTGAGGTCCTGCAGATGCTCCGAAAGTGTACCAAGGCGGAGCTTTATAAATATTGGGGAAAACCTTGTCAGCCATGCAAAAGAAAGTTTACATTACAGTTGGCAGCACTGTACATGAAGCAGTTTACTTAGCATCTCACTCTAGCACCCATTAGCCACGCTTCCTTTTGAAAAAGATTTCAAAAGCAAATGTTTTGGGACGATTGCAGTATAATATGTTACACGACTGAGGTGTTTTACAACTAAACATGTCAACAAAATTAGAGTGCAATGTTTTAAACTGCTAGCCACCGTTGGGACTGTACGTTCCCTACAGGCATAAATTATTGTAGTAATAACTGTCAAATAAAGCATTCTGCTGAGCCATCTTAAGCCTAACAAAGGTTATCCAGACCTCAGAGGTCTGGCCATAACCATTACATAACCGTTACATAACCATAACCATGGCAGTCACATTACCAGTATGCTGGGGAAAGCACCACTGGCTTCCTGCACTGTACTGACCTCAAACAACCGGTTACTGCAGACTGGAGACCTCCAAGGCTGTGCCCGTGCTGCAAGCAAGTGCAGCCAGTATGCACCCAGTGCAGATCTCCTACAGAAGGTGCAAGCCTTCTTCCAGAGCCACTGACAAGAGGGAGACAACCCACAAGCCGCCACTGCATTTTTATTGGGCAAATAAATTACCTTGTTCTAGTGTGGCAAGCACAATAAAGAAAAAATACAGTGTCCCACCCAACGCTCGGGTAATAACAACAACAACAAGGGAAAAAGAAAAATCACAAATGAATGCCCGCCTGCCGGTCCTGCCGTCCACAGGCACTGGTCTATGTACACATTCTCTTTTTTTTTTCTGCAATGGCAAGGCGCTGCTCGGACCCTTGGCCGAAGACTTTGGGACCATTTAATTAAACAACGACGCTGTAGTCCAGTCAGTGTGGGCCACTTAATGAGGCCAGTCTCTCCCACGCAAGAGCGTAGTCTCTGCAGAAGTCTGGTCTATGCACGCAGGCCTGTCTCTGGGGCCCTCGGCATTATAGATGCTTGGCTGTGGTGGGCCGAGTGAAGGAATCTGCCAGTGCAGTGTCATCACAGTAGGGCCTTCCCAATCCCGACTTTCCGATGTTGCCGCAGAGTGATGACCAGTTCATTTCTGCCGATGCCTCTGAGCTTCTTTTCGCTCGGCCTGTCACTTCGTTACAGTTTGAATAAACGCCACCGGGCAAGTTGTGTGCCAACTGCTATCTTCACTTTCAGGAACCAAAAAAAAAAAAGTATAGATCAGCAGGGCTAGGCCATCCTCCCGGGCGATGGCGGGGGCTACCTGCTGTTGTGGTTGACCACCAATTGCGGCTGCCTGTGCGTCTTGGGAGGCAGCTGGGGGGTAGTAGCAGGTGGTGGCCTGAGTGGTGGTGGAGAGAGAGCGGTTGGCAACTCTCGGCGAGGTATCAGTGGCCCTGGCCCCAGGAGTGCGGCCAGGTCCCCGTTGTGGGCCGAGTTTCGGCGTGACAGAGCCCGCTGAGGCTGGTGCTGGTCCAGCGGTGGTGGCATGGTACGGGGCGGTGTTCTGGGCAGGGTCCAGCCGCCGTCCCGCCTTGGAGGAAGTGGCGGCGGCGGAGATGCGTCCCTCTGTGGTGGGCCGTCACGCGGAGGTAGCAGTGGCGGGGCTGGGTTGGCAACGTCGGGGAAGTAGGCCGTCCACGTTGGCGACGAGGGGTCGCAGGAGGAAGTGGAGGAGTCGCGTTTCTTGCGTGGGGGCAGTGGCGGTGGTGGTGGCAGCAGGGGTGGTAAGTTGGATGGTGGGGGTGGTGGAGGTGGGTGCGATGGTGGTGCAGACGGTGTTGTCGCGGGAGACAGGGCTGTGAAAGGAAGTGAGAAACTCGGCTGAATGGCCGCACGAGAGTGTACACAGGACAAAATAACAGTGGAACCCACTTATAACAATATTGAACAGCCATGAAGATTACACTGCTGTAACCAATCATTGTTATAACAGGGCTGATTGCAAAACAGCAAAACAAGGGGACCCCAGAGCTATTGTGTGTATGAGTGAAAGGGGGGAGGATTAACTATAAGCTCCTTCCCATACTCCATAAGCTTCAGAGCAAGACAGAGAATAACAATAGCCAAGGATAACACCCCGAACAAAACAAACCATAACCTGCACTGAAAGGACACCCAACCCCTGCCTTCCCCAATCCCTCTTCCTGCAGCAGTGCTATTTCATTCCACACCCTTTACTTCAGTGGCTAGAAGGTGTAGCACTGAAGCCCTTCAGGGAAAGCTAGTCTGGGTTCCTCTTGAACAGTGTCCGCTTCCTTCAAGGACAGTGTCCACTGTCCTTTGTTACTTTCTTTTCAGGGAGGGGCTCATATATTTCGTGGCAGATTGGAACAAGGAGAGCGAGACCCTAGAAGAAAAGCTGGTTTCTACTGTGTGATAGTGAGTCAGCCTTTCATAAGGAGGAATAGCAAGTGTGCAGTGTGCCAGAGTTAGTTTTGTTTTTAAAGACTTCACATTCCACTACCTCATGGCATCAACAGAGGACACACCCAGTAGCCAGACTTCATTGTTATTAATAATGGGACATGGGGGCATTGTTGTAAGAGGACATTTGTCCACTTTTTTTGTAATTATTGTTCCTTTTAATAGTTTCATTATATTGACGCTGAGGCTGCTGCTAAGGGTCGGTGGTAGCGAGCGAGCCACTAAGAGCGTCTGCTATCTCGCATTTCATCCTTCTCCATGGTGGCGGCGCAACGTGTGCCTCTCGTGCATGCGCACGAGACAGAGACACGAGCCCTGGAGTTTGCCTGGGAGACTCATTGGAAGAAGAGATGCCAGTGTGTGTTGAACGCTTTTAGCGACTCATTTTGTTAACCCTATTTTCGGGCAGAACTTCGCCCATAATAAATCAGTTCTTATACTCTCCTACCGCTACAATATGCACAGTGTTGTACAAGGAGGCCTTGCGTAGTTCTGTTGGGATAAAAAGGCAGAGTTTTTCATTAATAAAACTACTTGTTACAAAGCGCTTGTCCTGGGTGTCTCTCTGCTTTGTCCAAGCGTTTCTTTTTCATGCTTCACAAGCATGGATTGTTGTTAGAGGTTTAGTTCATTATAAAAACCATACTTAGGTTGATGATGCAACTATTAGTCATTGTTATAACTCTTATATATTGTTAAAACCAGTCTTGTTATAAGCGGGTTCCACTGTAGTAGGTCAGGCACACACCAAGCTTCCCTTACCCCCATTTTTACTGGCAGGGGAAGGGCTGACAAATCTATGCTATTTTTTTTCTTCTAATATGAATTTGTTCCAATTACTGATGGCCTGGAAGTCTCCAACCACTGATTACTACTTTAATTCTTCAGTACTTCTCACCTGCACCAATCAGCACAGGTGCAAAGACGCTGGAATCGCTGTGCTGGGCATAGGGGGGCGTCAGCGGTGTGGACGGGCTGGTCGGAGGGGTGGCATCCTCCCCTTCCGAGGCTGGGGGGGCACCTCCCCAGTTGGGCAGCACCTGGTGGCTCCCTGCTGACCGCGTCAGCCGTGGCTTGATTCCCGGCGACTTGAGTGGCAGGTCGGGCCATTTGCGCGGCTGTAAGGAGAAGAGAGCCAGGACCAGCAGTCACTCAGTGTTGCTTAACCCTTTGAGGGTCGAACTATTACACCAAATGCGACCCACCAGGGTTGATTTTTTTATTGCCCATTTAAATTCTTCAGGATTTATTTCGAGAAAAAAGAATGGAGTAATTTATTTTAGAGTGACCATAAAGTGAAAACCATGAACTATGCCTTAAGAGCAAGGCCATTTCGAAAGAAGAGAGAGAGACGTTTATGTTGTTATATTTACAGTTGAACCCAGCTACAATGAATGCTGCTTCAACGATAATTTCCGGTACATCAAAGAAGTCTCGGTTCCCCATCAGCAGTCCATAAGAGTCGAGGCGTAATATGCTTCCCGCAGCGAATACATTTTTGTGGCGTTTCGCTTCAACGAAATGTGACGATGGAATTCCAGACTCGAAAATTCGATTTGCTGTGCAGTAAACACAATCCTGAACATTTTGGCACACTTCAAAAGATAAAAATATGTCTACAAAGTCGAAATTGCGTGTTGGCACCACCAGAAATGGCCGCTGTTGACTGCATGTTTGACTACCGATGTCTGCAGATATCTGTCGAGATAGCACGCGCAACCGCCCTTCTCCCATCATGCCCGGCACCCCTTATGGTCCTTGGCCAGACGAAAGACGGGCTGGGCGTTTCCTCTCTGCTTGAGAAGCAAGCAACGACAGCCCTCACACGTGGTGCGATGTTATCGCATGTGCAGTTCATTCGGTGGAGACGGCCGGGTCGTTTCATCTCTGCTTCAGCTGCATTCGTGCCCAGCTCTAGGGCGCTTTTACTCGCGTGTTGGGCTTTGTAGAACAATGGCGACTGCAAAAGCCTGCTAACAGTGGCCATATCATTGCTATTGCAACAACCACCCCATGCCACGGTAGACAAGTTTTTTGTACGGCCCAAGCATGTCAGGGCACCATCTTTCAAATGTGAAAGAAACCTCCTTGCTTATAGCACCGTCTCAGGACTTGCGTGGCTAAGGTACAGTGGCACGGCCTTCGAGAGTGCTCGTGCCCTCAGAGGCTGCGGTGAACGCAAGCAAAGATAATGCACATCTATTGCTAAGCCACTACACTCCGTGGATTTGCCGATGCCCCGTTTTGCGGCTACATTTTTGTTTTTCTTGCGGACTTTGTTAGGGGACTTGCTGCGCTAGCTACAGAGGGCCAGTACACGAGATGAGTGGCCCGCTTTGAGCATGCTCAGGAGCGGGGAACGGTGTGGCTAGACAGCATTTCAGTGTCGATACAGTGCATGCCCTTCACTACTTGCAAAATCAAGAGGATAATCTTTGCACAACAAAAAAAAAAAGTAGAAGAATGCAACGCCATTTCTGGATCAAAACAAAGCAAGCTCCTTGTTGTGAAGGCTGTGCGGCGGGTCTTACGAACCAATTCCAGAACCATGTGCGGGCCGTGGCAAGAATTCGCGGACAGCGGATAAATGGCAGTTCTCAGGGTTATAAAGCCAGCCGCAGTTGTACAAGATACATGCACCGAAATGTGCTGTACAGTATATGACAGTTGTGAGCAGGAGTTCTGGCAAATTGTGGGTTAGTGACATGAATAAAAAATATTGTTGTGTGCGTTGTGTATGGGCTTTACTTTTAATTAAATGGTTTGTAGAGCTTTGATAGCCAGTTTCTTGTCTACAACGTGGAACAAAACTTCACCTCTTAGAAATCTTTCCCACTTTTTTATTTCACCTGCACATAATGAAACCTCCCTCCAAATTAGAGTAAGTGTGGTACAGCAGACCCAATAATTCAAACTTCTGGTTCATTCAAAAGACTAACATTTTTGGTTTGCCTGCTCTGTTTTAAACATACTCAGATGCTGCTTAATTCGAACTACATCATTATTTCTGTTAATTATGTTAACAGAACTCTGTTAATTCATACCTTCTGCTTATATCCTTACCAGAAATATTGGTGTCTTCGATTTCTTCTAGTTGAACATTCATGCTCGCATGTTTTTTTAACAGCCAGAAAAAAAGCCAATCATCAGCCAGCACTTGTAATATATTCAAAATAGTATAAAGAAGAAAAACTATGATAGCAATAAAGGACGTGATAACTGGTCATCCCTGCTTTCCCGGATATGTTGCACTGGGAGATACTCCTGCTTGCACCTGATAATTCAAACTTCTGATAAATAAAAATTTCAGGGCCCCTCAAAGTTCAGGAGGCTGTTAGCAACGACAGGCACTCACAAATTTGGGCGGCTGCTTGCAACCTCGGGGCTCGATCTCCAATGACTTGCTGTACAAGTAGTCTGTGAACTCCTTCTCAGTCATGTCTTCCTGCGGGTTCAGGTTCTCCAGGAATTGCTGCCACAGGAAAGAGAGAAATGGGGGAGGAGGGGGGTCATTTTCCAAGACATCACTAGTGTGCACGTTCCAAAGCATTTCCAAAGCACCAAACTTTCACCTTGAAACGTAGATGCCTGGAGGCATTTCAAACCTGCTTTCAGGTGTTTTGCATCAATTCTTGATGACTGTTGCTATTAGGAAGATCAGTTGGAAGAAAACCTTTCTTGGAATATAAGCTTAATGCAAAAAGTGTATGCTGTGAGACGATGTCAGGTGTGACGGCAGTTTCACGATACGTAGTTTGAATGCAAATCGTACTTGAGTGATCAGCATTCCACTACAACTATTCAAACTGCCCACTTAGCCAGGTCCTGTCAACGTAGATTCCCCATTTTCTCCCTTTGCTGGCCAAGAGTCCAGCCAGCTGCGCCAAAGGCAGGGGCAGGCAGAAGAGAAGGAGGGCTTAGCTACTGTAGTGAGCACGCGCTGCTGTCAGCAGCCCCAGAGACACCCGTTTCTATGACGTCGTAGCCGGCCCTGTTCCGTACTGCTGCCCCGTTGATCGCCACTTCTTGTAATGATTGAAGCTTTTTTTATTGGGGGGGGGGCACTTGATTCTGTCAAAACATAAAGTTGACAGAATATCCCGCTGGTGGCGCAAGCCTTGTTGTACATTTACCTAAATTTCGCGTTGAATTTCACTGTCAGAAATGAGGCCGATGTAAAAACTGTCACATCCTCTGCTGCAACATCTACCGTATAGTGCGCAATATAGGTTGAGATTTTTTCCAAAAAATGTCACTAAAAAGTCGCCCCTCGACCTATATACCGGCCCTTGGCACAAACCAAGTGATTGTCTGGCAACAGGGAGCGTCGCATGCTTCTTGGGCATCAGCATCGACGTTGCCTCCATGGGCCGACGCCCGACGCCATTTTTCTTTTCTTGTTCAGCTAGTGTTCCTACTGAGTGGCGACCTTGCTCTGCGGCCAGCTATGAATACCGGGACGCGGCGCCAGTTCACCGCCGCGTTTAAAAGAAAAGTTATTGAATTCGCGGAAGCGAATGGCAACATGTCGGCGCAGCGGCAGTTTGGAATGTCTGAGAAAAGTGTCAGGTACTGCCGCAACCAGAAATCCAAACTGTAGGGGTGTAACGCACGGGAGACGTCGTTTCGCGGTCGCCGAGCTGTGCACCCAGAACTCGAGGACAAAGTGGCGGATTTCGTCTGCGAGTACCGTGCCAGGTCCCCGCCAGCGGAACCCGCAGACCCCGACAGGCCGGTTGCGCAGGCCAATTCTCGCGACAGTTTGTGCTTGGGTCTCCGAGGTATGGAGGTCTCTGCCTGAAGAAATGGTGGTGCGCGCATTTAAGAAGTGCTGTATCAGCAACGCTCTCGGCGGCACCGAGGACGGCATGTTGTGAGAGGCGGCTAGCGAAAAGCAGTGGTCCTCGGGGGAGAGCTCCGACAGTTCGGAGGACTGAATAAAGTGCATCAGTGAACAGTCCCGTGCTTCTTCTTCTTTTTTTTTTTTTGCTGGTCAAGGTAGGGGCGTCGACCTATATTCCGCCTCGACCTATATTCCGCATTATACGGTACATTCTGTGCAATGAACTAGTGCACAGGCACTCTGAATAGTAGCAGGGCCTACCCGTATCTCCGGCTGGACGGTGAGACAGTACGGCTGATTCTGGTACTGCTGGATTTCGCCGGTGATCTCGGCCACCTTGCGGCGCTTGCTGAAGTTGATGAGGCCTTCGTGGTTGGGAAGGAAGTCCAAGTTGCCTTCCTCAATGTGCAAAATGTTTGTCAGGTACATGCCTGCATAAAGGAAAGAAAGTGGGGGGGGGGACTTCAGTGGCAGCAACCGATACTTCTGCTGGTGACTTCTGCTACGAGAAGTATGCACGCAGTCTTTTGCGGATGCATTCTTCAAACAACGTGCAACACGACAGAGCAGCCACCGACATGGAGCAGTGCCTTTTCTGCCCATGGATGTGGGAGTAACGGGGAATGTGAACAATCGCCTCCTCAGCACTGGAGTGCGAGGGGGGGGGGGGGAGAGCATGCTTGAGAACAGCCTTGCGCATTGTATTGTGTACATGGCTGGCGTCCCCCCCCCCCCCCCCCTCCACTAAGCACATTACAAATATCTGCTGTTGTCCACAGGTCAAGCCCAATACAATGTCACTAGCTCAGCAGAAGAACAATTTGTTTACAGAAGGGCCCCATTTTGTATTTTCCTTTATTCTTGCTCTTAAAGATGAAAAATCAAACAAATGGTTACAAAACAGACAGCCTTTGGACTGCTAGATTGGCACAGC
Source organism: Hyalomma asiaticum (assembly GCA_013339685.2). Lineage (NCBI taxonomy): Eukaryota > Metazoa > Arthropoda > Arachnida > Ixodida > Ixodidae > Hyalomma > Hyalomma asiaticum. The sequence continues at coordinate 13,263,507 of CM023487.1, forward strand.
GTGCAAGAATGGAAAAAACACAATGGAATGTATAACACTGCCCAAACTCTGTACACAGTTTCTTTTGCATGCGTAGCAGATGTCACAGACAGCAGTACGAAGGCCACCAAACGACAAAGTACTGTTGAACCCAGTAGCTCACCGAGGAAGGGCACGCAGGGTGGGTTGATAGAACGCAGCTTCTCCTGGTACTTGCGGCAGTGGTCGGAATACAGGTCGAACGCCTCGTCCAGTGCCTTCTTCAGGCTACACTTGATATTCTGCAAGAGTACAGCACACAGCGTCTCACACACAATGGATTCAACGAAGCCAATGCATTCACACAACGTAACTAAACTGGCAACTTGACTTTTCAGGCTTGTTACTACAATGCATACCTGCCAATGTAGGGACCTCAAAAACTGGGAGATCCGTACGACTAAAATGCAGAGTCTAAAATTGACTTCTGCAATCATACTGTCAATACAGGTGCAGCATCCAAGCGAGGTGCCACTATTGTCCAAAGTCCCCCTTGCACTGCTCAGGTAAATGACAGCGCGTTGCATGCAACGCTGCGACCACTTACGTTGAATGTGTGCTCCAGCCGATGTACACAGGCACTGGACATGGCACTGGACACGGCAAAGACTCCCGTGAAGTTGTTCAGCTCCTGCAGCACCAGCATCACTTCTAGCATACGGGACACCACGGCCAACCGCTCCTCGTAGTTCTCGGTCTCCACTATGCACCTCTCCAGCCAGAACGAGAACTGCATGTATGGATGACAGTGTGCTATAGTTGAACTTCAATATAACGAATATAGATGTGACAAACTATCAGTTATAACACTGCAAACCAAGACTACATTGCTACTAAAACAGCGTTAGGAATATATGTCTGTAACGAATGATCAGATTAAATAGGGAGGCTTTTTTCACATCAGATACGCCTTGTGATAATGCAGTTTGGCTGGACTCCCATGGCCAGGCACTTGCTCCTGGTCCAGAGATCTTGATCAATGAGCTGCCAGCAAAAGTTACTTACTAGAGGAAAGTTTGGTACAACAATCATTCTGCTACACTCCTAATGATGATTAGTATTTATCTAACCACCACTAGGTGTGGCTTGACATGTTTTTGTGGTATCATTTATTAAACTTCCTTAATTTCCCATCGTTTAAACAGAGCAAGACCTCTGTACACACAAGTTCATAATTGTTTCAAAGTGCTCCACTTGACATAGAAAATTTAGTTGAAAGTAATGATGTGGCGAAGTCACAATGCCGTCCGAAGCCTGGACAACAACTGCACAATAGAGGCTGACTGCTACAGAGGGAGCAAGACATCCCACTGACAAAAGGCTACAGCCAGACTCCACATTTTCTACAAACATCATTTTAGAAATGTTGGTAGAAAATGTGGAGTCTTGTAGAGTTATGTGTGCAGCTCAATGCCATTAAAGTGCAACGACGTTTATGATGAACACTGCAGTGGGAGACATTACACCAATTCTGACCGCTTTTGGTTGAGGAACGTGCACATGGAGCATTGTAACACGAGCATTCCTGTGTGCTCCGTGGTGCAACTGTCATACTGCAATCAATCTTTCAATCAAATCGAGAAACTATGCTCCGTTGTCATTCTGTGGGCTCATCATCGCCAACAAGAAGTGGGCTCTCTTGGCATGTGACACTCACGCTACAAGTGGCCTGGGTTTCACATGGTTCCATGCTGATGTTTGAATAACGAACGTTGCCAGTGTGTATGACTTACTGTGCCATGTTGTAATAGTACATCTAAGCTTACTTCAAAGGGAGAAGGAAATAACTTGACCTGTCAGCAATCCGTCTAAACTTGCTTGCATTTACTCGCTCCTGCCTGAACACCAATTCCTCATATATGTGTGAAACAACAAGATCCTTACGTTGGATGAGTGATGGATCATCTTGAGGAGATTTGGCGATGTTTTGTGCTTGTCCTTCTTGGTCCAGGCAGCATTCACCAGTTCAGATGGTTTCACGGCTCGGTACAGGTCGAATTCCAACAGAGTCAGTTGCCGTGCTATCTCAATTGGGTGGAGCTGGTAGGAAAAACAGAAAGTGCAAGGAAATGTCATTCAATGCAACCTTGTCACCAACCAAATAATCTTCAAGTGCAACTCAACAGCAGAACTTGTCACCTGAGTGACTTGGTTCATGAATGATACTAATGAGTAGGTGCGACTGATTGATTTCTCGGGTTCTGCGTCCCAAAACCACGATACGATTATGAGAGAGGGCATAGTGGAGAGCTCCGGAAATTTCGACCACCAGGGGTTCTCAATGTATGCTGACATTGCACATTATATGAGCCTCAACGTTTTGCCTCCCATTGAAATGCAGCCAAGTGCCACAGACCCTTCACGGTCATGGCGAGGCAATGAGTAGGTGCAAACACATGCTCATTCAAGACTCGTAATGCACACTCTCTCATTCGCATATGTTGTACCTACTCATTTGTATCAATGCAACTCAGCAGTCTCCTGCTTTTGAACGTAAGGGACTGTATGTCGTAACAGCTAGCTTTGTACAGACCGCAAGCAAACAAAAGTGCACAAATATAATGAGGATGACTAGTCAGCAACAAAAAACATGCCCATTAAAGCTAGCTGGGAGGCACAATAGCACCCTCAGAATGCTGGCATTTTTATGCACTGGATACAACTGATTCCTGCCACAGTGATTGTTAGCTGAACGTGTAATGTCCAATTTACGTTTGTGCCATACCAAAAGTGCTGAGCTACATAGTACGACATTATGCCTACAGTCAATTATGCCTAGACAAGTACAACAGCCACATGGAAGGTATTGTAACGATAGAAACAATAACATCTACACACCAAGCACATGGTATGCCAACCTCCATCTACTGGAAGCTGCTGCAACCGTAGAAATGATTTTATCAGCAAGAACAGCAGGTTTCTAAATACCACGGAAGGTTGAACTTCTGCTTTAACAGGCACTCCCTGCCGGTATTGAACACTGCTTGTTTAGATCCTTGTGGAAAAAAACATGGCATTCGCATGAAGCTGCGGAAATTTGAGTCGACGAGAACTCTCATGTTGCTTGCATTCAAAGGTTCTGCCACCAAAGACAGGTTCGCATGCCTTGTGACAGTTCCTTTCTCACTTCACTGACACACCAAGGAGAGATCTGGGGTAGAAATGGTGGCCTCAGAAAAGCTGTTGCCAGGTGCCTTTAATATCACGAGACCTCAGTGCACTGTATTACGATGCCATAAAGGGTCACTCACCGTCAGAATGTCAAACTTGTCTGGAGTGCTGCACAGGTACCACTCAATGTTAGGAGGGCTATAGCCAAAGGTGATCTCCCGGGGTTCATCCAGCTGCTCGCTCTGTGAAAGATGAAGCAGGTCATGTAACAGTTAGGACAATACTAGTACAGAACAGATGCACTTTGTGTGTGAGTGTGGACATGCCAAAGCCAACAGAAAACCTAAACAGAAAGTTAAGCTTTCAGATTAGTTAAGCAACAAACACTGGTTACACTGGTTAAAATGGTTAGCACTGCTTCTTTAATGGTAAATTAGCTGTCAGCTATCGCCCTCTTTTTCTAGAGTACAGAATCCGATGTATTTGTGCGAGAGATTGTGGGGCCGCGTCCCGCGCGACGCCATGTTTTCGTAGGAATGTCTCCGCATCCCCCTTTCCCAGCTGGACGGGGCGGCGGCCCGCCCGTTTGCGCCCATGTGGTTTTAACATAGGCTGCCATTGGGCAGCGAGAAATTCCCAGAATGTTTGCGCGTTCTGGCGTTTCTGGTTTTTGAGATGCCAGAGAGAACTTGCTGGGTCCTGGAGAGGTGCGCACATACTTTTGTGACCCTCCAGCCGACCGGGCCATCGGTCGGATGGCATGCCTCTGAAGGCCCCGGCGACCACGGCGGCGACCTGTGACCGACGCCCATGTCTGTATGTTCTTCTTCTATTTTCCTTTTCTGAGGGCTCGCGGTCGCGGGTGCGCTAGCCGGGGTTAGGCTCTCCTTCCTTGCATGGTTCTCTTTGTGTGTTATTGTGTGTTCGCGTGTTGTTAATTGTTACTGTCCTTTGTTTGTGTTCGTGAGTGTTCGCGTGCAGTTATTCGTTATTGTCCTATTTGTGTACATTTAATTCGACTAATTCGACCTTGTTTTATTTGTACTATTTAACCGTTATTAAATCACCATGCACGGAGAGTTGCGCCTAATGTTCTCCTCCTTCGTCCCGTGCGACGGTTCGCGCTGCCCTGCCTCGAGTCGGGCCGCGGGCCGACGCGCGCGGTAACGCGGCATGCATGGCTGAGATAGCTAGCGCGCGGACGCGACGGCCTCATTCTCTGCTCGTTGAGTGCTCGAACCCACGGCAGGGGGTTGCTAGCGGCGATGCCGCTGCTAGCAGTAGTAGTATTAGTAGAGTAACCCCTACAAGATACAACGGCTATCTATTCAAGGCGACATGGAATTTGCTTAAACAGCATTCCAAGGTGCATGAAAAGAACTAAAGATAAGCCTTACTTAATTGTCCATATGATGAGTGAATACTCAAATAATCTGATTTGTAAACATACTCAATGCCTACCATCTAGTTTCACGAACATTCAATGTACTTCAAAAAGAAGACCAGTGGCTGAGTGGTTGGTTAACGCTTAGCTACAGACTAATGCACCAAGGCAAATCCATGGACTGACCCTTCGCTGGATGACCTTGTTGATGGACTCGACCCACTTGCGCATGTTCTTGCCCTTGACACGGTCGAGGAACGCCCGAAGCTTCTCGAGCAGCGTTGGGTCCCGCTCGAAGTCATAGTAGTGGTGGTCCACCCAATGCCGCAGCACATTCAGCACTCTGCGTTGCAACCACAAAGCACACACACTAAGGCCAGGCTCCAATAAGCACACAATAGGTAGTGATGCAATTGACTAATGTAGCTCTGCCGCAGATTTTAGAGTGAATTATAGAAGTATGTAGGTAGGCAACACATTGGCGTTAAGCATCAATTTGTTCATTCAAATGCTGCGTCCATGGCCACAAGCAGCCACAGGGTCCGCCGCGGTGGTGTAGTGGTTACGGTACTCGGCTGCCACCCAAAAAATGTGGGTTTGATCCTGGCCGCGGCGGTCGCATTTTCGACGGAGGCGAAAATGCCAGAGGCCCGTGTACTGTGCGTTGTCAGTGAACGTTAAAGAACCCCAGGTGGTCTAAATTTCCGGAGCCCCCACTACAGCCTTTCTCTCTTCTCTGTCTCTTTCACTCCCTTTCCTCCCACCCCCATGGACGCTTAGCCGTGCTCCATACATGGGCTGCAGGAATTAGGGTCCTTTCCTAACCGAACCACAATCAATCAATCAATCAAGCATCCACAGGCATGGACAGACTGAGCCAGCTGGCTATGCGACGATGGAAACTGCGCACTTAAACAAACTTGGCCAGGCTATGTACTTTTTATCAGTGGCACGACGACTGACACAGATGAGACATCGACTGTTACAGGCTATCTAGGCACAAAAGGTTACAAGTGCATTTGCAGTGTAGCGCTTGGCCATTACACACAACCACCACAGCATCACGCACATGTAAACACACAGACAAATTAGTTCATGACGACTGGCAACTGCTCTCTCTTCCACTCCATTACAGTCAGCACACGAACCTTCCATCAGTATTTCAAACATGGTTTATGAGACAACTCTCTGACTACAGAGCCGGCTGTTGCAAGACTGCATGTCTCTAGTGAGTGAGCAGGACAGCTTACCGAAACTGTACTGGCTGGCTGTACTCCTTGCGGAAGCGCTTGAGGCACTCGCGGTGCAGGTTTCGCGCGGCTTCGGCTTCGGCTCCTTCGCCGTGCTCTGCCAAGGGGGGAGCCTGGGGCTCGGGAATATCAAACGTGCACACTTGCGCTAAGGAAAATGCTCACGATGTTGCATACACGCTACAGATGCAATGTCGCAACTCTCACAGGCTATACAACAAAAGCACACGAATGTTCTTGCACTTTTCTCGGATTTTCAAACCCAACTGCCATGGCCAGAACTAACCCAGAGATCTTGAGGTCAGTATTAAACACTAATTCCCCCCTGCACTACGGCCTGGTTTTTAGAATAAGTAAGTAAATCAACAGATTTAAATAAAACTGGACTGAATCAGTAACACAATTTACAACATAAACTAACACTTTAAGTTATCCTTCTCTCGCACAATTACAGACTGGAATGCACTGCCACTATGTATTCCTCATAAGAGTGATTCGCTTAAAAAAAAAGAGGGGGGGGGGGGGGGTAATGCCAAAACAGGCAATGCTTTCTTTCTCTCTTACCAATGCTTTTTTTCTGTGTATTCACATGGCTAATCTATGCACTAGTTGCTGTGTCTTATTGCTTTTTGTAGTACTCTCTTATTGCTATACATCTATTTTAGAATAGATGTAATCATTTTAAGCACTTGTCATGAATAATCTATTGCTCACTGCAACGTCCCAATGTATTTAAGTGTTCAGCTTTTGCGATCCACAGCTGCTCACTGTTTTACAACGGTGCTTGTCGTACTAGGCTAACTCTCTGATGCTCGTCCCTCAATGGCTCGCAGCTTGGGCCCACAGTATTAATAAATCGCTGGGGTTTTATGTGCCAAAACCACAATGTGATCATGAGGCATGCCGAAGCGAACGGCTTTGGAAATTTTAAACCACTGGGTTTGTTTAATGTGCATTGAAATTGCATGGTACACGGGTCTTTGGCACTTTACATGCAGCGAAAACAAAATGCAATCAATGCAGGGCCCACAGCAAAGCAAAATACCTATGAACAAATATTTAACATAGAGTAACCATAGCAAGATCACAAGTAGCTTCATTTTATAAGAAAACACTTCACTATAACCAATAACTCGTTATACACATCAACGCAAATATGAAAGGCCAATTGAAGTATAAAGGATATCTCTCAGACAGCAGGTCGAGCAGCTCGTGCGGCTGGCAGAAGGAGCGGAAGGTGGTGAGGAATGTGCGCACGAACATGGGGTCGGCGTACATGTGGTACGTCAGCCGCTCCACCAGCTTGAGGAGGGTGGCGCCCCGGATGAGCGGCACACCTGCATTAGTCTTCTCCTCCAGCACCACCTGGGACTCGGAGTCCTCCAGCGAGAACCTGCGGGTTGCGAGGCGAGAAATGCGGTGAATAGACACGAGCGAATGAGTTGGATAGACTAGAGCCAATGGCTTTAGAGAGAATACCGTAGCCGTGGGCCTCAAGGACAAACTATTCCTTCAGATTTGGCATTTCAAAGGGACACGCTAAACAGCAAAATGATTTTTTTAGTGTATTACGGTATACACCTTAATTATATTCACACTTTTGGTCAGCCTGCTATATTTTCAATTGGTCAGCCTGCTATGTTTTCAATGTGTCTACAAGCTGCTTAATTCAAACTGCACCACTGGGGTTAATCCTGCTTATGCAGACTTCTCGACTGATTGTTAGAAGAAATATTGGCTGCTTTGGTCCCTTCTCGTTGAATATTCATGCTCATATACCCTTTAACAGCCAGAAATAAAGCCAATCACCTGGCAGCACCTTACCAAAGCATTCAAAACCAACAGAAGAAAAAAAATTTAGAATAGGCACTACATGTGATAGCTGGACATCTCTGCTTCCCGGTGGCTTGTACTGAGCCATACTCCTGCTTGCATCTGATAATTCAAACTTCTGGGGTCCCCTCAAATTTGAATTAGAGTCTATTTAATAAACCGCCCTTTTGCAATACCAAGAGCACCACATTTACTGTGAGAGAAAGCTCAGTAGGCATGAACACGAAGAAAGCGTTCATCCAGCAGATAAAAAGGAAGAAAAATAAAAATAAACATTCATTTAGCAGATAAGAAAGAGGAAGGAGAAAAATGAAAGCTGGTAGCTAGATATGTCCACAGTGTCTTTTATTACCATTTTTGTTTAATGTGACAAAAGGCAATAACAAAAATGCAACGCTGATGTTAAAAGAATCAAAACCACAATGAAGGTACCTGCACACCTGAAACTGGCATGGCAACACCAGTGTTGTTAAGGTAAACATAAACTTTGGATAGAAGTGAACATCCTAGTATGTCTGCAAAGTTGAACTTCTTTTCAAATGCCCTCTGTGCCCAACGCAGTGAATAGCGAGCCACAGATATCCGACAGTACAACAGACATCTCTGGCTTGCAATTCAGTGCGCGACATGCCAGCCAGACAGTGCGCAACGCAGAGCAGCTGCAAGGCGTGCTGAAGTTTCTGACCTGTAGTTCTCAGGTAGCCGCAGCGGGTGCTTCTTCTCTTCGTCAGACAAGATGCTGTCCAGGGTTCGTTCCAGCATGCTGCACAAAGAAGCAATGATCAACAAGGCGACACAGGATTATCAATTCCGATCAAACATCACTTTCTTCTGTATCGTGCATTTCTTTACCACGGTCGCCTACGAAACGTGATAAAGGCTTTCTAGTGTATCTGTTATGTGATAATACAAGTGAAAAGTAGTGACACGTGTACATCTTTGTTTCATAAGAACCACCCTTTTCGTGATCTGTTATGTGTGTGTTATTGCTCGGCGAGAGTTTTCTATGAACTCTTCGAGCAGGATGCGCATGTTTGAGTATTCTCCAGGTCTTGCATGAGCATCAGTGATAACAATGGAATGTGCCGCAACGCATGCAGGAAAGCCGATGCCTCTTGTTGCTGATCAGTTTTTAATTGACAACTGACAACTGTGCTCGCTGTTATCATTCTACAGTGTGGTTTATTCTCTGTGCTGGACACAGGTTTGCCAAATAAGGAGTCTGATCTTGAACAATTTGGATCCTGCATCCTTTACTGTCACAACCACATCACAATGTGTACGGGGTCGCATGCCGAGCTATGGTTATGTCCAAGTGATATGAAAACTCTGGAAACATGGTTTATACAACAATACTGTAAAATACCGACTGAACGCTCTCGCTTGCACAAGCCAAGCAAAGGCACCCTCCCCAGCATCCCCTATACTATCCTCACGTCGAGGGGGGGGGGGGGGATGGGCACTTGCTCGGTATTTTATGTTTTCTCACCTGCGCATGTTCAACATGACAAGGCTTGCCATCCAGTTGCTCTTCTCCTCAGCGTTCTTGGCAAAGAGCACAATGTGTGGGGCATCGCGCGGCGCTATCTCGAAGGCAAACTTGAGCTCTACAGGAAGAGGTGAAAAGCAAATCGTGAGCACTTATTCCAATGCCGCATGCACAGAACTGAATAAAAAAAAAACGCACACGATATTACAAACGTGGCAGCTTTCTTAGAAAAGGCGAAGTACAACAGTTTCAACACTACATGAAACAATGCATGTCAAAAACAACAATAAAAATGTGGAGAGACAGCCATAGGACTTTGAAGCTGGGCTGCAGTATGCTTGTCGCAGAACAGCGTAAAAGGATGCCCCGCAGAAAAAAAGACAAGCAAAGCACATCAAACAAAAGGGACAGAATTCAACAAGATCCACTGATTTCTTCGTTACTGCAAGGCCTATTTCAGCTCAGTTTCTTTGTTTTCTACATTCCTTAAAGTACTTACTGTTCAGGGATTGGAGGAGGAAAAATTTCCAGATGACCCTTCTAGAGATTCGCGCATACCCCTGATGCTCACTGCACGTTTATCTCATAAAACTAATAATAACAAAAACAATTGTGTTACTAAGCAAAAAATATGAGACTGTCAGACGTTCAGTAATTAATCTTAGAATGGACAATGCTTCGAATAAGTTTTCTACCATATTTCTTTTTGGAACAATGACACAAGGAGAAAAATTTTTTGTGCTAAAGGTTGTACAGCTGAAATTTTTATAGTAACACCATAAAAAACATTGCAAATTCTAGTCCAAATCCACAAAGAAATGGGAACATCAATATTAAAAGCCACACCTGGAGTAGGAGTCTTCACCTCAAGGAACCTAACCAAAGCTTGCTTGTGCCCCCAAGATTTCAAAAAGGTATGCATTGGAACTAACTATGCAACCCTTAACAAGTAAAAAATTGAGTCACACACCGTGCTAAGTATTAGGAAACGGTGCCAGAGATCCAGAGGTGGGATCCGGCTGTCCTGACCCCTCTCGTCAATTTCTGAACTTATCAAGAGGACCTATCCCAGAAACATCTTTTTAAGCGATCTTTTGTTAATGCCAAGCACCGTCTTGCATCCGAAATCACATGCACAGATTTCTTCAGGTGTTGGTGCCCCACGATCAGCTTTAGGTATACGACTTCCCATAAGCTGACCAACGCTTGCAAAAGTGCTGGATTCGCTCCTGCACAGGCACGTTTATGCCTTAAGAGAATGTACACCTTGAGTACAACTCTATGAGAACTGACACTTGGGAATTTTTTGGTTTTTTGAGTTTTGTTAAGACTCTAAAGCTAAATTTTTCCCTCTTACGAACACGAAGGATCAAAATATTCTCAGACTCGAGGCCTAACTTCCTGTTCAAGAAACGTCCACGCACCGTCAGTGTCTTCTCGATCGAGGATTTCCACCCTGCGCAGGAAGAAGCACTCCTTGAGGCGGTATTCGGGTGTTGGTCCTCCAGTGACGCTTGAGCGCTTATTGCTGTGCTTGCACAGAAGCACCAGCCCGTCAAACAAGAACAAATGCCGCTCCGTCAGCCGGCGGCCTGAGCCCACTTTGCCGAGGGTACCATCTGCGCATGTGCCAGAAAATGCTGTTCATACACTTCGAACCTTCTTATTACACCAACATGGTCAATCGAACAATTTAGTTTCTAAGCACCACATGATACACACTATGTCAATATGTTCCTATGGTAAAGAATACGGCAATTGAAAGTGCAAGGCAAGAACTGAACACTTCACTGGGCAGACTTGTGCCCAGCAATACAAATACCAAACAAGTGCAATTACAGCAGCTGGTATATGCACCTCGATTAAGAAAGTTTTCAGTGTGGCAACTTACTGAGACTTGGCCTTTTATACAAATTAGAGTTGCCAGTGCAATTTATATTTTACCTGGAAGGTATCACAATAAATGTCTAGATAATATGGCAGTGCCAACACATTTCCGCATCAACAGAAATGTACTCTTCTGTTGATGTTTGACTAACCTTTACGTGCTAAGTGTGATAAATGAAATGGTATATACATGTCATATAGCACTACAACATACACTATATGACAGGCTTTACAGAACATATGACAAAATGCATGTTGTATAAAGCGTTCGGTATGATACCAAGAGAGGGAAAACGTAACAGAGGCAGGCAGAAAGATAATGTAGCGATGAAAT